>CM042329.1:7005212-7502712 GCA_023566125.1 Zingel zingel | reverse complement strand
AGCTCCATGTTTTTGCTCTATTTTTGGATTGGATTAATTTTATATGCTCAGTTGATGTTCTTTGAGCAAATCTGTGAACCCAAATTGTTCCCATTGGTGTGTCTACATTTACCTGAAATCATCCTGAAGATACTAAAGTATCTCTGATTCACAACTATTTTTAAACTATTACAGAACATAAATTAATTTAGTTTTACATGTGCCACTTGCATTCAGATGCTTCTGCATGTAGACCTGGGGATGGATGGATGAATAGATGGATGGATAGATGGGTAGATAGAATCTTTATTTATCCCCTTGGGGAAATTCGGAAAGCACCTTAAGCACTGTAATAACTTGTAATCTAGTATTGATTGTATTACTTTGCACTGTGATACATTAAACTGGCTTGTATAAACCCCATCTGTACATTTTCAAAGATCTAAGTAGATCGCACAGACTATCTGGCTCTTAATTGATTCTTTTGTTCACCTCAATCCCCATCAGCATGATGCTGAGCCTCCATTATTGGCCAAGAAAAGAAGGAGGGATGGAGAAATGGACAGATAGAGCATGAAGACAGATAGTTAGGGATGGGGTGAGATAACGAGGAGGGCCAAGTACCCTGTAGGATTAGCAAAAAGGGTGGATAATAGGGAGCAAGTGTGACCGCGCAGATACAGTAACCTATCAAGTGAGAGTGAAAAGTGGGGGAAGGATTGGAGATGAGTGAATCATATGCTGTAACTTATCCTCCCAGTTCACCAGAGACCAGAGACACTTTGGTTTAAAGAAGCAGGAAGGCCAGGCTCCAGGTAGCCGCAGGGAAACGACAGTTTTTTAGTTTTTTTTTTCACGCTTGAGAGGGTCTCCGCTGTACCTAACAGGCCACACTGGCCACCAGTCCTGTACACTGGTCCCAGCTTGGTGCTTTGTCAATGTGCTGTGACTAATCCAGGAGGGGTCCCGCGTTTTCTCTCACCCTAATTAAAAGGGGATTAGATGGGATGGAGCTCTAGGCCACTCCAACATGCATAGCCACCTTCCCTTCGCTTTCCCAGGATAATCACACTTACTGGAATTGCCTGGATTTTCTGTGCAGTCCACCACCTGAACTCCACCAACGGGTCTGTCACTGTAATAGTTGGTGCTGAGACTAAAGGGGCTTACAAATATGGAGTGATCTAAAAAAAAGTCACTGTACACTGTACACTGATATACACTCCAAATCAATTGGCTTTGGTTCTATCTATGTATATTTCATACGTTGTGATTATAACTTCCATCATTTGTATCATAGTGTGTGCATGTGCTGTGGGGATATCTATGGTGATTTAAATGACAGTGATATTTTTGAAAATACTTAATTCCTAAAATTTGCACCAGTCTGATAACGATTTAGTTTGATTTAGGGCAATTCTCTCATTAAACAGCAATTTCAGTTATATTATAAAAGATTGTAAACTAAATGTAAACTAAAGAAAACAATACAAAGTGAACTGAAAAACCACACATGGTTCTTTCAGCACATTACAAAAGGTATGCCTGCACTGTTCATGGGCAATATTTGCCCAGCTTACAGACTTATAGGCAGCCTGACTGGGACCTGCTTTCTAGGCCACATAGACTATCCTGACACCAGTGGTCACTAAAGCTGGATTTTCATTCAAATACTTCTTTCTGAATTCATTTTCATCTATACTGAATTAAAAGAAACTGAAAGGGAAAAAACCTTGCTTCGTTATGAAATGAATAATGAAACTTTAAGTTTCAAAATAATAATGACAACACGCATTATGTGAAAGTTTCTTACACTACCTCCAACAAATGTAATGCCCATTGTCACTCCCATAACTACAGTGCTCATTGTGTTCTTATGTAGGTATTTGTTGATGCTTCACATGTGTTCTTAAGATTATTTGTTGATGCATGTCTTTAAAAAACGTGTCATCCTGGTTCTTCTCCATCCCCATTTCTCATGTAGCCTCTTCAAATGTTTTTATTCACTTACCACAAGTCAAGTGACAAACCAAAAAGCACCTAATTTACGTGACATTTCCAATTTTTCTTAACCCTTGTGTTGTCCCTCTGTCAACCATTCAATTTTGTATTTCTGGGTCAATATTTCAAATTAAATCTTGGTAGTCTTTTTCAACACTTTTCCTGATGTTTTTGTCACTGTTTTTCCAAGTTTTTCGTCACTTTTCTGCATTGTTTTTAACCTTTTTGTTGTTTTTTTTCAACATTCTTTTATCAATTTTCAAATGCTATGGAATTCAATAAAACACCCAAATTCAATGAAATTAGTGAACTGAACATTTAATTTACTTGTGAAGAGTGTTATAGGAAACTAACCATCCACGTTATTTCTTTTTGGTTGAAAACCTGCTCTGAAGCACAGTATAGAAAAAGGCATGGCTACTGGTTTGCACTTATGGACATGGAAGCTGCTTTCACCTGTTAACTTAATTCTGCCAGCTGATATCAGCTAGTTTAAAGTGCAGGCTAATTTAGATACCAGCTGCCACAGAGAAGACAACCCCACTGCACACAGCACTGTTGGTATTTGGGAAAGTCTTTAAAAATGGACTCAACACAGAACATTGTGTTAGTGCCTGCTACATGTATAGGCTACAGTATATTTCCAAGTTAATTCGCAGCTTAAATTCAACAATTTTCAACAAATTATTCAATGTATCACTAAAGCTCCAAGCACTGGTTAAGGTATGCTCATCGTCATTAGAAGATTACATTATTAGAATTGTTTAGACATAATACAGACATTGAATGCATTAATATCAGTAAAGTTCTTATAGATTTGACAAAATAATGTTAAATGAAAGTCTGCATGCCATTTATTTTCCTCTCACAGTCTTTATCAGCAGATGAATGTTGTACAGACTGTGTATGAAAAACAAATGTTAGATTGTGCATAGTCTATACTCTATATCGACGACATTCCACTTCTGGGATTGTTCCGCTGCTGCCGGAAATGCCGCCGGATGTCCCTCATTTCATCCAGATGTCCGTTAATTTTAAACTCTGGTGGATTTATGAGGACTATGGTTAACTGCTTTTATTTACACATACGTTAGATAATGTTCCATCTGTACACACTGTTTCTTTTATTGCACTGCTGCAAGATGGCAGATAACTGACATATTTTTTGTATATTTTTATTTTAACGCTGTAAATTTCAACAATATTTAGAATTAATGCATATTGTTACTACTGTCCAAACTACGGTATGTAATTTAACTAACAGGCCCTTGACAAATACTTTGCTTAGTCATCATTATTGTTTATAAGTGATGTGCATGGCTGATGGAGCTCGGGTCCTGGGGGCTGCCCTGGACCACCTTGGCAGATTACCCAGCAAGGGAAAAACAGAAGGATCATTTGAGTAAATTCAACATGAAGCCATATTGTACTTTACACATGTAGTCAACATGGAGGTAGGAATCTAGAAAGTGTGATCAATAATATTCCAGAAATAAGTGTTCCAATAGTGATTATGAAAGCTAGAAAAGTGTTCCTAGAGTGCAAAGGCTTTATTAAAATGATTTATTATCGAGGTCAATTCAAACACTTGTTATCATCTATTAAGGTACTTCAAGCTTTACAATAAGAAGTCAAGGAAGTGAAAGACTACAGCCACATCCCAGCCCTGTAAAGAGCTGTCCTGCAGAAAAGGCTGTCGTCCAGACTGGAGTGGTGAGCCATCAGTGAGCTCAGGAGACCAGGTGATCCTAGGCGTCCAGGAGTTGTGTGTGATATTCCTGCACCACCATCAGAAGTGTTGTTGTAGACACAAGTCAGCTGAGAAATACAGCTTGCCTTAGGTGAAACTGAATATGTGAAATATATACATAACCCAATTGCTTCAGTATGTTTGTGTATTGTTGGTGATGAAAAACTGATCCTGACCTGTGATGTACTGCAAATAATGAGTTCCAGCTTCTTCTACCACAGAGTCCCCAGCAAAATATTTTCAAATATCCATTGTGTCTGTAAAGTTTTATATCAGACTAAAAATAAAGCATTATAATAGTCTCAACCTTATTTCCTGCATCATATAATGAACCAAACAGACAAGGGTGAATGTAAAAAAGTGTTTTAATATATTATGTGCATTTTAAAATATTACAGTAAAACAATGTAAACACAAATAAGATTACAGGACAGTATACTGTAGTAGGATATGTTGACATACAATGGGCTTAGAAACTACAAGTACACATGAAAATAAACTTAAGAAAAAGGTATTGAGTATCTCAGTAAAATATGATCAGTACATACTCTATGGGTCTATACCCTGGCTGTTTGAAGCCTTAGCACACGTAGTGTTTCCTCCACAGAGAGACTGAAGGCTCCTCTCCCTCTGCTGCTACCATGTCCTCATGGTTGGACTGCCTGCTGCCTGATGTGAGCTGTAATAGAAAATTATAACAAAGTTCCTTAGACAAATCAAATGGTAACAAAGTTCTTATTGATAACTGAGGCTTCCAAGGTTGGGTAATTTACAATTAAAATAACTTGCTTTTAAGTAGCCATTACCATTAAAGTGTAGGCTTTAAAAACACTATGAACACTTTCCTTCTGCTGACCTGCTTGCACATGCAGAATACATGTAATTAGAGTTAGGATAGCCAGTCTTTATCGTAACTAGGAAAGTACAGATGAACATTCTGTCATTCTTGTTCTGGTCTTGTGATGTCATCCTCTATGCTATAATAATGCACATAACTACAAAGATGAACCAGTTAAGCAGTGCTAACACTGCATATGTACTGTATGTGTCAACCTCTAGATATAATACATTATATCCACAGCGTCTACATTGTACAACTTAACCAATACCCTAGCATCAGAGATGTTCACAAGTCATTTTTTGGAAGTCCAAGTCAAGTCTCAAGTCTTTGAGCTCGAGTCCAAGTCAAGTCTCAAGTCTTTGAGGGGAAGTTCAAGTCAAGTCTCAAGTCTTTTGCCATGAGTCCAAGTCAAGTCTCAAGTCTGATCTGTCCCTAACACTGTATTGTTAAATCTTATGAATTCAAAGCATGTCCTGTAGCTACCATCCATACAGTACAGTATCAAAATCAGTTGTAGGATAACTTTATGGGGTCTACTGCAATGCAATCTGAAGAAACACAAATTAAGGTCTCTGTTTCAATTTCATAACTGTATTTTTCAACATTTTGGTATCTGCACCAAAGAATACATGTTTGTCTGTGTTACTAACTGGCTGTAAAGCCCAACCTCATCATGCATTACATTTTTCAGTGTTCAAAGTTTGAGGAAAACATCTGTATTGAAAGTTAATACACCAACCATGGTGCAAACATGTGAGAACTGATACTTTCCGTATTGCTATTTAACAACAAGAAAAATAAAAATTGGAATGAAAATAAATTGGAAAAAAATGAAGACAGTCTAATCTTAGTCTTAGTCTAATCTTCTGCTACTGGTGAAATATTAACCTAAGTCTGTCACATCATATGGATACAACTATAACAATATAATTTGCCTGTCCCCAGCGTTAGCACAACACTTAGCGATGGTTAGCTTGTTACCTGTGGCGATATATGCTAAATGTAACGTCTCTTTCACATTAGCGTGAGTGACTGACCTATCTGGGTGCTTTTTGAGATGTCTGATGAAGTTCGATGTTGTTGATCCAGCGTCATGTATCTTGGTGCCACACTCCTTGCATGTAGCTGTTCGCTTACTGCCACTGTTTATGAAGTTATTGTAAGCAAAACTAATGACAAAAGGCACAACTGCAGGAGGACTTGGTGTCGCCATCGTCGCTGCATTTTTTGATGTGTGCGCGCGCCGCATAGGGCATGCGTACATTGCACATTACGGCAAAGGCCAAGGGACACGCAGCTCGTCATGCGTTTCCCCAACGTATATGCGCCAATAAAAGAAAATAGAAATGCATAAATCAATTTAGATTTAAAAAGCAATAATTGCATGAAAATAGGTTGTTGACGAGTCTCGAAGCTCGAGTCCGAGTCAAGTCTGAAGTCTTTTGGGTCGAGTCGCAAGTCAAGTCTGAAGTCTTTTGGGTCGAGTCGCAAGTCAAGTCTGAAGTCTTTTGGGTCGAGTCAGAGTCAAGTCTGAAGTCTTTTGGGTCGAGTCAGAGTCAAGTCTGAAGTCTTTTGGGTCGAGTCCGAGTCAAGTCTGAAGTCAGCTGTTTGTGTGACTAAAGTGCGACTCGAGTCCGAGTCTCAGACTCGAGTCCCCATCTCTGCCTAGCATTGTGTATTATCAGACCAATAGCAACCATACCAATTTGTAGGTAGCTGGATAATAATTTGTCATAATAGACCATATAGCTACCTTACTGACCTAGCTAACGTTACCTGGGACAGCATCGTAGCTCTGCTCGGGTCCTGCACGTCCCACAATGTTTACTTGTTCTACAGAGAGAAGACGATCATTAATACAGATCCATTGAGTAAGGCCTCACTAAGCCTAGCTATATCTTATATACAGTCTATGATTCCCATGGCAAATTAGCTAGCTCAATAACGTAGCTACAAGTTTTAGATAACGTTAGCAGTTAGCTAACGTTAAATGCTAACTTAAACAGCTTTACTAGCTAGCTAGTAACTTGAAACAACAAACGTCTAGTAACCATGTTTTTAATGTAGATCACAGACAATATATATGATCAATACTTACACTTTATTAATCTTGTAGGAATCAGCTTTGGAGTGGTTTGTGTGTCTAACGTTGGCTGCATTGAAACGTCAGGGGACAGGCAGGCACTGAGCTGAGCTGTCACTCAAAAACTCATTAGCCAATGGGGATGCACCCCTGTAAGACCCGCCCACGTGAGATGTTTGTGTCAGAATCGCAAGCAAAGATTTGGGAAGCGCAAAGGAGAAAGCTGGGAGCAAAACTGCAAACGAGTTGGAGAGAGCAAAAGACTGATCATTGAGAAAGAAGCAGAGGGAACTGTAAACAAAAGGACATAATATCAAACAAATAAAAGAGCAATAGTTTACAACTACACAAATGTTTTGTTTGCAAGATTTAAGTTTTACCTTTGAGGTGACAATTTTTTTGCTTGAGTTAGTGTTTTTTGTTTGGTACTTGAGAAGTTTTGCTTGGAATTAAAGACACAAAACTAATCCCATACTTCATGCGCCTCAAACCCTGTATCCAGTTTTTTTTTTTTTTTAAATACATCCATGGATTGTACCTGCTCCCCAGAGTTGCATAGTGCCAGAACAGGCGTTCAGGGCGTGCAGTGGGCATGACGAAAAAAAAAAAAGTTACGCAATGTTGCTTTAAAATGATTTTTGTGTATGAATTTGTCTACTACGCTACATTGAAGGCTGAACCGCGCCCACTGGCTCCATGGATGTAGATGTATACTGACTCCCTTCTGCGTCACAGCACCTACAAGTCACTATTCAGGGTGAAACAGGCCCCTTCTTCAGCAACAGCTTCGGACACGGTCGGTCCAATAAACACAGGTTTAGCGACAGGTTCTCGCTGTCACCGTTATTTTATTTGTCGTAAACTATGGATTCCGACAACGAAAGAGTTGCAATGAGGAAAAAGAATGAAGAAGCCAGAAGACGAGAACGTCAAGCAGGTAACGTCAACCCTGGCTCACTTAAGTGTGCTATTTCGGGCAGCTTGGTCACAGAGGGCATCATCAATATTCATTCAACTAGCTAGCTAGCTATAGCAAAGCGAAAGTGAACGCTATTGTTATTTGACTCTTCCATTAATGCTAACGTTACATAGCTTAGAATTGTATGTTTACCTGGTGTGGAAGCACGTATCAAACGTAGCGTTAGCAGTTAATGTTAGCTCCATTTTATTTCTATGGTTAGCTCATAATAGCTGACAAGCTAAAGTAAATTAGCCCACTCCACTTAAAAGCTAATATTACTAAGATAACGTAAGTTAAAGGTAACGTGCCAGTCCTTACAGTACATTTTCCAACTCGAAACAAAGATACTTTTAAATAATAATAACACTGGCTGTTTTTAAAATTAACCTAGCTAGCTAGACGCTTTGGATAAGCAGCGTCTGTTTCTTTGAGGTTATCTTTATTGTTAACGTTATTCCGTGAAGATGTATGAATATGGGTCCGTTTTAGGTAAAAACTGTTCATTGACATCCTGAAACGCCAGCTAATTCTAGTGCTGTTTAGGAATTGACGGCTAACCTTGTAGCTAGCTGAAATCCACCGGATACCCTGAGTCACAAGGTGGGATCAGCTTGTGAAGCCCTGTGGTAATCCGTATTGATTATGTCAGTGACGTAACGTTCGAGCTGTAAAAGCAGCATCAGCAACAATCCAGGCCAATTGATTGACAATATGGCAACTTGTTACCTTAACTTTAAATTAGTTCATTAGTAAAGTATTTATACCATCAGGGTGGGAAATTAAGTTTTTTTGCCCACCAGCCGCTCAATTTTACTAGCCACTTTTTCCGGAATTCAAATTTATAAAAAGTGCAATAGCATATTTTGAATTGCTTCAATACATTATTTTTCATTATTAATACATATTTTATTAATGTAGGCAAATAAAAGTGATGTGAAAAAAAAGCCTGAGAGACCATGATAAATTGTGTTTGGTCATATTCTACAGTAATTGTAGGCCTACATGTTTAATGAAAAAAAAAAAATATTGACTCATCTCTCAGTAACATAGCATTAAACAGTCCCTCCAGGATTTTGCGGCCTTTTTTTTAGATTGTTGCGGCCCAGAAGGGCTGATTTTGCGGCAGCTTTTGTAAAAAATTGCGATAAAAGTTGCAATGTCTTTTGTATTTTTGTTGCAATGAAGTTGCGAGAGACAGTGAAAGTTTCTTTTTTGTATAGTTCTTTAAAAATAAAAAGGATACTTATTTTGGGGGGAATAAAATTACTCTGGGCTGAGTTTTCCTATGTAACCTTTCCAAAAAGGTGTGTGTGTGTGTGTGTGTGTGTGTGTGTGTGTGTGTGTGTGTGTGTGTGTGTGTGTGTGTGTGTGTGTGTGTGTGTGTGTGTGTGTGAAACTGAGCAGCAGAGAGCTGACAGGATTAAACAGCAGCAGCTTTCAGCGACTGAAAAATCGTTACAGCGTACATTGATGTTTAATACAGGTTGGCAGGACAGTCTGAAATGTTTTGCATGGTCTTTCGCTGTACGTTTTGTTAATGCGCCACTTGTTTGAAAAGTAGGCTATTCTCTTTTTTTTTTACTTCGCCCAAGTACATTCATAGCTAATGCTGACTCCGCGGCGGGCCTCTTAACACCGGGGATATGTCACCACATGTTTTTAACCGATAATTTTCGTTTTGTCTGTACCTTAGCTACATAGTGGGTGTCACAGACTAGCACTGAAAACTACTTGACAAAAGTCTGGAGTTGACGGAAATATGCGTGGTCAAAGCCCCGGCTGTGAACGGTTTCATTTCCTATAAGTTCTTAACATTAAAAGTCCTCCGTTATTTTGGTATTTGAATGTTTGTTTTTATTATGAAGCAGCAAAATCCGGAAATGTTGGGCATTCATTAGCAGTAACATAACACGACTCCTATAAGCATTGTTTCTTAGCAACAGAATTCTTTGACAAAAGCTGTCCAATCCGTTACAATACAAGGAATGTTTTACAATCCACCCGCCACTGTGGCTGGTATACAAGGCAAAGTCACCCGCCACTTTGAAAAAGTACCCTGGTGGCGTATGCTAATTTCCCACCCTGTATACCATGTAACGTTATCTGTTACTATTCAGCTATTTTATTCCTAACTACTGTAACGCTAGTGTAAGTCGTTCAATGGCGCCCTGACATATAACTTTGTCTATAGGTTCAAGCACGCATGATTTTGATGTTGAAGGTACGGATCGTATGCATTGAATGGTTGCATGTCCTCTGATTTTGACTGAGGCGAATGTTGCATGCAGGGCAGATAATGTAGCCGCCAGTCTTAACAAGTCTAACAAGTGCCTAGTAGTGGGTGTGTGTACATGTGGGTAGGGTTGGGCATCGTTTGGATTTTAACGATTCTGATTCCAATTGTGATTCTTCCTTTTGATTCCGGTTCTTATCGATTCTTGATTCCGATTCTTTGAGGGGTGGAGTTGAAACGGGTCACATGCTTATTTCACAAATAAGAGGACCGTTTTATTTTGATTCAGTGGTTGGTTGCAGTTTTACCGAGCTTTTTCAACGTAAAATAAAGACACACTAGAGCGCTGTTTACTGTGCTCCATGGCTGCAACACAACAAGAGCCTGGCTGCTACGGAAAACCAAAAGTTGCGCACGTTAAATTTGGAACCCATGATCAGATTTGAAACCAATTCCTCCAAACGATTCCAATAAAGAAACTATTCCACTAGAATCGTAATTTTTTAACCGATTCCAAGTAGGAATCGGTTCTCGATGCCCAACCCTACATGTGGGTGGAGGTGACATTGAAAAAAGGTGTGTGTTCAGAGATGGATGAAAAGTTGATCTGATGCATGACTGGATTAGAAATGTATATTTAGCAAGAGAAAATAAAGAGTCACATCTGAAAGAAGTTGCTGCTTACAAATATATTAAATTCAGAATATATATTCCCACGGATGATTAGAATCAGTTGAGTTTATTTTTGTGCATTTATCTGTCTTCCCCCCCCCCCCCAGCTTTGGAGAATTCCGACTCTGACATTGGCTTGTGTGGCTGGCTGTTGGTCGCGCTCTCCATTCTTCTCATGCTGGTTACTCTGCCCATCTCCATATGGATGTGTATTAAGGTCAGCTGCTGGTCAAATGCACTGTTTATTTTTCTACTTTACAAGCAAAGCGAGCTGGGATAGTAGAGTAAATTACTGGGGATGGCCTACTGTTTATTCAGTCTAGGGTTTGTACTGCAGACTTATCCCCTATATTATGTGTATTCATTATCTTGCATTTACCTTTAACTAAAATGAGTATGTAACAAGCTATTTATGTGGTTTGTCTTTGTCTCGGTTCACAGATTGTGAAGGAGTACGAGCGAGCCATTATCTTTCGCTTGGGGCGCATTTTGCGAGGGGGAGCCAAAGGTCCAGGTCAGAAATGTTTTTGTATACACCTGTTGTATACATGTTTACCCTCTCCAAATGTACTTCAAACATGGTTCCAGTGTCTGTATGTCCCACATGATTATCTTACACTCATCTTCATCACTTAAGTAAAGGCATGTTCATTTACTTGACAATGGTTTACAAGTCCCATTGCTACTTCTGCTGGATAGGCAGTGTGAAACTCAACAAACCAAACGTTACTTGGTTCAGAGCCTTGAAGATACTGTGAATGATAATAAGAGTTGAGCGTCTTACTTTATTACGTTATAACATCTGCTTCATAGAAGAAGAACGTAAATCTAGAATATATCTGGGACCAGTTGTTTGACAAGTTTAAGTTTAGTTTCTCTGGTTTCATTAAATATAAAGTTGCATTGTTTTCTGCTCTAAAGCTTCTAAATTGGAGGTTTCACCTCCTCTTTTATATGGTATTTGTATTTTTGTGGAGGCATTTAGCGGAATATGTAAACCAGTGGCTTACAGGCAGCATAAACCACAAAAACAAAATATGACTCAGCACAGAAAAGATGCCAGTGTTGTAGGGGTGGAACGGTACACGTATTCGTATTGAACCGAAACGGTACGGGTGTCTCGGTTCGGTACATGAATTTACACGGAGAATACACGGTATAAAAATAAATAAAACTTGCGTGCAAATGAATTAATGTAATGTGGAACTACTGTTACATACGTGTTTCTTAGGGACACCTAATCTGTAGCCCCGCCTTAGCTCTGAAGCTCCCGAGCTCCGCCTACATGTCGAGTCGGTCCAGTGAGTCCACACGAAGCAAACTAGTCCCTTCCATATACAACCAAACACGGATGTACTGTAGCTGTATCCCTTCTTGCCTCGACCACAAATGGCTTCCAGGCCCATTTGCTTCGCTGTTTGCTCCGCTTTTAGCTCCGCCGTTATCTTCACTGTTTGCTGTTAGCGTGTGAAGCTAATGCCACAATTCGCCAACTGCTCTGTGTAACCGAAGCTGCTCTTTTAACACCCCTGCTCTGTGCATTCACATATGAGAGCAGTGATTGTCTCCCATATCACACTAGTAGCTGATTGTCTTATTTTGTTTACAAGTTCCAGATGGAGTCTGGAGATGATGTGTGGTAGCCTACTTATTGTTTACTGTTTACATCTTACTTTATACGCTTCAGGCTGTTGCAGCTAGCTCAGGGGAGAGACTGTATGACACTAGGTGATACAGCCTGAGACATGCACAAAAAAAAAAAAAATTGCCTTCTGCATTTTTGTTATGCTTTTCCCTCCATTGTACCGAACCGTGATGTCTGAACCGAGGTATGAACCGAACTGTGACTTCAGTGTACCGTTCCACCCCTACAGTGTTGTGGATAGAACAGGCTTCCTGTATGTTCATCATATCAACCAGCTTTTAAATACAATCATATATTCTTTGTTACGTTGCATCAGTCACTCATTGTTTGGCCGTATGTTCATGGCAAGATGATGTCATAGAACCCAAGTGAACAAACAGGACTGTAAGGTCACATGAACAAATCTTCTGCCCGTCTTGTCTGTCCTTTGTCTCTAATGCAGTTAATTCACTTACTGTTGATGTTTGGCTCTGCACTGCAGCTCGCTGCCCTCTCCAGCCAGTCAGTTACAGACTTAACAATGCAGATTCATCAGCAGACACTTGGCAGATGCTCTGCCAAGCCTTTACTGCAGCCATTTCTTTCTTGTTCCGGGGGCTCTTTGTCTCTAGTCTTCAGAGGTGAAACACATGATTAGTTGGATTGAGGTTATTTGACGGACTTGAACACTCTTGGCCCTAGAAAGCTCTGTGGCTGCCTTAATAGTATGTTTAGGATCATTGTCCTGAAATTGGAGGATTTCTTTAAAAAAAATAGTCCTACACTTTGAATATATAAATACTCTTAAACACCCTTAAAGAGAGTTTGGGTATTTTAAAGTGGGGTTATATGAGATACTTATCCAACGTCTGAATTATTTAATCATTCTATTCTCAGTGATGTGACTTCTGTTTTGAAAGGCAGTGTATTTGTTTAAGTAAAAAATACTCCCATGAGCAATAATTTGCATACACCTCATGACTCATTGTCTTTTTATCTTTGATTTCTTGTTTTACGGGATCTAAAAAACAGGTGTGTCCTTTTTTAAAATGCTGAGATGTGACTCCTCAGACTGCCACGGGACTCTGTAAATGACAGTATGGAGTAATAATAGCTCTCTGCCAGCAAACGTCACATTTCTGAGGAGCTGGAGCAGCCATCGCCAAAGTTGAATTCAGCATTTGGTTTCCTGTAATGCCCCTTACCCTCACAATCTGGCTCCCTCTCCACCTACAGCTGTTTACATTTAGTGACTTCGAACATTTCCCTGTATATTAAGGTTAAAACAGGCTCACCGGGATAGTTTGTCATAAAATGGAAAGGCTGTGTTTGGGGAACATTTCGCATCTGTATACACTTCTCTTCTGCCGTAAACAGAGATGTTTATTGAAAGCACAGCTTTTTCAAGGATGCTTGTCTGTGGAATTTTCCACTGCACAACAAGATGGTTTACAGAGTCTGTGTGAGAGCATCTGAGATCTTTACTTGTCTGACAGGAAATGTAATCGTTGAGAATGCTGCAAATGTCATGATAAAAAAAACGGCATGAGGAGACTGCTGTTGTCTTCCGTTCCCCTCCTGAACAGATGGCTGTGATCTCACCATTTAAATACACAATATCTTGACAGAAATTCAGCCCACTAGTCTAAAACCGTTGTGGCATTAATGTTTGCTAAATGATTGCACACCTAGCACATGTCTGCTTCACTCAGGCACATGCCTGGTATTGTTTAATGCACTAATTCAATCATTGTGACTTGAAACAGGCTTATGAAAGCTGCAAATATCCACAGCTTTGCCTGGCTGTCAGCACAGCTGCAGTCTTATAAAGAGAGAGCTTGACTTGGCCTCATGCCAGAATTTCATTCATCCCGGTGTTTTCAAACATTTGTGAAGACGCTTCCTCATTATTGTGTTTACAGTGGCTTTAGTCTTTGTTAAATTTGTCTATTTGCATTCTTGTGATTCCGCAGGGCTGTTCTTCATCTTGCCGTGCACTGACAGCTTTATTAATGTGGACATGCGCACCATCACCTTCGACATCCCACCGCAAGAGGTATGACATGCACACTTCCAATTACGTTAAACAAATACTTTGTCACATTCACAGTTATTCCAAGGACATCAAAATAATTGTGCAGATTGATATAGCCCACCAGTAATGCACTCTTTGGCAAATAAAACAATACAAATGTTTTGAACAGTTCCATAGAAGATTTTCCTCATGACATCACAAAACAATTTCTACCTTTTTATTTTCTGACGTGTGTTTAATCACTATCCTGCTCTCAGGTTTTGACCAAAGACTCTGTCACAGTGAGTGTTGATGGTGTGGTGTACTACCGGGTCCAGAATGCTACTCTGGCTGTGGCTAACATCACTAATGCAGATGCTGCTACACGGCTGTTGGCCCAGACCACCCTGAGGAACGTCCTGGGAACCAAGAACCTGTCAGAGATCCTGTCTGATCGTGAAGAAATCGCACACAGTATGCAGGTAGAGTATGGTAGACGTTAAATAATAATAATAGCTGGCATTGTGGTCCAAAACAAATAGCAAACGGCGATATATATTGCGATTATAAAAAAAGACAATTTTTTTCAAGATGACATAAATAGCTCTATTTGGAAATAATAAATCATTTTCGACTACTGGGGTGATTTTGTAAAGGAGTGCATCTACATAGAAAATAAAAATGAAAAAGGAACTTTTCTTATGTGAACCAGTCTTTGTTGAACTTTAATGCTTTACAAACACCAAAGCAAGTAAGCGCTGTAACTACTCTTCTGAAGCGATTTTGGAGAGGGACAGTAGGTAGTTAAATAGACTGGTTGGTTGGTTGACTGACATGACACCATTATATTCATATCATATCAATCCAGGCTAAAGTGAATGATATTAATAATGCATGTATGTTGCTTCGTCTAAATTTCAGGTTGTGGTCGACTAGCGGGGCCTGCTTGTTTGTTAGATAAATTGATCAACGTTGATTGTGATTGGTGGTTTGCTGTGCATGCAGAGCCTGCATGTCACGCACTAGCAACAAACTGTGTATCCAAGAGCACTTAAATCAGTGTAAATTACGTTATATCAGAAACGCTTCCAGCGTTGCGGCGCCGAACCGTAACGTTAGTTGGGACAGACGCCTTGTTTCTTTAGGCTAACTATATTAGCTTTATCCTGGCTGGTAGCAGCTTTATGCGGTGAAGAATGGCCGGGAGATGTCGTGATAACGTTGCATTAATCAGGTGATTTATTTCGTCTTTGCAGTGAACATAAAACACTGATTACTGTAGCTTCACTGCCCATGGAAAAGTATGTGCATCACTGTCAGCAGCAGCTGCTGCGGTACTTATCTACACACGGAGATTCTCACTTCCCATAACAATAAACCCTGTCTGACTAATATTACGTCACATACACATGTGCCCACATGGCTACCTGTCTTAAAGGGGAAGGGTCGCCGGTAACGATCATGTAAAAGGAGAACGGTGAAAGTTTACTTTTCTATCAAGCAGCAAAAAAGTTGTAGCGTCAACATCGCAACGTCCTGCGATGTGACTATCGCGCATGCGCACATTGCGATGTAGACGATGAAACAAAATATTGTCCAGTCCTACTATGAATTGGCAATTAGAATTTTTAATACTGTATGCTGATAAGAGTAGTTTATCTAATATGCTATATAAGGTGTTACCCTTTTTCTACATCCATGCAGCACATAGATGCACAGCCGCCAGCTGTTGTGTTTGCTACGATTCTTAGAAATTTGACTTTGTATCACCCCTGTTGGCCACATTCAGTCTCCTCTTTGCTTGCTGGTTTTCATCCAGTAGACTTTTCTGAGGTTAACGTCTGTGAGCTGTGTCAAAAAACGAATTAATTATTAAAGGTTTAATATGTAGTAGGTAATCGCTTATTGTTTGTAAGCACACAGCGTTCCCAGCAGAGAGAGAGAGAGAGAGAGAGAGAGAGAGAGAGAGAGAGAGAGAGAGAGAGAGAGAGAGAGAGAGAGAGAGAGAGAGAGAGAGAGAGAGAGAGAGAGAGAGAGAGAGAGAGAGAGAGAGAGAGAGAGAGAGAGAGAGAGAGAGAGAGAGAGAGAGAGAGAGAGAGAGAGAGAGAGAGAGAGAGAGAGAGAGAGAGAGAGAGAGAGAGGGTAGTTGGGCGAGCTAGAAAGTAAATGAAGAGAGGGAGCGACGAACAAAGCAGTGAATCGGAGGCATAAAAACACTATTTTCTGATTGTTTTACGGCGGCTACGTTCTAAAGCACAAATAAACACACACAGACTTCTGCGGGAATGTGCCACTTTGCTGGATTTTGTGTGAATGCAGAGGTTCTTCCTGTTTGTTTCTGTGTCAGTTAGACTTGTGCGTCGGTATGAGACGCTGATGGTTAAGGCGGTGTTATTGGGAATGAGAACGGGCCGCACACCCTGTACGCTGTTATTGGCTGGGGGCTTACATACCCACGGCTCTTTGCTGACGCCCATAAACGTCCCACACTCAGAAAAACAAGAAGAAAAGAGAAAATGCAGGCAGAGGACAGGGTCTCTGCAGATGGAGACACCACCACACACTTTGTGATAATGACGTCATAAGTGATGATTGAGAGGGACTATTTCATGTATAGTCCTTGCCTCTCAAAACCCAACCCCTCGTCCAAGTCGTGAGAGGTGGAAACAGGTAATGTACGGGATTGCCAGGCAGGGCGAAGTATGGCGGGTGGTTTAGCCACCCGGGCCACTATGGTAACCATGAAAGCCAGCCTGGATGCACCCAGAAACATGCTGGCTAACGGGGCTCTGGTAAAACTAGGTGAACCAATCATCCACTTAGTGGAACAAAAACAATTACAGAAACATTCATGAAAAAAATAGAGCAAGGTTTGGAAGTGGAAGGTTTCTCTCCCCAGACAAACATGGAGCTGAAAAACGAAAGGAAGTCGCACAGCTGATCCCCTCCTTGCAACCAAACACACCACAAAGATTGGCGCCAGGAACTTCCAAACAATGTACCAAGCCGGTAAAGTTTCCCAGATAGCAGACGAAACATCCTGGGAATCTACTGGAAAAACACAATAACTAATGAAGAGCTCTGGCAAATCACTAAACAAGGACCAATTGAAACACAAACCAAACACAGGAAATGCAGCTGTATTGGGCATACCCTGAGAAAACAACCCTCCAACAGGGAAAATAAAGAAAGCCAGGAAGACCCAGGAACAGTTGGAGAAGGTCTGTGTAGGCAGACCTCCAGAAAAACATCATAATCCTGGAAAAAAGCAGAGAAGACTGTCCAATACTGAACCAGCTGGAGAAAGTTCATAAATGACCTATGCTCTCTAAAGAGAAAAATGGCTTAAATAAATTATAAGTCTATACAATGTTTTTAGGATAATAATACATATTATATAAGTTGAAGTATAATTTAAAGCTGCACTGATAAATATTCAATATTCTGTCATTTCAAAGGTGTCTCTTAAGGTGACAGACCCACAGAAAACATTCACCCAACTCTGCAGTCACACTAAAAAATGATCCATCTTGCTAAAACCTAGTCTCTTACATGGCCTGATGCCAATCCTTCTACAGTTCTGAGTCGTTAGGTCAATGTGATGACATTCCTTCACTGTAATACACTCCCTGTGATTGTTAGAAAGGGAGATGTTGTAAATATGCTGTTTTTGAGAGAAACTAAAAGGCTGGACCCCTGAAATAATGGACTTTAAAGCATTATGTAGAAAACGCATTATGTAGTCAGTAAAAATAAATGTAGGCAATAATGTGAGACTCCAATAACACAGACTGAGGGAAAACAGAATGCAGGATTACAGTGCCACCTTGCTTAGAGCCAGTTTGCCTAAACTCAAATGGCAAAGTGTGCATTGCTGCCGTCATCTGGCCCATGGCATCTGGCTGAATTGATAGGCTCTTTGGATATCAACTGTAATCACACAGTTGATATCTCTGTGGGTCCGTTTTCAGGCTACTGTAGAAGTATAATGTAGTGATTTGATTGCTTAAGCTGTACCTGTGAACCAACAGTGATTCCTTTGCTGCTGCATTAATAGAGTCGAGATTGAATCTCTGTTCAATAGCCGTAATTGTTACAGCACAAACGTAAAACACAATGGCCTTTTATAGACAGATTCAACAAGCGTGCAGCACGGAGCACAGCCACAGACGTTTTAATTTTTGCTTTCGCAGTCGGAGGCTTTGTCTTTTTTTGATTACATTTAACAAGAACAAAGATCCTTTCTCCAACAATGCCACGATACGAAGTGCAGAGACTTATCTGTTTTAATTGTTACGAGGCTCCTAATATGTACTGTAGTTGGTGATCTCAAAACATACTGCATGAAATACTTGATGCATACAAGTGAAAATAAACAAATACTGCAGTACTATGATGCTCGTAGTGGTTGCAGTTTTTGTGTAATTTTAGGATTACTGTGCTCTTAATGTAATTTCTTTCTGCAAGAGAGAAACATGCGCTCAGGTTGAGCTCCATCTGCTGGACAAATTGAGAAATGCAAGAGGCTTTGAAAGACGAGGGAGTTTTGGACTGATCTTGGTCTTTGAGAAAAGGAACTTTGTGGAGTTTTCTTTTGCTTTTATTACATCAAATTGTTGCAGTGCTGATATATATATATATATATATATATATATATATATATATATATATATATATATATATATCTATATACATACATATATATATATATATATATCTATATATATATGTATGTATATATATATATATATATATATATATATATATATATATATATATATATATATATATATATATATATATATATATATATATATATATATATATACATACATACATACATACATACATACATACATACATACATACATACATACATACATACATACACACACACACACACGTGGCCAGTTTCTGTCAAATGCTGACAAAATGAGATATTTCAATAGAGAAACTTTAGAAAACATGTTGAACACTTTCTGTCTCCTTCAGTCCACTCTGGATGATGCTACAGACGACTGGGGGATCAAGGTGGAGCGTGTGGAGATCAAAGACGTGAAGCTGCCCATTCAGCTCCAGAGAGCCATGGCTGCTGAGGCTGAGGCCACCCGTGAGGCCAGAGCCAAGGTAAGGTGGTTCTGTTTCAGTAGAAAACCCCAGTGTTGTAATCAAGACCATCTAAACCGAGACCATCACCAAGAGCCAAGATCACCAATTGTTAAGAAGGGCATTAACAGTAACAAATTAGAAATGAGTCAAGTTATTAGTTGCATTTGAAGCAGAAAGGTTTTCATCCAACTACAGTAACGATGTCAACACAAATGTTTTTTGATCATGCACAACAAAAAACATGCAAAAATGAAATCCCCCTTTCAATACCATGGATATATAGAGCCACTCGTCCAGCCATGCCAAAACACTTACTTATGAACTTCAATATCAAATGGAAAATAATTTCAAAATGAAAGAGCATAACGCGTTGTCAACATAAAATACAGCGCTTTCAAGCCGGAGAGCGGAGTTTATTTCACAGCGAAATCAAAACACTGCTTTTTCTCGGGAGAGTTTTAACCACAATCTTTTTCCTAAACTTAACTAGTCGTTTTGGTGCCTAAACTTAACTGTCATCACCTCATTACGCTATCTTTTTCTGGCTAAACTCCACTACCATGGCCCCTGAAAGGACCTTCATCTGGCGGTGCCTGTACCCGGCTCACAGTCACCTAACATCTGGTACTGGTGGCCGGCGTCCCGGAGCTCTGTAGCTGCTGAATACAACCAGCAACTGCCGCTCTGATTTTATCGTTCTATTGCATGTGTTCACGTTACAACGGATATAAAATCATTCAGCAGAGGCAGGGATATGCAGACCAGAAAGGGGGAAATCCCACGCATCCCGCCTGGAAAATCGCACGCTGTTTACACAGGCATTCATTGAAAATGTCTAAATATTAGTATTGATTTTGTCTTGTTCCTCCTGTTTTCTTCTGAAGGTGATCGCAGCGGAGGGAGAGATGAACGCGTCGCGGGCGCTGAAGGAGGCCTCCCTGGTGATTTCCGAGTCTCCGTCAGCCCTGCAGCTGCGTTACCTTCAGACCCTCAACACCATCGCCGCTGAGAAAAACTCTACCATTATTTTCCCGCTGCCGATGGAGATGATGCAGGGCTTTATGAAAAACTGAGTAGGAGTCTCAAATCACATCGTTCACACGCACACACTAAACACAACACCCATGACTTACACACACAAATTTAGGCCTCTCTGTGTCTATTAAGCATGTCTCTTTGAACCAGCAGTGCTAAGGTAACGCTGAGGAAGTTGTGCTTGTGGCTCATGTTGCACCAAGCAGTCCTCAAATAGCATACTCTTTATTAGCACTTCTGTCTTATTTGTGTCTCATTAAATCAGTCATGGACACAGTACTTTCCTACTTCTATCTGTGGGCTTGATGCTACGGTGTTTGTATGCTCATAATGCAGCATAATGCCTTGTTATCAACTGGTATTGCTAACCTAGCTAGAGCAAACCCCACTGAAATAACAGTTAATTCCCATTAATTGTACTGGAACGCGGTCAACCTGGGTCATTCCCAGGTCTGGCTTCTGACTCCCGTGGTAAAAGGAATGCAGCTGTAGTCTGCATTCAAAATCTAAAAAAAAGAAAAATGCAACACAAACTAACTGACCATGGAGTGGATCATCAATTGGATCCTTGGTTACTTAATTCCTGATTGCCATTTTGTTGTAAAAAAAAACATTATAGGTTAATTAGACGGCTTAAGCAGATGAGCAGAAGATGAAAATATGAAATGTAACCCAGTTGCGTTGCTCGGATCTTTCTTGTGCACTGATCAGTGTCCGAACAGCCAATCAGAAAGCCGATTCAGCGTGCTCAGTCAGATGAACGGCTGCAGAGTATGGTCGAACTACAACCAACGGTGCCAAACTCGCAGCAAATTCTACAGCAGTCAGCTCAGTGTGTCGCCAAGAACTGTGGATGAGATTTAACTATAGACGGATATAGTGCAGCAGGTGGTTCAGCTTTTACCCAGCAGTTTTATTTCTTTCTTTGTGCTACAAATGTAGAAATCAGGCAAACACACACACACACACACACACACACACACACACACACACACACACACACACACACACACACACACACACACACACACACACTACTATACATCTAATATCTCCTGATATTGTGGCTCTACTGCAACCAATGCCAGCATCGTGGTGCTCTGATCATTTTTACCAAAGTATTTTCCTGCTATCCATATGGGGGCTCTATTGGCCTTATTCCCAATCCCCAAAACCAAACTACATGTTTTTTTTTTTTTTTTAGATGTTAGCTGCACCATTGAACATGTTCAATGAATGTTTAGTATAAAACTCATTCCAACCTCGGCACCAAACTTGCATTGTAACCGTGCAGGTTTAAACGTGTACCAGGACGTGCAGTATACTGGACTCTCGATTGTCATCCGGAGAGTGAAAGAAAAAAACACTGGAATGTCGATTATATAAAGATCCTCCTCTGCAACGGCCTAATCTTGGTGGATTGCTTTTGGTTTGCTGTATCCCATGCTAACTAGCATGGAGGTGACAGCGGTGTTAAAATAGCCCCTTCACAAAGAAGGCATCGACCAGAGTGACATGCAAATAATAACGCACGCACACACGCACACACACACACACGCACACACACACACACACACACACGCACGCACACACACACACACACACACACACGCACACACACACACACACACACACACACACACACACACACACACACACACACACTCACTCACTCCTTTTCTCCAGTTGCCAATACTTTTGTCATGGCTGAGAGGTTGACAGTCATGTTACTTGTATATGTTTACAGTATGCTTTCTAGTCATTGACAGTATATGTTACATTTAGAAGATTGAACAAAATATTAGGAACACCTCAAATTACCATAGCATTGACTCTTCAGCAGTATCAGCTACAGTAGTGGTACTGTGTGTATGTCTTTGGGCTGTCAGTTGTTCCTATTATTTTGGCTTTACCAATAAAGAGAAGCGGTGACTGTTAGAAACTTATCGCAAAGCCAAAAGCCTTAACCTACTGCCATTAATTCATTTCAACAGCCTAATATCACATTTCTATGCATTTACAACAATAACTAATGGATTTTATTTACCTATTTTATTTAAGCAACAATATTTTTTTAAGCAACAAAAATAATATTTCTATCACATACGCTCTTTCCAGGTGCAAACAAGCCAAATAGTTAGTCTTTGTTTATCTTTTAAACTGACATGTAGTTATATGTACTGTATTCCTCCCTTTAACATATAAAGAACAGAAGTGTTGGTAAATGTACGTTAAAGTATGTCTGACTTAGTAGTTTTACTATATATGTGTGTATATATAATGAAGTTTATTATAGCTTTGCTGTGACTAGACAAGGTTTCAGGTTGGTCACAACTGAGTTTAAAGTAGCACTATAGGTTTTTTTAAATTATTATTTTTGTTGTGAAATACAAAGACTGTTGCAGAAGGTTACTACAGTAGCGCCTGTATATTTGAGTTGCTACAACAGAGAGTATTATTTTGCTACAGCTAGGTGGCTAATACTCTTGGGTAAACTTGCTTTAGAGTTTAATCTCTGTTACAGAGAGAAGAGGTGGTTACATACTGTACATAGCAGGCCATAGTGCTGCTGATCACCGAGCGTTTATGTTCAGAAAAAAGGGAAAAAAAATTCAAACTCCCTCCTCTTATCATTTGGCTTCCACAAAAGCCCTGCTCATTAAATTAAAGTAGTATTTAAGTTTCTGTCTTGTAAAAAATGTTACGCGCATCAATTATAACTAGTTTTATTCAGAATTTATGGTTGTTAGTTTCTTTTTTTATACAGTTTGCTAATGTTTGATATAGTTTTATCCTGACATAATACGAATATATAAAGACTTTAAATAAAGACGCTATCAAAAATCATTTTTGTCTATGGAACTCATTGTATTAGATCAGTATTGCAAGTGTTTGTGAAAGCAGAGGCGTAAAACATTTCCCATTTTTATTTGGTTTTATTGAAATTATAACAGGGGAAACCTTAGAAAGTGTCACGGAAGATATAACTGGTTTGTAAAGCAGCAAAGCGTTGGTTTCCCATTTTAAAGTTGGCCATTTGCAGCATCACACGAGCTTTCCTGGGCATGCATCTGTGACATTTAAAAAAATAAATATAAGAGGCATCTAAACTGAATGTGCAAACAACGTATCTATAAAGGCATCCTTAAACTGGAACAGTACTTTTTTTTTTTTTTAAAAAAAAAAAAAAAAAAAAAAGCAGATTGCCTGTAAACTAGGAAAGACTATTAAGGCATCGGTTGTATTGCTTTTCATAAGCAGTTTTTTTTCTTGGCAGTGAATTTTCCAATGTTGCCGTACACAAACACTCCTTACATTTCACTAGTGAACATGTTTTATTGTCAACATATACAATAAATGTGAAAAATTGGCTTCAATAAAAGCAGCAGACTGTATTTAGTGCAAACCCTAGAGGAAGCCTGTGTATCTGTTAAAGCTCTATTGCGATTGGTCAAGACAAAGTGAATTAAAACACTGCTTCATCGACCTGTAGCCCTCACAAACTCGCACAATAAGTAAAAATAAAAGTTTTCTGGGAGTATTGGCAGCTAAAGAGAGTCTCATGATTGGAGCTCAGTGCTTGCGGCGGAGCAGAGGGGTCAAAGGTCAGGTGAGATCTCACAGGGCCAGATCAGCCATGGCGCGCTCCAGGGGGTCGCTGGTCCAGTACTTGTGGTCCCAGCCCAGGAACCAGCCGGTGAAGGTGGGCGGCTCGAAGCCCTGCTTGATCTTGACGATGGGCGTCCTGCGGTCTCTGTTGGCCGGATCTGTCTCGATGTAACGGACCGCTGACAAAGACAAGGAAAAGCTTGAATTGGTGCTAGAAGTCACGGAGTAAAGTTAAATCACAAATGCATAGCAGAATAATGTGCATTTGCTTAACAAGCTTTGGTGTTTGACAATATTATCTTTAATAAACTAAATAAAATCATCATCATCCTAAAATAAGATTTTTTAACTTGTTTTTCTTTTTTGTAGTGTGAATATGGTCTTGATGTCCCAAATTTAAATATTACACGGGGTGTTTTATATTTTGAATAAGCAAATGATTATGTTTGATGGGTCACAACAATTATAAATATTCTTTAAACAGAAATCAGAAAAGTCAGTTTTGGATGCCAAAGGATTGTTGTGAAATAAAATTAAAATACATGGAGGGAAGTTCTGGTGGCTTTTCCTTTTTTCACTGATAGGATATATATCTGTATAATCCTATCTTAATAATACGATGTTGAGCTTTTTTCCCACGGATGTCCTTACCAGACGCCATCGCTTCAGTCTTCTCTTCCTCTTGGGCCTCATTTCCGATCCAGACAAATACCTGAAAATGGGAAAATTTACTGCGTATTTGTTCCTTTCATTGCAGTGACTCAGCTTTGAATCTGCCTGGTACGTATAGAGCAGTCAAAGCTCTGGTTTTCTTTACCTGGTCCCAGGAGTCCAGGATCATGACATCATCAGTGGCCAGGTCGTCTTGGGTCATCTCCCCGGGTACCTCCTCAATCTGAGCGGAGGACAACGAGTAAGTGGAGCTGTATTGATGTTGGACATTTTTGTAATGAAAGCGTTTAACTAAGTTCTGAGATTTATGGAAGCCCATTTTTGCCAATGTGATGAAGAAAAAATATTCCGTAACTCATTACAAGAAGAAAATTCTCAAAATAATGAGAAACATTCTCCGAATAATGATAAACTTTCTCAAAATAATGACTTGTCTTAGTTTCTCAAATTGACTTAGTATCTTAAAATAATTGTATTTTGAGGTTTTGAAAAGTTTCTCATTATTTTGGGATACCAAGTCATTATTTAGAGAAAGTTTCTCATTATAATGACTTATAGAATCTTTATTTTCATCACATTGGGCTTCCGTCATGAATTATCCAGAGTAACTGTCATTATTTCGGGAAAGGCAAGTTGTAGCAAGGTAATTCACCGGAAGGGTCCGCTTCTGTGAAATTATTTTTTTTAAAGGAGTGCAGCGGCAGCAGAGGTAGCTCAAACCAAAGACTTACGATGAAGTTTCCAGTCTTATTGGAGCAGGCAAAGAGTCTAGGTGGGTGAGCGTCCATCTTGTCCTTGAGTCTGGTAGAAGTGCGATAGTCTGTCTTTCCTCCCAGAGCTTCCCAGAATTGATCTGAGGACAGGCACACTTCAGTTATTATAGTTTTATATATTTAAACAGGAACAAAAAGCAAATAAACACCTAAAGAGATTGAATCACTAGTTAGATGTGTTAGGAAATATCCTTATTTAGCCTACGTATGTCTGTCAGTTAAATATGAGGCTACAGCCAAGAGGCAGTTGGCTTAGCTTAGCACAAAGACCGGAAACAGCTAGCCTAGTTCTGTCTGAAGGTTAAAAAAAAATAGTGTACCAGCACCTCTAAAACTCACTGATAATAAGATATATCTCCTTTGTTTCATCTGTAAATCTGTTTTTTGGGGGCTTGTGTCAGACTATTTCTAAGCTAACCGGCTAATGATTAGCTCCATAGTTAGTGGACACGCAGAGTGGTATCAATCTTCTCACCTAACTCTCAACAAGAAAGCTAATACATATTTTCCCCAAAATGTCGTACAATTGATAATTAAAGCTGCATTCATGGATTCTTTTTGGGCCATTTAGCAGTGAGAAAAAATTTGAGAAATTGACATATTACCACCTTATAAAGTTGTTATGTCTAATGTTAACTCACTAGCAAACAATTGCCTATTTACTCACCCAGCAGATACAAAGAGAGAGCAACATTAGCATTGGAGTAATTGTGTCTGATTAGCTCTGGTTTGCTATCTGGCTCTTTAGCTGCCTCACTACCTAGTAGCTAACTGTTACCGTTTGGTGCTGGGCACTTAGTGTATAGATCAGAACATTTAGCTGAAAACAGCATCCTGCTGTGACTGCGTATTAGCTTGATGAGAGCACTGAGAGTGAACCATAAAGTACATCTGCGGTTAAACAAAAACTATGACCTAAAAGATGCTATAAAAGCACCAAAAAGCTGCAGTCCTTTCTGGGTTTGTTGCTATGAATAATTCCTTTTCACATTACATAGGCTCATTTGCAGTGTTGCCAACTCTTTTCCAATGAAAGTAGCTAGCACCAGCTCCAAAAGTCACTAAAAGTAGCGAGATGACGTCATACGCTCATTTGCATATGTGTGACGTCATTACGCAATCATTTACATAAAGCTTAGTGGTTGTGTCAGCAAGGTAGATAGAAAGAAATAGAAATCTTGAGCCAAATAATCACAAATTTAATACAGAATTTATTTTACCTTATAATTATTACTTAGGTATAGCCTATCTTTGAAGTAAAAAAAATAAATTCTACAAAGGGAGAGAAAAAGATCAATAAAGAATTCTCAAAGAAGGCTGGCTTGCCCAGGGCCAGGCCAGCTCAGCGGCGCCTTTCTCCCGTCGCGTCCCGCTGTCTCTCGTACCTACACCAGCCCCCGCACCCTGTCCCTTCTCCCCTTTCTACCTGTCTGCGCACTGTGCGCAGTGCTGCTGCACATGCGAGAGTGGAGGGGCTGCTCCTCTGCTCCTTAGTCACAGAACAGAAGAGAGAGGAGACCGTTTTGGCGGCCACAGGTTGGTGACTTTTCTACAGAAAGTCGCCAGATTTGTCGCTAGTCGCTTTATTGAAAAGAAGTTGCTAAGGGGGTTTGAAAAGTCGCTAAATCTAGCAACAAAGTCGCTAAGTTGGCAACACTGATCATTTGATCCAGGGTTTCCCCCAGTGTATTGCAAGCCTGGTAACTCACCGGGCCTAAGTTGCCCCCCACCAGGCCCAAGCCACTGGGAATTATTTTGTAATGTATTTTTGAGACATTTTTAAACTACAGTTGCCATGGGGTGGCTCGGTTTGAAACTTAGACAGTCATATTTTCAAAATCTCTTGTTAGCTTAACATAGAGCCCTATGGCATCGGTCTTATAGCTTTAAATTCTCAATTTCCCGATTCCGTTTATGATTCCGTTAATGATTCCGTTATCACAGAAATTATTGGGCTTTACATTAATGCTGCCATCAGTCTGTGAGCCAGGCCGTCTTCGTAAAAAAGACACTTGCCACTGAGCTAAACAATTTTTCTGGGGAAACCCTGTGATCCATGGTTGATTAATAAAAAATGATTAGCGCAGCTTTAAAAACATACAAAGAAAATACAAAATGTTTTGTTTTTTAATTAATATAAATTTTGAATCACAATCTGTAAAAGCGTTAAGGTAACTACATTACTTTACCCTGTGACATATGATTCTTACACACATTTCACTGTGTGAATTTTTAATAGCAGAAGTTATGAACTATCAGCAAAAGCTCCCAGAAATAAAATGTTGAATTACTGTTATGTTGTCTCCAGCAGCCCTCGGCCGAGGCCAGTCCTTAAAAAGCAGGGTGTTTATAAAAAATGGAATCTGTTATATTTTAGCCTGAGGTTTTCTATTTGAAATTGTTAGCAGAGAAGCCAGTTTCTTCGTGAGCTTTGAAAGCAAATCACACGATTACTGGTAACATCTAAAGGGGTGATGCAATCAAATCTTCTTTGTTTTAATATAGATGAACACAAGCACTTACTTTAGCTGAGATACAAAAAGAAAATCATTAAGCTGAGCATGAAAGCGCTATTTTAACAGCTTGAACACAGTTCATAGCCGACACAGGAGTACGTTAACTGGTGTTGGGTTTCAGTTTGACTCAAAGGCACACAAAAAAAGAGAAATTGTTGCATCACGTTTCCTCACCAGTCTCTCCTCCCTCAGACAACTCAGAGGCTGACACTCCCAGGATGTCACACAGCTGCTGGGCTCCCTGCTTCTCTGTGTCACTGGCACCCACTCCCACCCACACAAAGGAGCCTCCAGGGGTCACCAGAACAAAAACATCGTTGGAGTTCAGGTTGGAAGACGCTGCGTCAAGCTGCATGGACGCGGAGATATTGTAGGTTAACATGTGCAGCAAAAATACATTTTATGTAGTGATGCTGGTGCATATTGAGCAGCAACCAGACTTTTATTGAGGACCATATATGGTTGTAACTGCCAATGGAGTGAGATGAATTTGTAGAATCAACAGAGGCTGGTGTCATTCTTTCTTCTTCTTTTCTTTCTTGTCAAAAATAATCCCATGCAAAGCCCAAAAAAATGAATGCTTTAGTCCGTTTAACTTCTCTACGCTGTCTGTGTGTGTGTGTGTGTGTGTGTGTGTGTATATATATATATATATATATATATATATATATAGAGAGAGAGAGAGAGAGAGAGAGAGAGAGAGAGAGAGAGAGAGAGAGAGAGAGAGATATCTGTGTATATATATATATATATATATATATATATATATATATAGCTGGGCACTATGGTTTTAGCAAACATTACTGAAACAGGAGTAAGAAAGTGCCGTGAAAGTAAGTGAAATTGTGGGGGACTATCTTCAGCTGCAGATTAATACACACTTGCTGTTCTAGTGAGTATTTCCAGCAGCAGACCGGTGTATGTTTGATTGAATCAAAAATAAACTACAGTGTGTGTGTGTGTTCATTGCAATAAAGTTACATGTCACCTAGTGCAACAGTGTGTCTCATTGATGTGTTTCTAACAGTTTTTGGACAACAATGGGGCTCAATGGCAAAGAGGAATAATATACACCAGGCTCTGATACACACACAAACCTATTAGTAGGATCAAATTGTAGTTGGTTTTAGTCTTTTCATTTGTTGACAGTAAGTCTAATCCTTTAAAAGCACCTGTGTCAGTGGTGAAGTTAGAATGTGTATGACGTTTGTCCTCTTACCTCCACAGCTCTGGTGTGTCCTGCAGAGTTGGAGCGCACCTGGAAGAGTCGAGTCTCTGCAGGAGTGGACTGACCTCCTTCCCTGGACGTTCCTCCCTTGTACACTACCATGGGCTGTCCTCCAAACAGACTCATCAGATGGGCCGGCTCTTTCCCCTGGACCACTCTCACCTGGTACGCAAACCGCAAAGTTAAAACTCAAGCATGATAAGATGTTTTTTTACGGTACTTCAAAATACCTCATGCGTTTTGACGATGTGAATTATCCCCAGGTGGTGTTACCACATCACAACAGACAGATCCTCCCTTGTTGTGTGTTGTGAAATATGCATCAACAATATGTGAAACACAGCTGCTGCAATACAGACTACAGACACAAGATGGCAGCATGGGGCTGAGCCACGTGTTCACTGTCTGTGCCACAAGGTGCTGAGAGTCGAGGTTTGTGGAATTAGGACGCTGAGCGATGACGCAGGTTAGGTCTAACACAGTATTATGAGTCTCTTTGGTAGGCCGCTTTCCCATAAATAGTTATTTTTTCTGCTCAACCAATCATCACAGCAAATTATGCCAATCCTGAGAGAATAGAGAAATGGTAAATAATCATTGATGGATAGTCCACAGTCAAACACTTTCAAACTACAAACATTCCCAGCAGTCCCTACTCTTTGTGCATCCTCTTGTATAATATGAAACAGTCTGTCTGTCCGTCAGCAGGATTACTTGTCAGTTTTGGTTGTCTCGAAACAGCAGAAAAGATGTATTTTAATTTTGTTGTCTTACTTCAAATCTCTGGTTAAATCATTGTGAGATGCCTTGTCTTGGTTGCTAATCCAAAACTAGAGAGACTGTCAGACCAGAGCACAGAGAAAAAATATAGTTTGGTGAAGTATGGTTTTGTTGTATGTTGTTTTTGTTTATTCAACTTCTACTTCTGGGCATTAATATTTAATTGGGATCGTCTCTCTAGGCATCAAACCTCAATACCTTGTTGGCAATGACCACAATGTGTCTGAACCAAAAAAATAAATTCCAATTCCAATGTCAAATTCCAAAAGTTGAAGATTCAGCATCATTTTACCAATTATATATTCAGGCAAAGTTTTTGAACTGAGACATTTATTGAGATGTTTGGCTTCTTTTGTGAAAGGTCCCATATTGTAAAAAGAATTTTTTCAATGTATTTTTTTAATTGGTCAAAGTGCGATATAAATACTGTGAATGTATCAAAACGCTCACAGAGAAATGCACACAGCCCGCATTCAGAAACTGTGCCTATAAACGAGCCGTCAGGACTTCCGTACGGTTGTGATGCCACAAGGATACTATATATAGGTAGAAAATGCCTCTACGGTGCCGTTACAGTCATTTCCAAGCTGCAATGGCGAGGAGAGACGGCGTGAGTGCAGATGCGGAGACCCGGAAACACTGACCAATCAGAGCAGACTGGGCTGTTTCGGGAGGGGGGCTTAAAGACAGGTGCTAAAGCAGAGCGTTTTTAGAGAAAGAGTGAATACAGGTACAGTATATTCAGACAGACAATATGAGGTAAAGAATGTGTTTTTTGAATATTAAAGCATGCAAACATGTAGTAGAAACCAAACATACATGTTTGAACCTGAAAAATGATCATAATATGGGACCTTTAAATCAAAAGAGGGTTTTGTAGAAAAAAAGGTAGATCATAAAGACAGTCGCGTTCTCGTATACAGGGGGCCGCCGTCTTGGGAGCTACTGTCTTTCTGAACTATCTTTTTAATAAACTACCTGTACACTTACAATGTTCTCAATGCTTCGGTTAACATTTAGGGACCCTCATTATGCTACTGTTGAAGTGTGGTGATATTTTGAGCCTTTTTTAGTGGTATAATAAGCAATTTGTTTTTACTTTCCCTGTGCCCCGAATACTAGCGTTGTAAGCTAATCAGCGGTCTGCGCTAGCTTCTTTCAAGCTACAAACACATTCGATTAGCATTAAAATATGTCCCAGAGAGCGATCGAGTGGGTACACATCTGTTATTAACCCCTAGGTTTGTTTTGCGCCAGAATTGTCCTTTAAGACGATACCCAGCCCTGGCCAGGTAAATTAAAGTCAAGTTGAGTTTGACAAACTGTCAATCCAAAAGCGTCAAGACGTGTGCAAAACAGCTTTTCTCTATTTTGACAGTGAGAGCAGGGAAACATCTGTTAAATACAAACGTGACATCTGCAGAGGTTTCCACACTGCATGGATTCCAACGCTTGACCATAAAGGATCAAGGCTCATTCTGTATAAAAGTACGTTCCCAAGTTTAACTGAAGTAAATACAAACCTTCAGCAATTTGAGTTAGACAAATCAAGTGAATATCTTCGTCTTTCTCTAGCCTTTAATGCACACACAAGGTCATGCCACAGCACATACACACACACACAACATGAGCATAAATGTACATGCAAAGTGAAGACACGCATGAGGAGTGAAGTGTGAATGCAGAACACAGAAATTAATGAATGACGACTCACTCTAAACAACTCTAAAGCGTACAGAATGATCGCCACAGTTATTTCCAAACTCTAACATCAGCACCATGATGTTGTATCTAAAATCAGGTCAGAGTAGTAGTAGAGTTTGGAAACAGGGCTGTTATTTATTAGGAGCCAACAGAATTGGCGACAGAGGAGGAGGAGGAGGGAACCTCCCATTAACCTCCACATCGGAATGTCCTGTTTGTGTTGACTCATTATCACATTCATGAAGTCTTAAAGGAGCCAGAACAACAACCGCCCCTTTTAAAATCAAGTTATTCATATTTATCAGGAATGTGAGAAAATAAGAAAATGTAGCTTCTTTTGTCGCTGGCTCTGGACAAATATCGTATGTTTCATTTTGGGAGGGTACGGAGCAGGGAAGGACGGGAAAATACCTGAGTTGTTCTAGGAGCACCAACAACCTAAAGACGGAGGGAAACCAAGGAGGACAGAACAGAAGCAGCAGCAGGGAAACCATCAGGGAGAGTAAGAGGATGTACATTTCAGAGAGGAGGTGACTGTGCTGAGTAAGCCAAAGGGCAGCAGAGACTTTGATAACATGACATATGAGATGAATAGGCACTAACGGAACAATGTGTTTCACCTGGACAGGACCACCGCCGAGCTCGTCATCCAGCTGGCCGCCGAGGATCGCACAGGCCCCGATTTCATCCTGACTGGAGTATGCGCCCTGCCTGGGAGACAGTGTGAATGCAGCATAATTACACTGAACAGAATAAGAGGCCCAGACTGGGCTCTCTTCAAGGTAAAAAAAGGCCGGTAATTAAAAAAAAAAAGTCTAAAATATTGCCTATCTAAGCTTTAACTGAACTCTATCGTATTCTTACCACATGTAGATAAAATGTCCCTGACGTCCTCCATGGTGGTAGTTATAAAGGATGATGTAGCTGTCTCCTCCGTAGAACTGTCCATGTGTAGACGGCTCCACGGCCATCTTGTCCGACCCCTCAATACGCCAGATCTGTCGAGAAAGAAAAAAACATGTTTGGGGACTATTGTAATTAATGTGTTATCCCATTTACTACAACTCATGTAGATATTACATAACATATAATCTACAGTATAATGTAATTTATAATGTAAATTATAGCATTTTCCAAATGTGAAGCTCCCTGTGGAAATCACTCTGTATTTCACAAATATCACAAACTCATTTTCCACAACAGGGAGCTATTTGCATGAAAATGTACAGGATGGGAAGGTAATAGCAGCAGCAGCTGAGATCTTATGGTACGTGTCCACTGTGAAGCATAATTTCCACGCTCATGTGAGCAGCTGTGCAATGCATTCTGGTAGCTTTGCGGCAACTTTAGAGAAAAGGGCGTCTAGTTGCCAGCTCCTGTTTTTGCATAAAGTTAAATACAGGCAACTTTATGCAAATCAGCAGCACCAGCTCGACTCGCCGCCTCTCGAAAACTCATGAAAATCTTCTAAACTGTTGTTAATCTAAAATAAAGACAGAGTTAGCAACTGCATAGCTTATTTCGGAGAATTTCCATAAAATAATAGATAGTTTCTAGATGAGCCGCCTTGTTGGTCTGTTTTGAAATTCGGGAGCAAACAGCCCCACGTGAAGTGGCCATCCAATCAGGTGCAGACATCGCGGTTGTAAGAGGGTGTAGCCTGATTTCTTATATAAAGTGTTACAGATGTCCAGCCTCTGTCCTCTCACCTGTTTCTCTCCGCTGCCGTCATCCACCATGCCGTGCTGGGCAGCCATCGCGGGGGAGTCGTGCAGGCTGGATGCGTCGAAGGGCACCTTTTCGATCTTGGCGATGCTGTTAGAGATGTAGGCGACGCCCAGGCCCTCTGTCTGATCTCTGTCCCGCCAGTTTTTGAAGAACTGCTTGAAGAGCGGCGTCTCGCCCATCTCAGGCAGGATCTGGACCTCCGTGTGTTTGGGGTAACCCATCTTCTTGATGAAATGGTCTGCTGCTTTCATCGCTTCCTTTCGCTCATCCATGTTGGCATCTTTGCCTGTAAGCAGGAGAAAAGATAGTGCAGGTAAGAGTTATTATATCAAGCAAGAATATATGCTGTATATATGAAAAATAAATAGTGATATGAGCATTTTAATTTTGAAATATAATAGTTTCTGAGTTGTCTGACGAGCTAACTGCGGGAGTGACTCATAGCTGCAGCAATATAAAAATGTTGTTATTGCTTAAATGTAAAAAAAAAAACATGTCATGGATACAGCTGAGATAATATTAATGGGAATATGACAGTTTGGATTAAAGGGGATACAAATATTGTTGTCTTTGGTTTTGGAGATAAGCTTACTCTCCCTTTCATGACGAGCTAGATGAGATGACTAGTACCACTCTCCTGTCTGCACGGTAAATATGAAGCTACAGCCAGCAGCTGGTTAGCTTAGCTTAGCATAAACAATGGAAGCCGGAAGCAGGACTCTGTCTACAGGTACAGAAATCTGCTTACCAGCACCTCTAAAACTCAATAAATAACACGTAATATGTTCTCTGTTTAGTCCATGCAAAAAGTGTACAAAACACACAAGTTGCCTGGCAACCTTAAGGTGGCAACAAGACACCAGGAAGTCATTGCGCCTGGCTAAAACATAGACATAACCCCTCATAAAACAACAATGTGTTATTTTTACATTTTGGTTTAAGTACAGATTTAACATAAAACATTTTAATATCTGAACTTTAGAGGTGCTGGTAGATGAATGTTTTTTTGGACAGAGCTGTCAATCTTTACGCTAAGCTAAGCGTCTCCTGACCGAGCTTCATAGTTAGCGGACAGACATGCAAGTAGTATCAGTCTTCTTATCTAACTCCTAGCAGGAATGAGTGTTTCCCAGAATGTCTAATTATTCCTTTCACTTTGAGGTAAATATTGTACATTGTAGTAGAAAGAGTTTAGCATGGGTAAAGAGATTTTTTGATTTATAATTGGTCCATTTTTTTTTTTTTTTTTTAATATGCTGTACTTGTATGTTATGTATATATATATATATATATATATATATATATATATATATATATATATATATATATATATATATATATATATACACAAAGTGCCTTGCGAAAGTATTCGGCCCCCTTGAACTTTTCGACCTTTTGCCACATTTCAGGCTTCAAACATAAAGATATAAAACTGTAATTTGTTGTGAAGAATAAACAACAAGTGGGACACAATCATAAAGTGGAACGAAATTTATTGGATATTTCAAACTAACAGATAAAAAACTGAAAAATTGGGCGTGCAAAATTATTCAGCCCCCTTAAGTTAATACTTTGTAGCGCCACCTTTTGCTGCGATTACAGCTGTAAGTCGCTTGGGGTATGTCTCTATCAGTTTTGCACATCGAGAGACTGACATTTTTGCCCATTCCTCCTTGCAAAACAGCTGGAGCTCAGTGAGGTTGGATGGAGAGCGTTTGTGAACAGCAGTTTTCAGTTCTTTCCACAGATTCTCGATTGGATTCAGGTCTGGACTTTGACTTGGCCATTCTAACACCTGGATATGTTTATTTGTGAACCATTCCATTGTAGATTTTGATTTGTCTTCCAAAGATTCTTGTTGGAAGACAAATCTCCGTCCCAGTCTCAGGTCTTTTGCAGACTCCATCAGGTTTTCTTCCAGAATGGTCCTGTATTTGGCTCCATCCATCTTCCCATCAATTTTAACCATCTTCCCTGTCCCTGCTGAAGAAAAGCAGGCCCAAACCATGATGCTGCCACCACCATGTTTGACAGTGGGGATGGTGTGTTCAGGGTGATGAGCTGTGTTGCTTTTACGCCAAACAGAACGTTTTGCATTGTTGCCAAAAAGTTTGATTTTGGTTTCATCTGACCAGAGCACCTTCTTCCACATGTTTGGTGTGTCTCCCAGGTGGCTTGTGGCAAACTTTAAACGACACTTTTTATGGATATCTTTTAAGAAATGGCTTTCTTCTTGCCACTCTTCCATAAAGCCCAGATTTGTGCAGTATACGACTGATTGTTGTCCTATGGACAGAGTCTCCCACCTCAGCTGTAGATCTCTGCAGGTCATCCAGAGTGATCATGGACCTCTTGGCTGCATCTCTGATCAGTCTTCTCCTTGTATGAGCTGAAAGTTTAGAGGGACGGCCGGGTCTTCGTAGATATGCAGTGGTCTGATACTCCTTCCATTTCAATATTATCGCATGCACAGTGCTCCTTGGGATGTTTAAAGCTTGGGAAATCTTTTTGTATCCAAATCCGGCTTTAAACTTCTCCACAACAGTATCTCGGACCTGCCTGGTGTGTTCCTTGTTCTTCATGATGCTCTCTGCTCTTTAAACGGACCTCTGAGACTATCACAGAGCAGGTGCATTTATACGGAGACTTGATTACACACAGGTGGATTCTATTTTTCATCATTAGTCATTTAGGTCAACATTGGATCATTCAGAGATCCTCACTGAACTTCTGGAGAGAGTTTGCTGCACTGAAAGTAAAGGGGCTGAATAATTTTGCACGCCCAATTTTTCAGTTTTTTATCTGTTGAAAAAGTTTGAAATATCCAATACATTCCGTTCCACTTCATGATTGTGTCCCACTTGTTGTTGATTCTTCACAAAAAATTACAGTTTTATATCTTTATGTTTGAAGCCTGAAATGTGGCAAAAGGTCGAAAAGTTCAAGGGGGCCGAATACTTTCGCAAGGCACTGTATATATATATATATATATATATGCATGCTCAGCATGCCTGCTCAGAATTGACCACACAATATCTATTCAGCAGAGGCATAAAGTTTCCAGCTGTGAAGACAAAACTCTGCTAAATGAACTTAGTGTATGAGGAATCCTCTGCAGCACCCTGCACTGACCTTTCCAGATGAAGATCTTGCCATTGGAGCCGTGGTCCAGGATGAAGCAGTCGCCGGACTCCAGGGCGCTCTGAGCGAACGGGTTCTCTGCTGCCACCAGCGCGATGGTCATGCTCCCCATGGCGTTGGACACCTGCAAGAGGGGGCGAAGGAAGAGAGAGGTTGACTAGAGGCATGGTGTGTCACATTTTCTGAGAGTTATCAATCTGAGAGAAAAGGCTGCACGGCCTCCTCCTGGGCTTTTCATAAAATCACTGTCAGTTAGAAATGATCAATAAGTAGAACTGTGAAGGTAACATGGTTGTCGTATAGTTATTAAGACTAGTTTCATTGTCAGTAAGTGTAACGATAATAAAGTTGATTTTAATAGAATTTTTGACCAGATTAGATATTTAAAATAAAACCAGATGGAATTACAGATTTCTATTGATTGATTGATTTTATTTTTACATAACTGCAACAGAAAATAATGAGACAACAAGAGATTTATTACAGGAGAGATTAAAGAGGAAAGACAAGGTGTGTGTCGGGGGGGCGGGGGGGTTTCCGGTTCTCTCACCTTGTAGAGTTTGGCCATTTTCCTGTTTGAAACATCAGCCTTGACGTCATCCGCGGCTCCGACAGGCAGATCTGGTTTATCACCTAACACCTGAGGACAGACGCAGCCGTTTCAACACACAAGTCAGTTTTAGACTTCATTTTATTCTCATAACTCACTGATCTCACCTCTATCATCTTCTCTCTCTCCATCCCCTCGTCACAGAAATAAACTCTGGCCCTCCCACTGCGCTCATTGTCACGGATACCCTTGGCAACCTGAGTAGCCTTCAGCTTCTCAAAGCGGTTGCTCTGGGAGCCACACCACTGGTAAATCTCCTGTACAGCAAGAAGAAGATAAGAGCAGGTTACAAAAGAGGTGCTTAACATTTCGTGTTTTACAAAAATTAAGACCACTTTTCCCATAATCCTTGGAGCTTGCTAAACGGACACCAACATCTGTGCTTTTGTAGTGTATGTCTACAAAAAAGAACTCACTGCGGTACTGACAATCACATCTAGGTCTACAACTAACAATTCTTTTCATTGTCAATTCATCTTTTAAAAAGTTGTTTGGTCTATAAAAATGTCAGAAAATGGTGAAAAATGTTGATTAGTGTTTTCCAAAGCCCAAGATGACCGCTCAAATGTCTTGTTTTGTCCACAACTCAGAAATATTCAGTTTACTGTCACAGAGGAGTGAAGAAACTAGAAAATATTCACATTTAAGAAGCTGGAATACATTTTTTTCCCATCAAAAATGACTCAACCGATTAATTATCAAAATAGTTGACGATTCATTTAATAGTTGACAATGAATTGATTAATCTTTGGAGCTCTAATCACATGATATCATTGTGTATATCTAATATAAATGTTGATCTGCTCAGTGTGACTCACAGCTCCCAGGTCCAGGATGAAGCAGTCTCCCTGGTTGAAGCTGTCCCAGCTGACCGCCACTTCTGTTGCCCGGACAGCACGGCGACCTTTGACCTGCAGCAACCGCTGCATGACCACCTCATTAGTGACCACGTGCTTGAACCCAGACGCCACGCCCCCTTTCTGAAAGATAAGAGATGCATTACACTTTTAAAAAAGGTGGATCCAACCTTAACAGAATTAAATTTAAAAAAAGAAAGAATTTTGAAATTGATGTCGGGAAGTTGACAAGATTTACGCTGTCATAACAGAATGGATCTTCTATTTTTACGAATGATTAAATGCAGTTCATATTTTAAAATATGATAAAAATATACCCTTAAAAATGTCAGTGAACAGGCAGAAATCACACTTGCACATAACTTTACCTAAACGTAATCCCAGGTTTAAAATGCACCAAAACAAAAGCAAAAAAAACCCGCACAAAACATGTATATTATTCCTTGTGTATACATGTTTTGCAGCTATAAACATGACATCTTACCATGTATTTGATTCCAGACTTGAAGTAGCCAAGAAAGGTTTTGGACTCGTATCCCTGGGCCTCGCGGTACTGGATGGGTTTCCCCCCCAGGAAGTCGTCCATTTGGACAGTAAAGATGGCCGCCGAGCCGCTCTCATCCTGGGTGCAGGAATCACCTGCACCAGAGGAACCACAAATGTACGCCATATAAATCCTGGTCCTTATTTTATCTCAGCAGTCATACAGCACATCTACCCAGAATGCCACATTTTGTGTTTGACGAATTCCCCCCACTCAGGACTCAGTGGGTCAGGAGATCGATATGGGGCAGATCCCAGCAGACACTTTTATAAATGCAACATTATTCTATTTCTGGGCACACACAGAGGTCCAGCAGCATGTGAGTGGGTTACATCAGACACTGTTTATTGGTAAATGCTGTTTCCATGATCAATCAAGCTGACTAAAAGGACATGAAATCAATCGCTTTCCTGTTTGCTTTAAGCTAAATCCTAAAAAATGACCCAGTCAGGCACTCTGTCTTCTGTCAGTACTCATATCCAGGACTCATTTTTAGGCTTTGGCTGATCCAAATACCTATTTGACCCCTTACTAGACACTGACATCAATTTGGATTTTAATTAAAAAGTGAAAACCATGTATGATAACACGGTTGAAAGATTAAATTCACTTTAATGGGTTGAGAAAATTAGAAGATGAAGAAGGTCAACTTTATTAATCCCATAAGGGAAATTCTTCATTCATTCATTCTGTTGTGTTATATATATATATATAGAGAGAGAGAGAGAGAGAGAGAGAGAGAGATATGTATTCCTACGCACACACAGGCCCAAATACACACGTGCACATTCAGGACATGTATTATGTATGGAGAGATGTCAGAGCGAGGGGACCGCCTCACAGGATGGGGCCCCGAGCAGTTGTGGGGGTTCGCTGCCTTGCTCAATGGCACCTCGGCAGTGCCCAGGAGGCGAACTGGCTTTCTCCAGCTAACAGTCTACAGTCCATACTTGGTCTGTGTGGGGACTTGGACCAGCAACCGGTTCCCAAGACAAGTCCGGTCACGGACTGTGCTACTGCCACCCCCATTATCCTACGTCTTAGGTTAAAAAAACACTCAAAAAAATCTAATCTTTGTCTGTATCAATACATGAAAACATGTCCTACAGATGCAGGGATTTTTTTTAATCTAGCTACTGTCAGCATATTCTACATTATACAAAATAGAGGGAGAAAGTCATTACTGTTAGAACATTTTCTCCCGTACTGTACTTGAGTACATTTATTAAATTTTTTATGCTTCATGTACTTCATTTCAATTTCAAAGTTGTATTGTCATATACACAGCAAGGAAACATGTTTCCCTGTACAATGAAATTATTCCTTTGCTGTCCACAGAATGCCAAGCAATGTAAAATCTACAATATATACTACAAATATACAAACCATTTTAAAAGGCAGCATGTGAGAAATAAAGCAACAATAAAGTAGTTTAAATTAGCGTTAGCTCTACAATCTACAACATTTAAATGCTGCTTAGATGTTGATGCATCAGTGATAATAATCCACTACACATATCAAATCTTAGTGGATTATAAAGGGGCCACTCTGCATGAGTAGTTTTACGTTTTGATACCATTTTGCAGATGAGATGCGATTTTAGTTAAGTCGAATTATGAATGCAGAACTTTCACTTGTAATGGAATATTTTTATAGTGTTCTATGTCTTGTATTGATTCTTAAGCCACCTATTTTGCCTGTGTTGCAAAACTGTCTAGACAAACCCCTTGTACTGAGACAATACATCATATGTACCGTATGAGGCTTTTGATCATTGAAAAAAGTGTCAGCTGTGAAACTCTGCTGTGTCCTTGTAAGCCTTTCTAGTTCGATCACAAAGCACATCTGTCCAATGAAATGAGGCCTGTCACCATTTGCGAGGCTGATCGGAGTGAGCAGGGTGAGACGCAGCACAAACATAAAACACAACAGCAGCAGTCCACACAGCTTTGTCTGTAAACGTGCGGTGTCGTCTGTTATTTCAGAAGGCTTTTGCCAACGTGTTTCTCTGTCCTCATCTTCCCAGATTCATATAGTCACATTACGCACTAAAAAAGCAGAATTGATACAGAAATTATTGTCTCTTCTTGCTTTAAAAGAGTGTTTTAACATGCTGCCTTTTTCTCATGAGTATCTTTTCTTAACTTTCTTCACTAGCAGATTTTATTTGATTTTACAAAATAAGGGAAAATTCTTATACCTTGTAGATTAGCATTTATTCTTATTTCTCTGTTCTAGCACATCATAACCGCCGTCTGACTGCACTCACCCAACCAGTAGTGGAGGTCATGCTGCAGGTTCCCGGAGCGCTGTTTGATGGTGTTGAGGATGAGGTAGGCGTCTCCAGTGTAAAATCCCCCGTGCAGGTTCTTGGGAACAGGCACCAGGTCAAAGTTCTCCACCCTCCACACCTGGAGGCCCGGCATTTGTCCGGCCCGATCAAACTCTGGGTGCTGCACTGCCATCCTGCCTGCTGGGAGATCACACACCTCAGATTTAGTGCTCTTCTTCTCTACAGGCCTAAACATACATGTGTTCCCTTGGCAACAAGCTGTGGTTTTACGCACTGGATCAGCGGTCAAATACTGCAGAGATAAGAGCTGTAAAGTTGTGTGATAACCTTTTATAAGTGAGACTGGGGCTCCCTATTTGTGAGATCTTTGCTCTGGATAGCCACTCCCTTTAAAGGCTGAGGTGTTGCCATGGATACACAGCTAAAGTTTATGGATATAGTTAGATATTAAAGGTACAGCAGTGAGTCACTGGTGCCCTGTGGTTGCGGTGTTTCCTCTCAGCAGGAAGAGGAAGTCCTGACTGTTATGACTCAGGCGTAGTCATAACTGGCAAAAGAAACCGTGTTTATAATTAGATATAGGAAAAGTCTGGACATGTTTGCTCTTCAATCTATCATAACTTTATGCATGCAAGCATAAATATCTGGACACTAGGGGTAGGAGATGTGGAAAACAATCTATCACAGCATATGTAATCTTGGTTTTGGGTTTTCCTTAAATATGTCACCCTTAGGGCTGCTCGGTTTTGGAAAAAATTGTAATCCAATTATTTTGGTCAATATTGAATAACAATTTAACACGATTAGTCATTGACTTTGGGATAGATGTTTCATTTATTGAACTTAAAAAAACAGTGAAACAGGGAAAACACCTGTGAAATTTCCCTTAATACCTTACCCGTTTAACTTTTTGACATCCCCTTAAAATAAATAATATAAAAAAAATATTTTAAAATTTAAATTTAATTTAGAACACAAGACAAAATGTGAGTTTACTTGCCAAACATAATGTTCAAAAAAATGTTTTTTTTTTTTTTCAATTACATTGTTTTTGTTATCGTTAGGAGGCGAAATCGCGATCAAAATGTGATTACTTGCACAACCCTATGTCACCCATATCTCCATGGTCTCAGAGTACATATGTACATATGGCACAGCCCTAATGTCCATATCAGCAGTCAGACTTTGGCTGTGACTGAATTAGCTTGGGACTGGACCAAACACTCATGCACACACATACCATACACTTCAGCCGTATCTGAGAGCACAAAAGACATGTGGCGCCCAATCAAGACTTTCAAGTATGTGTCTGTGCTGCATCGGATTACAACCCGCCGGCCTCTCAGTGGGATGGTTCACATGTCTCAGGTGGGAGTTGAGCATCCTTTGTTAAAATCTTTGTTATGGGCATCAGGAAGCAACAGTTTATGAATTAATCAGCTGATTCTGTGGGTGTGGACTCTGGACATGTTTCAGATGTCTATCTTAGAGAATTTAAAAAGTTGGTGTAGGGTTCTTCTGCCGTGCAAGGATTTTTAAAATGTGTGTTAGCGTCATATTTGCTCAGCTTCTATTAAGGACAGCATAACAGGAAGTTTCAGTGGCGGAAAGGAAATCTTACTGTAAGTACAATGTTTCAAGAAAAACTACTATATTAAGTATTTCATAAATGTATTTATTCAAATTCTCCCAGACGTTGGCAACGCAAATGTTTTATTTTAGTATAGATGTGACATCACAACTATACGCAAGTCCTGACGGCTCATTTAAAGGCACAGTTTCTGAATGCGGGCTGTGTACATTTCTCTGTCGATTGAGTGTTTTGATACTTTCACAGTATTTATACTTACCAATTCGACCTGCTTTATAATAAAAAAAAAAAACGTGACATTTTTACAATATGTGGCCTTTACGTAAAAAAATCTAAATACATCTTCCGCCTGGTATCTGTTTTGTGGTTGGACCTAAATGTTTGAAATGTCAGATAACAACCATGAACCAATCGTTTTTTTTTATGAAATAGTCGACAGTTGAACAGTGTCCTCTGAGATTTAGCAAGAGACTTTGTAAAGCCACACTGACTCCAAACGTATTAATCGCTGGCACAGAAAAGCCTGCAGAAAAACTGTTTCTCAGAAGTGAAGCAGTGTTCTCAAATTAGAACCTGACCTCTCAGAAAAAGGGCTTCTGTGAGCCTTCATGGTGCATTTCTTCTTTATTTTACCAATTCATTTCAATGATGCTTGCTCATAGGACATTCAAACCCTCAATGTTCTTATCTGTAAAGTTAGTGTAGCTCAGGTTCAGATATTGCACAAAGAAAAAAAATCTAAAAACTGGAGGTCATGTAGTTCAGAATGAAAACAGAATCCAGTTTTCCACAGGAATGCTGGATCAGCTGCCTCTCAATTTGCATTACTACCGTCCACATTGGAGCAAGAATCTCCCATTCTTTTAGGCCACAGTCTGCCCACAAACATGGCAGGAATCTGCTCCTGACCCTGAAAGAGGGAAGTGGCTCAGAATTCACATAAGCGGGCCAACAGATGTGGGGTTCCTTTTTCCCCATTTCAGCTTTCCTCTTATCCTAAGCTGGTCTCACTGCAAATGATTTCGTAGATCTGGAATGTTTCAGCATGGAAAACTTAGTGGATCATGTTGGAAAGAACCACTTTCACAGTCGACTTTCCTGATATTGAACGTGGCACATGTCAACACGTGTGGCTGGCTGGTGGATTTCTCTAAGCTGAATGATTTGGATAGATATTTGACATTGTGAGGAAAGGAAACAAATATATTCAAGTTACGGACTGTAGAGACCTAACTAGGGTTGGGCATCGAGAACCGGTTCCTACTTGGAATTTCTTTATTGGAATCGTTTGGAGGATTTGGTTTCAATCTGATCATGGGTTCCAAATTTAACACGCGCAAGTTTTGGTTTTCCGTAGCGGCCAGGCTCTTGTTGTGTTGCAGCCATGGCACACAGTAAGCGGCGCTCTAGTCTAGCTTTATTTTACGTTGAAAAAGCCCTGTAAAACGGCAAGCCACCATTGAATCAAAATAAAACTTTCCTCTTAATTGTGAATTAGGCATGTGACCCGTTTCAACTCCACCCCTCAAAGAATTGGAATCGAGAATCGATAAGAACCGGAATCAAAAGGAAGAATCAGAATTGGAATCAGAATTGTTAAAATCCAAACAATGCCCAACCCTAGACCTAACTCATTTATAGCTCCTTTCTACATAACATAAAATGGACAACGCACCTAGTCAAAACACCGAAAATGTAGCCAAAACAGCCGGGTATGCGGGAGTCATACGAGGTCAAGCACTGTCTGAACTTCCATGACTCTGCAGCGCCTGCGTCCAGATTGGGCCAGACAAAGAGAAACTGGGGCTGCTGGGTGATTCCACTGGGATCATTAGAGCTTGATGGAGGAGGTGGAAAGCTAAACTTTCCTACAGTGGGCTCTAAAGTAGTCTGGTGGAATTTCTAGCCCGGAGAGGCTTGAATGCTACAAAAGTCAGACAGCAAATCTGCAGCGTCTGTGGCCGCACAAGGTTTAACTAAGCCTCAGGCGGGTATCATAAATATTTAAGGCCTAACTTGTCAAGCCTGAAAAACAAAAATACCAATAGATAAATAGCAGTTTTAAGGGAAATATGTTTACACTGATAAATACAAAGGATTTTTACGAGTAAAAAAACTGAGTGCTCATACAGTATTTTCAGACATTGGAATGATCAAATATGGAAACTTTGACATGCAGTTTTCAACTGTCCCAGAACAGAGGCTGTCATATTGTAAAGACTTATTTTCATGTCATAACAACAGTGACTAAGAAACAGTTGTGGATGTGGATCATCCGGCTTATATGCAAGCCTGCGCCGATACCGATCTGGCGTATCGGTGCATCTTAGTTTGGTATGGTTTCCTAAGAGTCGTGTTTATCAAAGTATAATCAGAGAAAGTTCCTGTTGGATCTCTGTTCAGGCCAGTGATTGGACAAAGTGGACTGAAAAGTCAAGATAAGTTGGTTCAGCCCTTTAGATAACTTTAAACTGTGTGCTTCACTCTAAAGTATGCAATGCTTCACCAAAGCACTTCACCAAAGGATGTTCAAAGTATATAGGTAGCGTGATATGATGTGATCGTGTTACATATAGCCTAGAAGAATGTTAGTATTTATTATGTATGCTCAATCAAGTTTTGTACTTTTGGTAATTATGGTATCTTTTGACCTTTTTAAGTAGAAATGCCTAACCAGGGACAGGGGCAGCAAATTATTGTAACCTGTTGCATTGTCCTTGGAAAAAATAAACTAATAAATAAATAAAATAAAAAATATTCTGTATATTGTCTGTAATACTGTAGAATTGATTCATGTTATCTCGACACAAATGTCTGCTAAAGAAGAGGCTACCAGTTAGAGGAACAGTTCAAGATTTACACTTTTTATAATATGTTTTCCCTCCTGAGAGTCAGATGAGAAGATTAATACTACTCTCATGGCTGTGTGTTACACACAGAGCTGGAGCGAGGAAGTGATTTGCCTAGCTTAGCATAAAGACTGAAAGCAAGGGAAACAGGAAAATGGTTTGAATATCTTAGAATGCTAAAGAAAAACATCTAAATGGGGTTGCTACTACATCCTCCCAAACTGCTACTTCATTAATATACTGTATGGGAACCATCTAAAACAACAGCGACGAGACAATACAATAACTTTTTGTTCCCAAACAACTGGTAATAAATCAATAACTTCTGCTCGAGTTGATAAACAGTAGCCCACAGCCATTCATTAAGTTAAACGGACACACCCAGCAATATGAAAACAGCTTGCACGCAGAGCTCTGAGCTGAGCATGGGGATCCTCATTAACACAGAGACGGCTGTACAGCAGACATTCACTTTTAATTGAAAAAAGCCAAGTCCCTGGAGGTAACATAGGGCATATTATTAATGCCTCAAACTGTGGTGGCCATGATGCAAATGGTACAGGAAAACATGTCACTTCAGTTTTCACTTTGTAACTAAACTTGAGGTAGAATTTTACATGATCACTTCTAGTGTTATTTTTATGACAAAAGTACCAGTGTAACCCTTTCAATCCCCACGATATACCTCCAAAAACATGATACATGCGTAGCTCTCTGATTGCCTGAAAACAGAGCTGCTTTATTTTTTAATTTTTTTTCATTCCTGAAAAGTTGACTCGTTCAAGAAGTCTTTTAACCCAACAGCAGCCGAATACCTATACTCTGAAACGCATCACCTGTTGAAAATATGAATTTGTATTCGGAAGGCCTTTGTTTCTGTGGCACTAAATAAATATGACTGCCTTTGACTGTGATCTTCCCCTCTGATGGAGAGAAATGTTCTTTGTGCCTCTGCACATCAAAGCTGTTTTCTCCCGCGGTTAGGTCCACTCGTACTGTGTGCCACTTCATAAATCAAACATCAGAGTGGGGTACACAGCATCTGATTCACCTCACACTTTGAAAAATCAAAGGCCAGTATTTAAATATGTGATAACAACTGTGACAAAAGGTAGAAAACAAAACATAATCTAACAGGAATGAGGGAGAAGATTAGCAAAAGAGATTTTGTTGTTGTTGATGAATTAGAATATTTTTGTGCAGCAAGTTTTGTTGAATGAAGAGCAACAGCTGACTAAAACAACATTAACCATTACATGTTTCTGGCAGCTGCAGGTTGGATAAAGTGACTCACGGAGGGGTTGTTTGTGTATTGTGAATGACTCAACACACACACACACACACACACACACACACGGCTACAAGCTTAAAAAAAAAAAAAAAAAAAAAAGAGTGCGGCATGCTGGGAAAAGCATATGGTGTCTGCAGGCTACCCCACACCTCTGCAGAGCTGGAGGAATTTTTGGAGTTTGTGCCCCTCTCACTGCAGGCTCTTTGTCCGCCCCCCCACCCCCCCCTCGCCTCTGTGTAAACATGTCATTCCAACCTCAGTTATTTGGTCCCCTCCCCCATATTTTACCAGCCTCTCTTTTGTGTCTGCCTTCCCTTTAGGCCTCAAAACACAATCAGCTGTACAGATAGCAACAGTGGAGTCATATGATAAGATTTTTATTAAGCCCTTGTGATTAATCTGCTGGTGTGCCACTTCCAAAACAAGCCCATAATGTAATTTTGTCTTTGAAATCTTAATTTACATGTATGTGCTTGTGTGCTGAGATTCTTCCTCCAGAAGAGGGATTCTTGATGACTCATTTTCTCCACGCCAACCCTGCCACTCTCGGCCTCTCGAGGGCTGTGCAGCTGTCATCCAGCTCACTCAGGACATACAGTAGAGACAACGCTCTGTAATAGCTGCTCTGCTTCCTTTTCATCTGCTGATACAGCATTAGGCTAAAGACAATCAAAACGGCTGTTTACGACTTAGTAAATAACCACCCTGATATATGGACAGTTATTAAAGGATATGAGATGGTTGTTTCAGGAACAATCTAGCTGAAACCAGTTCTGTTGCTGAATTAATCATATCAGGCATGTACTGTAACCTCATATTTCTAACAAAATGGCATCTTGTTTGACGGACAATGAGAATGCAATACAATCTCATAAATAGGGCTGGGCGATATGATATCGTCAAAACAATATTAAAATGTCTTTTGTATATATTTTCCTTCATCATTTCTATCACTATGTCGAAAACCTAGCAGCAGAACTGTAACCACAATATTTATGTCACTTGGACGGCCCTTTTAGTTCTGATCATTGCACGGCATGTTCATTTGACACTAAAGTTCTTAATAAAATGAAAAAATACTCAGTACATTTCATTTGTCAAGTTAACTTACACAGGAGTATACAAAATCTCATGTCTCATGTCACAGTGCCTGAACAAAATCTCTTCTCATGTGGTTATTTCGTATGGACTATTTATTTATTGAATTACCAGAAAACATGATGTATTGTGATATACAGTATAATGTTATCGACATAAGAAATAACCATAACCCTACGGCCATATCGCCCAGCCCTATAACAGAGGTTTATGCATTGACCATGTGATTTACCTTTGTGCAGATGAGGTAGTATATATTAATATCGCAGTGTTACAATTGATATAACGATACAGAATGTCTAAACTATTTCCCTGCCATAAATGCAAAGCAGATAGAACTCACCATGTGAGTAGTGAGTAAGAGGTGTGGCCTTTTTCTTTCTCAACTGGAAAAACATTGTTTATATTGAAGTCAATGAGAAAAAAAATGTTCTCCTGAAATACAGTGTCTGTAAACATTTTCTACAAGAAGTTATGGTCTTTGTTTCTAACTTCATCTCTTCCACTGTATGTTTTAGATATTTTAAAAGTTGCTGTCATACATAGAATATATTAAGGCTTAAAGGTATGTTTGTTTTAGTTTTTTTACTGACTGTCGTTTTGTGCTCTTTTCCCCCACTTTGTTTGATAAGTTTTGCAGGTACATATAACATTGACATTTACATTCAGAACCAGTGCCTTTTTTACATATACAACGATAAAGAAGGGTATGTTGTGAGGTTTATTGTGAATGCCCTACCCAACAACGACCCATCTAACTGTCTGGAACATGAGTACAAGACCTAACGCGTAAGACCTGGTTCTGTTTAGTCAACTGAAACTATGTGGGTAAGGGTAGGGAAAGACTTCATTCATTGTTAGAAGAAACCAAGCCAGTGTCTCATATGCTGTATTTCAATATGTAGTTAGGACGTGCTTTACCCTGAAGTACAGTGATTTAAATGCTAGAACAACAGTTCTAGACAGCTCTAGTTTTAAACCAAACACCTCTTGAAATCAGTGCTTACTGGGTGTGTGAGCCAAATCCATTCAACCTCCTCCCAATAACTTTCATTGTCATGCCAACTCTACTTACGCTACTGTGAGACGACATGTAGGACAGTCATTGCGTGACTGCATAGACCGCAAGAGGGTGCTTGTTATGTGTAGACATAACCTACATTTACAATGACATTTTGAGTTTAAAGACTATACGCTGTCATTTTTTTGTCTAAGGACAGTCTCCCAAATTTGAATTGGACTGTAGGCTTCAAAATGTCCATTAGCAACCTTTTTGTGACATCATAGACATTATTTTGAGCCAATTTGAGAAAAGTAAATATGGAGCATTTGTTCCCATACAAACGTCCACATCAGCTGTCCTACCCTCTTTGGCAGAAAGCGTGCACAACTGTTGTTTAAATCTGGGGGTGGGGTGTAGTACAGTCGGTGGGTTCAGGCATCCCATAATCTCTGTCTGGCTAACAGCTGAGTGTGGATCTGACTCACACACACACACACACACACACACACACACACTCCACTCCACTCCACTGTCTGACACACACACACACACACACACACACACATACATACACACACACGACTGCTGTAACTAATAACCACATACAGGATGTTGTGACTAACTTCCCCTGTTAATATTTGGATGTGTGTTTCTATGGCAACTACAGATGTCCTTAAAATAGAGATGAGCATATAAAGCTGCTGAGGATAATCTGACACTGTTTTTGACTGAGATGCTCCAACAAATGACTTGACTTTTTTATTTTTTTATGTAATGTAGCAAACACAGCATGGTAAATGTTGCTTTGGGTTATCACATCATCAGCCTAAACTCACTTTAAACAGTAAAGAAACAGGAAAAACACGACCGGTCTGTTAAGTGAAAACACAGAATGTTTAGTCATCATCCAGGGTTACCACTGCCTATCCATATAAGGCAGCAGCTTTGCACTTTTCACAATAAAAGCAGGGTTTACACTTCATTAGATGACAGGCTTATGAACTAAATTAACTCGGCTTCAAGTTAACCACCTTTTTTTTTTACATCAGAAGAAAAAAAAAAAACTCTTTTTCTTCCCAGCATATCTTATCTTATCTTATACCTTTGTTCCAGGCTGCGTGGAAGTAACAGTTCATTGTATTGTATCCGTTCCGCAATCTGTGCTACGGGCTGTATTATTTCGTGAAGAAAGTGGTTAACGTACCTGAATGTGTATGTTGTGACTGACGGGCTGCTAACTGAAGGGTGTAGACCTGAAAGAGCCGCGGTGAGCGCTTCTAGCTGCAGCGGGAGCAGAGAGGCGTCGGTCTGTGGAGTGCAGAGTGCAGAGCCGCTGTATATGCTTCTGGCCCGGGACACTCCCCGTTATGACACTCCCCTGGCCTGGGGGGGGGGGGGGGGGGGGCGGCCGACACATGGGCGCGCACATGCACACTGATGTCATCATCATGCTATCAATCTGTCTAACTTTCGTCTTTTAATCTATCTATGTTTAAGATGCCACTGTGAAGGTTATGCTGCCATGATCTTTTTCTAAGATAGCGTCTTGGATTGAATTGCTAAGTGTCCATGTTATTTGGACATTTGATAATATACATTAAATAACTGCTTCGAAATGAGACATAAAGCTTTGACTCAAACAATGTTGCTGTCTTGATAAGAAAATCAATACATGGGTGCAGGGGTTGTGAATTGGAGCAATGCCAGGACTTGAGTCTTTACTTCCGGTCTCCAACAGAGTGTAGGCTACATGTTGACCAACACTGCCCCTGCCTGGTCCTGGTGTACCACTTGGTTAGCCCACTGTATGCAGACTGTGCATGCTCATTTTCCCATGTGCTCACAGAGGGTCAGAGGCTTCTTGTCATTGGGCAAAGGGTGTGAGATTTAAACTTGTTTTTAAGAAAAACAGATTAATGCACAGCGATTACATCATAATAACCTATCATACTAATGTTTCGAGGTAAGCCCCATACATTTCCACTCACCTGCATGAGACATTTAATGTGCAAGGTTATAATCTGTTTCCTAATTTGTTAGATGTAACACTTTTTAACAATAATGTGCCTGACAAATCAAAAATTGTATCAGTGGTGTATAGGCTACTGAGTACAGTGTGCTTTTGCAAATATTACACTGAAATACTAAACACATCCAAAGTGGCATCCTGGTTCCATGTGCAAAGAAAATGCATTTATTTGCATGTATACAAGCCAACAGTTTTTACAAAAGTATGAAATTGTGACTGATAATCTCCAACTGAAAGTATATCGCGCAAAACACTAGTTTTTAGGCTTTCAAACACTAGCCATTAATTACCAAAGTTATAGGGGAAACTAGCGATCTCAAGTGTTGTCTAATGAACATGCAGCTATCTGTAGCAATGTTAACCAGCAAATGCTTTTTGCGGTTTTCTAGAAAAAGTTACATAGGGGATACACAAAATATCAGGCCGTTTTTCACCTGATATAATGTGTATCCCCTCTTGTAACTATTGCTAGAAAACAGCAGACATGTCCATATTAACTCAGGTTGTTTATTTTGACCTGGTAAACACTGAAAATAACATACATGAGGACAGGACAGACCCTTTGCACGTTAGGGGAGGGGATACACATTATATCAGGTGAAAAACAGCCTGATATAATGTGTATCCCCTATGTAACTTTTGCTAGAAAACAGCAGACATCTCCATATTATCTCAGAAAATAACATACATGATGACAGGACAGACCCTTTGCATGTTAGGGGAGGGGATACACATTATATCAGGTGAAAAACGGCCTGATATTTTGTGTATCCCCTCTTTAACATGGTAGACAGGTGAATAAAGCAGGTAATTGAAAAGCCATATTAAACTAAATTAAATTAAAACAGATATGTTAGTGGACAGGGAGGGACGGGTTAGCAAAGACGAGGAAAAAAAATATTGTTCATAAACCTGCATGACTCACATAGATAGGCTTATCAGTCGGCCTATACAGTGCCTTGCGAAAGTATTCGGCCCCCTTGAACTTTTCGACCTTTTGCCACATTTCAGGCGTCAAACAAAGATATAAAACTGTAATTTTTTGTGAAGAATCAACAACAAGTGGGACACAATCATGAAGTGGAACGAAATTAATTGGATATTTCAAACTTTAACAGATAAAAAACTGTAAAATTGGGCGTGCAAAATTATTCGGCTTATTATATGTCCTGTATTTGGCTCCATCCATCTTCCCATCAATTTTAACCATCTTCCCTGTCCCTGCTGAAGAAAAGCAGGCCCAAACCATGATGCTGCCACCACCATGTTTGACAGTGGGGATGGTGTGTTCAGGGTGATGAGCTGTGTTGCTTTTACGCCAAACATAACGTTTTGCATTGTTGCCAAAAAGTTTGATTTTGGTTTCATCTGACCAGAGCACCTTCTTCCACGTTTGGTGTGTCTCCCAGGTGGCTTGTGGCAAACTTTAAACGACACTTTTTATGGATATCTTTAAGAAATGGCTTTCTTCTTGCCACTCTTCCATAAAGGCCAGATTTGTGCAGTATACGACTGATTGTTGTCCTATGGACAGAGTCTCCCACCTCAGCTGTAGATCTCTGCAGTTCATCCAGAGTGATCATGGGCCTCTTGGCTGCATCTCTGATCAGTCTTCTCCTTGTATGAGCTGAAAGTTTAGAGGGACGGCCGGGTCTTCGTAGATTTGCAGTGGTCTGATACTCCTTCCATTTCAATATTATCGCTTGCACAGTGCTCCTTGGGATGTTTAAAGCTTGGGAAATCTTTTTGTATCCAAATCCGGCTTTAAACTTCTCCACAACAGTATCTCGGACCTGCCTGGTGTGTTCCTTGTTCTTCATGATGCTCTCTGCTCTTTAAACGGACCTCTGAGACTATCACAGAGCAGGTGCATTTATACGGAGACTTGATTACACACAGGTGGATTCTATTTTTCATCATTAGTCATTTAGGTCAACATTGGATCATTCAGAGATCCTCACTGAACTTCTGGAGAGAGTTTGCTGCACTGAAAGTAAAGGGGCTGAATAATTTTGCACGTTTTTTATCTGTTAAAAAAGTTTGAAATATCCAATAAATTTCGTTCCACTTTATGATTGTGTCCCACTTGTTGTTGATTCTTCACAAAAAATTACAGTTTTATATCTTTATGTTTGAAGCCTGAAATGTGGCAAAAGGTCGAAAAGTTCAAGGGGGCCGAATACTTTCGCAAGGCACTGTATATAGCTAAGGTGCATGTCAATATGGAACTTTGGAAAACACTGTCGACACACGTCGCCTTAATGTAACAGACAAATAAACGTAGTCCTATTTATGTCAACCCAGTATCACGCCTAAGCGTGTAATACACCCGCTGGTCCATTGGGGTTGGCGTGTCGGTGTCACGGTTTACCTCGTGAAAATTACACGCATTATGAAGGTACTATACCAGCAGGGGGCGATACTTTTCCTCAATGCCAACAATTCCCCGCGGACCAAAGAGAAGAACAGTATATTCCAACTTCCTCCCCTGCCAGGTAAAATGAAGATACATCGTTGATATATATATATATATATATATATTAATGTATTTTAATTCATTAATTGCTTTTTTAAAACTGTGTTAGATTGCCTATGAGTGTTGCCATCTTAATTTAATTTCGTGGTAGAGAGCCGAAGGTTATTAACGTTAGAGTTGGGAATTGAAGGATTTAGGAAATAAGTAGCATAAATAAGCTAGCTCGTTTTAGCATTCCAACGTTAGCTAAAAGGCTAGCTTTATATATTTTTAATTCATTAATGGCTTTTGTTTGAACTTTGATATACTGCCTATTAGTATTGCCATATTAATTTAATTTAATTTGGGGATAGAGAACCGAATGTTATTAACGTAATAATGTAATAATTACGTGATTTACATAAGAAAGCTAACGTTAGCTTGTTTTAGCTATTATTCTAACGTTAGCTGAAAGGCTAGCTTGACAGGTCCGACGCGATCTGTCGGAACTGGTCATGTCGTGTCCGGTTGGGTCAATTTAACAATCGTTTATGCTTATTTTGCATAATAATTTCAATAATCCTGTAAAGTGTTGTAAACATAGTTTTAGCCTACGTTACGTGCGTTCGTGAACTGTACTGTTAGAGCTTTGTAATACTGAGCTCAAATAGCTTATTTTGCTAATATTCATGTTTACATGTTGAATATGACAAAATACAAATTGTTTACATTATGCAACATCTGCATCATGGTTATCTTTTTTTATGTTGATACAGTTCTGTATTTTTTATGTGAGAAATTCATGCTTGCTGCAAGATAAATAACCATGTTTTGTTTTTATTTTCCTTTCTTTAACAGCTCCTGTTACCAACCACCCTTATCCCTATTACCTCCACCTCTACAGTACCTCCTTTATTAATAAACCAACGGCTCTTTTAAGAGCCACTCCTATTATATTCATCACAAACACAGACACACAACACAGACACACACACACACACACACACACACACACACACACACACACAGAGACACAGAGACATTCTGTCTCTCTGTCTCTCTCTCTGTCTCTCTCTTTGTCTCGCGCTTGCGCCAGCACTGAAATCTCTTCTAGAAGGCCTACTGTCTTCAAGTAAGTATTGTCATTCTATTCCTTCTTTTGTATTTCACATTACAGTCTTACTGTCCAAAAAACACAGTGCCTGAACATTTGAACGTGCCTATGGCATTCTTTTTTTCTGACAATGTTTTTGTCTCACTTATACAACATAGTATTGTTAAAATGGCTGATCAGCAAGATAACTGGGAAGCAGAAGATGCTATTTTCCTTGCTAATATGCTTCTGGCTCAAGAAAAAGTAAGACCGCAATCTTGCCATATTGGTGATGATACTAAAGTGTGGGAATTAGAGAGTGATATTTGTATAACTGTATTTCAGTGTTGTCATACAATGCTATCTTTCTGCCGTCCAAAGAAAAGAAAGCCAAGGGCGAAGCAGACTCTGCTACAGGCAGTACTTTTCAGGTCCGATGGGTGGAAAGAAATGCTGAAGGAAGTCCACTGCTAAAAAGAAGCAGAAGCGGAGAGACACGGAATCGTGCTTCAGCTACAGGTAGTCTTCAAAGATTATTTTTGATTACCCACCTCAAGGATCGGAATTAACTTAAGTACTGTGTCCATTCGATCCAATATGTAGTTTGGTATTTCATAGCTAAGCCTTATGTAATTACATTTTGTTTTTGTTGTTTCTTTTTATAACATTGACCACAAAAATAGGGGGTGTTTCTTTTATTTTGTCTATGGTGGATATTAAGAGGGTTTCTGTTTCCTATTTTTGATAATTTTGTCCTTTTAAATATGTTAAACTGTGCCATTAGAAAGACCACAAGGTGGATCTGTTATGTATGTTTTGACTTAATCTATTTTTAAATGTATATTTTAAACTAGGACTATACATGCATTCTGCAGTGTTAACTTTAATGTCAACTACTGCTAAACTAATCCAAAGATGTGAAATGGAAGTGAAGCAATCCTGGTCAGGTTCATATTATATTGAATGTAACTAATATTGATTTACATGCAACATTTCCGTATTATAGCCTGAAGTCATCAAACAAACATTGTATTTTTATGCCTATTACAGCCTGTTTCTATCTATCTTTTTAGTTTCCGTGGTTCCCAGTGAGGACTCTACTCCTTTTGAGTCAGCTCAGGAGGTTCTCACAGTGACCCAGTCAGACTCCTCTCAACAGTTATTTGGTAAGATGAAACACTACTGTAATTAAGCAAGTCAGTAAAAAGCATGAAAGGGATGTTTGTTTTATTTTATCTGTTTTTCAGAGAGTGAGATGAACAAACTGCAGGACATTCTGCAGACCTCAGAAGATATTGCAGATGCGAGTGGGCATCCTTCCACCTCCACATCATGGGGCTTGCGCCAATCTGCAGCCCAAGATGAGTGGCGGAAAGCGAGGTCTTATCATCTGAGCTCCTTGCTGTCCTGCAATGTGGTTCCAGAGAAGAACTGCAGCCACTGCACATATCCTGCCATCATTCGATGCAGAGACTGCATGCCAGAGGAGTGGCTGTGTACGGAGTGTGACATACACATCCACAAAAAACGCACACTCCATAACAGGGAGTCCTGCATTGGGGGAATTAACAAGCCCATAGAGCCAACAGTGTGCTTTGTAAAGCAAGATGGCGGATATACACTGGTTAATCAAGGGAGTGCTTTGATCTTTTTGGTAAAGTGGTTGAAGTTGTGTCCTTGTTTTTATTAAGATTTTTATTTAATAATAATAATAATAATAATTGTTTAAAGCTTCTCACTATTTATTGAACTTCTCTTTTCAGTATGTCTTTTGCCTACAGTGAGACCTGTCCAGTTGTGCATGTGTGATCCTGCAACCATAACAGAATCAGCTGGTAGAGCAATAATTATGGTTTGCATAAATGGTATGAACTATGGCTTTTTATATAATTTTTTTTCTTGTACAGTCCAGAGTTATTGTCACAACATAACCCTGCATTAAATGTACTACTTTTTTCTTTTTATAGGTCAGTATGACTTGCACTTGCCAAACCTATCTTGCAAATTATGTCTGGCACAGTGGACACCTGACATGAGCGACCTCATACACAGCGGGTATTGGCCAGCATCTGTGAATGCTGACACATTGTTTTCAGTGGATGTCTTCACTTCATTTGAAGAGATGAAAACTGTGGCTCCCAGTTTGTCGCGCCAGGGTTTTTTGCGGATGTTGGAGAAGAGGACCTGTCAATTTGGAAGGGTAAGATCAGCGTGGATAATAGTTACCTCAAGTAAAGATATTTTAGAGCTATTTAATTTGACTTTTTACTAATTCACCTGCAAATGTATAGGCTGGCAAAATCCATGGAGAAATATTCCAAAGGAGTTATTTGGAGTACACATTCTGCCAGTACCACTGTGAGAATATGGCCAGTGTACAGCACTTCACCTGCCCGGCATGTACACCCAACATGATAGCTCTTTGCGCAGATGGCAACAGAAAGCAGTACCGATTTCGACAGTCAAAAGGGTTAGTTGTTTTACACTTAGTAAAATGAACTGAACAAATAATGTCTTACACTGAACAAGATCTTTTTTCTTATTTTATTTAGGTCAGAGCAACCGTATTTTGACGGTACTTTCATCGCCAAGGACGCTGAAGTACAGCATTTTGTTGAGGAGATCAGGAGTAAAATGAAAATTGTTAGTTAAATATTTATATATTGTTTTTGCAGTGTATGGCTTAAAACTTGAAATGTAGGATTTTCCATTACAAATTAGTTATTTCTTCCCTCAAGACCAGATGGTGTCAGCTTAAATGGAACAGACTAGTATCTCCCAACCAGCAATTTGAGCAATATGTTGCATCTCATCCAAGTAATTTTGGGTTTAAAATTGGGTATGTGTGGTGACATCCAAAGTGGCTAGATTTCGGTAATATGTAGTGAGTATGCATGTTTTTGTCACCCTTAGCTGGAGTAGGGTTAAGTGAAAGATGCATTTTCTGAAGCTCCTTGAGCCCTGACAAAACATCCAGTTGTATTTTGAAAGTAAATATTTAATGTCTCCAATCATTATAAAGATGCTCTTTGGTGTAATGTAACCTGACTCCATGGTCCTGATGGATTAAGTAATTACATAGGATCATTTTTTTTTGCTTTTGTTATAAGCATAACTATTTTGTCATGCAGACTGCCGGCAGAGGAACCTGTGGAGCCAGTCAGTGGTCTGCTGCACGTGAGACTGCCAGAAGAGCTAGTAAACTGGATGAAGAGGGCATTGAGGTAGTTGTTTGCCGACACAGAGTGCTATTGAAGGCCCTCAACATGTATAGGGGGGAAATATTTGCTTATCCGCTGTTCCTTCAAAAGGAGCTTCAGGCAGCCACAAATGGACAGTTCTTTTGCACGGATATTGCTTGCAAGTATTGGCCTTACCTTGAAAAGTTGTCGGTCTCCATGTCAGAACTCAGACCTTTACTGCAGATGAGGCCATTCCTTTCTGTCATGCATGCCAAAGCCCATTCAACCAAGTGTGAGGTACTACATGGTCTTTATCATACAATTTTAAATGGTAACTTTTATGTATAATACATATGATTATAAAGTAAATGTCCACACTGATTTGTTAGATAATCTGGAGTGGCAAAAATCAAGAGAGTGCTGGCACAACTGCAGGGGAGGTTGAAATGGTAAACAGCTACCTTTCTCGTTGTGCCCTCACAACCAAGTACATGACAAAATCTGGTAAGTCGAACTACTCTTTGTGTAAGATAAAACTCTTAATAATCCCCTATGACAATACATCAATAAAACTGTTACATTTATCTGAAATTAAAGCTCAACTGTGAAGGATTTGATTAACTGAAAAACGATGACCATTGTTGTGACTTTCCTCCATCACTTTATTCATTATGTTAAAAAGCCAGGAATGACATGTTAACAGTCCATGCTATTGGATGGAACCGACGGAAGCAGGATGGCCTTCATCTTGCATTATCCAGCAGATACGTCAAGGTCAATACCTTGACGTATCTGCTGATCAATACCAGATAACATGAGACATGATCAGGTTTACTGACCATATTCATATAAAAACAATGTCCTGTTTGACCAATGTGTGTTAGATACTGTATATACAGTATAACGCCTCTATGATTTGTCTTACCCTTTGAAGATAACATCTTAAAAATCTTGCTTTTTTTACTGTAGACTTGTGAAAAGGCTGAGGCTGAGTCTCAGAGACTGTAAGATTTGAGCAATCAACTTGGTTGCCCTGACAACATGGTGCATCAGTGGGTTCATGATGCCAGAGAATGGGCTTCTGATGGTATAATATGTTATGGACATTCTTTTACATAGTTTTCTAATGTATTGTGATAGTCAATTATATGACTCAGACCTTCCTTGCATGGCCCTGCACCTCCTGCTCCTTCCCCAGCCATTAGCTTTTGCTTTATGCATTTGACATTTTTAAATGTACAACCTAAAAGATAGATCGGATTTGTTTTGTTTATTGTTGTTTATATTGCTTTTGTATTTTAAGATTCTGCAGGTACCAGATGTGATGACCAACAACCTCTTCAGGAATCAATTGAAGAAATGTTTCTTGCGGTTCATCACAGAAAAGCCGGCCTTTATAATCAGACTGGTATGCTGATAACTGATCTAATATTGTCATGTATATCACTTGCAGATGTATTATCTGGATTGTTTATTTCTGTACCTACAAGTCCTTAGTTTTACAGATACTATGGCTATTATGTCTTTTAATTCATTTGTTTTTCTTTTTTGATGTATCAATTGTTAAATGATTTTAAGTATAAGGCTTTAACAGTATTGCATTTATCATATCTGCATTATGTTTTCTGTGTTTTGTAACTATAGACAGCAACAAAATTTGACAGTTGCGACAAAGGAAATTAGGGGAAGAGAAGAAAAAGCTGTTTGAAAAAATCAAGCTGTACAATGAGCAGGTTGCAGATGAGGAGCGCATCCTTGTGGATAAGGTGGAGAGCAGACTCTCTGTGGTGGGAGGAGACAGTGGGGCAGACTGTCTAATATGGCCATGGGAAGTGCACAGCAGAGGTATTGAACAATTTCTGTGTTTGTGTATGTGTATATTGCTTGTATTTATGGGTTTTGCCTACCCTGGAAATTCAGAGTTCTTGCTCGAGCATAATTTCAATTTGCTCAGCGAGTCACTCTGGCATTCAGTAATGCTGCTCATTAACTATGCCCTGGTAGCCGAGCTGCACCAATCACATCTGTGTATCTGATATAGGCGGGCCAGAGGCGAGCTTAACAGATGACAACAGTTTAATCTACCAGTTAGCTCCGCTGGTAGCTAAGCGTATGGGGCTCTGGATACGTCACCCCGTGTATTGTTGTGATTGGTCCTAGTGTGATCCAATTGCGTGCAGTGAGATTAAAAATTTCAAATGCATGCTTGGTGCCGCCCCTCGAGTTGGGCCATTTTTATTACTCATTGCCAGGCCCGGATTTGGGTCTGGATTTCCAGGCTAGGTTTTGCTTACACTACTTATCTTTTAGCAGGCATGCTTTCTGTTAAGAATGTACTGTACAGGTCAAACTTGTGTTCAAAGGATGTTATTTTTGTGACTTCAGGATCAAGCAATATCCTCACAAAGAAGAAGATTTTTGATGTTTACACGTCAAAAGTGCGGCTTCAAGAGGAGAAGATCATTTTGATGAGGGAGATGAGACAGCACTGCACCTACCTCAGAAAGCTGGCCTGGAGTCTCCGCAAAATGATGTCAGAAATGTCTTCTGGCAGGAACAGTGGTAAGAAGCCAAATTTAATAATTTTGTGTTCTCCTTACAGTGACAGATTCAGGGATACTATAAATGTCTAAGCAACTAGTGCTGCACTATTGATTTGACTGACACCATGACCTTTTTTCAGTGGTCCTTAACCATCCAGTGTGCTGTACTTGAGGGACAGCGCAACATTAACAACAACTGCTCAACTGAAATTTACATGGCCAAACCTCATCAATTGTTTTTCAATGCAAAGACAAACTATACTTTACAGGCAACGATAATATGGTGCTACAGAAGGTTCAATTTACAAAATACTCACTAAATTATCTCTTTGTTCAATGTTGTGTAATTTGCTCGATAGAGAGATACTAGTGAGGTAGGCTACGGCAAAAGGTCTGCATGGAGCCTCCGCAGAAGTATAAATGAAGGTGTAAATTAGCTGGGACTAGCAACTTGGTGTTTTTTTATAATTAGGGTACAAAAGTCTCCATAAAGCACAGGTTATTTTTCAGAATTGAAAAAAACAGGTTCTGAAATCACTTAGTGCAGTTTCAAGGTCCCTTGATGATAACAAAATCATATTTGAATAAATGTGCCCATTCTCGCAACAGGGAAGCCTATATGACCTGGACTATCACTTTGAGGTCCTCAGGTATTACATTATGGATTCCTTGTGGCTAAATCTAAATTATCTGTAGTTCATTTAGTAGAGTTAATGACTAGCTGAACTACACTAACTCAATTGAGGTATTGTCACACGTCTTCTTCATTTTCCTTCTAGGCAGTTTAAGTGAAGAGGGGCATCGTGGGCTGCTGTGTCTTCATCAGAAAAGGCTTGCTGATGTGGAGGAGAAGTTCCAAGTCGTTAGATCAAGGTACAGCCAGGCTTTAGGTCCGAATGCTGCTTCTCTGCTTGAGGATGGACCCGAGGACATCCCGGAGGACGACAAAGAACGTGCATATGAGAGTTCAGATGAGAGTGATTTTGAGGCAGTGTAAACCAGTTTTTCGCAACACTAGCTTTATAGATGGAAAGGTATTGCATCGGATTTATGTCAAGTGTCACAAGCGCGATATATTCTTCCCTGCAAGAACATGTATGCCCTCCAGTTCTCTCAGAGCAGACTCTTCCTCACACGTGGTGGCTGCTCTGTGCGCGTGCTGTTTAGTTTCATACACGAAGATGCCATTATGTAAAATCTTCCTATGTTTTGCGTCGCACTCCCAGCTGCCTGCACGACTCTCAGTTGTAGAATTGTTAGGCAAAGACTAATATCTGTGTGCAAGATATAATATAATTTGCTTGTGAGCATGTTTTATCGTGCTCGTGACATATGAGATAAATCTGACCCCATATTCAGGAAACTATGAAAACAACACATACAAAAATCCAAAACCAATACAACAACAAATATGTGCTGCAAATGAAAAAATATGTTGCTAAATGCCTAAACTAATACGCAACGGCTCCAAACACAGATACAATGCAAACTAAACTGTGTTGTTCTAAAGTGCATTAAGAGGGATTGCCCACACCTAGAGGATAACTCACACCACGCAAACTATTTAAATTCATTTTTACAATGACAATGTAGTAATTGTAATTCCTCTGCAGTTACATCTGCCATGTCGTGTTGTACATTTGGATGGATTTGGTTGGCTGTCAGTGTTTCTATCATCCATCAAATCGCTCTGAAAGTGATCCCAAACAATATTGTGTACCACTGTTTGTCATTATTAAATATATATCATGTCACGCTGTTTCACTTAGCACTCCTTTTTAAGACAAGTAGAACTTATGTTGTTTTTCCTGTCTATACTGCTGTTACTGTTCCAAAAAAATCAACACATTTCCCAATGCCATTACTTCAGGAATAAAACTATTTGTTAGTAAGTGCATGTAACCTTGTTCATGCTAATGTTGTCTTCGTGAAAATAAAATATGTATGCAAAATAACTGATTTGTCATTTTTCTTTTAACATTGTATGCCAGTTGTACATAGGGTGTTTAAAATAAGTAAAAGTAATTTTCAGGCAAAATAACATTTTGACATTTGGATGTCAAGGACTGCTCTGGATACAATAATTAACACAAGGGGGGGTTCTTATTTGGGTTCTATTACCAGGGAGGCTCCATCTCCATCTTCGTCCGCTTATCCGGTATCGGGTCGCGGGGGTAGCAGCTCCAGCAGGGGGCCCCAAACTTCCCTTTCCCGAGCCACATTAACCAGCTCCGACTGGGGGATCCCGAGGCGTTCCCAGGCCAGGTTAGAGATATCCCTCCACCTAGTCCTGGGTCTTCCCCAAGGCCTCCTCCCAGCTGGACGTGCCTGGAACACCTCCCTAGGGAGGCGCCCAGGGGGCATCCTTACCAGATGCCCGAACCACCTCAACTGGCTCCTTTCAATGCAAAGGAGCAGCGGCTCTACTCTGAGCTCCTCACGGATGACTGAGCTTCTCACCCTATCTCTAAGGGAGACGCCAGCCACCCTCCTGAGGAAACCCATTTCAGCCGCTTGTACCCTGGATCTTGTTCTTTCGGTCATGACCCAGCCTTCATGACCATAGGTGAGGGTAGGAAGGAAAACTGACCGGTAGATTGAGAGCTTTGCCTTCTGGCTCAGCTCTCTTTTCGTCACAACGGTGCGATAAATTGAATGCAATACCGCACCCGCTGCGCCGATTCTCCGGCCAATCTCCCGCTCCATTGTCCCCTCACACGCGAACAAGACCCCAAGGTACTTGAACTCCTTCACTTGGGGTAAGGACTCATTCCCTACCAGGAGAAGGCACTCCATCGGTTTCCTGCTGAGAACCATGGCCTCCGATTTAGAGGTGCTGATCCTCATCCCAGCCGCTTCACACTCGGCTGCGAACCGATCCAGTGAGTGCTGAAGGTCACAGGCCGATGATGCCATCAGGACCACATCATCTGCAAAAAGCAGCGATGAGATCCCCAGCCCACCGAACTGCAACCCCCTTCCACCCCGACTACGCCTCGATATCCTGTCCATAAATACTACGAACAGAATTGGTGACAAAGCGCAGCCCTGGCGGAGGCCAACTTTCACTTGAAACGAGTCCGACTTACTGCCGAGAACCCGGACACAGCTCTCGCTTTGGTCGTACAGAGATTGGATGGCCCTGAGAAGGGACCCCCTCACCCCATACTCCCCCAGCACCTCCCACAGTATCTCCCGGGGTACCCGGTCATACGCCTTCTCCAGATCCACAAAGCACATGTAGACCGGTTGGGCATACTCCCAGGCTCCCTCCAGGATCCTTGCGAGAGTAAAGAGCTGGTCCGTTGTTCCACGACCAGGACGGAATCCGCATTGTTCCTCTTCAACCTGAGGTTCGACTATCGACCGAACCCTCCTTTCCAGCACCTTGGAGTAGACTTTACCGGGGAGGCTGAGAAGTGTGATACCCCTGTAATTGGCACACACCCTCTGGTCCCCCTTTTTGAAAAGGGGAACCACCACCCCGGTCTGCCACTCCTTAGGCACCGTCCCAGACTTCCACGCAATGTTGAAGAGGCGTGTCAACCAAGACAACCCCTCCACACCCAGAGCTTTAAGCATTTCCGGACGGATCTCATCAATCCCTGGAGCTTTGCCACTGTGGAGTTGTTTAACCACCTCAGCAACTTCCACCAGGGAAATTGACGACAATCCCCCATCATCCTCCAGCTCTGCCTCTACCATAGAGGGCGTATTAGTCGGATTTAGGAGTTCCTCAAAGTGCTCCTTCCACCGCCCTATTACCTCCTCAGTTGAGGTCAACAGCGTCCCATCCTTACTGTACACAGCTTGGATGGTTCCCCGCTTCCCCCTCCTGAGGTGGCGAACGGTTTTCCAGAAGCACCTTGGTGCCGACCGAAAGTCCTTCTCCATGTCTTCTCCGAACTTCTCCCACACCCGCTGCTTTGCCTCTTTCACGGCAGAGGCTGCAGCCCTTCGGGCCCTTCGGTACCTTGCAACTGCCTCCGGAGCCCTCCGGGATAACATATCCCGGAAAGACTCCTTCTTCAGTCGGACGGCTTCCCTGACCACCGGTGTCCACCACGGTGTTCGTGGGTTACCGCCCCTTGAGGCACCCAAGACCTTAAGACCACAGCTCTTCGCCGCAGCTTCAGCAATGGAAACTTTGAACATTGTCCACTCGGGTTCAATGCCCCCAGCCTCCACAGGGATGCACGAAAAGCTCCGCCGGAGGTGTGAGTTGAAAGTCTGTCGGACAGGGGCCTCCTCCAGACGTTCCCAATTTACCCGCACTACCCGTTTGGGCTTACCAGGTCTGTCCAGAGTCTTCCCCCACCCTCTGACCCAACTCACCACCAGATGGTGATCGGTTGACAGCTCCGCCCCTCTCTTCACCCGAGTGTCCAAAACATACGGCCTCAGATCAGATGAAACGATTATAAAATCGATCATTGACCTTTGGCCTAGGGTGCTCTGGTACCAGGTACACTTATGAGCATCCCTATGTTCGAACATGGTGTTCGTTATAGACAATCCATGACTAGCACAGAAGTCCAACAACAAACAACCACTCTGGTTTAGATCAGGGAGGCCGTTCCTCCCAATCACGCCTCTCCATGTGTCTCCATCATTGCCCACGTGCGCGTTGAAGTCCCCCAGCAGAACGATGGAGTCTCCCACTGGAGCCCCATACAGGACTCCATTCAAGGTCTCCAAGAAGGCCGAATACTCCGAACTCTTGTTTGGTGCATATGCACAAACAAGAGTCAGAGTTTTCCCCCCCACCAGCCGCAGGCGTAGGGAGGCGACCCTCTCGTCCACCGGGGTAAACTCCAACATAGCGGCGCTCAACCGGGGGCTTGTGAGTATCCCCACACCCGCCCGGCGCCTCACACCCTGGGCAACTCCGGAGAAGAAAAGAGTCCAACCCCTATCCAGGAGTACGGTTCCAGAACCGAGACTGTGCGTAGAGGTAAGCCCCACCAGATCTAACCGGTAGCGCTCCACCTCCCGCACCAGTTCCGGTTCCTTCCCCCACAGAGAGGTGACATTCCACGTCCCCAGAGCCAGCGTCTGCTGCCCGGGTCTGGTCCGTCGAGGCCCCTGACCTTCACTGCCACCCTTGTGGCAATGCACCCGACCCCAGCGGTTCCTCCCACAGGTGGTGGGCCCATGGGCTGTACCAGGGAGGCTGGATTGCTAAATTATTTATTGATATTTTAAAACTATAACGCTACATGAATCTACATTTATTTACGAGATGTTAACATGGTATTCATTTCTTTCATTCAATTACATTATTTTGGTTTTATTACTGGTGAAATATTGTAGTATGCTGCTGTAAACAAACACTACGGTACAAGGGGAGCGCACTCAAATTCCATATCCCACAATGCAATGCGGTCATTCATGTTATAGAATCGGACAGCCATCAGGCAGTGGTTTAACGGCAGTATCGCTTCAATGTGGATATTAAATGAGTGATTTTTTTTCACCAGCAACCGTAGGACAAGCTGCTTAGTTTTTCCAGTAAGTTAAGTACCGTATAATAACGTTTACGTTTTTTTTTTTAATAACGTGTACTTAACCGGGCATCCTCCGCGGACGTAACGTAGTAATTGCGGATTCGAAAGACAAAATACATATCACAAGTATTATTGATTTATTTGTCACACGATGTATGTGAGAATGTAAACAATAAAGATAACAATAATAATAATAAAAAAAGTTTAATGTATTTGTCTCATGTACTGTTTGACTGTTTGTTCGGCCAGCCGGCGGCAATCTGAAATGGAATGGAGCCCATTCACGGCAGACAGCAGAAACACAGGAGTCGAACCTGTCCCCCCACCCACCCCGGAAGAACCACAAGTATACTGGCGTTTTAACAGGTTCTGGGGTGCGTCTATAGTGGGAGTTGTAGTTTTAACATATATTGGTATATTTCTCATAATTAGAAGTTGGTTGTGTAGAATTGTGGATACACCCTGGGTTTTTTGGGGATGGGGAACACACTGGTGTCATCAGATTTTAAAAATGTAATCGGTAAATAGGTGAAAATAGCTTATTACCACATTTGACAGTGCTTACAGTGGGTAAACTTTGGTGACCATATCTACATGACAGCTGAGGTCCAGAGCTTTCTATAACAGCTGGTCTTATGTGTGTAGCACCTTCTGTTGCTAAATGACAAGCCTTCAAACATGGACTGGGTTCAAGGTTCAGAGGTCAATATTTCAAAGCAGGAGTAATGTATCCTCTTCAGACTGAGACCTTTCCAACGATGTGTTTGATATAGCCCTACAACAACATTTTAATTTTTACTATATCATGGAGACCATGTTGCAGGTGAGACTTTATTGCCCCCAGAGAGATATCTGCCTTGAGTTCAAATACTTCACACATAACACTTGACATATTGTTTTATCATACAGCTGACATATACTTACAATAAATTTATGATACCCACTGACCCATGTCACAATCATTTCCTCAGTTTGAAATGTTTCAAAGACATGGTTGACATTGCACTATTGCAGAAAGCTCTTTATTTTAGCAAAATAGGCTTAATGTCTTAGTGTAGTAGGCTGAGGATAGAAGTGTGCCAAAAATACCAAAACACATGGTGTATATGTACACATATACCCATACAAACACAAGTGGACAACTCTTAAGTACAGGTGAAAACTCTTTCAGTATGCATTGAGATCGGATAAAATATGGAGGTGGTTTGAGCCACATGTTCACATTCTAATAGCAGTGATAACAGGAATGTGTCATGTGTCCACATTTAACACTGCCCTCTCAACTATGATCGGAAATTTGTAGGCTAGCCTACTCATTCAAAGTGTTTCATGTTACTGAAACCACTGAGTGAATCATGTGTTGTAGATATTATTATATTCTGTTAGTAGTGTGTCTGTGTTATTCACATGTTTATTTGCATACAGAGTGGGAAAGTAAGATCTGGAGACACATTCTACAGACAGGTAAAAACACAAGGACCTAGAGATGTCCACTTGTGATCCCTAAGATCTAAGTTGTCTAACAAAATCAAGGTGCTGTATGTCAAGGCACTTCCATTGATAATGTGTATGCAAAATATGTGATGAATTAATTTGTGAATATAAAATAATTAAAATAAATTTGATTGGCTCTGGGTCTGGTTTCAATATCTCCATAGACAATTCACTGTTGAGCTATAGTCCAACACTGAGAGAACAATATCATTTACTATTCATAGGATAGCCAGTATGGTTTCTATATAGACATCTTAAGGATGCCACAGCTAAGAATGTTGACATGCTTTTTTGAAACTATTGTTTTGACCAAATTCCCAGATACATGTTATGTTATCTTGTATGTTGATAAAACTGAATTTGACTATTCAATTAAAAGTGTGTGATATTAAAAAAAGAAACAATTTCATTTCTGTTTTATTGAATAAAGTGCACTAAACTGAAATGCAACCTTAGCTTAGAGTGACAATAATAAACAAATACACAAAAAGTACATGCATTACAAGTTATTACAATATTAACACAGCCGCAAAATGGAAAGGGATATATGACACTGGAATATTGACTGTAAATATTAATGGATTATACAAATGCATAAATGCCTTAAACCTGTAGAAGTCTATGAGAAAGTGACCCACTTCTCACTTGATTTATTACCTCAGTAAACATTTTCATAATGAGATTATGGTCTCAATCGCTTGTTTTAATTCTTCTGAATGATGTTCATTTTTTGAATTATGGTCTCATTGTTTTTAAAATCGGCGATAAAGCAGGGGGTGTTTTAGGGCGTGGCTATGATGCGATTGCCAGTGAAAGTGTGTAACGTAATGTAGAGTATAAGCAGTGTTGATGGCTCCTCCCTCACTCCTCCCTCTCGTCTAAAATCGTCACATCCACAACCCGGATGGCTGCGCCTAACGACAAACTCAACGACTCATAGCAGATCTCCACAAACCAATGGCATTGGCACCATTGGCACCTACACTGGAAGCACTAACAAGTGTTGTCATCCACCACCCACTCCAATGGCTACTTCTTTCCACTGTAAAACAAAAAGAAAAGTTTGACTTTAAATTATACAGATAAAATGTAGACACAATGAGACAAATTTAGACACCTGTAGCTGTTACCATAGTATAATATTCCAATGTTACTGTGTACAATAATTCATTGAGTTTGTGAAGTGAATCATGGTTTGGAATGCACTACATACATACATACATACCCTTGCGAAAGTATTCGGCCCCCTTGAACTTTGACCTTTTGCCACATTTCAGGCTTCAGACCTAAAGATATAAAACTGTATTTTTTTGTGAAGAATCAACAAGTGGGACACAATCATAAAGTGGAACGAAATTTATTGGATATTTAAAACTTTAACAGATAAAAAACTGAAAAATTGGGCGTGCAAAATTATTCAGCCCCTTTACTTTCAGTGCAGCAAACTCTCTCCAGAAGTTCAGTGAGGATCTCTGAATGATCCAATGTTGACCTAAATGACTAATGATGAAAAATAGAATCCACCTGTGTGTAATCAAGTCTCCGTATAAATGCACCTGCTCTGTGATAGTCTCAGAGGTCCATTTAAAGAGCAGAGAGCATCATGAAGAACAAGGAACACACCAGGCAGGTCCGAGATACTGTTGTGGAGAAGTTTAAAGCTGGATTTGGATACAAAAAGATTTCCCAAGCTTTAAACATCCCAAGGAGCACTGTGCAAGCAATAATATTGAAATGGAAGGAGTATCAGGCCACTGCAAATCTACGAAGACCCGGCCGTCCCTCTAAACTTTCAGCTCATACAAGGAGAAGACTGATCAGAGATGCAGCCAAGAGGTCCATGATCACTCTGGATGAACTGCAGAGATCTACAGCTGAGGTGGGAGACTCTGTCCATAGGACAACAATCAGTCGTATACTGCACAAATCTGGCCTTTATGGAAGAGTGGCAAGAAGAAAGCCATTTCTTAAAAGATATCCATAAAAAGTGTCGTTTAAAGTTTGCCACAAGCCACCTGGGAGAAACACCAAACATGTGGAAGAAGGTGCTCTGGTCAGATGAAACCAAAATCAAACTTTTTGGCAACAATGCAAAATGTTATGTTTGGCGTAAAAGCAACACAGCTCATCACCCTGAACACACCATCCCCACTGTCAAACATGGTGGTGGCAGCATCATGGTTTGGGCCTGCTTTTCTTCAGCAGGGACAGGGAAGATGGTTAAAATTGATGGGAAGATGGATGGAGCCAAATACAGGACCATTCTGGAAGAAAACCTGATGGAGTCTGCAAAAGACCTGAGACTGGGACGGAGATTTGTCTTCCAACAAGACAATGATCCAAAACATAAAGCAAAATCTACAATGGAATGGTTCACAAATAAACATATCCAGGTGTTAGAATGGCCAAGTCAAAGTCCAGACCTGAATCCAATCGAGAATCTGTGGAAAGAACTGAAAACTGCTGTTCACAAACGCTCTCCATCCAACCTCACTGAGCTCCAGCTGTTTTGCAAGGAGGAATGGGCAAAAATGTCAGTCTCTCGCAAAACTGATAGAGACATACCCCAAGCGACTTACAGCTGTAATCGCAGCAAAAGGTGGCGCTACAAAGTATTAACTTAAGGGGGCTGAATCATTTTGCACGCCCAATTTTTTAATCTGTTAAAACAGTTTGAAATATCCAATAAATTTCGTTCCACTTCATGATTGTGTCCCACTTGTTGTTGATTCATCACAAAAAAATTACAGTTTTATATCTTTATGTTTGAAGCCTGAAATGTGGCAAAAGGTCGAAAGTTCAAGGGGGCCGAATACTTTCGCAAGGCACTGTTTGTGTATGTGTGTATACATACATACATACATACATACATACATACATACATACACACACAGCCCTTATTATGAAGGGTTGATTAAGATTTATGATACTTTTCGTGTCCTTTAATTAACTCTACCATCATCAAAACAACAAATGAGGAATATCCTTCAGAAAGGTTTTTAATCCCTACAGTAGAGTTCCAGACTTGTAGAATCAATGCGGCAAAGTGGCATCAAGCCCTACTGGCATGTTTGACTACGCTTTACTAATACCCCTTTTCACAGCGACGTCACAATCAGGTCGCCTGTGTGTTTACAGGCAAAACTGTCTGTAAAAACCCAGCGTTACATCGTAAACGTATGTAAATCGGTCTCTAACAGCCGGGATTAGAGAGGGGCAGTCTGCCGCATACTTCGATACAATACAGATTTGGTCTCACTGCGCTTTATGCTGGGTTTTTCACCTGTGTAAAAAATTATGATTTTGTAAACCCGGCCTGTAAACCTGCTGGTATTTGAGTTATGGTGGTGTTTTATCATTAACGTAAGTGCAAAAACATGAATCAATCTCTCCCTCTTACTCATCGCTAACTAGACTGTGTATGTGCACACCTGATTACCTTAACATTAATAGCCTGCAGGCAGGCGGTTCTTGTGCGTACTATAAAATAAATCAAACAAAGATAAATATTCTTCCCTCGTGTTAAAGTGATAAAAAAAAAAAAAAAAAAAAAAAAAAAAACGATAATAGAGTAACCTATTTGCTTTTCCAGCTGCTGCAATAAATATGCAGCGGAGGAGAAATAGTCTGCACAAAATGATTTGAGAAGTGTCTGATGGTTATTTATGTGTGCTTTAGAAACAAAATCATGCAAAAACAATCATTAAGCTTTATTTATCTCTCTCTACTGCACAATAACAGATTAAAGTAGCTACAAAATATGAGTTCTGCTGGTATACAGCTGGACGGGAGTATGTCATGTTAGCTGTTCACTGAATATGACGTGTAAAGCGCCGCCCATTTCTATATCTTAAGGTAATTGTTATGCGTGGCTCTCGGGTTTACCCAGGTGATGTCATGACCACGGATTTACCCATGTTGACTGGCTAAACATATAATCAGGGTCCAACCCTGGTCACTGGTGTGAAAGAGGTATAACGTAGGGTATATTAAATTTGTTTTCATGAGTAGTGTTTATGCACCTATATAGACAAACTTTAACTTAGAAATGTACGTAAAATATGTCAATAACTTGTATTTGTTGCACTAATTGACAATGTGTTAACCATGAAAAGTCATACATACCAGAGTTTGCATGGCTCCCACTCGACCTGCTTCATTTTTTTGGCCCTATAAAACAGTGAGAGTTTTATAAACTTTAAATTCACTAGTCTTAACAGTTATACTATTCTCTAAAATATGCTTTTAAGATAATTGAACTCAAAACAGAAAAATGCAATTGACCCTTTTCGACTGGAACAATCTGTATCTTCAGACTTTCCATATGATGTGAAGTTCAGCAATTTTTTTTTGTATCCCTCTTCCACTGTATGAAGAACCAACTTGCTAAAGTGTGCACTCGACACCCAGCTCTCCTAAACTCTTGAGAAATATACATTTATTTGTAAGAGACAAGTTGGGCTCCTGCCTAAAACAATACAACTTTGACTGAAAGCCATGTCAAACAGCACAATCAAATCAAATTCCAGGAAATTTAACTGGAATCGTGTTTTTGCTAAATGAAACACTTCATTATATATTAAATTGACTATACAGCAAGTGCAGTCAAGTTCTTACAGTCGAAAAGGGCCTTTGAAAACAATTAACCAAAAGGGAACGCATGAACTGCAAAAAATATTTTCACTTAATTTCATTTTGAATTTCTTATGACAACAGAAGGAGCTAAGTGATGCCTTATTTATCATTAACCTTAACAACTTTGCATTTGGCAACCCTCTTCACAGGGTAAAGATCCTGGCTCCCTGTCAGTGTGTGTAGGCATTCTGAAAGGAAAAATATATTAACAACCTTACTACACTGAACAAGCCTTTATAGAATGATAAGAGATTATTGAAAAAACATTACTTATCATAAGCCTGAGTTTTCTTATATTGAAGTTATTATTGTACAAAATGTGAATGCAACACTGGTAAGTTACTCTATACAATGGTCTGTGTGAATACTTGATTCTTATTGGCTGGTGTCACATAGTGTCAGAAATTATTTATATTTTCCCCACTGTGGGTCAATTAAAAGCATAAGTATAATTAAATAAATTATATTTACTGGTTGTCAACAGTAAGCAATGTTAACCAAGGCAAAAAATGTTGGCTTTCTAGCTCGTAGCTAAAAAGCTGACTACAAATATCCCCCGTTGCTATGTGTGGCAACACATAGCAAGTCATATCTAAGGTTTGTTCTATTTACTGGAGCAGTGAACACTGTTTACATTGCATAAGAACCTTATGGAATGTGAATGCAAATCCTCAGGCGTAACCATTGAAACATAGTAATTGTTAAAAAAAAGTGACCATGGTATAAGTGGAGGCATATATAGACTATAAGATTAGGCGATAGGAGAAATATGTTGGTGTCAAGTTAAACCCATGAATCCTAATCAGTTATTATGGTATCAGGGAGTTGTGGAACACATTTTCACGGCAGATGACTACCCGGCTTTTGGGGAAAAGACATTTCTGATTGATCGAGTGGAAGTGGTTAATGGGGAAAGGGACCACAGATTAAATTTAGCTTTGATTATTTCAAATGTCAAGCTTACCAAAATAAATAAATAAATGTGGACGTATCGCCAAAACATAATAGGCCACAACCACTTACAAATGGAAATACAGCAATAATGAGGACTCCAACAATGAATTTCAATTCAAAATGTATAGATTTACACACACAGTAAATGAACACACCTTTTCTTTTACGTGACACCACTCTACTGGGAGCTGGACAGCCTCCTTCAACACTGTCACCTGTTGATTTCAGGGAAAAACAAAGAAAACGATTTATTAAGACCGTTTACAATTGGGATGGTCTTTATTGGCACTCTGCTTTTAATTACGAAGGCTTGTAATTAATACTTTCTTCATCTGAGATTGAAGGCAGTGCAAAGTGTTTACTGGATACAGAAATTACACACTTAAGGATAACCAGGCTCTGCTGTTAGCAGGAACGGTATGTGTTTTAAGCTGCTGAATGACTTGTACAGTCAGTTTAAATAAATGTTATCCCAGTATGTAAACAACTTAAATAACCAGTTTATGATGTTAAGGTACCACAAAATGAAATAGTGTACTTTACATTTCTATGCATCTGTTATATCCTATCATTCCACAGCCTACTGTAATAACCTTGCATAGACAGTTGATCTTGCTATGTTTATGCCACCAAAACAGCCAGTAAGCTTAATGTCCAAATTTGATTGAGTGTTGATTTAAGTGTTGATGACAGCTAAATGGAACAGTTATTGTAAGTTGAATAATAATATAATATTGAATAATGATAATCCTTTGACCGTTTAAACATTTACATTTCTGCCATCCTGATTCAAAATAGATCAAATACAGGGATGGCCAGACTTCCTTTATATGTTCACATTACCCAAAGTAAGAGTATGATTGTGAGGGGCTTATAACTTATTTCCAGTACTCTTCGTATAGACTAGAACCTTTTATTACACGGCTTAGTTGAATTTGACAGCATTCTATGGTCTGCTATTTCTTTAAAACAGACTGTTGCAAAATATAACAGACCGTTGCCATGCACAGCAGTGTCGCCATCAATCCGCAAAAAAAAAATAAATAAATAAAAAAGTCTGATTTATGTATCAGCTGTGGCAAGAAGTGGGGAAAAGTGGAGCAACTCCTGTCCTCCAATTTAGGCAATGACAGCAGATCTGGTGAGCGCCTATCGCTAAATTTGTTCATACAGTCTATGATAGCTTTGCAGTAACTCCAGCCATAGGGACAACAACGCTAATTAGTTACATTGCAACATTGTGTTTACAAGTGTGTCACAAACGAGATGAATGAGGACAGAAACGTCAACATAAATAGTCCCATTCACTTGTCTCACTTCACCATCAATGGAAATGTTCAGTTCAGTCAACCCGCAGTGATTAAAACAGCAGTTGGATGGAGTTTGTCCACCTAGCTAGTAATAGCAGGGCATCACCCCATTACAGCCCGACTCATTTTGGCGGTAAAATAAAAGGAAAAAAGAAAGATACTACCACAGCCTGTAATTGGGGGATTAAATGCATGCTGGACCCTGGCTTTTGCCAGAAATGCATGCGCTGCAAACAGCTGGCTATCTGGTATCTTGTCGCTGCAACAAGATCGGCACACACACACACACTAGTCTGATGCCAAGCAAGGACGAGGAGATACTGTGGTGTTGAGTGACAGATGGAACGTTGTATTAAACAGCTACAGTTTACGTTGCTATGGACGCAGGATACCAGTAGCCATGTAATAGGCAGGATAATGCCTCACTCTACATTATCCCTTACTTATGCTTACCTCTTCCTTGACAAACTTGGGAGGCTCCAGTGGAGGCTACTGGTAAAATCAAGGACTTTGGGGGTATAGGTGAAGATGCAGGGGGATGAGGCTGGGCAACGGCAACCTGTGTTGTTGGTGGGGCCCGTTGAGGTGTAGGTGAAGCTGCAGGGCTGCCAGGCAACGGCAAGCTGTGTTGTTGGTGGGGCCTGTTGAGGTGTAGGTGAAGCTGCAGGGGGATGAGGCTGGGCAACGGCAAGCTGTGTTGGGGGATGAGGCCGGGCCACGGCAAGCTGTGTTGTTGGTGGGGCCCGTTGAGGTGTAGGTGAAGCTGCAGGGGGATGAGGCTGGGCAACGGCAAGCTGTGTTGTTGGTGGGGCCCGTTGAGGTGTAGGTGAAGCTGCAGGGGGATGAGGCTGGGCAACGGCAAGCTGTGTTGTTGGTGGGGCCTGTTGAGTTGTAGTTGGGGATTCAACTGGGGATGATGAATGTCCTGCAGCAACTTGTGGGGTCCAGCCTTCATTGGAGGCATATTAAATGATTAACAGTAATAATACTTGGACTATTTTAAGGTAAAGTTCCCTGTGATGAAGATGGTTGTGAATTAATTAGCTGTATCTAAAAAGCATTATTTTTATCATGTCATATATTGAACCTTGCCTTTCCTGTTGTATCCTATGCAAATTCCTTGAGTTAAAGGTATGCTAAGCAGGTGTATTTTGCAGGTTTAACTTAGTATGGGCTAGGATTTGTTTAGAGAAATGTTAACATGGTTCACAAGAATTCATATTGTTTTCTCAAAATCCATTATCTTCTCACTTCTTTGCCATACTTATGTCTTCACAGTAGTAGAGAAAAGTAGAGAAATTTGAAGAGGCCAGAACCAAAAACTCTGTAATGAAAATACATAATAGTTAACTTTAAACAACACTTTTTATGGATATCTTTAAGAAATGGCTTTCTTCTTGCCACTCTTCCATAAAGGCCAGATTTGTGCAGTATACGACTGATTGTTGTCCTATGGACAGAGTCTCCCACCTCAGCTGTAGATCTCTGCAGTTCATCCAGAGTGATCATGGGCCTCTTGGCTGCATCTCTCCTTGTTTGAGCTGAAAGTTTAGAGGGACGGCCGGGTCTTCGTAGATTTGCAGTGGTCTGATACTCCTTCCATTTCAATATTATTGCTTGCACAGTGCTCCTTGGGATGTTTAAAGCTTGGGAAATCTTTTTGTATCCAAATCCAGCTTTAAACTTCTCCACAACAGTATCTCGGACCTGCCTGGTGTGTTCCTTGTTCTTCATGATGCTCTCTGCTCTTTAAACGGACCTCTGAGACTATCACAGAGCAGGTGCATTTATACATTTATACACAGGTGGATTCTATTTTTCATCATTAGTCATTTAGGTCAACATTGGATCATTCAGAGATCCTCACTGAACTTCTGGAGAGAGTTTGCTGCACTGAAAGTAAAGGGGCTGAATAATTTTGCACGCCCAATTTTTCAGTTTTTTATCTGTTAAAAAAGTTTGAAATATCCAATACATTTCGTTCCACTTCATGATTGTGTCCCACTTGTTGTTGATTCTTCACAAAGCCTGAAATGTGGCAAAAGGTCGAAAAGTTCAAGGGGGCCGAATACTTTCGCAAGGCACTGTATCTCAATAAGTTAACTTTAAAAAGCATAATGCATAATTATAATGTGACTGCTCCGTTATTTGAGAGAAGGCAACCACAGTCTTATCTGTGACAGGAACACAAGCCATCAAATACAATAAATTTTTTTTGTAAATAACAGAACATTCTTACCTTGAATAACAAGTTCATAGAGTGCCTTCATTCTTTCAAGACACTTTTTAGAAGTGTCTGTCAGTTGGCAACGGGGTGCCAAAACCTCCGAAACCCAGGCATTCTCTTTTCTTCCAGGCTTGGACAAAACTATTACAGCCCTTACACCCAGGGCCTGCAAATTTTCAAGCTATAAACACACACACACACACACACACACACACACACACACACACACACACACACACACACACACACACACACACACAAATTAACATGAAAATGTACAGAGCAACACTGTGTAACTTAACTGCTTGAAAATAATAAAAGCATTACATACCAGCACAGAAGCTTCATCCACTATGTGGGAGGTGGTCCGATTTTTTTGGTGGGTATGGACCCAGCTCTCCCGCTTCTCATCAAATTTTTCTAATTTTTTTTTTAGCCTTAGCTTTTGAGGTTGCTTTGCCTTGCATGCCTTGCAGGTTTTGCAGGCCACATTTATTTATGTGTGGCAGACCACACAATTTCTTAAAGTTGACCCCTGACCTGGCATTTCTATCAGAAATACAGTAAGAGAAACAGAAAGGGACACAAAAAGATGAGAAATAGGGATGTCATGAGAACCAATACTTGGGAAGTAGGTACCAAGTTTTTTTACCTTGTCCCCCTTTACTTGTGTAAAGCGCCCTTACCATTTTCAGGTTCAAACTTATATTTTGTGTTTCTACTACAACATGTTCACATGGTTCATTATTAAAAAACATAATTTTTTTTTTACTGCCCACAGGCTGTCAAAGCTTGGGCAAAGCTGAATTGACAAGCACCCCAAATTGATTTTATGTACCAACATGGTAAAGAAACCCATAACTACGAAATATAAGCTGCCAAAACGAAAAACTGAGCTCTTATGAAGACAAAGAGTGGATACAGGCGTGAGGAATCAGCAGAAAGAATGGGAAGACTGTGATCCACTAACCTAACGTCATGCTTGACCTAACGTGTGCAAGCATTTTGTTACCAAGTCAGATATCCAAATGTTAGTTTTAGACTAATGATATTTCTGTAAATTAAGTTAAAGCATTTTGACAGGATGCCGCTTGTGTTAAACAGAATGTGGTTATCAGAAGGCTGTGCAGTATAATGTTTTCAAGTCCCTTATGTGAAAGAATAAACAAGGAATAAAATGACAATACTAACTTGAAGACAATAGGCCTTCTACAAAAGATTGCGGCGCGGGCACAAAAGCAAGACAAAGGAGTGGCTCTTAAAAGAGCCGTTGGTTTATTAATAAAGGAGGTACTGTAGAGGTGGAGGTAATAGGTATAAGGGTGGTTGGTAACAGGAGCTGTTAAAGAGAGGAAAATAAAAACAAAACATGGTTATTTATCTTGCAGCAAGCATGAATTTCTCACATAAAAAATACAGAAATGTATCAACATAAAAAAAGATAACCATGATGCAGATGTTGCATAATGTAAACAATTTGTATTTTGTCATATTCAACATGTAAACTGCATGAATATTAGCAAAATAAGCTATTTGAGCTCAGTATTACAAAGCTCTAACGGTACAGTTCACGAACGCACGTAACGTAGGCTAAAACAATGTTTACAACACTTTAAAGGATTATTGAAATTATTATGCAAAATAAGCATACACGATTGTTAAATTGACCCAACCGGACACGACATGACCAGTTCCCACAGATCGCGTCGGACCTGTCAAGCTAGCCTTTCAGCTAACGTTAGAATAATAGCTAAAAAAAGCTAACGTTAGCTTTCTTATGTAAATCACGTAATTATTACATTATTACGTTAATAACATTCGGCTCTCTATCCCCAAATTAAATTAAATTAATATGGCAACACTAATAGGCAGTATATCAAAGTTCAAACAAAATCCATTAATGAATTAAAAATATATAAAGCTAGCCTTTTAGCTAACGTTGGAATGCTAAAACGAGCTAGCTTATTTATGCTACTTATTTCCTAAATCCTTCAATTCCCAACTCTAATGTTAATAACCTTCGGCTCTCTACCACGAAATTAAATTAAGATGGCAACACTCATAGGCAATCTAACACAGTTTAAAAAAAAAAGCAATTAATGAATTAAAATACATTAATATATATATCAACGATGTATCTTCATTTTACCTGGCAGGGAAGGAAGTTGGAATATACTGTTCTTCTCTTTGGTCTGCGGGGAATTGTTGGCATTGAGGAAAAGTATCGCCCCCTGCTGGTATAGTACCTTCATAATGCGTGTAATTTTCACGCCTCGGCGAGGTAAACCGTGACACTGACACGCCAACCCCAGTGGACCAGCGGGTGTATTACAAGCTTAGGCGTTATTTGGCCGTTTGGGGACAGCACAAAGTCAGGAGGATTAGCAACAAATCTGGATTTGTTTGAGTTGGCTTTTTTCTTGGTTTTCTCCATATTTCCACAGTAGATATGGACATGTTGGGCATCCCTACAAACGTGAAGAGTCGTAGTATGCGAATCAGCTTTCAAATTCAAAGGGAACCCATATTTGGCCGTTTGGGGACGGAACAAAGTTAGGAGGTTTAGCAACATAATTGTCAAAATCTGGATTTGTTTGAGCTGGCTTTTTTCTGGCTTTTCTCTATATTTCCACAGTAGATATGGACATGTTAGGCATCCCTACAAACGTGAAGAGCTGTAGTATGCAAATCAGGTTTCAAATTCAACACAAATCCAAATTTGGCCATTTGGGGAAGCGCAAAGTCAGGAGGTTTAGCAACAAATCTGGATTTGTTTGAGTTGGCTTTTTTCTGGCTTTTCTCCATAATTCCACAGTAGATATGGACATGTTGGGGATACCTACAAACATGAAGAGCTGTAGTATGCAAATCAGGTTTCAAATTCAACGGGAATCGATATTTGGCCGTTTGGGGACAGCACAAAGTCAGGAGGTTTAGCAACATTATTGTTGAAATCTGGATTTGTTTGAGTTGGCTTTTTTCTGGCTTTTCTCCATAATTCCACAGTAGATATGGACATGTTGGGCATACCTACAATCGGGAAGAGCTGTACTATGCGAATCAGGTTTCAAATTCAACGGGAATCGATATTTGGCCGTTTGGGGACAGCACAAAGTCAGGAGGTTTAGCAACATTATTGTCGAAATCTGGATTTGTTTGAGTTGGCTTTTTTCTGGGTTCTCTCCATAATTCCACAGTAGATATGAACATGTTGGGCAGACCTACAATCGGGAAGAGCTGTAGTATGCGAATCAGGTTTCAAATTCAACGGGAATCCATATTTGGCCGTTTGGGGACAGCACAAACTCAGGAGGTTTAGCAACAAATCTGGATTTGTTTGAGTTGGCTTTTTTCTTGGTTTTCTCCATATTTCCACAGTAGATATGGACATGTTGGGCATACCTACAAACGTGAAGAGTCGTAGTATGCGAATCAGCTTTCAAATTCAAAGGGAACCCATATTTGGCCGTTTGGGGACAGCACAAAGTTAGGAGGTTTAGCAACATAATTGTCAAAATCTGGATTTGTTTGAGCTGGCTTTTTTCTGGCTTTTCTCTATATTTCCACAGTAGATATGGACATGTTAGGCATCCCTACAAACGTAAAGAGCTGTAGTATGCAAATCAGATTTCAAATTCAACGGGAATCCAAATTCGGCCATTTGGGGAAGCGCAAAGTCAGGAGGTTTAGAAATAAATCTGGATTTGTTTGAGTTGGCTTTTTTCTGGCTTTTCTCCATAATTCCACAGTAGATATGGACATGATGGGCAAAACTACAAACATGAAGAGCTGTAGTATGCAAATCAGGTTTCAAATACAACGGGAATCGATATTTGGCCGTTTGGGGACAGCACAAAGTCAGGAGGTTTAGCAACATAATTGTCGAAATCTGGATTTGTTTGAGTTGGCTTTTTTCTTGATTTTCTCCATATTTCCACAGTAGATATGGACATGTTGGGCATCCCTACCAACGTGAAGAGCTGTAGTATGCAAATCAGGTTTCAAATTCAACGGGAATCCAAATTCGGCCATTTGGGGAAGCGCAAAGTCAGGAGGTTTAGAAATAAATCTGGATTTGTTTGAGTTGGCTTTTTTCTGGCTTTACTCCATAATTCCACAGTAGATATGGACATGATGGGCATACCTACAAACATGAAGAGCGTTAGTATGCAAATCAGGTTTCAAATTCAACGGGAATCGATATTTGGCCGTTTGGGGACAGCACAAAGTCAGGAGGTTGAGCAACAAAATTGTCAAAATCTGAATTTGTTTGAGTTGGCTTTTTTCTGGCTTTTCTCCATAATTCCACAGTAGATATGGACATGTTGGGCATCCCTACAAACGTGAAGAGCTGTAGTATGCAAATCAGATTTCAAATTCAACGGGAACCCATATTTGGCCGTTTGCGGAAGCGCAACGTCAGGAGGTTTATCAACAAATCTGGATTTGTTTGAGTTGGCTTTTTTCTGGCTTTTCTCCATATTTCCACAGTAGATATTGACATGTTGGGCATCCCTATGAACGTGAAGAGCTGTATTATGCAAATCAGATTTCAAATTCAACGGGAACCCATATTTGGCCGTTTGGGGAAGCGCAACGTCAGGAGGTTTAGCAACAAATCTGGATTTGTTTGAGTTGGCTTTTTTATGGCTTTTCTCCATAATTCCACAGTAGATATGGACATGTTGGGCATCCCTACAAACGTAAAGAGCTGTAGTATGCGAGTCAGGTTTCAAATTCAACGGGAACCCATATTTGGCCGTTTGGCGACAGCCAAAAGTCAGGAGATTTAGCAACATGATTGTTGGAATCTGGATTTGTTTGAGTTGGCTTTTTCTTGGTTTTCTCCATATTTCCACAGTAGATATGGACATATTGGGCATCCCTACAAACGTGAAGAGCTGTAGTATGCAAATTAGGTTTCAAATTCAATGGGAATCCAAATTTGGCCATTTGGGGAAGCGCAAAGTCAGGAGGTTTAGCAACAAATCTGGATTTGTTTGAGTTGGCTTTTTTCTTGCTTTTCTCCATAATTACACAGTAGATATGGACATGTTGGGCACACCTACAAACGTGAAGAGCTGTAGTATGCGAATCAGGTTTCAAATTCAACAGGAATCGATATTTGGCCGTTTGGGGACAGCATAAAGTCAGGAGGTTTAGCAACATAATTGTCGAAATCTTGATTTGTTTGAGTTGGCTTCTTTCTGGCTTTTCTCCATAATTCCACAGTAGATATGGACATGTTGGGCATCCCTACAAACGTAAAGAGCTGTAGTATGCGAGTCAGGTTTCAAATTCAACGGGAACCCATATTTGGCCGTTTGGCGACAGCCAAAAGTCAGGAGATTTAGCAACATGATTGTTGGAATCTGGATTTGTTTGAGTTGGCTTTTTCTTGGTTTTCTCCATATTTCCACAGTAGATATGGACATATTGGGCATCCCTACAAACGTGAAGAGCTGTAGTATGCAAATTAGGTTTCAAATTCAATGGGAATCCAAATTTGGCCATTTGGGGAAGCGCAAAGTCAGGAGGTTTAGCAACAAATCTGGATTTGTTTGAGTTGGCTTTTTTCTTGCTTTTCTCCATAATTACACAGTAGATATGGACATGTTGGGCACACCTACAAACGTGAAGAGCTGTAGTATGCGAATCAGGTTTCAAATTCAACAGGAATCGATATTTGGCCGTTTGGGGACAGCATAAAGTCAGGAGGTTTAGCAACATAATTGTCGAAATCTTGATTTGTTTGAGTTGGCTTCTTTCTGGCTTTTCTCCATAATTCCACAGTAGATATGGACATGTTGGGCATCCCTACAAACGTGAAGAGCTGTAGTATGCAAATCAGGTTTCAAATTCAACGGGAATCCAAATTCGGCCATTTGGGGAAGCGCAAAGTCAGGAGGTTTAGCAACAAATCTAGATTTGTTTGAGTTGGTTTCTTTTGGACTTTTCTCCATAATTCCACAGTAGATATGGACATGTTGGGCAAACCTACAAACGTGAAGAGCTGTAGTATGCGAATCAGGTTTCAAATTCAAAGGGAACCCATATTTGGCTGTTTGGGGACAGCATAAAGTCAGGAGGTTTAGCAAGAAATCTGGATTTGTTTGAGTTGGCTTTTTTCTTGGTTTTCTCTATATTTCCACAGTAGATATGGACATTTTGGGAATCCCTACAAACGTAAAGAGCTGTAGTATGCAAATCAGATTTCAAATTCAACGGGAATCCAAATTCGGCCATTTGGGGAAGAGCAAAGTCAGGAGGTTTAGAAATAAATCTGGATTTGTTTGAGTTGGCTTTTTTCTGGCTTTTCTCCATAATTCCACAGTAGATATGGACATGATGGGCAAAACTACAAACATGAAGAGCTGTAGTATGCAAATCAGGTTTCAAATACAACAGGAATCGATATTTGGCCGTTTGGGGACAGCACAAAGTCAGGAGGTTTAGCAACATAATTGTCGAAATCTGGATTTGTTTGAGTTGGCTTTTTTCTTGATTTTCTCCATATTTCCACAGTAGATATGGACATGTTGGGCATCGCTACCAACGTGAAGAGCTGTAGAATGCAAATCAGGTTTCAAATTCAACGGGAATCCAAATTCGGCCATTTGGGGAAGCGCAAAGTCAGGAGGTTTAGAAATAAATCTGGATTTGTTTGAGTTGTTTTTTTTCTGGCTTTACTCCATAATTCCACAGTAGATATGGACATGATGGGCATACCTACAAACATGAAGAGCTTTAGTATGCAAATCAGGTTTCAAATTCAATGGGAACCCATATTTGGCCGTTTGGGGAAGCGCAACGTCAGGAGGTTTAGCAACAAATCTGGATTTGTTTGAGTTGGCTTTTTTCTGGCTTTTCTCCATAATTCCACAGTAGATATGGACATGTTGGGCATCCCTACAAACGTAAAGAGCTGTAGTATGCGAGTCAGGTTTCAAATTCAACGGGAACCCATATTTGGCCGTTTGGCAACAGCCAAAAGTCAGGAGATTTAGCAACATGATTGTCGGAATCTGGATTTGTTTGAGTTGGCTTTTTCTTGGTTTTCTCCATATTTCCACAGTAGATATGGACATATTGGGCATCCCTACAAACGTGAAGAGCTGTAGTATGCAAATCAGGTTTCAAATTCAACGGGAATCCAAATTCGGCCATTTGGGGAAGCGCAAAGTCAGGAGGTTTAGCAATAAATCTAGATTTGTTTGAGTTGGTTTCTTTTGGACTTTTCTCCATATTTCCACAGTAGATATGGACATGTTGGGCATCCCTACCAACGTGAAGAGCTGTAGTATGCAAATCAGGTTTCAAATTCAACGGGAATCCAAATTCGGCCATTTGGGGAAGCGCAAAGTCAGGAGGTTTAGAAATAAATCTGGATTTGTTTGAGTTGGCTTTTTTCTGGCTTTACTCCATAATTCCACAGTAGATATGGACATGATGGGCATACCTACAAACATGAAGAGCGTTAGTATGCAAATCAGGTTTCAAATTCAACGGGAATCGATATTTGGCCGTTTGGGGACAGCACAAAGTCAGGAGGTTGAGCAACAAAATTGTCAAAATCTGAATTTGTTTGAGTTGGCTTTTTTCTGGCTTTTCTCCATAATTCCACAGTAGATATGGACATGTTGGGCATCCCTACAAACGTGAATAGCTGTAGTATGCAAATCAGATTTCAAATTCAACGGGAACCCATATTTGGCCGTTTGCGGAAGCGCAACGTCAGGAGGTTTATCAACAAATCTGGATTTGTTTGAGTTGGCTTTTTTCTGGCTTTTCTCCATATTTCCACAGTAGATATTGACATGTTGGGCATCCCTATGAACGTGAAGAGCTGTATTATGCAAATCAGATTTCAAATTCAACGGGAACCCATATTTGGCCGTTTGGGGAAGCGCAACGTCAGGAGGTTTAGCAACAAATCTGGATTTGTTTGAGTTGGCTTTTTTATGGCTTTTCTCCATAATTCCACAGTAGATATGGACATGTTGGGCATCCCTACAAACGTAAAGAGCTGTAGTATGCGAGTCAGGTTTCAAATTCAACGGGAACCCATATTTGGCCGTTTGGCGACAGCCAAAAGTCAGGAGATTTAGCAACATGATTGTTGGAATCTGGATTTGTTTGAGTTGGCTTTTTCTTGGTTTTCTCCATATTTCCACAGTAGATATGGACATATTGGGCATCCCTACAAACGTGAAGAGCTGTAGTATGCAAATTAGGTTTCAAATTCAATGGGAATCCAAATTTGGCCATTTGGGGAAGCGCAAAGTCAGGAGGTTTAGCAACAAATCTGGATTTGTTTGAGTTGGCTTTTTTCTTGCTTTTCTCCATAATTACACAGTAGATATGGACATGTTGGGCACACCTACAAACGTGAAGAGCTGTAGTATGCGAATCAGGTTTCAAATTCAACAGGAATCGATATTTGGCCGTTTGGGGACAGCATAAAGTCAGGAGGTTTAGCAACATAATTGTCGAAATCTTGATTTGTTTGAGTTGGCTTCTTTCTGGCTTTTCTCCATAATTCCACAGTAGATATGGACATGTTGGGCATCCCTACAAACGTAAAGAGCTGTAGTATGCGAGTCAGGTTTCAAATTCAACGGGAACCCATATTTGGCCGTTTGGCGACAGCCAAAAGTCAGGAGATTTAGCAACATGATTGTTGGAATCTGGATTTGTTTGAGTTGGCTTTTTCTTGGTTTTCTCCATATTTCCACAGTAGATATGGACATATTGGGCATCCCTACAAACGTGAAGAGCTGTAGTATGCAAATTAGGTTTCAAATTCAATGGGAATCCAAATTTGGCCATTTGGGGAAGCGCAAAGTCAGGAGGTTTAGCAACAAATCTGGATTTGTTTGAGTTGGCTTTTTTCTTGCTTTTCTCCATAATTACACAGTAGATATGGACATGTTGGGCACACCTACAAACGTGAAGAGCTGTAGTATGCGAATCAGGTTTCAAATTCAACAGGAATCGATATTTGGCCGTTTGGGGACAGCATAAAGTCAGGAGGTTTAGCAACATAATTGTCGAAATCTTGATTTGTTTGAGTTGGCTTCTTTCTGGCTTTTCTCCATAATTCCACAGTAGATATGGACATGTTGGGCATCCCTACAAACGTGAAGAGCTGTAGTATGCAAATCAGGTTTCAAATTCAACGGGAATCCAAATTCGGCCATTTGGGGAAGCGCAAAGTCAGGAGGTTTAGCAACAAATCTAGATTTGTTTGAGTTGGTTTCTTTTGGACTTTTCTCCATAATTCCACAGTAGATATGGACATGTTGGGCAAACCTACAAACGTGAAGAGCTGTAGTATGCGAATCAGGTTTCAAATTCAAAGGGAACCCATATTTGGCTGTTTGGGGACAGCATAAAGTCAGGAGGTTTAGCAAGAAATCTGGATTTGTTTGAGTTGGCTTTTTTCTTGGTTTTCTCTATATTTCCACAGTAGATATGGACATTTTGGGAATCCCTACAAACGTAAAGAGCTGTAGTATGCAAATCAGATTTCAAATTCAACGGGAATCCAAATTCGGCCATTTGGGGAAGAGCAAAGTCAGGAGGTTTAGAAATAAATCTGGATTTGTTTGAGTTGGCTTTTTTCTGGCTTTTCTCCATAATTCCACAGTAGATATGGACATGATGGGCAAAACTACAAACATGAAGAGCTGTAGTATGCAAATCAGGTTTCAAATACAACAGGAATCGATATTTGGCCGTTTGGGGACAGCACAAAGTCAGGAGGTTTAGCAACATAATTGTCGAAATCTGGATTTGTTTGAGTTGGCTTTTTTCTTGATTTTCTCCATATTTCCACAGTAGATATGGACATGTTGGGCATCGCTACCAACGTGAAGAGCTGTAGAATGCAAATCAGGTTTCAAATTCAACGGGAATCCAAATTCGGCCATTTGGGGAAGCGCAAAGTCAGGAGGTTTAGAAATAAATCTGGATTTGTTTGAGTTGTTTTTTTTCTGGCTTTACTCCATAATTCCACAGTAGATATGGACATGATGGGCATACCTACAAACATGAAGAGCTTTAGTATGCAAATCAGGTTTCAAATTCAATGGGAACCCATATTTGGCCGTTTGGGGAAGCGCAACGTCAGGAGGTTTAGCAACAAATCTGGATTTGTTTGAGTTGGCTTTTTTCTGGCTTTTCTCCATAATTCCACAGTAGATATGGACATGTTGGGCATCCCTACAAACGTAAAGAGCTGTAGTATGCGAGTCAGGTTTCAAATTCAACGGGAACCCATATTTGGCCGTTTGGCGACAGCCAAAAGTCAGGAGATTTAGCAACATGATTGTCGGAATCTGGATTTGTTTGAGTTGGCTTTTTCTTGGTTTTCTCCATATTTCCACAGTAGATATGGACATATTGGGCATCCCTACAAACGTGAAGAGCTGTAGTATGCAAATCAGGTTTCAAATTCAACGGGAATCCAAATTCGGCCATTTGGGGAAGCGCAAAGTCAGGAGGTTTAGCAATAAATCTAGATTTGTTTGAGTTGGTTTCTTTTGGACTTTTCTCCATATTTCCACAGTAGATATGGACATGTTGGGTATCCCTACCAACGTGAAGAGCTGTAGTATGCGAATCAGGTTTCAAATTCAACGGGAACCCATATTTGGCCGTTTGGGGACAGCACAAAGTCAGTAGGTTTAGCAACAAATCTGGATTTGTTTGAGTTGGCTTTTTTCATGGTTTTCTCGATATTTGCACAGTAGATATGGACATTTTGGGCATCCCTACAAACGTGAAGAGCTGTAGTATGCAAGTCAGATTTCAAATTCAACCGGAATCCAAATTCGGCCATTGGGGAAGCGCAAAGTCAGGAGGTTTAGAAATAAATCTGGATTTGTTTGAGTTGGCTTTTTTCTGGCTTTTCTCCATAATTCCACAGTAGATATGGACATGATGGGCATAACTACAAACATGAAGAGCTGTAGTATGCAAATCAGGTTTCAAATTCAACGGGAATCGATATTTGGCCGTTTGGGGACAGCACAAAGTCAGGAGGTTTAGCAACATAATTGTCGAAATCTGGATTTGTTTGAGTTGGCTTTTTTCTTGGTTTTCTCCATATTTCCACAGTAGATATGGACAAGTTGGGCATCCCTACCAACGTGAAGAGCTGTAGTATGCGAATCAGGTTTCAAATTCAACGGGAATCCAAATTCGGCCATTTGGGGAAGTGCAAAGTCAGGAGGTTTAGCAACAAATCTAGATTTGTTTGAGTTGGTTTCTTTTTGGCTTTTCTCCATAATTCCACAGTAGATATGGACATGTTAGGCAAACCTACAAACGTGAAGAGCTGTAGTATGCGAATCAGGTTTCAAATTCAACGGGAACCCATATTTGGCCGTTTGGGGACAGCACAAAGTCAGTAGGTTTAGCAACAAATCTGGATTTGTTTGAGTTGGCTTTTTTCATGGTTTTCTCGATATTTACACAGTAGATATGGACATTTTGGGCATCCCTACAAACGTGAAGAGCTGTAGTATGCAAGTCAGATTTCAAATTCAACCGGAATCCAAATTCGGCCATTTGGGGAAGCGCAAAGTCAGGAGGTTTAGAAATAAATCTGGATTTGTTTGAGTTGGCTTTTTTCTGGCTTTTCTCCATAATTCCACAGTAGATATGGACATGATGGGCATAACTACAAACATGAAGAGCTGTAGTATGCAAATCAGGTTTCAAATTCAACGGGAATCGATATTTGGCCGTTTGGGGACAGCACAAAGTCAGGAGGTTTAGCAACATAATTGTCGAAATCTGGATTTGTTTGAGTTGGCTTTTTTCTTGGTTTTCTCCATATTTCCACAGTAGATATGGACAAGTTGGGCATCCCTACCAACGTGAAGAGCTGTAGTATGCGAATCAGGTTTCAAATTCAACGGGAATCCAAATTCGGCCATTTGGGGAAGTGCAAAGTCAGGAGGTTTAGCAACAAATCTAGATTTGTTTGAGTTGGTTTCTTTTTGGCTTTTCTCCATAATTCCACAGTAGATATGGACATGTTGGGCAAACCTACAAACGTGAAGAGCTGTAGTATGCGAATCAGGTTTCAAATTCAACAGGAACCCATATTTGGCCGTTTGGGGACAGCACAAAGTCAGGAGGTTTAGCAAGAAATCTGGATTTGTTTGAGTTGGCTTTTTTCTTGGTTTTCTCCATATTTACACAGTAGATATGGACATGTTGGGCATCCCTACAAACGTGAAGAGCTGTAGTATGCAAGTCAGATTTCAAATTCAACCGGAATCCAAATTCGGCCATTTGGGGAAGCGCAAAGTCAGGAGGTTTAGAAATAAATCTGGATTTGTTTGAGTTGGCTTTTTTCTGGCTTTTCTCCATAATTCCACAGTAGATATGGACATGATGGGCATAACTACAAACATGAAGAGCTGTAGTATGCAAATCAGGTTTCAAATTCAACAGTAATCGATATTTGGCCGTTTGGGGACAGCATAAAGTCAGGAGGTTTAGCAACATAATTGTCGAAATCTAGATTTGTTTGAGTTGGTTTCTTTTGGACTTTTCTCCATATTTCCACAGTAGATATGGACATGTTGGGCATCCCTACCAACGTGAAGAGCTGTAGTATGCGAATCAGGTTTCAAATTCAACGGGAACCCATATTTGGCCGTTTGGGGACAGCACAAAGTCAGTAGGTTTAGCAACAAATCTGGATTTGTTTGAGTTGCCTTTTTTCATGGTTTTCTCGATATTTACACAGTAGATATGGACATTTTGGGCATCCCTACAAACGTGAAGAGCTGTAGTATGCGAATCAGGTTTCAAATTCAACGGGAACCCATATTTGGCCGTTTGGGGACAGCACAAAGTCAGGAGGTTTAGCAAGAAATCTGGATTTGTTTGAGTTGGCTTTTTTCTTGGTTTTCTCCATATTTACACAGTAGATATGGACATTTTGGGCATCCCTACAAACGTGAAGAGCTTTAGTATGCAAATCAGATTTCAAATTCAACCGGAATCCAAATTTGGCCATTTGGGGAAGCGCAAAGTCAGGAGGTTTAGAAATAAATCTGGATTTGTTTGAGTTGGCTTTTTTCTGGCTTTTCTCCATAATTCCACAGTAGATATGGACATGATGGGCATAACTACAAACATGAAGAGCTGTAGTATGCGAATCAGGTTTCAAATTCAACGGGAACCCATATTTGGCCATTTGGGGACAGCACAAAGTCAGTAGGTTTAGCAACAAATCTGGATTTGTTTGAGTTGGCTTTTTTCATGGTTTTCTCGATATTTACACAGTAGATATGGACATTTTGGGCATCCCTACAAACTTGAAGAGCTGTAGTATGCAAGTGAGATTTCAAAATCAACCGGTATCCAAATTCGGCCATTTGGGGAAGCGCAAAGTCATGAGGTTTAGAAATAAATCTGGATTTGTTTGAGTTGGCTTTTTTCTGGCTTTTCTCCATAATTCCACAGTAGATATTGTGGTAGATTGCAGGGAGAGGTGAGGGGAGTGGTTATTGAAGGAAGGTATCTTGCGGCCCGTTGGCTCCACCCCTGAGCCTTATATGGACTTCCTCTTCCAACAAGGGGAAGCTGAGATCAATTAGGTGATTAGGTTTTGGAGGGAAAAAGGGAAGGAGGTTTTTGAACAAAAGAAGGAAAAGAGAACCAGAGAGAGGAGAGGAGACGGAGTGAGACAGAGTGGTGAAAAATACTGAACAAAACTGTGTGACTAAGTGGCGTGACCTGGACTGGCTGAGTACCCCCCGTGTATCGAACTGTTCTGGATGAGGACCCGTTTGTGCATTACTTGTGGATAGAAGATGACGAGAATGGATTGTGGACAGTGAAGCAGTGGATGGTGAAGTACTGTGGAAATTCCCCTCCTACGCTGTAACTTATCCTTAATAAACTTTCCAACTATTTTCAACTGTACTCCTGGTGCCAGCTTGTCTTATTGGACTAGTGACGTGGACTCCCACACCCATGGGCGTGCCACATATGGTGGAGTATGTGGGCGTAGCGACCAGATTCAATACCTAACCGCGACACCGAGTACAATGGAAGCGCTGGTAAAACAGTTGGTGGAGTCTAACCTAGCACAGCAAGCTATGCATCGAGAGTTGATGGAGGAACAACGTCACCAGACTGCCCTCCTGCGAGCTGAACTCAGCCAGCTGACAGCCGCTCAGGCCAGAGCTGCTGCCGGACCAGCTGTCTCTCGTCCCAAACCAAGTCTGTTTATATTAAAACTGACTGAAAAAGATGATATTGAGGCTTACCTCCAAGCCTTTGAGAGAACAGCAGCTAGGGAGGAATGGCCACATGAGCAATGGGCCAGCCTGCTAGCCCCGTTCCTGTCAGGCTCTGCACAACGGACATATCAGGATCTGACAGCTGAACAGGCGACAAATTACGAGGTGCTGAAGAAAGAAATCTTGCGCCGTTATGGATTTAATCTGATTAGCAGAGCACAAAGATTCCACGATTGGACGTATGATGCCACAGCACCCCCCCGGGCACAAATGCATGATCTGATTAGACTGGCCAAGAGCTGGCTGACCGCTGAACCATTGACGCTCACTCCCATTGAGAAAGTGGTCATAGATAAATTCCTACGTGCTCTGCCGTTCGAAGCTAAGAAGTTAGCAAGCCAAGCTAACCCTCAGAGCGCAGATCAGCTAGTGGAACTAGTGGAAGGACAACAGGTAGCTTTGGAGGTTCTGCGCAGTGGACAAACACGGAAGAACGAACCCTCCCCTCGTCAGAAGGAGAGAAAAAGGACAGAGGATCACTCCGGTAATCTGGCTAACGATGGGGGAACACCCACAGCCAGCTCCCAGAGACGACTGCCTTTTCTGAATCGGGACAGCAGGAAGTGCTACGAGTGTGGCGAGCCAGGACACATCGCCTGGTTCTGTCCAAACCGCGATGTCCCGATGCCTACAACCTCAGCCAGTGAGGTGGCCGTAGGACGCCCCTGCAACTTGCTGATGACGTGCTGGGCTGCGGAGAGTGGCCCTTCCCCTGTCACCCCGGTAAGAGCCAATGGAAAGGACACCACGGCACTTTTGGACTCAGGGAGTATGGTGACCCTGATCAGACCTGAATTTGCCCAGTCTTCACCCCTGACCAACACTGTGCCCATCACGTGCATACACGGTGAGACCAAAGACTACCCTACCACACTACTTCACCTACAGACCACAAAAGGTCAGAATACGGGGGCAGTGGGAGTCGTCCCAAATTTGCCCGTGCCGGTCCTCATTGGGAGGGATTGCCCGATGTTCCGCCCACTATGGGCCAGTATGTCTGGGGATGTAGAAAAACGAGGAAACCAGAAGAGAGGAAGCCTGAGGGGTGGGACAGACTCCCGAAAGGTGAAGGCCCAGATGTGTGGGTTCCAGGGAGTGGACCCCCAGGTGTCAACAGGACCCCCCTCGGAGGGTGAATTGGGCGAAGCAAGTCCGGAGGAAGGGGAAGCGAGTCTGAATGACATGTTTCCGATGGACCAGGAGGTGGAGCCAGAGCCTGCCTCTCTAGCGGGCCGGTTCGGCACGGCCCAATTGGAGGACCCCAACCTGGCCCATGCGCTCCAGCAGGTTACTGTGGTGGACGGAATACCCATGGAGGGGGTAAGTCATATCACTTATCCCCATTTTTCAATAAGGAAGAAATTATTGTATCAGGTTGTGAAGAAGAAAGATGATTGTGTGGAGTTGTTATTGGTGCCCCGTCCCTATGTACAACATGTCTTGCAGTTGGCACACTCCCACCTTCTTGGGGCTCATCTAGGCGTAGAGAAGACCCTAGACCGGATCAAAAGCCGATTCTACTGGCCGGGCGTGAAGAGAGCAGTGGAGGATTACTGCCGCAGTTGCCCGGAGTGTCAGCTGGTGGCGCCAAAGCCACATTTTCGCAGTCCCTTGGTTCCCTTACCCATAATTTCAGTCCCTTTCAGCAGGATTGCCATGGACCTGGTGGGACCTTTACCCAAGAGCAACCGAGGACACCAATATATCCTGGTGATTCTGGATTATGCCACCAGGTACCCGGAGGCCATTCCCCTGCGCACCATGGCTACCAAAGGGATTGCCCGTGAGTTGGTTATGCTGTTTTCCCGAGTGGGAATCTCTGATGAAATGTTAACTGACCAAGGAACCCCATTCATGTCCCGAATTATGAAAGATCTCTGCAAACTAATGAAGATAACCCAGTTACGTACCTCAGTGTATCACCCACAGACAGACGGGTTGGTAGAGAGATTTAATCGAACGCTGAAGCAGATGCTAAAGAAGGTAATGGAGGCGGACGGAAGGAATTGGGACCAGCTACTACCTTACCTGATGTTCTCGATCCGGGAAGTGCCCCAAGCTTCCACAGGGTTCTCCCCCTTTGAACTCCTGTATGGAAGACGACCCCGAGGACTGCTGGACATGGCGAAAGAGGCTTGGGAACAGCAACCATCGCCCCATCGAACCATGGTGGAACACGTGGAAGACATGAAAGGTCGTATGGCAACCCTGTGGCCCCTGGTACGGGAACATATGCGGGAGGCCCAGGAGGCCCAATCTCGGGTGTACAACAGAGGAGCAAAACCAAGAGACTTCCAGCCAGGAGACAAAGTGTTGGTATTGATCCCCACTTCAGAATGTAAGTTTTTGGCTAAATGGAACGGACCATATGAGGTGCTTGAAAAGATGGGTGATGTTAACTATAAGGTCAGACAGCCGGGACGTAGACATGTGACTAAAATATACCATGTGAATTTGTTGAAGAAATGGAATGCACGTGATGTACTCTATTCTTTTGCCCCAAAGGAGGCTACAGCAGAGACCAAACCCGCAGCGGTGCCAATGGGAGATCAGCTGAGCTCAGCACAGAGGCAACAGTTAATGGAGGTGGTCAACCAGAGCTGGGATGTGTTCTCCAGTGAACCAGGACACACTGATCTGGTAGAGCACAACATAATCACTGAACCCGGGAGAAAGGTGAAGTTGAGACCCTACCGCATACCGGAAGCAAGAAGAGAGGCTGTCAGGACCGAGGTAAAAATGATGTTGGAAGGAGATATCATAGAAGAGTCAAACAGTGAGTGGTGTAGCCCCATAGTGTTGGTACCAAAACCAGATGGCACGACTCGTTTCTGTAATGACTTTAGAAAACTTAATGAAATCTCTAAATTTGACGCCTACCCCATGCCCCGAATTGATGAACTAATTGAGAGGCTAGGGACAGCCCGCTTTATCAGCACGCTTGACCTCACAAAAGGCTATTGGCAAGTGCCGTTAGCTCTCGAGGCACGGGAGAAGACGGAGTTTGCCACCCCTGACGGGCTTTTTCACTACAAGAAACTGCCCTTTGGGTTACATGGGGCCCCAGCTACCTTCCAGAGGTTGATGGACCGAGTTCTCCGTCCCCATCAGGAGTATGCGGCGGCTTACCTCGACGATATCGTCATCCATGGAAGTGAGTGGGAGACCCATCTGCACCAGGTGACCTCGGTTCTACAGGCCTTACGGGAGGCTGGGCTCACAGCTAACCCCACAAAATGTCGGCTCGGTCTGCGAGAGGCTGAGTACCTGGGTTACACGATCGGGAGGGGTTGTGTCAAACCCCAAGAGAAGAAAGTGGAGGCGATTCGGGACTGGTCCCGGCCCCTCACGAAGAAGCAGGTACGCACGTTTGTTGGTTTAACCAGTTACTATCGTAGATTCATTCCCCACTTTGCTTCTATAGCCGGACCCCTAACAGATCTGACCAAGAGCTGCCGGCCCAACCAGGTGGTGTGGACCGAGGAGACTGAGAAAGCCTTTCAGGACCTAAAGGGAGCGCTGTGTTCTGGACCCGTACTCGTGACCCCGGACTTCTCCAAACCACTGGTGGTACAGACAGATGCATCGGAAACTGGGGTCGGTGCTGTCCTATCACAGCTGCAGGAAGGTGAGGAACACCCCATCTTGTACATCAGCCGGAAGCTGTTGCCCCGGGAACAAAGATATTCCACAGTGGAGAAAGAATGTCTTGCAATCAAGTGGGGCCTGGAGAAGCTGAAATATTACGTGCTGGGACGGCACTTCACCCTCGTTACAGACCATGCGCCACTGGTTTGGATGTCACGGAATAAGGACAGTAATGCTCGGGTCACTCGCTGGTTCCTGTCTTTACAGCCCTTTGCTTTCACTGTCATCCACAGGTCCGGGGCAGCCCATGGAAATGCCGATGCCCTATCCAGGCGGGATGCTCTAGGGAGCTGGACCGCACCTCCCTCCGGGTCGGAGCTGAGGGGAGGGGTGTGTGGTAGATTGCAGGGAGAGGTGAGGGGAGTGGTTATTGAAGGAAGGTATCTTGCAGCCCGTTGGCTCCACCCCCGAGCCTTATATGGACTTCCTCTTCCAACAAGGGGAAGCTGAGATCAATTAGGTGATTAGGTTTTGGAGGGAAAAAGGGAAGGAGGTTTTTGAACAAAAGAAGGAAAAGAGAACCAGAGAGAGGAGAGGAGACGGAGTGAGACAGAGTGGTGAAAAATACTGAACAAAACTGTGTGACTAAGTGGCGTGACCTGGACTGGCTGAGTACCCCCCGTGTATCGAACTGTTCTGGATGAGGATCCGTTTGTGCATTACTTGTGGATAGAAGATGACGAGAATGGATTGTGGACAGTGAAGCAGTGGATGGTGAAGTACTGTGGAAATTCCCCTCCTACGCTGTAACTTATCCTTAATAAACTTTCCAACTATTTTCAACTGTACTCCTGGTGCCAGCTTGTCTTATTGGACTAGTGACGTGGACTCCCACACCCATGGGCGTGCCACATATGGTGGAGTATGTGGGCGTAGCGACCAGATTCAATACCTAACCGCGACACCGAGTACAATGGAAGCGCTGGTAAAACAGTTGGTGGAGTCTAACCTAGCACAGCAAGCTATGCATCGAGAGTTGATGGAGGAACAACGTCACCAGACTGCCCTCCTGCGAGCTGAACTCAGCCAGCTGACAGCCGCTCAGGCCGGAGCTGCTGCCGGACCAGCTGTCTCTCGTCCCAAACCAAGTCTGTTTATATTAAAACTGACTGAAAAAGATGATATTGAGGCTTACCTCCAAGCCTTTGAGAGAACAGCAGCTAGGGAGGAATGGCCACATGAGCAATGGGCCAGCCTGCTAGCCCCGTTCCTGTCAGGCTCTGCACAACGGACATATCAGGATCTGACAGCTGAACAGGCGACAAATTACGAGGTGCTGAAGAAAGAAATCTTGCGCCGTTATGGATTTAATCTGATTAGCAGAGCACAAAGATTCCACGATTGGACGTATGATGCCACAGCACCCCCCCGGGCACAAATGCATGATCTGATTATGCATTACGCTGAACCATTGACGCTCACTCCCATTGAGAAAGTGGTCATAGATAAATTCCTACGTGCTCTGCCGTTCGAAGCTAAGAAGTTAGCAAGCCAAGCTAACCCTCAGAGCGCAGATCAGCTAGTGGAACTAGTGGAAGGACAACAGGTAGCTTTGGAGGTTCTGCGCAGTGGACAAACACTGAAGAACGAACCCTGTACTCTTGGTGCCAGCTTGTCTTATTGGACTAGTGACGTGGACTCCCACACCCATGGGCGTGCCACAATATGGACAACATGGGCATAACTACAAACATGAAGAGCTGTAGTATGCAAATCAGGTTTCAAATTCAACAGGAATCGATATTTGGCCGTTTGGGGACAGCACAAATTCAGGAGGTTTAGCAACATAATTGTCGAAATCTGGATTTGTTTGAGTTGGCTTTATTCTTGGTTTTCTCCATATTTCCACAGTAGATATGGACAAGTTGGGCATCCCTACCAACATGAAGAGCTGTAGTATGCGAATCAGGTTTCAAATTCAACGGGAACCCATATTTGGCCGTTTGGGGACAGCACAAAGTCAGTAGGTTTAGCAACAAATCTGGATTTGTTTGAGTTGCCTTTTTTCATGGTTTTCTCGATATTTACACAGTAGATATGGACATTTTGGGCATCCCTACAAACGTGAAGAGCTGTAGTATGCGAATCAGGTTTCAAATTCAACAGGAACCCATATTTGGCCGTTTGGGGACAGCACAAAGTCAGGAGGTTTAGCAAGAAATCTGGATTTGTTTGAGTTGGCTTTTTTCTGGCTTTTCTCCATAATTCCACAGTAGATATGGACATGATGGGCATAACTACAAACATGAAGAGCTGTAGTATGCAAATCAGGTTTCAAATTCAACGGGAATCGATATTTGGCCGTTTGGGGACAGCACAAAGTCAGGAGGTTTAGCAACATAATTGTCGAAATCTGGATTTGTTTGAGTTGGCTTTTTTCTTGGTTTTCTCCATATTTCCACAGTAGATATGGACATGTTGGGCATCCCTACCAACGTGAAGAGCTGTAGTATGCGAATCAGGTTTCAAATTCAACGGGAACCCATATTTGGCCGTTTGGGGACAGCACAAAGTCAGTAGGTTTTGCAACAAATCTGGATTTGTTTGAGTTGGCTTTTTTCATGGTTTTCTCGATATTTATACAGTAGATATGGACATTTTGGGCATCCCTACAAACGTGAAGAGCTGTAGTATGCAAGTCAGATTTAAAATTCAACCGGAATCCAAATTCGACCATTTGGGGAAGTGCAAAGTCAGGAGGTTTAGAAATAAATCTGGATTTGTTTGAGTTGGCTTTTTTCTGGCTTTTCTCCATAATTCCACAGTAGATATGGACATGTTGGGCAAACCTACAAACGTGAAGAGATGTAGTATGCAAATCAGGTTTCAAATTCAACGGGAACCCATATTTGGCCATTTGGGGACAGCACAAAGTCAGGAGGTTTAGCAACATAATTGTCGAAATCTGGATTTGTTTGAGTTGGCTTTTTTCTTGGTTTTCTCCATATTTCCACAGTAGATATGGACATGTTGGGCATCGCTACCAACGTGAAGAGCTGTAGTATGCGAGTCAGGTTTCAAATTCAATGGGAACACTTATTTGGCCGTTTGGGGAGCGTGCAAAATCAGGAGGTTTATCAACATCATTGTCGAAATCTGGTTATGTTTGAGTTGGCTCTTTTCTGGCTTTTCTCCATAATTCCACAGTAGATATGGACATATTGGGCATCCCTACAAACGTGAAGAGCTGTAGTATGCAAATCAGGTTTCAAATTCAATGGAAATCCAAATTTGGCCATTTGGGGAAGCGCAAAGTCAGGAGGTTTAGCAATAAAACTGGATTTGTTTGAGTTGGCTTTTTTCTTGCTTTTCTCCATAATTCCACAGTAGATATGGACATGTTGGGCACACCTACAAACGTGAAGAGCTGTAGTATGCGAATCAGGTTTCAAATTCAACGGGAATCGATATTTGGCCGTTTGTGGACAGCATAAAGTCAGGAGGTTTAGCAACATAATTGTCGAAATCTGGATTTGTTTGAGTTGGCTTCTTTCTGGCTTTTCTCCATAATTCCACAGTAGATATGGACATGTTGGGCATCCCTACAAACGTGAAGAGCTGTAGTATGCAAATCAGGTTTCAAATTCAACGGGAATCGATATTTGGCGGTTTGGGGACAGCACAAAGTCAGGAGGTTTAGCAACATAATTGTCGAAATCTGGATTTGTTTGAGTTGGCTTTTTTCTTGGTTTTCTCCATAATTCCACAGTAGATATGGACATGTTGGGCATACCTACAAACGTGAAGAGCTGTAGTATGCAAATCAGGTTTCAAATTCAATGGGAATCCAAATTTGGCCATTTGGGGAAGCGCAAAGTCAGGAGGTTTAGCAACAAATCTGGATTTGTTTGAGTTGGCTTTTTTCTTGCTTTTCTCCATAATTCCACAGTAGATATGGACATGTTGGGCACACCTACAAACGTGAAGAGCTGTAGTATGCGAATCAGGTTTCAAATTCAACGGGAATCGATATTTGGCCGTTTGTGGACAGCATAAAGTCAGGAGGTTTAGCAACATAATTGTCGAAATCTGGATTTGTTTGAGTTGGCTTCTTTCTGGCTTTTCTCCATAATTCCACAGTAGATATGGACATGTTGGGCATCCCTACAAACGTGAAGAGCTTTAGTATGCAAATCAGGTTTCAAATTCAACGGGAATCCAAATTCGGCCATTTGGGGAAGCGCAAAGTCAGGAGGTTTAGAAATAAATCTGGATTTGTTTGAGTTGGCTTTTTTCTGGCTTTTCTCCATAATTCTACAGTAGATATGGACATGATGGGCATACCTACAAACATGAAGAGCTGTAGTATGCAAATCAGGTTTCAAATTCAACTTGAATCGATATTTGGCCGTTTGGGGACAGCACAAAGTCAGGAGGTTCAGCAACAAAATTGTCGAAATCTGGATTTGTTTGAGTTGGCTTTTTTCTTGGTTTTCTCCATAATTCCACAGTAGATATGGACATTTTGGGCATCCCTACAAACGTGAAGAGCTGTAGTATGCGAATCAGGTTTCAAATTCAACAGGAACCCATATTTGGCCGTTTGGGGACAGCACAAAGTCAGGAGGTTTAGCAAGAAATCTGGATTTGTTTGAGTTGGCTTTTTTCTGGCTTTTCTCCATAATTCCACAGTAGATATGGACATGATGGGCATAACTACAAACATGAAGAGCTGTAGTATGCAAATCAGGTTTCAAATTCAACGGGAATCGATATTTGGCCGTTTGGGGACAGCACAAAGTCAGGAGGTTTAGCAACATAATTGTCGAAATCTGGATTTGTTTGAGTTGGCTTTTTTCTTGGTTTTCTCCATATTTCCACAGTAGATATGGACATGTTGGGCATCCCTACCAACGTGAAGAGCTGTAGTATGCGAATCAGGTTTCAAATTCAACGGGAACCCATATTTGGCCGTTTGGGGACAGCACAAAGTCAGTAGGTTTTGCAACAAATCTGGATTTGTTTGAGTTGGCTTTTTTCATGGTTTTCTCGATATTTATACAGTAGATATGGACATTTTGGGCATCCCTACAAACGTGAAGAGCTGTAGTATGCAAGTCAGATTTAAAATTCAACCGGAATCCAAATTCGACCATTTGGGGAAGTGCAAAGTCAGGAGGTTTAGAAATAAATCTGGATTTGTTTGAGTTGGCTTTTTTCTGGCTTTTCTCCATAATTCCACAGTAGATATGGACATGTTGGGCAAACCTACAAACGTGAAGAGATGTAGTATGCAAATCAGGTTTCAAATTCAACGGGAACCCATATTTGGCCATTTGGGGACAGCACAAAGTCAGGAGGTTTAGCAACATAATTGTCGAAATCTGGATTTGTTTGAGTTGGCTTTTTTCTTGGTTTTCTCCATATTTCCACAGTAGATATGGACATGTTGGGCATCGCTACCAACGTGAAGAGCTGTAGTATGCGAGTCAGGTTTCAAATTCAATGGGAACACTTATTTGGCCGTTTGGGGAGCGTGCAAAATCAGGAGGTTTATCAACATCATTGTCGAAATCTGGTTATGTTTGAGTTGGCTCTTTTCTGGCTTTTCTCCATAATTCCACAGTAGATATGGACATATTGGGCATCCCTACAAACGTGAAGAGCTGTAGTATGCAAATCAGGTTTCAAATTCAATGGAAATCCAAATTTGGCCATTTGGGGAAGCGCAAAGTCAGGAGGTTTAGCAATAAAACTGGATTTGTTTGAGTTGGCTTTTTTCTTGCTTTTCTCCATAATTCCACAGTAGATATGGACATGTTGGGCACACCTACAAACGTGAAGAGCTGTAGTATGCGAATCAGGTTTCAAATTCAACGGGAATCGATATTTGGCCGTTTGTGGACAGCATAAAGTCAGGAGGTTTAGCAACATAATTGTCGAAATCTGGATTTGTTTGAGTTGGCTTCTTTCTGGCTTTTCTCCATAATTCCACAGTAGATATGGACATGTTGGGCATCCCTACAAACGTGAAGAGCTGTAGTATGCAAATCAGGTTTCAAATTCAACGGGAATCGATATTTGGCGGTTTGGGGACAGCACAAAGTCAGGAGGTTTAGCAACATAATTGTCGAAATCTGGATTTGTTTGAGTTGGCTTTTTTCTTGGTTTTCTCCATAATTCCACAGTAGATATGGACATGTTGGGCATACCTACAAACGTGAAGAGCTGTAGTATGCAAATCAGGTTTCAAATTCAATGGGAATCCAAATTTGGCCATTTGGGGAAGCGCAAAGTCAGGAGGTTTAGCAACAAATCTGGATTTGTTTGAGTTGGCTTTTTTCTTGCTTTTCTCCATAATTCCACAGTAGATATGGACATGTTGGGCACACCTACAAACGTGAAGAGCTGTAGTATGCGAATCAGGTTTCAAATTCAACGGGAATCGATATTTGGCCGTTTGTGGACAGCATAAAGTCAGGAGGTTTAGCAACATAATTGTCGAAATCTGGATTTGTTTGAGTTGGCTTCTTTCTGGCTTTTCTCCATAATTCCACAGTAGATATGGACATGTTGGGCATCCCTACAAACGTGAAGAGCTTTAGTATGCAAATCAGGTTTCAAATTCAACGGGAATCCAAATTCGGCCATTTGGGGAAGCGCAAAGTCAGGAGGTTTAGAAATAAATCTGGATTTGTTTGAGTTGGCTTTTTTCTGGCTTTTCTCCATAATTCTACAGTAGATATGGACATGATGGGCATACCTACAAACATGAAGAGCTGTAGTATGCAAATCAGGTTTCAAATTCAACTTGAATCGATATTTGGCCGTTTGGGGACAGCACAAAGTCAGGAGGTTCAGCAACAAAATTGTCGAAATCTGGATTTGTTTGAGTTGGCTTTTTTCTTGGTTTTCTCCATAATTCCACAGTAGATATGGACATGTTGGGCATCCCTACAAACGTGAAGAGGTGTAGTATGCAAATCAGGTTTCAAATTCAATGGGAATCCAAATTTGGCCATTTGGGGAAGCGCAAAGTCAGGAGGTTTAGCAACAAATCTGGATTTGTTTGAGTTGGCTTTTTTCTTGCTTTTCTCCATAATTCCACAGTAGATATGGACATGTTGGGCACACCTACAAACGTGAAGAGCTGTAGTATGCGAATCAGGTTTCAAATTCAACGGGAATCGATATTTGGCCGTTTGTGGACAGCATAAAGTCAGGAGGTTTAGCAACATAATTGTCGAAATCTGGATTTGTTTGAGTTGGCTTCTTTCTGGCTTTTCTCCATAATTCCACAGTAGATATGGACATGTTGGGCATCCCTACAAACGTGAAGAGCTTTAGTATGCAAATCAGGTTTCAAATTCAACGGGAATCCAAATTTGGCCATTTGGGGAAGCGCAAAGTCAGGAGGTTTAGAAATAAATCTGGATTTGTTTGAGTTGGCTTTTTTCTGGCTTTTCTCCATAATTCTACAGTAGATATGGACATGATGGGCATACCTACAAACATGAAGAGCTGTAGTATGCAAATCAGGTTTCAAATTCAATGGGAACACTTATTTGGCCGTTTGGGGAGCGTGCAAAATCAGGAGGTTTATCAACATCATTGTCGAAATGTGATTATGTTTGAGTTGGCTCTTTTCTGGCTTTTCTCCATAATTCCACAGTAGATATGGACATGTTGGGCATACCTACAAACGTGAAGAGCTGTAGTATGCAAATCAGGTTTCAAATTCAATGGGAATCCAAATTTGGCCATTTGGGGAAGCGCAAAGTCAGGAGGTTTAGCAACAAATCTGAATTTGTTTGAGTTGGCTTTTTTCTTGCTTTTCTCCATAATTCCACAGTAGATATGGACATGTTGGGCACACCTACAAACGTGAAGAGCTGTCGTATGCGAATCAGGTTTCAAATTCAACGGGAATCGATATTTGGCCGTTTGTGGACAGCATAAAGTCAGGAGGTTTAGCAACATAATTGTCGAAATCTGGATTTGTTTGAGTTGGCTTCTTTCTGGCTTTTCTCCATAATTCCACAGTAGATATGGACATGTTGGGCATCCCTACAAACATGAAGAGCTTTAGTATGCAAATCAGGTTTCAAATTCAACGGGAATCCAAATTCGGCCATTTGGGGAAGCGCAAAGTCAGGAGGTTTAGCAACAAATCTAGATTTGTTTGAGTTGGCTTCTTTCTGGGTTTTCTCCATAATTCCACAGTAGATATGGACATGTTGGGCAAACCTACAAACGTGAAGAGATGTAGTATGCGAATCAGGTTTCAAATTCAACGGGAACCCATATTTGGCCGTTTGGGGACAGCACAAAGTCAGGATGTTTAGCAACAAATCTGGATTTGTTTGAGTTGGCTTTTTTCTTGGTTTTCTCCATATTATCAAGCACACAGATAATGGACCCACGAGGCACGACTCAGAATGTAAAATACAATAGTTTATTTATCAACAAATAAACTCAGCAACAGTGTCCAATAAACGACAGGCAATAGGGAAAAATCCAGGAGACAGGCAAAGTCCAAAAATCCGGGAAATCCAAAAACAACAGGTAACAGGAACACGGGGAAAACGCTCAAAAGCTGGACACATGGCAACAGACAATCTCGCACTGGAGAGAGGGGGAGACAGAACTTAAATACACAACTAAATTAGACACAGATGCAACACATTAGGGCGGGACAGGTAATCACACAAGCTGGAAAGAAACTAACAGGAAATAAAACAGACAACCTTCAAAATAAAACAGGAAGTTGAAGACAAAACAGAAAATGTAATACAAACTAAAAACCATAACTTGACACAGGGATAAAACATGACAGTACCCCACCCTTAAAGGCCGACCCCAGACGGCCCAGGATCTCCAGGATGCAACCGGTGGAAGTCCTGAATGAGTTCAGGATCCAGGATATTGCTGGCGGAAACCCAAGATCTCTCCTCAGGCCCGTACCCCTCCCAGTCCACCAGATATTGATGACCCCGTCCCCGTCTCCTGACGGCCAAAAGTTTCTTGACAGTATAGACGGGACCACCATCGATGATGCGCGGAGGAGGTGGAGCAGGAGTCTCGGGCACCAGCTGACTCTCCCGTACTGGCTTCACTCGACTGATATGAAACGTCGGATGTACCCTCATGGTCCTGGGAAGTTTCAGACTCACCGCAACAGGATTAATAACTTTCCTGACAGGGAACGGGCCAACAAAACGGGGTGCCAACTTACGGCTTTCGACGCGGAGAGGAATATCCCTGGTCGACAGCCAAACCTTCTGCCCCTCCGTGTAAGTAGGAGCTTTGGACCTCCGGCGATCTGCAAACTTCTTATATTGGGAAGAATTGTGGAGCAAAACTTGTCGTGCCCTGGTTCACGTCCGCCGACAACGGCGAACTAACGCCTGGGCGGATGGTACTCCCACCTCTTGCTCCAGAGCCGAAAACAGTGGTGGTTGGTATCCATACACACACTGGAATGGAGTGAGGCCGGTGGAAGAGCATGGCAGAGTATTGTGGGCGTATTCTACCCAGATGAGCTGTTTACTCCAACCAGCAGGATTCCTGGATGATAGACAACGGAGACCTACTTCCAACTCCTGGTTCAAACGTTCGGTCTGCCCATTGGATTGTGGATGATACCCTGAAGATAAGCTCACAGTGGCGCCGAGCAGATTGCAGAACGCCTTCCAGAATCGAGAGATGAACTGGGGTCCCCGGTCCGAAACCACATCCCTGGGAAGTCCGTGTAACCTGAACACATTGGAGAGCATAACCTCCGCCAGCTCCTTGGCGGAAGGTAACTTAGGCAGGGGAACAAAATGAACCATTTTAGAAAATCTATCAACTATGGTAAGGATAGTTGTGTTCCCTTCCGAAGAAGGCAAACCTGTGACAAAGTCTAGAGAAATGTCAGACCAGGGACGAGAGGGCACAGGAAGGGGATGCAGCAATCCGGCTGGAGGTTGGTGAGAAGATTTATTCTGCGCACACACCGGGCAGGCTGCCACATACTCCTTCACAGAATCTCCCATGCCGGGCCACCAGAACCGTTGTTGTACCACGAACGTTGTCCTTTTAACCCCGGGGTGACACGACAGAACACTGGAGTGGGCCCAATGAATGACCTGAGATCTAAGCTCCACCGGAACAAACAGTCGATTTGGTGGACAACCGACCGGGACAGGTAGGTCTCCAGTAGCTTGTCTGACCCTCTCCTCCACCTCCCAAACCACAGCTCCGACCACACAGGAAGCGGGTAGAATGGTCTCTTCAGACTTAGGGGGGGAACCAGAGTCAAACAGTCTAGATAGTGCATCTGGTTTCACATTCTTGGAGCCCGGACGAAATGACAGTGAGAAATTGAATCTGTTAAAAAACAACGCCCACCTGGCTTGCCGAGAATTCAGTCGCTTAGCTGACCGAAGGTACTCCAAGTTCTTGTGGTCAGTCCAAACCAAGAACGGATGCTCCGCCCCCTCCAACCAGTGTCTCCACTCTTCCAACGCCACCTTGACTGCCAACAATTCTCGGTTCCCAACATCATAGTTCCTCTCTGCAGGGGACAGTTTACGAGAGAGAAAGGCACATGGATGGAGCTTACCATCGGTGGGCAGGCGTTGAGAGAGGACAGCACCCAAGCCAACATTGGAGGCGTCCACCTCCACCACAAACTGTCGGTTGGGGTCCGGCATGGTTAGAATTGGAGCCGTCACGAAGCGTCCCTTGAGAGATTGAAAAGCCGAGTCTGCTTGATGAGTCCACTCGAACCTAGTCTTGGCAGAGGTAAGGACATGCAGAGGAGCAGCAACAGAACTGAAATTTCTGACAAATCTACGATAGAAATTGGCAAACCCCAAAAAACGTTGCACCTCCTTGCGATTGGTGGGGACCGGCCAATCCATGACTGCCTTGACTTTCTCAGGATCCATGCTCATCTCTCCCTCCGCCACCACATATCCCAGAAAGGACACATTGGGAACATGGAACTCACATTTCTCAGCTTTGACAAATAGTTCATGGTTAAGTAGTCTCAGAAGAACAGCACGGACATGTTGAATGTGCTCAGTCAGATTGCGGGAGAAAATCAAAATGTCATCCAGGTACACAAACACAAAAATATTCAACATATCTCTGAGAACATCATTAACAAATGCTTGGAAAACAGCTGGGGCATTAGTTAAACCAAACGGCATGACCAAATACTCATAGTGTCCACTAGGTGTGTTGAAAGCAGTCTTCCATTCATCCCCCTCCCTTATCCTCACCAGATGATAGGCATTTCTTAAGTCCAACTTAGTAAAAATAGTAGCACCTTGTAACAGTTCAAAGGCAGAAGAAATCAATGGGAGAGGGTACCTGTTCTTTATAGTAATGTCATTAAGTCCACGATAATCAATGCATGGCCGCAAAGACCCATCCTTCTTCCCCACAAAGAAGAATCCTGCACCGGCCGGCGAGGAAGAGGGTCGTATGATCCCAGCCTCCAAAGCAGAATCAATGTAGTCCCTCATGGAACGAATCTCAGGAGCGGAGAGGGAGTATAACCTCCCCTTAGGAGGAGAAGTTCCTGGCAATAATTCAATGGAACAATCATACTTTCTGTGTGGAGGTAGAGCGGTAGCCCTAGCCTTGTTGAAAACCTCCTTCAGGTCTGCATAGCAGGAGGGAACTGAAGACAGATCAGGAAAATCTCCCTTCATCGTAGTCTCCGGGTCCACAGAGGAAGGATCAGCAATCCCCTCCTCAGCATTCCCAGGTTCGACCTGGGAGAAAACAGGAGCCACCGCCACCCTCGCCAGTGTAGGAACAGGCGAAACATTGTCAGAAAACTCCCTAGGGCAGGACTGAAAACACATACTGGCACAAGCCTCGCCCCACTCCGTAACATCCCCTGATGACCAGTCAATGTGTGGGTTATGTTTGTGGAGCCAGGGAAACCCAAGAATTACCGGGTGGAAGGATGAATTTACCAGCAGAAAAACAATAGTCTCAGAATGTTGGTCAGGAAAAGTCAGAGTGACAGGAATGGTTTGGTGGGTTACCTGCCAAAGCAGCCGACCGTCCAGCGCTGTAGCTCTTAAAGGGGCAGACAGGAGAACAGAACCCAGCCCCAACTCTTTAGCCAGGGAACTGTCCATGAGGCTAGCATCAGCCCCCGAATCAATCATTGCCTCAAGGGATCTGGAAAACTCAGCTGAGGATATGGTCACTGGAAACATGGGTCGAGAGGGAGTGTTAGACATAAAAGCACGGCTCACCAGTACCCTCTTCTTTACTGGCGAGCCTGCCCTTTTACCGGACAACGATCAATGAAATGTCCAAGCTGCCCACAATAGAAGCAAGCTCTCTCCCGGAATCTCCTCTGTCTCTCTTCTGTGGACAGTCGGGCCATCCCCAGTTGCATGGGCTCCTCCCCGGAGTCAGCCTGCGGTGACGTAACAGCCGGCCGACGTAGAGATGAGGAACTTCTGATGCCCGAGAAACCCCTGCTCGGAAGATCCCGCGGAGAATCCTCGGCACCACACCACTCTCTCTCTTGATCGAAGAGCCGTTTGTCGATTTTGATGACCAGGGCGATGAGAGCGTCGAGGTCCTCTGGAAGATCCAGTGCTGCCAGCCGATCCTTCAGCGCACTAGACAACCCACAGAAAAAGGCATCCACTAGAGCTGTCTGGTTCCACCCACTCTCTGCTGCCACCGTGCGGAAATCAATGGCGTAATCTGAAACCCTCCGTCTGCCCTGACGAAGGCTCACCAGAGCCCGAGCTGCTTCTCTGCCCGGAGTGACGTGTTGAAAAATCTGAACAAATGTCTGAGTGAAGAGAGTAAATGAATCACACAGAGGTGAATTCCTTCCCCACTCCGCTGTGGCCCACGCCTCTGCTCGTCCGGTCAGATGAGAAATCAGGTAAGCAATCTTAGCTCTGTCCGTAGGATAGTGAACAGACTGAAGCTCAAAATGCAGTCCACACTGAGTCAAGAAGGCTCTACAGTCACCAGACTCACCGGAGAAGCGTTCAGGCCGGGACAGATGAGGCAGAGCTGAGGAATTGGCAGACGACGTTACAGCAGCTTGAGTGGTTTGAAACTTTGTAGTCATGAAGGAGACTTGCTCACAGACGCTTCTCTGCAGCTCCAGCTGACTCTGTGAGATACTCCTCATCTCCGTTTGAAGAGTGGAAAGCACCTCATCTAACTGATGAAGTCTCAGTCCTTGAGATCGGATAGCGTTCTGTATTTTACTTGAGTCTGCGGAGTCCATAATTGTGGCAAGATTGTTCTATCAAGCACACAGATAATGGACCCACGAGGCACGACTCAGAATGTAAAATACAATAGTTTATTTATCAACAAATAAACTCAGCAACAGTGTCCAATAAACGACAGGCAATAGGGAAAAATCCAGGAGACAGGCAAAGTCCAAAAATCCGGGAAATCCAAAAACAACAGGTAACAGGAACACGGGGAAACCGCTCAAAAGCTGGACACATGGCAACAGACAATCTCGCACTGGAGAGAGGGGGAGACAGAACTTAAATACACAACTAAATTAGACACAGATGCAACACATTAGGGCGGGACAGGTAATCACACAAGCTGGAAAGAAACTAACAGGAAATAAAACAGACAACCTTCAAAATAAAACAGGAAGTTGAAGACAAAACAGAAAATGTAATACAAACTAAAAACCATAACTTGACACAGGGATAAAACATGACACATATTTACACAGTAGATATGGACATTTTGGGCATCCCTACAAACGTGAAGAGCTGTAGTATGCGAATCAGATTTCAAATTCAACTGGAATCCAAATTTGGCCATTTGGGGAAGCGCAAAGTCAGGAGGTTTAGAAATAAATCTGGATTTGTTTGAGTTGGCTTTTTTCTGGCTTTTCTCCATAATTCCACAGTAGATATGGACATGATGGGCATACCTACAAACATGAAGAGCTGTAGTATGCAAATCAGGTTTCAAATTCAACTTGAATCGATATTTGGCCGTTTGGGGACAGCACAAAGTCAGGAGGTTCAGCAACAAAATTGTCGAAATCTGGATTTGTTTGAGTTGGCTTTTTTCTGGCTTTTCTCCATAATTCCACAGTAGATATGGACATGATGGGCATACCTACAAACATGAAGAGCTGTAGTATGCAAATCAGGTTTCAAATTCAACTTGAATCGATATTTGGCCGTTTGGGGACAGCACAAAGTCAGGAGGTTCAGCAACAAAATTGTCGAAATCTGGATTTGTTTGAGTTGGCTTTTTTCTTGGTTTTCTCCATATTTCCACAGTAGATATGGACATGTTGGGCATCCCTACAAACGTGAAGAGCTGTAGTATGCGAGTCAGGTTTCAAATTCAATGGGAACACTTATTTGGCCGTTTGGGGAGCGTGCAAAATCAGGAGGTTTATCAACATCATTGTCGAAATCTGGTTATGTTTGAGTTGGCTCTTTTCTGGCTTTTCTCCATAATTCCACAGTAGATATGGACATGTTGGGCATACCTACAAACGTGAAGAGCTGTAGTATCCGAGTCAGGTTTCAAATTCAACGGGAACCCATATTTGGCCGTTTGGCGACAGCCAAAAGTCAGGAGATTTAGCAACATGATTGTCGGAATCGGGATTTGTTTGAGTTGGCTTTTTCTTGGTTTTCTCCATATTTCCACAGTAGATATGGACATATTGGACATCCCTACAAACGTGAAGAGCTGTAGTATGCAAATCAGGTTTCAAATTCAATGGAAATCCAAATTTGGCCATTTGGGGAAGCGCAAAGTCAGGAGGTTTAGCAATAAATCTGGATTTGTTTGAGTTGGCTTTTTTCTTGCTTTTCTCCAAAATTCCACAGTAGATATGGACATGTTGGGCACACCTACAAACGTGAAGAGCTGTAGTATGCGAATCAGTTTTCAAATTCAACGGGAATCGATATTTGGCCGTTTGTGGACAGCATAAAGTCAGGAGGTTTAGCAACATAATTGTCGAAATCTGGATTTGTTTGAGTTGGCTTTTTCTTGGTTTTCTCCATATTTCCACAGTAGATATGGACATATTGGGCATCCCTACAAACGTGAAGAGCTGTAGTATGCGAGTCAGGTTTCAAATTCAATGGGAACACTTATTTGGCCGTTTGGGGAGCGTGCAAAATCAGGAGGTTTATCAACATCATTGTCGAAATCTGGTTATGTTTGAGTTGGCTCTTTTCTGGCTTTTCTCCATAATTCCACAGTAGATATGGACATGTTGGGCATACCTACAAACGTGAAGAGCTGTAGTATGCGAGTCAGGTTTCAAATTCAACGGGAACCCATATTTGGCCGTTTGGCGACAGCCAAAAGTCAGGAGATTTAGCAACATGATTGTCGGAATCGGGATTTGTTTGAGTTGGCTTTTTCTTGGTTTTCTCCATATGTCCACAGTAGATATGGACATATTGGACATCCCTACAAACGTGAAGAGCTGTAGTATGCAAATCAGGTTTCAAATTCAATGGAAATCCAAATTTGGCCATTTGGGGAAGCGCAAAGTCAGGAGGTTTAGCAATAAATCTGGATTTGTTTGAGTTGGCTTTTTTCTTGCTTTTCTCCAAAATTCCACTGTAGATATGGACATGTTGGGCATACCTACAAACGTGAAGAGCTGTAGTATGCGAATCAGGTTTCAAATTCAACGGGAATCGATATTTGGCCGTTTGTGGACAGCATAAAGTCAGGAGGTTTAGCAACATAATTGTCGAAATCTGGATTTGTTTGAGTTGGCTTCTTTCTGGCTTTTCTCCATAATTCCACAGTAGATATGGACATGTTGGGCATCCCTACAAACGTGAAGAGCTGTAGTATGCAAATCAGGTTTCAAATTCAACGGGAATCCAAATTCGGCCATTTGGGGAAGCGCAAAGTCAGGAGGTTTAGTAACAAATCTAGATTTGTTTGAGTTGGCTTCTTTCTGGCTTTTCTCCATAATTCCACAGTAGATATGGACATGTTGGGCAAACCTATAAACGTGAAGAGCTGTAGTATGCGAATCAGGTTTCAAATTCAACGGGAACCCATATTTGGCCGTTTGGGGACAGCACAAAGTCAGGATGTTTAGCAACAAATCTGGATTTGTTTGAGTTGGCTTTTTTCTTGGTTTTCTCCATATTTACACAGTAGATATGGACATTTTGGGCATCCCTACAAACGTGAAGAGCTGTAGTATGCGAATCAGATTTCAAATTCAACTGGAATCCAAATTCGTCCATTTGGGGAAGCGCAAAGTCAGGAGGTTTAGAAATAAATCTGGATTTGTTTGAGTTGGCTTTTTTCTGGCTTTTCTCCATAATTCCACAGTAGATATGGACATGATGGGCATACCTACAAACATGAAGAGCTGTAGTATGCAAATCAGGTTTCAAATTCAACTTGAATCGATATTTGGCCGTTTGGGGACAGCACAAAGTCAGGAGGTTCAGCAACAAAATTGTCGAAATCTGGATTTGTTTGAGTTGGCTTTTTTCTTGGTTTTCTCCATATTTCCACAGTAGATATGGACATGTTGGGCATCCCTACAAACGTGAAGAGCTGTAGTATGCGAGTCAGGTTTCAAATTCAATGGGAACACTTATTTGGCCGTTTGGGGAGCGTGCAAAATCAGGAGGTTTATCAACATCATTGTCGAAATGTGGTTATGTTTGAGTTGGCTCTTTTCTGGCTTTTCTCCATAATTCCACAATAGATATGGACATGTTGGGCATACCTACAAACGTGAAGAGCTGTAGTATGCGAGTCAGGTTTCAAATTCAACGGGAACCCATATTTGGCCGTTTGGCGACAGCCAAAAGTCAGGAGATTTAGCAACATGATTGTCGGAATCGGGATTTGTTTGAGTTGGCTTTTTCTTAGTTTTCTCCATATTTCCACAGTAGATATGGACATATTGGGCATCCCTACAAACGTGAAGAGCTGTAGTATGCAAATCAGGTTTCAAATTCAATGGAAATCCAAATTTGGCCATTTGGGGAAGCGCAAAGTCAGGAGGTTTAGCAACAAATCTGGATTTGTTTGAGTTGGCTTTTTTCTTGCTTCTCTCCAAAATTCCACAGTAGATATGGACATGTTGGGCACACCTACAAACGTGAAGAGCTATAGTATGCGAATCAGGTTTCAAATTCAACGGGAATCGATATTTGGCCGTTTGTGGACAGCATAAAGTCAGGAGGTTTAGCAACATAATTGTCGAAATCTGGATTTGTTTGAGTTGGCTTTTTCTTGGTTTTCTCCATATTTCCACAGTAGATATGGACATGTTGGGCATCCCTACCAACGTGAAGAGCTGTAGTATGAAAATCAGGTTTCACATTCAACGGGAATCCAAATTCGGCCATTTGGGGAAGCGCAAAGTCAGGAGGTTTAGCAACAAATCTAGATTTGTTTGAGTTGGCTTCTTTTTGGCTTTTCTCCATAATTCCACAGTAGATATGGACATGTTGGGCAAACCTACCAACGTGAAGAGCTGTAGTATGCAAATCAGGTTTCAAATTCAACGGGAATCGATATTTGGCCGTTTGTGGACAGCATAAAGTCAGGAGGTTTAGCAACATAATTGTCGAAATCTGGATTTGTTTGAGTTGGCTTTTTCTTGGTTTTCTCCATATTTCCACAGTAGATATGGACATATTGGGCATCCCTACAAAGGTGAAGAGCTGTAGTATGCAAATCAGGTTTCAAATTCAATGGAAATCCAAATTTGGCCATTTGGGGAAGCGCAAAGTCAGGAGGTTTAGCAACAAATCTGGAATTGTTTGAGTAGGCTGTTTTTTTTGCTTTTCTCCATAATTCCTCAGTAGATATGGACATGTTGGGCACACCTACAAACGTGAAGAGCTGTAGTATGCGAATCAGGATTCAAATTCAACGGGAATTGATATTTGGCCGTTTGTGGACAGTATAAAGTCAGGAGGTTTAGCAACATAATTGTCGAAATCTGGATTTGTTTGAGTTGGCTTCTTTCTGGCTTTTCTCCATAATTCCACAGTAGATATGGACATGTTGGGCATCCCTACAAACGTGAAGAGCTGTAGTATGCAAATCAGTTTTCAAATTCAACGGGAATCCAAATTCGGCCATTTGGGGAAGCGCAAAGTCAGGAGGTTTAGTAACAAATCTAGATTTGTTTGAGTTGGCTTCTTTCTGGCTTTTCTCCACAATTCCACAGTAGATATGCACATGTTGGGTTAACCTATAAACGTGAAGAGCTGTAGTATGCGAATCAGGTTTCAAATTCAACGGGAACCCATATTTGGCCGTTTGGGGACAGCACAAAGTCAGGATGTTTAGCAACAAATCTGGATTTGTTTGAGTTGGCTTTTTTCTTGGTTTTCTCCATATTTACACAGTAGATATGGACATTTTGGGCATCCATACAAACGTGAAGAGCTGTAGTATGCAAATCAGATTTCAAATTCAACTGGAATCCAAATTCGGCCATTTGGGGAAGGGCAAAGTCAGGAGGTTCAGCAACAAAATTGTCGAAATCTGGATTTGTTTGAGTTGGCTTTTTTCTTGGTTTTCTCCATATTTCCACAGTAGATATGGACATGTTGGGCATCCCTACAAACGTGAACAGCTCTTGTATGCGAGTCAGGTTTCAAATTCAATGGGAACACTTATTTGGCCGTTTGGGGAGCGTGCAAAATCAGGAGGTTTATCAACATCATTGTCGAAATCTGGTTATGTTTGAGTTGGCTCTTTTCTGGCTTTTCTCCATAATTCCACAGTAGATATGGACATGTTGGGCATACCTACAAACGTGAAGAGCTGTAGTATGCGAGTCAGGTTTCAAATTCAACGGGAAGCCATATTTGGCCGTTTGGCGATAGCCAAAAGTCAGGAGATTTAGCAACATGATTGTCGGAATCGGGATTTGTTTGAGTTGGCTTTTTCTTGGTTTTCTCCATATTTCCACAGTAGATATGGACATATTGGGCATCCCTACAAACGTGAAGAGCTGTAGTATGCAAATCAGGTTTCAAATTCAATGGAAATCCAAATTTGGCCATTTGGGGAAGCGCAAAGTCAGGAGGTTTAGCAACAAATCTGGATTTGTTTGAGTTGGCTTTTTTCTTGCTTTTCTCCAAAATTCCACAGTAGATATGGACATGTTGGGCACACCTACAAACGTGAAGAGCTGTAGTATGCGAATCAGGTTTCAAATTCAACGGGAATCGATATTTGGCCGTTTGTGGACAGCATAAAGTCAGGATGTTTAGCAACATAATTGTCGAAATCTGGATTTGTTTGAGTTGGCTTCTTTCTGGCTTTTCTCCATAATTCCACAGTAGATATGGACATGTTGGGCATCCCTACAAACGTGAAGAGCTGTAGTATGCAAATCAGGTTTCAAATTCAACGGGAATCCAAATTCGGCCATTTGGGGAAGCGCAAAGTCAGGAGGTTTAGTAATAAATCTAGATTTGTTTGAGTTGGCTTCTTTCTGGCTTTTCTCCATAACTCCACAGTAGATATGGACATGTTGGGCAATCCTATAAACGTGAAGAGCTGTAGTATGCGAATCAGTTTTCAAATTCAACGGGAACCCATATTTGGCCGTTTGGGGACAGCACAAAGTCAGGATGTTTAGCAACAAATCTGGATTTGTTTGAGTTGGCTTTTTTCTTGGTTTTCTCCATATTTACACAGTAGATATGGACATTTTGGGCATCCCTACAAACGAGAAGAGCTGTAGTATGCAAATCAGATTTCAAATTCAACCGGAATCCAAATTCGGCCATTTGGGGAAGCGCAAAGTCAGGAGGTTTAGAAATAAATCTGGATTTGTTTGAGTTGGCTTTTTTCTGGCTTTTCTCCATAATTCCACAGTAGATATGGACATGATGGGCATACCTACAAACATGAAGAGCTGTAGCATGCAAATCAGGTTTCAAATTCAACTTGAATCGATATTTGGCCGTTTGGGGACAGCACAAAGTCAGGAGGTTCAGCAACAAAATTGTCGAAATCTGGATTTGTTTGAGTTGGCTTTTTTCTTGGTTTTCTCCATATTTCCACAGTAGATATGGACATGTTGGGCATCCCTACAAACGTGAAGAGCTGTAGTATGCGAGTCAGGTTTCAAATTCAATGGGAACACTTATTTGGCCGTTTGGGGAGCGTGCAAAATCAGGAGGTTTATCAACATCATTGTCGAAATCTGGTTATGTTTGAGTTGGCTCTTTTCTGGCTTTTCTCCATAATTCCACAGTAGATATGGACATGATGGGCATACCTACAAACATGAAGAGCTGTAGTATGCAAATCAGGTTTCAAATTCAACTTGAATCGATATTTGGCCGTTTGGGGACAGCACAAAGTCAGGAGGTTTAGCAACATAATTGTCGAAATCTGGATTTGTTTGATTTGGCTTTTTTTGGCTTTTCTCCATAATTCCACAGTAGATATGGACATGTTGGGCATCCCTACCAACGTGAAGAGCTGTAGTATGCAAATCAGGTTTCAAATTTAACGGGAACCCATATTTGGCCGTTTGGGGAAGCGCAACGTCAGGAGTTTTATCAACAAATCTGGATTTGTTTGAGTTGGCTTTTTTTCTGGCTTTTCTCCATAATTCCACAGTAGATATGGACATGTTGGGCACACCTACAAACGTGAAGAGCTGTAGCATGCGAATCAGGTTTCAAATTCAACGGGAATCGATATTTGGCCGTTTGGGGACAGCATATATTCAGGAGGTTTTGCAACATAATTGTCGAAATCTGGATTTGTCTGAGTTGGCTTCTTTCTGGCTTTTCTCCATAATTCCACAGTAGATATGGACATGTTGGGCATCCCTACAAACGTGAAGAGCTGTAGTATGCAAATCAGGTTTCAAATTCAACGGGAATCCAAATTCGGCCATTTGGGGAAGCGCAAAGTCAGGAGGTTTAGCAACAAATCTAGATTTGTTTGAGTTGGATTCTTTCTGGCTTTTCTCCATAATTCCACAGTAGATATGGACATGTTGGGCACACCTACAAACGTGAAGAGCTGTAGTATGCGAATCATGTTTCAAATTCAACGGGAATTGATATTTGGCCGTTTGGGGACAGCATAAAGTCAGGAGGTTTAGCAACATAATTGTCGAAATCTGGATTTGTTTGAGTTGGCTTTTTTCTTGATTTTCTCCATATTTCCACAGTAGATATGGACATGTTGGGCATACCTACAAACGTGAAGAGCTGTAGTATGCAAATCAGGTTTCAAATTCAACGGGAACCCATATTTGGCCGTTTGGGGAAGCGCAACGTCAGGAGGTTCAGCAACAAATATGGATTTGTTTGAGTTGGCTTTTTTCTTGGTTTTCTCCATATTTCCACAATAGATATGGACATGTTGGGCATACCTACAAACGTGAAGAGTCGTAGTATGCTAATCACCTTTCAAATTCAAAGGGAACCCATTTTTGGCCGTTTGGGGACAGCACAAAGTTAGGAGGTTTAGCAACATAATTGTCAAAATCTGGATTTGTTTGAGCTGGCTTTTTTTTGGCTTTTCTCTATATTTCCACAGTAGATATGGACATGTTAGGCATCCCTACAAACGTGAAGAGCTGTAGTATGCAAATCAGGTTTCAAATTCAACACGATTCCAAATTCGGCCATTTGGGGAAGCGCAAAGTCAGGAGGTTTAGCAAGAAATATGGATTTGTTTGAGTTGGCTTTTTTCTGGCTTTTCTCCATAATTCCACAGTTGATATGGACATGTTGGGGATACCTACAAACGTGAAGAGCTGTAGTATGCGAATCAGGTTTCAAATTCAACGGGAATCGATATTTGGCCGTTTGGGGACAGCACAAAGTCAGGAGGTTTAGCAACATAATTGTCGAAATCTGGATTTGTTTGATTTGGCTTTTTTTGGCTTTTCTCCATAATTCCACAGTAGATATGGACATGTTGGGCATCCCTACCAACGTGAAGAGCTGTAGTATGCAAATCAGGTTTCAAATTTAACGGGAACCCATATTTGGCCGTTTGGGGAAGCGCAACGTCAGGAGTTTTATCAACAAATCTGGATTTGTTTGAGTTGGCTTTTTTTCTGGCTTTTCTCCATAATTCCACAGTAGATATGGACATGTTGGGCACACCTACAAACGTGAAGAGCTGTAGCATGCGAATCAGGTTTCAAATTCAACGGGAATCGATATTTGGCCGTTTGGGGACAGCATATATTCAGGAGGTTTTGCAACATAATTGTCGAAATCTGGATTTGTCTGAGTTGGCTTCTTTCTGGCTTTTCTCCATAATTCCACAGTAGATATGGACATGTTGGGCATCCCTACAAACGTGAAGAGCTGTAGTATGCAAATCAGGTTTCAAATTCAACGGGAATCCAAATTCGGCCATTTGGGGAAGCGCAAAGTCAGGAGGTTTAGCAACAAATCTAGATTTGTTTGAGTTGGATTCTTTCTGGCTTTTCTCCATAATTCCACAGTAGATATGGACATGTTGGGCACACCTACAAACGTGAAGAGCTGTAGTATGCGAATCATGTTTCAAATTCAACGGGAATTGATATTTGGCCGTTTGGGGACAGCATAAAGTCAGGAGGTTTAGCAACATAATTGTCGAAATCTGGATTTGTTTGAGTTGGCTTTTTTCTTGATTTTCTCCATATTTCCACAGTAGATATGGACATGTTGGGCATACCTACAAACGTGAAGAGCTGTAGTATGCAAATCAGGTTTCAAATTCAACGGGAACCCATATTTGGCCGTTTGGGGAAGCGCAACGTCAGGAGGTTCAGCAACAAATATGGATTTGTTTGAGTTGGCTTTTTTCTTGGTTTTCTCCATATTTCCACAATAGATATGGACATGTTGGGCATACCTACAAACGTGAAGAGTCGTAGTATGCTAATCACCTTTCAAATTCAAAGGGAACCCATTTTTGGCCGTTTGGGGACAGCACAAAGTTAGGAGGTTTAGCAACATAATTGTCAAAATCTGGATTTGTTTGAGCTGGCTTTTTTTTGGCTTTTCTCTATATTTCCACAGTAGATATGGACATGTTAGGCATCCCTACAAACGTGAAGAGCTGTAGTATGCAAATCAGGTTTCAAATTCAACACGATTCCAAATTCGGCCATTTGGGGAAGCGCAAAGTCAGGAGGTTTAGCAAGAAATCTGGATTTGTTTGAGTTGGCTTTTTTCTGGCTTTTCTCCATAATTCCACAGTTGATATGGACATGTTGGGGATACCTACAAACGTGAAGAGCTGTAGTATGCGAATCAGGTTTCAAATTCAACGGGAATCGATATTTGGCCGTTTGGGGACAGCACAAAGTCAGGAGGTTTAGCAACATAATTGTCGAAATCTGGATTTGTTTGAGTTGGCTTTCTTCTGGGTTTTCTCTAAAATTCCACAGTAGATATGGACATGTTAGGCATCGCTACAAACGTGAAGAGCTGTAGTATGCAAATCAGGTTTCAATTTCAACGGGAATCCAAATTCGGCAATTTGGGGAAGTGCAAAGTCAGGAGGTTTAGCAACAAATCTGGATTTGTTTGAGTTGGCTTTTTTTCTGGCTTTTCTCCATATTTCCACAGTAGATATGGACATGTTGGGCATATCTACAAACGGGAAGAGCTGTAGTATGCGAATCAGGTTTCAATTTCAACGGGAATCCATATTTGGCCGTTTGGGGACAGCACAAAGTCACGAGGTTGAGCAACAAATCTGAATATGTTTGAGTTGGCTTTTTTCTTGGTTTTCTCCATAATTCCACAGTAGATATGGACATGTTAGGCATACCTACAAACGGGAAGAGCTGTAGTATGCAAATCAGGTTTCAAATTCAAAGGAAATCCATATTTGGCCGTTTGAGGACAGCACAAAGTCAGGAGGTTTAGCAACATAATTGTCGAAATCTGGATTTGTTTGATTTGGCTTTTTTTGGCTTTTCTCCATAATTCCACAGTAGATATGGACATGTTGGGCATCCCTACCAACGTGAAGAGCTGTAGTATGCAAATCAGGTTTCAAATTCAACTGGAATCTATATTTGGCCGTTTGGGGACAGCACAAAGTCAGGAAGTTTTATCAACATAATTGTCGAAATCTGGATTTGTTTGAGTTGGCTTTTTTCTTGGTTTTCTCCATATTTCCACAGTAGATATGGACATGTTGGGCATCCCTACAAACGTGAAGAGCTGTTATATGAAAATCAGGTTTCAAATTCAACGGGAATCCAAATTCGGCCATTCGGGGAAGCGCAAAGTCAGGAGGTTTAGCAATAAAACTGGATTTGTTTGAGTTGGCTTTTTTCTGGCTTTTCTTCATAATTCCACAGTAGATATGGACATGTTGGGTATTCCTACAAACGTGAAGAGCTGTAGTGTGCGAGTCGGATTTCAAATTCAACGGGAACCCTTATTTGGCCGTTTGGGGAGCGCGCAAAATCAGGAGGTTAAGCAATATCATTGTCGAAACCTGGTTTTGTTTGAGTTGGCTTTTTTCTTTCTTCTTTCCATAATACCACAGTAGATATGGACATGTTGGGCATCCCCACCAACGTGAAGAGCTGTAGTATGAAAATCAGGTTTCAAATTCAACCGGAATCCAAATTCGGCCATTCGGGGAAGCGCAAAGTCAGGAGGTTTAGCAATAAAACTGGATTTGTTTGAGTTGGCTTTTTTCTGGCTTTTCTTCATAATTCCACAGTAGATATGGACATGTTGGGAATAGCTCCAAACGTGAAGAGCTGTAGTATGCAAATCAGGTTTCAAATTCAACGGGAACCCATATTTGGCCGTTTGGGGAGCGCGTAAAATCAGGAGGTTAAGCAATATCATTTTCGAAATCTGGTTTTGTTTGAGTTGGCTTTTTTTCTTGGTTTTCTCCATATTTCCACAGTAGATATGGAAATTTTGGGCATCCCTATAAACGTAAAGAGCTGTAGTATGCAAATCAGGTTTCAAATTCAACCGGAATCCAAATTCGGCCATTTGGGGAAGCGCAAAGTCAGGAGGTTTAGAAATAAATCTGGATTTGTTTGAGTTGGCTTTTTTCTGGCTTTTCTCCATAATTCCACAGTAGATATGGACATGATGGGCATAACTACAAACATGAAGAGCTGTAGTATGCAAATCAGGTTTCAAATTCAACGGGAATCGATATTTGGCCGTTTGGGGACAGCACAAAGTCAGGAGGTTTAGCAACATAATTGTCGAAATCTGGATTTGTTTGAGTTGGCTTTTTTCTTGATTTTCTCCATATTTCCACAGTAGATATGGACATGTTGGGCATACCTACAAACGTGAAGAGCTGTAGTATGCAAATCAGGTTTCAAATTCAACGGGAACCCATATTTGGCCGTTTGGGGAAGCGCAACGTCAGGAGGTTCAGCAACAAATATGGATTTGTTTGAGTTGGCTTTTTTCTTGGTTTTCTCCATATTTCCACAATAGATATGGACATGTTGGGCATACCTACAAACGTGAAGAGTCGTAGTATGCTAATCACCTTTCAAATTCAAAGGGAACCCATATTTGGCCGTTTGGGGACAGCACAAAGTTAGGAGGTTTAGCAACATAATTGTCAAAATCTGGATTTGTTTGAGCTGGCTTTTTTTTGGCTTTTCTCTATATTTCCACAGTAGATATGGACATGTTAGGCATCCCTACAAACGTGAAGAGCTGTAGTATGCAATTCAGGTTTCAAATTCAACACGATTCCAAATTCGGCCATTTGGGGAAGCGCAAAGTCAGGAGGTTTAGCAAGAAATCTGGATTTGTTTGAGTTGGCTTTTTTCTGGCTTTTCTCCATAATTCCACAGTTGATATGGACATGTTGGGGATACCTACAAACGTGAAGAGCTGTAGTATGCGAATCAGGTTTCAAATTCAACGGGAATCGATATTTGGCCGTTTGGGGACAGCACAAAGTCAGGAGGTTTAGCAACATAATTGTCGAAATCTGGATTTGTTTGAGTTGGCTTTCTTCTGGGTTTTCTCTAAAATTCCACAGTAGATATGGACATGTTAGGCATCGCTACAAACGTGAAGAGCTGTAGTATGCAAATCAGGTTTCAATTTCAACGGGAATCCAAATTCGGCAATTTGGGGAAGTGCAAAGTCAGGAGGTTTAGCAACAAATCTGGATTTGTTTGAGTTGGCTTTTTTTCTGGCTTTTCTCCATATTTCCACAGTAGATATGGACATGTTGGGCATATCTACAAACGGGAAGAGCTGTAGTATGCGAATCAGGTTTCAATTTCAACGGGAATCCATATTTGGCCGTTTGGGGACAGCACAAAGTCACGAGGTTGAGCAACAAATCTGAATATGTTTGAGTTGGCTTTTTTCTTGGTTTTCTCCATAATTCCACAGTAGATATGGACATGTTAGGCATACCTACAAACGGGAAGAGCTGTAGTATGCAAATCAGGTTTCAAATTCAAAGGAAATCCATATTTGGCCGTTTGAGGACAGCACAAAGTCAGGAGGTTTAGCAACATAATTGTCGAAATCTGGATTTGTTTGATTTGGCTTTTTTTGGCTTTTCTCCATAATTCCACAGTAGATATGGACATGTTGGGCATCCCTACCAACGTGAAGAGCTGTAGTATGCAAATCAGGTTTCAAATTCAACTGGAATCGATATTTGGCCGTTTGGGGACAGCACAAAGTCAGGAGGTTTAGCAACATAATTGTCGAAATCTGGATTTGTTTGAGTTGGCTTTTTTCTTGGTTTTCTCCATATTTCCACAGTAGATATGGACATGTTGGGCATCCCTACAAACGTGAAGAGCTGTAGTATGCAAATCAGATTTCAAATTCAACGGGAATCCAAATTTGGCCATTTGGGGAAGCGCAAAGGCAGGAGGTTTAGCAATAAATCTGGATTTGTTTGAGTTGGGTTTTTTCTGGCTTTTCTCCATAATTCCACAGTAGATATGGACATGTTGGGCATCCCTACAAACGTGAAGAGTTGTAGTATGCGAGTCAGGTTTCAAATTCAACGGGAACCCTCATTTGGCCGTTTGGGGAGCGCGCAAAATCAGGAGGTTTAGCAATATCATTGTCGAAACCTGGTTTTGTTTGAGTTGGCTTTTTTCTTTCTTTTTTCCATAATACCACAGTAGATATGGACATGTTGGGCATCCCTACCAACGTGAAGAGCTGTAGTAGGAAAATCAGGTTTCAAATTCAACGGGAATCCAAATTCGGCCATTCGGGGAAGCGCAAAGTCAGGAGGTTTAGCAATAAAACTGGATTTGTTTGAGTTGGCTTTTTTCTGGCTTTTCTTCATAATTCCACAGTAGATATGGACATGTTGGGTATTCCTACAAACGTGAAGAGCTGTAGTGTGCGAGTCGGGTTTCAAATTCAACGGGAACCCTTATTTGGCCGTTTGGGGAGCGCGCAAAATCAGGAGGTTAAGCAATATCATTGTCGAAACCTGGTTTTGTTTGAGTTGGCTTTTTTCTTTCTTTTTTCCATAATACCACAGTAGATATGGACATGTTGGGCATCCCTACCAACGTGAAGAGCTGTAGTATGAAAATCAGGTTTCAAATTCAACGGGAATCCAAATTCGGCCATTCGGGGAAGCGCAAAGTCAGGAGGTTTAGCAATAAAACTGGATTTGTTTGAGTTGGCTTTTTTCTGGCTTTTCTTCATAATTCCACAGTAGATATGGACATGTTGGGAATACCTCCAAACGTGAAGAGCTGTAGTATGCAAATCAGGTTTCAAATTCAACGGGAACCCATATTTGGCCGTTTGGGGAGCGCGTAAAATCAGGAGGTTAAGCAATATCATTTTCGAAATCTGGTTTTGTTTGAGTTGGCTTTTTTTCTTGGTTTTCTCCATATTTCCACAGTAGATATGGACATGTTGGGCATCCCTACAAACGTGAAGAGCTCTTGTATGCGAGTCAGGTTTCAAATTCAATGGGAACACTTATTTGGCCGTTTGGGGAGCGTGCAAAATCAGGAGGTTTATCAACATCATTGTCGAAATCTGGTTATGTTTGAGTTGGCTCTTTTCTGGCTTTTCTCCATAATTCCACAGTAGATATGGACATGTTGGGCATACCTACAAACGTGAAGAGCTGTAGTATGCGAGTCAGGTTTCAAATTCAACGGGAAGCCATATTTGGCCGTTTGGCGATAGCCAAAAGTCAGGAGATTTAGCAACATGATTGTCGGAATCGGGATTTGTTTGAGTTGGCTTTTTCTTGGTTTTCTCCATATTACCACAGTAGATATGGACATATTGGGCATCCCTACAAACGTGAAGAGCTGTAGTATGCAAATCAGGTTTCAAATTCAATGGAAATCCAAATTTGGCCATTTGGGGAAGCGCAAAGTCAGGAGGTTTAGCAACAAATCTGGATTTGTTTGAGTTGGCTTTTTTCTTGCTTTTCTCCAAAATTCCACAGTAGATATGGACATGTTGGGCACACCTACAAACGTGAAGAGCTGTAGTATGCGAATCAGGTTTCAAATTCAACGGGAATCGATATTTGGCCGTTTGTGGACAGCATAAAGTCAGGAGGTTTAGCAACATAATTGTCGAAATCTGGATTTGTTTGAGTTGGCTTCTTTCTGGCTTTTCTCCATAATTCCACAGTAGATATGGACATGTTGGGCATCCCTACAAACGTGAAGAGCTGTAGTATGCAAATCAGGTTTCAAATTCAACGGGAATCCAAATTCGGCCATTTGGGGAAGCGCAAAGTCAGGAGGTTTAGTAATAAATCTAGATTTGTTTGAGTTGGCTTCTTTCTGGCTTTTCTCCATAACTCCACAGTAGATATGGACATGTTGGGCAAACCTATAAACGTGAAGAGCTGTAGTATGCGAATCAGTTTTCAAATTCAACGGGAACCCATATTTGGCCGTTTGGGGACAGCACAGAGTCAGGATGTTTAGCAACAAATCTGGATTTGTTTGAGTTGGCTTTTTTCTTGGTTTTCTCCATATTTACACAGTAGATATGGACATTTTGGGCATCCCTACAAACGAGAAGAGCTGTAGTATGCAAATCAGATTTCAAATTCAACCGGAATCCAAATTCGGCCATTTGGGGAAGCGCAAAGTCAGGAGGTTTAGAAATAAATCTGGATTTGTTTGAGTTGGCTTTTTTCTGGCTTTTCTCCATAATTCCACAGTAGATATGGACATGATGGGCATACCTACAAACATGAAGAGCTGTAGCATGCAAATCAGGTTTCAAATTCAACTTGAATCGATATTTGGCCGTTTGGGGACAGCACAAAGTCAGGAGGTTCAGCAACAAAATTGTCGAAATCTGGATTTGTTTGAGTTGGCTTTTTTCTTGGTTTTCTCCATATTTCCACAGTAGATATGGACATGTTGGGCATCCCTACAAACGTGAAGAGCTGTAGTATGCGAGTCAGGTTTCAAATTCAATGGGAACACTTATTTGGCCGTTTGGGGAGCGTGCAAAATCAGGAGGTTTATCAACATCATTGTCGAAATCTGGTTATGTTTGAGTTGGCTCTTTTCTGGCTTTTCTCCATAATTCCACAGTAGATATGGACATGATGGGCATAACTACAAACATGAAGAGCTGTAGTATGCAAATCAGGTTTCAAATTCAACTTGAATCGATATTTGGCCGTTTGGGGACAGCACAAAGTCAGGAGGTTTAGCAACATAATTGTCGAAATCTGGATTTGTTTGAGTTGGCTTTTTTCTTGGTTTTCTCCATAATTCCACAGTAGATATGGACATGTTGGGCATACCTACAAAAGGGAAGAGCTGTAGTATGCAAATCAGGTTTCAAATTCAAAGGAAATCCATATTTGGCCGTTTGAGGACAGCGCAAAGTCAGGAGGTTTAGCAACATAATTGTCGAAATCTGGATTTGTTTGATTTGGCTTTTTTTGGCTTTTCTCCATAATTCCACAGTAGATATGGACATGTTGGGCATCCCTACCAACGTGAAGAGCTGTAGTATGCAAATCAGGTTTCAAATTTAACGGGAACCCATATTTGGCCGTTTGGGGAAGCGCAACGTCAGGAGTTTTATCAACAAATCTGGATTTGTTTGAGTTGGCTTTTTTTCTGGCTTTTCTCCATAATTCCACAGTAGATATGGACATGTTGGGCACACCTACAAACGTGAAGAGCTGTAGCATGCGAATCAGGTTTCAAATTCAACGGGAATCGATATTTGGCCGTTTGGGGACAGCATATATTCAGGAGGTTTTGCAACATAATTGTCGAAATCTGGATTTGTCTGAGTTGGCTTCTTTCTGGCTTTTCTCCATAATTCCACAGTAGATATGGACATGTTGGGCATCCCTACAAACGTGAAGAGCTGTAGTATGCAAATCAGGTTTCAAATTCAACGGGAACCCATATTTGGCCGTTTGGGGAAGCGCAACGTCAGGAGGTTCAGCAACAAATATGGATTTGTTTGAGTTGGCTTTTTTCTTGGTTTTCTCCATATTTCCACAATAGATATGGACATGTTGGGCATACCTACAAACGTGAAGAGTCGTAGTATGCTAATCACCTTTCAAATTCAAAGGGAACCCATATTTGGCCGTTTGGGGACAGCACAAAGTTAGGAGGTTTAGCAACATAATTGTCAAAATCTGGATTTGTTTGAGCTGGCTTTTTTTTGGCTTTTCTCTATATTTCCACAGTAGATATGGACATGTTAGGCATCCCTACAAACGTGAAGAGCTGTAGTATGCAATTCAGGTTTCAAATTCAACACGATTCCAAATTCGGCCATTTGGGGAAGCGCAAAGTCAGGAGGTTTAGCAAGAAATCTGGATTTGTTTGAGTTGGCTTTTTTCTGGCTTTTCTCCATAATTCCACAGTTGATATGGACATGTTGGGGATACCTACAAACGTGAAGAGGTGTAGTATGCGAATCAGGTTTCAAATTCAACGGGAATCGATATTTGGCCGTTTGGGGACAGCACAAAGTCAGGAGGTTTAGCAACATAATTGTCGAAATCTGGATTTGTTTGAGTTGGCTTTCTTCTGGGTTTTCTCTAAAATTCCACAGTAGATATGGACATGTTAGGCATCGCTACAAACGTGAAGAGCTGTAGTATACAAATCAGGTTTCAATTTCAACGGGAATCCAAATTCGGCAATTTGGGGAAGTGCAAAGTCAGGAGGTTTAGCAACAAATCTGGATTTGTTTGAGTTGGCTTTTTTTCTGGCTTTTCTCCATATTTCCACAGTAGATATGGACATGTTGGGCATATCTACAAACGGGAAGAGCTGTAGTATGCGAATCAGGTTTCAATTTCAACGGGAATCCATATTTGGCCGTTTGGGGACAGCACAAAGTCACGAGGTTGAGCAACAAATCTGAATATGTTTGAGTTGGCTTTTTTCTTGGTTTTCTCCATAATTCCACAGTAGATATGGACATGTTAGGCATACCTACAAACGGGAAGAGCTGTAGTATGCAAATCAGGTTTCAAATTCAAAGGAAATCCATATTTGGCCGTTTGAGGACAGCACAAAGTCAGGAGGTTTAGCAACATAATTGTCGAAATCTGGATTTGTTTGATTTGGCTTTTTTGGCTTTTCTCCATAATTCCACAGTAGATATGGACATGTTGGGCATCCCTACCAACGTGAAGAGCTGTAGTATGCAAATCAGGTTTCAAATTCAACTGGAATCGATATTTGGCCGTTTGGGGACAGCACAAAGTCAGGAGGTTTAGCAACATAATTGTCGAAATCTGGATTTGTTTGAGTTGGCTTTTTTCTTGGTTTTCTCCATATTTCCACAGTAGATATGGACATGTTGGGCATCCCTACAAACGTGAAGAGCTGTAGTATGCAAATCAGATTTCAAATTCAACGGGAATCCAAATTTGGCCATTTGGGGAAGCGCAAAGGCAGGAGGTTTAGCAATAAATCTGGATTTGTTTGAGTTGGGTTTTTTCTGGCTTTTCTCCATAATTCCACAGTAGATATGGACATGTTGGGCATCCCTACAAACGTGAAGAGTTGTAGTATGCGAGTCAGGTTTCAAATTCAACGGGAACCCTCATTTGGCCGTTTGGGGAGCGCGCAAAATCAGGAGGTTTAGCAATATCATTGTCGAAACCTGGTTTTGTTTGAGTTGGCTTTTTTCTTTCTTTTTTCCATAATACCACAGTAGATATGGACATGTTGGGCATCCCTACCAACGTGAAGAGCTGTAGTATGAAAATCAGGTTTCAAATTCAACGGGAATCCAAATTCGGCCATTCGGGGAAGCGCAAAGTCAGGAGGTTTAGCAATAAAACTGGATTTGTTTGAGTTGGCTTTTTTCTGGCTTTTCTTCATAATTCCACAGTAGATATGGACATGTTGGGTATTCCTACAAACGTGAAGAGCTGTAGTGTGCGAGTCGGGTTTCAAATTCAACGGGAACCCTTATTTGGCCGTTTGGGGAGCGCGCAAAATCAGGAGGTTAAGTAATATCATTGTCGAAACCTGGTTTTGTTTGAGTTGGCTTTTTTCTTTCTTTTTTCCATAATACCACAGTAGATATGGACATGTTGGGCATCCCTACCAACGTGAAGAGCTGTAGTATGAAAATCAGGTTTCAAATTCAACGGGAATCCAAATTCGGCCATTCGGGGAAGCGCAAAGTCAGGAGGTTTAGCAATAAAACTGGATTTGTTTGAGTTGGCTTTTTTCTGGCTTTTCTTCATAATTCCACAGTAGATATGGACATGTTGGGAATACCTCCAAACGTGAAGAGCTGTAGTATGCAAATCAGGTTTCAAATTCAACGGGAACCCATATTTGGCCGTTTGGGGAGCGCGTAAAATCAGGAGGTTAAGCAATATCATTTTCGAAATCTGGTTTTGTTTGAGTTGGCTTTTTTTCTTGGTTTTCTCCATATTTCCACAGTAGATATGGACATGTTGGGCATCCCTACAAACGTGAAGAGCTCTTGTATGCGAGTCAGGTTTCAAATTCAATGGGAACACTTATTTGGCCGTTTGGGGAGCGTGCAAAATCAGGAGGTTTATCAACATCATTGTCGAAATCTGGTTATGTTTGAGTTGGCTCTTTTCTGGCTTTTCTCCATAATTCCACAGTAGATATGGACATGTTGGGCACACCTACAAACGTGAAGAGCTGTAGTATGCGAATCAGGTTTCAAATTCAACGGGAATCGATATTTGGCCGTTTGTGGACAGCATAAAGTCAGGAGGTTTAGCAACATAATTGTCTAAATCTGGATTTGTTTGAGTTGGCTTCTTTCTGGCTTTTCTCCATAATTCCACAGTAGATATGGACATGTTGGGCATCCCTACAAACGTGAAGAGCTGTAGTATGCAAATCAGGTTTCAAATTCAACGGGAATCCAAATTCGGCCATTTGGGGAAGCGCAAAGTCAGGAGGTTTAGTAATAAATCTAGATTTGTTTGAGTTGGCTTCTTTCTGGCTTTTCTCCATAACTCCACAGTAGATATGGACATGTTGGGCAAACCTATAAACGTGAAGAGCTGTAGTATGCGAATCAGTTTTCAAATTCAACGGGAACCCATATTTGGCCGTTTGGGGACAGCACAAAGTCAGGATGTTTAGCAACAAATCTGGATTTGTTTGAGTTGGCTTTTTTCTTGGTTTTCTCCATATTTACACAGTAGATATGGACATTTTGGGCATCCCTACAAACGAGAAGAGCTGTAGTATGCAAATCAGATTTCAAATTCAACCGGAATCCAAATTCGGCCATTTGGGGAAGCGCAAAGTCAGGAGGTTTAGAAATAAATCTGGATTTGTTTGAGTTGGCTTTTTTCTGGCTTTTCTCCATAATTCCACAGTAGATATGGACATGATGGGCATACCTACAAACATGAAGAGCTGTAGCATGCAAATCAGGTTTCAAATTCAACTTGAATCGATATTTGGCCGTTTGGGGACAGCACAAAGTCAGGAGGTTCAGCAACAAAATTGTCGAAATCTGGATTTGTTTGAGTTGGCTTTTTTCTTGGTTTTCTCCATATTTCCACAGTAGATATGGACATGTTGGGCATCCCTACAAACGTGAAGAGCTGTAGTATGCGAGTCAGGTTTCAAATTCAATGGGAACACTTATTTGGCCGTTTGGGGAGCGTGCAAAATCAGGAGGTTTATCAACATCATTGTCGAAATCTGGTTATGTTTGAGTTGGCTCTTTTCTGGCTTTTCTCCATAATTCCACAGTAGATATGGACATGATGGGCATAACTACAAACATGAAGAGCTGTAGTATGCAAATCAGGTTTCAAATTCAACTTGAATCGATATTTGGCCGTTTGGGGACAGCACAAAGTCAGGAGGTTTAGCAACATAATTGTCGAAATCTGGATTTGTTTGAGTTGGCTTTTTTCTTGGTTTTCTCCATAATTCCACAGTAGATATGGACATGTTGGGCATACCTACAAAAGGGAAGAGCTGTAGTATGCAAATCAGGTTTCAAATTCAAAGGAAATCCATATTTGGCCGTTTGAGGACAGCGCAAAGTCAGGAGGTTTAGCAACATAATTGTCGAAATCTGGATTTGTTTGATTTGGCTTTTTTTGGCTTTTCTCCATAATTCCACAGTAGATATGGACATGTTGGGCATCCCTACCAACGTGAAGAGCTGTAGTATGCAAATCAGGTTTCAAATTTAACGGGAACCCATATTTGGCCGTTTGGGGAAGCGCAACGTCAGGAGTTTTATCAACAAATCTGGATTTGTTTGAGTTGGCTTTTTTTCTGGCTTTTCTCCATAATTCCACAGTAGATATGGACATGTTGGGCACACCTACAAACGTGAAGAGCTGTAGCATGCGAATCAGGTTTCAAATTTAACGGGAATCGATATTTGGCCGTTTGGGGACAGCATATATTCAGGAGGTTTTGCAACATAATTGTCGAAATCTGGATTTGTCTGAGTTGGCTTCTTTCTGGCTTTTCTCCATAATTCCACAGTAGATATGGACATGTTGGGCATCCCTACAAACGTGAAGAGCTGTAGTATGCAAATCAGGTTTCAAATTCAACGGGAATCCAAATTCGGCCATTTGGGGAAGCGCAAAGTCAGGAGGTTTAGCAACAAATCTAGATTTGTTTGAGTTGGCTTCTTTCTGGCTTTTCTCCATAATTCCACAGTAGATATGGACATGTTGGGCACACCTACAAACGTGAAGAGCTGTAGTATGCGAATCATGTTTCAAATTCAACGGGAATCGATATTTGGCCGTTTGAGGACATCATAAAGTCAGGAGGTTTAGCAACATAATTGTTGAAATCTGGATTTGTTTGAGTTGGCTTCTTTCTGGCTTTTCTCCATAATTCCACTTTAGATATGGACATGTTGGGCAAACCTACAAACGGGAAGAGCTGTAGTATGCAAATCAGGTTTCAAATTCAACTGGAACCCATATTTGGCCATTTGGGGACAGCACAAAGTCAGGAGGTTTAGCAACAAATCTGGATTTGTTTGAGTTGGCTTTTTTCTTGGTTTTCTCCATATTTCCACAGTAGATATGGACATGTTGGGCATACCTACAAACGTGAAGAGTCGTAGTATGCTAATCACCTTTCAAATTCAAAGGGAACCCATATTTGGCCGTTTGGGGACAGCACAAATTTAGGAGGTTTAGCAACATAATTGTCAAAATCTGGATTTGTTTGAGCTGGCTTTTTTTTTTGGCTTTTCTCTATATTTCCACAGTAGATATGGACATGTTAGGCATCCCTACAAACGTGAAGAGCTGAAGTATGCAAATCAGGTTTCAAATTCAACACGATTCCAAATTCGGCCATTTGGGGAAGCGCAAAGTCAGGAGGTTTAGCAAGAAATCTGGATTTGTTTGAGTTGGCTTTTTTCTGGCTTTTCTCCATAATTCCACAGTTGATATGGACATGTTGGGGATACCTACAAACGTGAAGAGCTGTAGTATGCGAATCAGGTTTCAAATTCAACGGGAATCGATATTTGGCCGTTTGGGGACAGCACAAAGTCAGGAGGTTTAGCTACATAATTGTCGAAATCTGGATTTGTTTGAGTTGGCTTTCTTCTGGGTTTTCTCTAAAATTCCACAGTAGATATGGACATGTTAGGCATCGCTACAAACGTGAAGAGCTGTAGTATGCAAATCAGGTTTCAATTTCAACGGGAATCCAAATTCGGCAATTTGGGGAAGTGCAAAGTCAGGAGGTTTAGCAACAAATCTGGATTTGTTTGAGTTGGCTTTTTTTCTGGCTTTTCTCCATATTTCCACAGTAGATATGGACATGTTGGGCATATCTACAAACGGGAAGAGCTGTAGTATGCGAATCAGGTTTCAATTTCAACGGGAATCCATATTTGGCCGTTTGGGGACAGCACAAAGTCACGAGGTTGAGCAACAAATCTGAATATGTTTGAGTTGGCTTTTTTCTTGGTTTTCTCCATAATTCCACAGTAGATATGGACATGTTAGGCATACCTACAAACGGGAAGAGCTGTAGTATGCAAATCAGGTTTCAAATTCAAAGGAAATCCATATTTGGCCATTTGAGGACAGCACAAAGTCGGGAGGTTTAGCAACATAATTGTCGAAATCTGGATTTGTTTGATTTGGCTTTTTTTGGCTTTTCTCCATAATTCCACAGTAGATATGGACATGTTGGGCATCCCTACCAACGTGAAGAGCTGTAGTATGCAAATCAGGTTTCAAATTCAACTGGAATCGATATTTGGCCGTTTGGGGACAGCACAAAGTCAGGAGGTTTAGCAACATAATTGTCGAAATCTGGATTTGTTTGAGTTGGCTTTTTTCTTGGTTTTCTCCATATTTCCACTGTAGATATGGACATGTTGGGCATCCCTACAAACGTGAAGAGCTGTAGTATGCAAATCAGATTTCAAATTCAACGGAAATCCAAATTTGGCCATTTGGGGAAGCGCAAAGGCAGGAGGTTTAGCAATAAATCTGGATTTGTTTGAGTTGGGTTTTTTCTGGCTTTTCTCCATAATTCCACAGTAGATATGGACATGTTGGCCATCCCTACAAACGTGAAGAGCTGTAGTGTGCGAGTCGGGTTTCAAATTCAATGGGAACCGTTATTTGGCTGTTTGGGGAGTGCGCAAAATCAGGAGGTTAAGCAACATGATTTTCGAAATCTGGTTTTGTTTGAGTTGGCTTCTTTCTGGCTTTTCTCCATAATTCCACAGTAGATATGGACATGTTGGGCATCCCTACAAACGTGAAGAGCTGTAGTATGCAAATCAGGTTTCAAATTCAACGGGAACCCATATTTGGCCGTTTGGGGACAGCACAAAGTCAGGAGGTTTAGCAACAAATCTGGATTTGTTTGAGTTGGCTTTTTTCTTGGTTTTCTCCATATTTCCACAGTAGATATGGACATGTTTGGCAAACCTACAAACGTGAAGAGTCGCAGTATGCTAATCAGCTTTCATATTCAAAGGGAACCCATATTTGGCCGTTTGGGGACAGCACAAAGTTAGGAGGTTTAGCAACATAATTGTCAAAATCTGGATTTGTTTGAGCTGGCTTTTTTTCTGGCTTTTCTCTATATTTCCACAGTAGATATGGACATGTTAGGCATCCCTACAAACGTGAAGAGCTGTAGTATGCAAATCAGGTTTCAAATTCAACACGATTCCAAATTCGACCATTTGGGGAAGCGCAAAGTCAGGAGGTTTAGCAACAAATCTGGATTTGTTTGAGTTGGCTTTTTTCTGGCTTTTCTCCATAATTCCACAGTTGATATGGACATGTTGGGGATACCTACAAACGTGAAGAGCTGTAGTATGCGAATCAGGTTTCAAATTTAACGGGAATCGATATTTGGCCGTTTGGGGAAGCGCAAAGTCAGGAGGTTTAGCAACAAATCTGGATTTGTTTGAGTTGGCTTTTTTCTTGGTTTTCTCCATATTTCCACAGTAGATATGGACATGATGGGCATCCCTACAAAAGTGAAGAGTCGTAGTATGCGAATCAGGTTTCAAATTCAACGAGAACCCATATTTGGCCGTTTGGGGACAGCACAAAGTCACGAGGTTGAGCAACAAATCTGGATATGTTTGAGTTGGCTTTTTTCTTGGTTTTCTCCATAATTCCAAAGTAGATATGGACATGTTGGGCATACCTACAAACGGGAAGAGCTGTAGTATGCAAATCAGGTTTCAAATTCAAAGGAAATCCATATTTGGCCGTTTGAGGACAGCACAAAGTCAGGAGGTTTAGCAACATAATTGTCGAAATCTGGATTTGTTTGAGTTGGCTTTTTTCATGGTTTTCTCGTTATTTACACAGTAGATATGGACATTTTGGGCATCCCTACAAACGTGAAGAGCTGTAGTATGCAAATCAGATTTCAAATTCAACCTGAATCCAAATTCGGCCATTTGGGGAAGCGCAAAGTCAGGAGGTTTAGAAATAAATCTGGATTTGTTTGAGTTGGCTTTTTTCTTGCTTTTCTCCTTAATTCCACAGTCGATATGGACATGTTGGGCACACCTACAAACGTGAAGAGCTGTAGTATGCGAATCAGGTTTCAAATTCAACGGGAATCGATATTTGGCCGTTTGGGGACAGCATAAAGTCAGGAGGTTGAGCAACAAATCTGGATATGTTTGAGTTGGCTTTTTTCTTGGTTTTCTCCATAATTCCAAAGTAGATATGGACATGTTGGGCATACCTACAAACGGGAAGAGCTGTAGTATGCAAATCAGGTTTCAAATTCAAAGGAAATCCATATTTGGCCGTTTGAGGACAGCACAAAGTCAGGAGGTTTAGCAACATAATTGTCGAAATCTGGATTTGTTTGATTTGGCTTTTTTTTTGGCTTTTCTCCATAATTCCACAGTAGATATGGACATGTTGGGCATCCCTACCAACGTGAAGAGCTGTAGTATGTAAATCAGGTTTCAAATTCAACTGGAATCGATATTTGGCCGTTTGGGGAAACCACAAAGTCAGGAGGTTTAGCAACATAATTGTCGAAATCTGGATTTGTTTGAGTTGGCTTTTTTCTTGGTTTTCTCCATATTTCCACAGTATATATGGACATGTTGGGCATCCCTACAAATGTGAAGAGCTGTAGTATGCAAATCAGATTTCAAATTCAACGGGAATCCAAATTTGGCCATTTGGGGAAGCGCAAAGGCAGGAGGTTTACCAATAAATCTGGATTTGTTTGAGTTGGGTTTTTTCTGGCTTTTCTCCATAATTCCACAGTAGATATGGACATGTTGGGCATCCCTACAAACGTGAAGAGCTGTAGCATGCGAGTCAGGTTTCAAATTCAACGGGAACCCTCATTTGGCCGTTTGGGGAGCGCGCAACATCAGGAGGTTTAGCAATATCATTGTCGAAACCTGGTTTTGTTTGAGTTGGCTGTTGTCTTTCTTTTTTCCATAATTCCACAGTAGATATGGACATGTTGGGCATCCCTACAAACGAGAAAAGAGCTGTAGCATGTGAGTCAGGTTTCAAATTCAACGGGAACCCTCATTTGGCCGTTTGGGAAGCGCGCAAAATCAGGAGGTTTAGCAATATCATTGTCGAAACCTGGTTTTGTTTGAGTTGGCTGTTGTCTTTCTTTTTTCCATAATACCACAGTAGATATGGACATGTCGGGCATCCCTACCAACGTGAAGAGCTGTAGTATGAAAATCAGGTTTCAAATTCAACGGGAATCCAAATTCGGCCATTCGGGGAAGCGCAAAGTCAGGAGGTTTAGCAATAAAACTGGATTTGTTTGAGTTGGCTTTTTTCTGGCTTTTCTTCATAATTCCACAGTAGATATGGACATGTTGGGTATTCCTACAAACGTGAAGAGCTGTAGTGTGCGAGTCGGGTTTCAAAATCAACGGGAACCCTTATTTGGCCGTTTGGGGAAGCGCAACGTCAGGAGGTTTATCAACAAATATGGATTTGTTTGAGTTGGCTTTTTTCTGGCTTTTCTCCATAATTCCACAGTAGATATGGACATGTTGGGCATCCCTACAAACGTGAAGAGCTCTAGTATGCAAATCAGGATTCAAATTCAACGGGAACCCATATTTGGCCGTTTGGGGAAGCGCAACGTCAGGAGGTTTATCAACAAATCTGGATTTGTTTGAGTTGGCTTTTTTCTGGCTTTTCTCCATAATTCCACAGTAGATATGGACATGTTGGGCATAACTACAAACATGAAGAGCTGTAGTATGCAAGTCAGGTTTCAAATTCAACGGGAATCGATATTTGGCCGTTTGGGGACAGCACAAAGTCAGGAGGTTTAGCAACATATTTGTCGAAATCTGGATTTGTTTGAGTTGGCTTTTTTCTTGGTTTTCTCCATATTTCCACAGTAGATATGAACATGTTGGGCATCCCTACCAATGTGAAGAGCTGTAGTATGCGAATCAGGTTTCAAATTCAACGGGAACCCATATTTGGCCGTTTGGGGACAGCACAAAGTCAGTAGGTTTAGCAACAAATCTGGATTTGTTTGAGTTGGCTTTTTTCATGGTTTTCTCGTTATTTACACAGTAGATATGGACATTTTGGGCATTCCTACAAACGTGAAGAGCTGTAGTATGCAAATCAGATTTCAAATTCAACCTGAATCCAAATTCGGCCATTTGGGGAAGCGCAAAGTCAGGAGGTTTAGAAATAAATCTGGATTTGTTTGAGTTGGCTTTTTTCTTGCTTTTCTCCTTAATTCCACAGTCGATATGGACATGTTGGGCACACCTACAAACGTGAAGAGCTGTAGTATGCGAATCAGGTTTCAAATTCAACAGGAATCATTATTTGGCCGTTTGGGGACAGCATAAAGTCAGGAGGTTGAGCAACAAATCTGGATATGTTCGAGTTGGCTTTTTTCTTGGTTTTCTCCATAATTCCAAAGTAGATATGGACATGTTGGGCATACCTACAAACGGGAAGAGCTGTAGTATGCAAATCAGGTTTCAAATTCAAAGGAAATCCATATTTGGCCGTTTGAGGACAGCACAAAGTCAGGAGGTTTAGCAACATAATTGTCGAAATCTGGATTTGTTTGATTTGGCTTTTTTTTTGGCTTTTCTCCATAATTCCACAGTAGATATGGACATGTTGGGCATCCCTACCAACGTTAAGAGCTGTAGTATGCAAATCAGGTTTCAAATTCAATGGGAACCGTTATTTGGCCGTTTGGGGAGCGCGCAAAAATCAGGAGGTTAAGCAACATCATTTTCGAAATCTGGTTTTGTTTGAGTTGGCTTTTTTCTGGCTTTTCTCCATAATTCCACAGTAGATATGGACATGTTGGGAATACCTACAAACGTGAAGAGCTGTAGTATGCAAATCAGGTTTCAAATTCAACGGGAATCGATATTTGGCCGTTTGGGGACAGCATAAAGTCAGGAGGTTTAGCAACATAATTGTCAAAATCAGGATTTGTTTGAGTTGGCTTCTGTCTGGCCTTTCTCCATAATTCCACAGTAGATATGGACATGTTGGGCATCCCTACCAATGTGAAGAGCTGTAGTATGCGAATCAGGTTTCAAATTCAACGGGAACCCATATTTGGCCGTTTGGGGACAGCACAAAGTCAGTAGGTTTAGCAACAAATCTGGATTTGTTTGAGTTGGCTTTTTTCATGGTTTTCTCGTTATTTACACAGTAGATATGGACATTTTGGGCATCCCTACAAACGTGAAGAGCTGTAGTATGCAAATCAGATTTCAAATTCAACCGGAATCCAAATTCGGCCATTTGGGGAAGCGCAAAGTCAGGAGGTTTAGAAATAAATCTGGATTTGTTTGAGTTGGCTTTTTTCTGGCTTTTCTCCATAATTCCACAGTACATATGGACATGATGGGCATAACTACAAACATGAAGAGTTGTAGTATGCAAATCAGGTTTCAAATTCAACGGGAATCGATATTTGGCCGTTTGGGGACAGCACAAAATCAGGAGGTTTAGCAACATTATTGTCGAAATCTGGATTTGTTTGAGTTGGCTTTTTTCTTGGTTTTCTCCATATTTCCACAGTAGATATGGACATGTTGGGCATCCCTACCAACGTGAAGAGCTGTAGTATGCAAATCAGGTTTCAAATTCAACGGAAATCCAAATTCGGCCATTTGGGGAAGCGCAAAGTCAGGAGGTTTAGCAATAAATCTAGATTTGTTTGAGTTGGCTTTTTTCTGGCTTTTCTCCATAATTCCACAGTAGATATGGACATGTTGGGCATTCCTACAAACATGAAGAGCTGTAGTATGCGAGTCAGGTTTCAAATTCAAAGCGAACCCTTATTTGGCTGTTTGGGGAGTGCGCAAAATCAGGAGGTTAAGCAACATGATTTTCGAAATCTGATTTTGTTTGAATTGGCTTTTTTCTGGCTTTTCTCCATAATTCCACAGTAGATATGGACATATTGGGCATCCCTACAAACGTGAAGAGCTGTAGTATGCAAATCAGGTTTCAAATTCAATGGGAATCCAAATTTGGCCATTTGGGGAAGCTCAAAGTCAGGAGGTTTAGCAACAAATCTGGATTTGTTTTAGTTGGCTTTTTTCAGGCTTTTCTATATAATTCCACAGTTGATATGGACATGTTGGGGATACCTACAATCGTGAAGAGCTGTAGTATGCGAAACAGATTTCAAATTCAAAGGGAATCGATATTTGGCCGTTTGGGGACAGCACAAAGTCAGGAGGTTTAGCAACATTATTGTCGAAATCTGGATTTGTTTGAGTTGGCTTTTTCTGGCTATTCTCCATAATTCCACAGTAGATATGGACTAGTTGGGCATACCTACAATCGGGAAGAGCTGTAGTATGCGAATCAGGTTTCAAATTTAACGGGAATCCATATTTGGCCATTTGGGGACAGCACAAAGTCAGGAGGTTTAGCAACAAACCTGGATTTGTTTGAGTTGGCTTTTTTCTTGTTTTAATCCATATTTCCACAGTAGATATGGAAATGTTGGGCATCCCTACAAACGTGAAGAGGTGTAGTATGCAAATCAGGTTTAAAATTCAATGGGAATCCAAATTCGGCCATTTGGGGAAGTGCAAAGTCAGGAGGTTTAGCAACAAATCTGGATTTGTTTGAGTTGGCTTTTTTCTTGGTTTTCTCCATATTTCCGCAGTAGATATGGACATGATGGGCATCCCTACAAAAGTGAAGAGTCGTAGTATGCGAATCAGGCTTCAAATTCAACGAGAACCCATATTTGGGCATTTGGGGACAGCACAAAGTCAGGAGGTTTGCCAACATAATTGTCAAAATCTGGATTTGTTTGAGCTGGCTTTTTTCTGGCTTTTCTCCATAATTCCACCGTAGATATGGACATGATGGGCATACCTACAAACATGAAGAGCTGTAGTATGCAAATCAGGTTTCAAATTCAACGGGAATCGATATTTGGCCGTTTGGGGACAGCACAAAGTCATGAGGTTTAGCAACATAATTGTCGAAATCTGGATTTATTTGAGTTGGCTTTTTTCTTGGTTTTCTCCATATTTCCACAGTAGATATGGACATGTTGGGTATCCCTACAAACGTGAAGAGTCGTAGTATGCGATTCAGCTTTCAAATTCAAAGGGAACCCATATTTGGCCGTTTGGGGACAGCACAAAGTTAGGAGGTTTAGCAACATAATTGGCAAAATCTGGATTTGTTTGAGCTGGCTTTTTTCTGGCTTTTCTCTATATTTCCACAGTAGATATGGACATGTTAGGCATCCCTCCAAACGTGAAGAACTGTAGTATGCAAATCAGGTTTCAAATTCAACACAAATCCAAATTTGGCCATTTGGGGAAGCTCAAAGTCAGGAGGTTTAGCAACAAATCTGGATTTGTTTGAGTTGGTTTTTTTCTTGGTTTTCTCCATATTTCCACAGTAGATATGGACATTTTGGGCATCCCTACAAACGTGAAGAGCTGTAGTATGCAAATCAGATTTCAAATTCAACCGGAATCCAAATTCGGACATTTGGGGAAGCGCAAAGTCAGGAGGTTTACAAAATAAATCTGGATTTGTTTGAGTTGGCTTTTTTCTGGCTTTTCTCCATAATTCCACAGTAGATATGGACATGATGGGCATACCTACAAACATGAAGAGCTGTAGTATGCAAATCAGGTTTCAAATTCAACTGGAATCGATATTTGGCCGTTTGGGGACAGTACAAAGTCAGGAGGTTTAGCAACATAATTGTCAAAATCTGGATTTGTTTGAGTTGGCTTTTTTCTTTGTTGTCTCCATATTTCCACAGTAGATATGGACATGTTGGGCATCCCTACAAACGTGAAGAGTCGTAATATGCGAATCAGCTTTCAAATTCAAAGGGAACCCATATTTGGCCGTTTGGGGACAGCACAAAGTTAGGAGGTTTAGCAACATAATTTTCAAAATCTGGATTTGTTTGAGCTGGCTTTTTTCTGGGTTTTCTCTATATTTCCACAGTAGATATGGACATGTTAGGCATCCCTACAAACGTGAAGAGCTGTAGTATGCAAATCAGGTTTCAAATTCAACACAAATCCAAATTTGGCTATTTGGGGAAGCGCAAAGTCAGGAGCATTAGCAACAAATCTGGATTTGTTTGAGTTGGCTTTCTTCTTGCTTTTCTCCATAATTCCACAGTTGATATGGACATCTTGGGGATACCTACGAACGTGAAGAGCTGTAGTATGCGAATCAGGTTTCAAATTCAACGGGAACCCATATTTGGCCGTTTGGGTACAGCACAAAGTCAGGAGGTTTAGCAACAAATCTGGATTTGTTTGAGTTGGCTTTTTTCTTGGTTTTCTCCATATTTCCACAGTAGATATGGACATTTTGGGCATCCCTACAAACGTGAAGAGCTGTAGTATGCAAATCAGATTTCAAATTCAACCGGAATCCAAATTCGGACATTTGGGGAAGCGCAAAGTCAGGAGGTTTAGAAATAAATCTGGATTTGTTTGAGTTGGCTTTTTTCTGGCTTTTCTCCATAATTCCACAGTAGATATGGACATGATGGGCATACCTACAAACATGAAGAGCTGTAGTATGCAAATCAGGTTTCAAATTCAACTGGAATCGATATTTGGCCGTTTGGGGACAGCACAAAGTCAGGAAGTTTAGCAACATAATTGTCAAAATTTGGATTTGTTTGAGTTGGCTTTTTTCTTGGTTGTCTCCATATTTCCACAGTAGATATGGACATGTTGGGCATCCCTACAAACGTGAAGAGTCGTAATATGCGAATCAGCTTTCAAATTCAAAGGGAACCCATATTTGGCCATTTGGGGACAGCACAAAGTTAGGAGGTTTAGCAACAAATCTGGATTTGTTTGAGTTGGCTTTTTTCTTGGTTTTCTCCATATTTCCACAGTAGATATGGACATGATGGGCATCCCTACAAAAGTGAAGAGTCGTAGTATGCGAATCAGGCTTCAAATTCAACGAGAACCCATATTTGGGCATTTGGGGACAGCACAAAATCAGGAGGTTTGCCAACATAATTGTCAAAATCTGGATTTGTTTGAGCTGGCTTTTTTCTGGCTTTTCTCCATAATTCCACCGTAGATATGGACATGATGGGCATACCTACAAACGTGAAGAGCTGTAGTATGCAAATCAGGTTTCAAATTCAACTGGAATCGATATTTGGCCGTTTGGGGACAGCACAAAGTCAGGAAGTTTAGCAACATAATTGTCAAAATTTGGATTTGTTTGAGTTGGCTTTTTTCTTGGTTGTCTCCATATTTCCACAGTAGATATGGACATGTTGGGCATCCCTACAAACGTGAAGAGTCGTAATATGCGAATCAGCTTTCAAATTCAAAGGGAACCCATATTTGGCCGTTTGGGGACAGCACAAAGTTAGGAGGTTTAGCAACAAATCTGGATTTGTTTGAGTTGGCTTTTTTCTTGGTTTTCTCCATATTTCCACAGTAGATATGGACATGATGGGCATCCCTACAAAAGTGAAGAGTCGTAGTATGCGAATCAGGCTTCAAATTCAACGAGAACCCATATTTGGGCATTTGGGGACAGCACAAAATCAGGAGGTTTGCCAACATAATTGTCAAAATCTGGATTTGTTTGAGCTGGCTTTTTTCTGGCTTTTCTCCATAATTCCACCGTAGATATGGACATGATGGGCATACCTACAAACGTGAAGAGCTGTAGTATGCAAATCAGGTTTCAAATTCAACACAAATCCAAATTTGGCCATTTGGGGAAGCGCAAAGTCAGGAGGTTTAGAAATAAATCTGGATTTGTTTGAGTTGGCTTTTTTCTGGCTTTTCTCCATAATTCCACAGTAGATATGGACATGATGGGCATACCTACAAACATGAAGAGCTGTAGTATGCAAATCAGGTTTCAAATTCAAAGGGAACCCATATTTGGCCGTTTGGGTACAGCACAAAGTCAGGGGGTTTAGCAACAAATCTGGATTTGTTTGAGTTGGCTTTTTTCTTGGTTTTCTCCATATTTCCACAGTAGATATGGACATTTTGGGCATCCCTACAAACGTGAAGAGCTGTAGTATGCAAATCAGATTTCAAATTCAACGGGAATCCAAATTCGGACATTTGGGGAAGAGCAAAGTCAGGAGGTTTAGAAATAAATCTGGATTTGTTTGAGTTGGCTTTTTTCTGGCTTTTCTCCATAATTCCACAGTAGATATGGACATGATGGGCATACCTACAAACATGAAGAGCTGTAGTATGCAAATCAGGTTTCAAATTCAACTGGAATCGATATTTGGCCGTTTGGGGACAGCACAAAGTCAGGAGGTTTAGCAACATAATTGTCAAAATCTGGATTTGTTTGAGTTGGCTTTTTTCTTGGTTGTCTGCATATTTCCACAGTAGATATGGACATTTTGGGCATCCCTACAAACGTGAAGAGTCGTAATATGCGAATCAGCTTTCAAATTCAAAGGGAACCCATATTTGGCCGTTTGGGGACAGCACAAAGTTAGGAGGTTTAGCAACATAATTGTCAAAATCTGGATTTGTTTGAGCTGGCTTTTTTCTTGGTTGTCTGCATATTTCCACAGTAGATATGGACATGTTGGGCATACCTACAATCGGGAAGAGGTGTAGTATGCGAATCAGGTTTCAAATTCAACGGGAATCTATATTTGGCCGTTTGGGGACAGCACAAAGTCAGGAGGTTTAGCAACAAATCTGGATTTGTTTGAGTTGGCTTTTTTCTTGGTTTTCTCCATATGTCCACAGTAAATATGGACATGTTGGGCATACCTACAAACGTGAAGAGTCGTAGTATGCGAATCAGCTTTCAAAGTCAAAGGGAACCCATATTTGGCCGTTTGGGGACAGCACAACGTTAGGAGGTTTAGCAACATAATTGTCAAAATCTGGATTTGTTTGAGCTGGCTTTTTTCTGGCTTTTCTCTATATTTCCACAGTAGATATGGACATGTTAGGCAACCCTCCAAACGTGAAGAACTGTAGTATGCAAATCAGGTTTCAAATTAAACAGAAATCCAATTTTGGCCATTTGGGGAAGCGCAAAGTCAGGAGGTTTAGCAACAAATCTGGATTTGTTTGAGTTGGCTTTCTTCTTGCTTTTCTCCATAATTCCACAGTTGATATGGACATCGTGGGGATACCTACGAACGTGAAGAGCTGTAGTATGCGAATCAGGTTTGAAATTCAACGGGAACCCATATTTGGCCGTTTGGGTACAGCACAAAGTCAGGAGGATTAGCAACAAATCTGGATTTGTTTGAGTTGGTTTTTTTCTTGGTTTTCTCCATATTTCCACAGTAGATATGGACATTTTGGGCATCCCTACAAACGTGAAGAGCTGTAGTATGCAAATCAGGTTTCAAATTCAACTGGAATCGATATTTGGCCGTTTGGGGACAGCACAAATTCAGGAGGTTTAGCAACAAATCTGGATTTGTTTGAGTTGGCTTTTTTCTTGTTTGTCTCCATATTTCCACAGTAGATATGGACATGTTGGGCATACCTACACACGTGAAGAGCTGTAGTATGCGAATCAGGTTTCAAATTCAACGGGAATCCATATTTGGCCGATTGGGGACAGCACAAAGTCAGGAGGTTTAGCAACAAATCTGGATTTGTTTGAGTTGGATTTTTTCTTGGTTTTCTCCATATTTCCACAGTAGATATGGACATGTTGGGCATACCTACAAATGTGAAGAGCCGTAGTATGCGAATCAGGTTTCAAATTCAACGGGAACCCATATTTGGCCGTTTGGGGACAGCACAAAGTCAGGACGTTTAGCAACAAATCTGGATTTTGTTTGAGTTGGCTTTTTTCTTGGTTGTCTCTATAATTCCACAGTAGATATGGCCGTGTTGGGCGTACCTACAAACGTGAAGAGCTTTGTAATGCGAATCAGGTTTCAATTTCAACGGGAATCCTTATTTGGCCGTTTGGGGACAGCACAAATTCAGGAGGTTTAGCAACATAATTGTCGAAATCTGGATTTGTTTGAGTTGGCTTTTTTCTGGCTTTTCTCCATAATTCCACAGTAGATATGGACATGTTCGGCATCCCTACAAACGTAAAGAGCTGTAGTATGCGAATCAGGTTTCAAATTCAACGGGAATCCATATTTGGCCGTTTGGGGACAGCACAAAGTCAGGAGGTTTAGCAGCAAATCTGGATTTTGTTTGAGTTGGCTTTTTTCTTGGTTGTCTCCATAATTCCACATTAGATATGGACATGTTGGGCATACCTACAAACGTGAGAGCTGTGTAATGCGAATCAGTTTAAAATGCAACGGGAATCCTTATTTGGCCGTTTGGGGACAGCACAAAGTCAGGAGGTTTAGCAACAAATCTGGATTTTTTGAGTTGGCTTTTTTCTTGGTTGTCTCAATATTTCCACAGTAGATATGGACATGTTGGGCATGCCTACAAACGTGAAGAGCTGTAGTATGCGAATCAGGTTTCAAATTCAATGAGAATCCAAATTCGGCCATTTGGGGAAGCGCAAAGTCAGGAGGTTTAGCAATAAATCTGGATTTGTTTCAGTTGGCTTTTTTCTTGGTTTTCTCCATATTTCCAAAGTAGATATGGACATGTTGGGCATACCTACAAACGTGAAGAGCTGTGTAATGCGAATCAGTTTTAAAATTCAACGGGAATCCATATTTGGCCGTTTGGGGACAGCACAAATTCAGGAAGTTTAGCAATAAATCTGGATTTGTTTGAGTTGGCTTTTTTCTGGCTTTTCTCCATAATTCCACCGTAGATATGGACATGTTGTGCATACCTACAGACGTGAAGAGCTGTAGTATGCGAATCAAGTTTCAAATTCAACGGGAATCGATATTTGGCCGTTTGGGGACAGCACAAAGTCAGGAGGTTTAGCAACATAATTGTCGAAATCTGGATTTGTTTGAGTTGGCTTTTTTCTGGCTTTTCTCCATAATTCCACATAAGATATGGACATGTTGGGCATCCCTACAAACGTGAAGAGGTGTAGTATGCAAATCAGGCTTCAAATTCAACGGGAATCCAAATTCGGCCATTTGGGGAAGCGCAAAGTCAGGAGGTTTAGCAATAAATCTGGATTTGTTTGAGTTGGCTTTTTTTCTAGCTTTTCCCCATAATTCCACAGTAGATATGGACATGTTGGGCATACCTACAGACGTGAAGAGCTGTAGTATGCGAATCAAGTTTCAAATTCAACGGGAATCGATATTTGGCCGTTTGGGGACAGCACAAAGTCAGGAGGTTTAGCAACATAATTGTCGAAATCTGGATTTATTTGAGTTGGCTTTTTTCTTGGTTGTCTCCATATTTCCACTGTAGATATGGACATGTTGGGCATATCTACACACGTGAAGAGCTGTAGTATGCGAATCAGGTTTCAAATTCAACGGGAATCCATATTTGGCCGATTGAGGACAGCACAAATTCAGGAGGTTTAGCAACAAATCTGGATTTGTTTGAGTTGGCTTTTTTCTTGTTTGTCTCCATATTTCCACAGTAGATATGGACATGTTGGGCATACCTACACACGTGAAGAGCTGTAGTATGCGAATGAGGTTTCAAATTCAACGGGAATCCATATTTGGCCGTTTGGGGACAGCACAAAGTCAGGACGTTTATCAACAAATCTGGATTTTGTTTGAGTTGGCTTTTTTCTTGGTTGTCTCTATAATTCCACAGTAGATATGGACGTGTTGGGCGTACCTACAAACGTGAAGAGCTTTGTAATGCGAATCAGGTTTCAATTTCAACGGGAATCCTTATTTGGCCGTTTGGGGACAGCACAAATTCAGGAGGTTTAGCAATATAATTGTCGAAATCTGGATTTGTTTGAGTTGGCTTTTTTCTGGCTTTTCTCCATAATTCCACAGTAGATATGGACATGTTCGGCATCCCTACAAACGTAAAGAGCTGTAGTATGCGAATCAGGTTTCAAATTCAACGGGAATCCATATTTGGCCGTTTGGGGACAGCACAAAGTCAGGACGTTTAGCAACAAATCTGGATTTTGTTTGAGTTGGCTTTTTTCTTGGTTGTCTCTATAATTCCACAGTAGATATGGACATGTTCGGCATCCCTACAAACGTGAAGAGCTTTGTAATGCGAATCAGGTTTCAATTTCAACGGGAATCCTTATTTGGCCGTTTGGGGACAGCACAAATTCAGGAGGTTTAGCAATATAATTGTCGAAATCTGGATTTGTTTGAGTTGGCTTTTTTCTGGCTTTTCTCCATAATTCCACAGTAGATATGGACATGTTCGGCATCCCTACAAACGTAAAGAGCTGTAGTATGCGAATCAGGTTTCAAATTCAACGGGAATCCATATTTGGCCGTTTGGGGACAGCACAAATTCAGGAAGTTTAGCAATAAATCTGGATTTGTTTGAGTTGGCTTTTTTCTGGCTTTTCTCCATAATTCCACCGTAGATATGGACATGTTGTGCATACCTACAGACGTGAAGAGCTGTAGTATGCGAATCAAGTTTCAAATTCAACGGGAATCGATATTTGGCCGTTTGGGGACAGCACAAAGTCAGGAGGTTTAGCAACATAATTGTCGAAATCTGGATTTGTTTGAGTTGGCTTTTTTCTGGCTTTTCTCCATAATTCCACATAAGATATGGACATGTTGGGCATCTCTACAAACGTGAAGAGGTGTAGTATGCAAATCAGGCTTCAAATTCAACGGGAATCCAAATTCGGCCATTTGGGGAAGCGCAAAGTCAGGAGGTTTAGCAATAAATCTGGATTTGTTTGAGTTGGCTTTTTTTCTAGCTTTTCCCCATAATTCCACAGTAGATATGGACATGTTGGGCATACCTACAGACGTGAAGAGCTGTATTATGCGAATCAAGTTTCAAATTCAACGGGAATCGATATTTGGCCGTTTGGGGACAGCACAAAGTCAGGAGGTTTAGCAACATAATTGTCGAAATCTGGATTTATTTGAGTTGGCTTTTTTTCTGGCTTTTCCCCATAATTCCACAGTAGATATGGACATGTTGGGCATACCTACAGACGTGAAGAGCTGTAGTATGCGAATCAAGTTTCAAATTCAACGGGAATCCATATTTGGCCGATTGAGGATAGCACAAAGTCAGGAGGTTTAGCAACAAATCTGGATTTGTTTGAGTTGGCTTTTTTCTTGGTTGTCTCCATATTTCCACAGTAGATATGGACATGTTGGGCATACCTACACACGTGAAGAGCTGTAGTATGCGCATCAGGTTTCAATTTCAACGGGAATCCTTATTTGGCCGTTTGGGGACAGCACAAATTCAGGAGGTTTAGCAATATAATTGTCGAAATCTGGATTTGTTTGAGTTGGCTTTTTTCTGGCTTTTCTCCATAATTCCACAGTAGATATGGACATGTTCGGCATCCCTACAAACGTAAAGAGCTGTAGTATGAGAATCAGGTTTCAAATTCAACGGGAATCCATATTTGGCCGTTTGGGGACAGCACAAAGTCAGGACGTTTAGCAACAAATCTGGATTTTGTTTGAGTTGGCTTTTTTCTTGGTTGTCTCTATAATTCCACAGTAGATATGGACGTGTTGGGCGTACCTACAAACGTGAAGAGCTTTGTAATGCGAATCAGGTTTCAATTTCAACGGGAATCCTTATTTGGCCGTTTGGGGACAGCACAAATTCAGGAGGTTTAGCAATATAATTGTCGAAATCTGGATTTGTTTGAGTTGGCTTTTTTCTGGCTTTTCTCCATAATTCCACAGTAGATATGGACATGTTCGGCATCCCTACAAACGTAAAGAGCTGTAGTATGCGAATCAGGTTTCAAATTCAACGGGAATCCATATTTGGCCGTTTGGGGACAGCACAAAGTCAGGAGGTTTAGCAACAAATCTGGATTTGGTTGAGTTGGCTTTTTTCTTGGTTGTCTCTATATTTCCACAGTAGATATGGACATGTTGGGCATACCTACAAACGTGAAGAGCTGTAGTATGCGAATCAGGTTTCAAATTCAACGGGAATCCATATTTGGCCGTTTGGGGACAGCACAAAGTCAGGAGGTTTAGCAACAAATCTGGATTTGTTTGAGTTGGCTTTTTTCTTGGTTTTCTCCATATTTCCACAGTAGATATGGACATGTTGGGCATACCTACAAACGTGAAGAGCCGTAGTATGCGAATCAGGTTTCAAATTCAACGGTAGCCCATATTTGGCCGTTTGGGGACAGCACAAATTCAGGAGGTTTAGCAACAAATATGGATTTGTTTGAGTTGGCTTTTTTCTTGATTGTCTCGATATTTCCACAGTAGATATGGACATGTTAGGCATACCTACAAACGTGAAGAGCTGTAGTATGCGAATCGGGTTTGAAATTCAACGGGAATCCATATTTGGCCGTTTGGGGACAGCACAAAGTCAGGAGGTTTAGCAACATAATTGTCGAAATCTGGATTTGTTTGAGTTGGCTTTTTTCTTAGTTGTCTCTATATTTCCACAGTAGATATGGACATGTTGGGCATACCTACAAACGTGAAGAGCCGTAGTATGCGAATCAGGTTTCAAATTCAACAGGAGCCCATATTTGGCCGTTTGGGGACAGCACAAAGTCAGGAGGTTTAGCAACAAATCTGTGTTTGTTTGAGTTGGCTTTTTTCTTGGTTGTCTCCATATTTCCACAGTAGATATGGACATGTTAGGCATACCTACAAACGTGAAGAGCTGTAGTATGCGAATCGGGTTTGAAATTCAACGGGAATCCATATTTGGCCGTTTGGGGACAGCACAAAGTCAGGAGGTTTAGCAACATAATTGTCGAAATCTGGATTTGTTTGAGTTGGCTTTTTTCTTAGTTGTCTCTATATTTCCACAGTAGATATGGACATGTTGGGCATACCTACAAACGTGAAGAGCCGTAGTATGCAAATCAGGTTTCAAATTCAACAGGAGCTCATATTTGGCCGTTTGGGGACAGCACAAAGTCAGGAGGTTTAGCAACAAATCTGTGTTTGTTTGAGTTGGCTTTTTTCTTGGTTGTCTCCATATTTCCACAGTAGATATGGACATGTTGGGGATACCTACAAACGTGAAGAGCCGTAGTATGCGAATCAGGTTTCAAATTCAACGGTAGCCCATATTTGGCCCTGTGGGGACAGCACAAAGTCAGGAGGTTTAGCAACAAATCTGGATTTGGTTGAGTTGGCTTTTTTCTTGGTTGTCTCTATATTTCCACAGTAGATATGGACATGTTGGGCATACCTACAAACGTGAAGAGCTGTAGTATGCGAATCAGGTTTCAAATTCAACGGGAATCCATATTTGGCCGTTTGGGGACAGCACAAAGTCAGGAGGTTTAGCAACAAATCTGGATTTGTTTGAGTTGGCTTTTTTCTTGATTGTCTCGATATTTCCACAGTAGATATGGACATGTTAGGCATACCTACAAACGTGAAGAGCTGTAGTATGCGAATCGGGTTTGAAATTCAACGGGAATCCATATTTGGCCGTTTGGGGACAGCACAAAGTCAGGAGGTTTAGCAACATAATTGTCGAAATCTGGATTTGTTTGAGTTGGCTTTTTTCTTAGTTGTCTCTATATTTCCACAGTAGATATGGACATGTTGGGCATACCTACAAACGTGAAGAGCTGTAGTATGCGAATCAGGTTTCAAATTCAACTGGAATCCATATTTGGCCTTTTGGGGACAGCACAAAGTCAGGAGGTTTAGCAACAAATCTGTATTTGGTTGAGTTGGCTTTTTCTTGGTTGTCTCCAAATTTCCACAGTAGATATGGACATGTTAGGCATACCTACAAACGTGAAGAGCTGTAGTATGCGAATCGGGTTTGAAATTCAACGGGAATCCATATTTGGCCGTTTGGGGACAGCACAAAGTCAGGAGGTTTAGCAACATAATTGTCGAAATCTGGATTTGTTTGAGTTGGCTTTTTTCTTAGTTGTCTCTATATTTCCACAGTAGATATGGACATGTTGGGCATACCTACAAACGTGAAGAGCCGTAGTATGCAAATCAGGTTTCAAATTCAACAGGAGCCCATATTTGGCCGTTTGGGGACAGCACAAAGTCAGGAGGTTTAGCAACAAATCTGTGTTTGTTTGAGTTGGCTTTTTTCTTGGTTGTCTCCATATTTCCACAGTAGATATGGACATGTTGCGCATACCTACAAACGTGAAGAGCTGTAGTATGCGAATCAGGTTTCAAATTCAACGGGAATCCATATTTGGCCGTTTGGGGACAGCACAAAGTCAGGAGGTTTAGCAACATGATTGTCGAAATCTGGATTTGTTTGAGTTGGCTTTTTTCTTAGTTGTCTCTATATTTCCACAGTAGATATGGACATGTTGGGCATACCTACAAACATGAAGAGCTGTAGTATGTGAATCAGGTTTCAAATGCAACAGGAATCCATATTTTGCCGTTTGGGGACAGCACAAAGTCAGGAGGTTTAGCAACAAATCTGGATTTGTTTGAGTTGGCTTTTTTCTTGGTTTTCTCCATATTTCCACAGTAGATATGGACATGTTGGGCATACCTACATACGTGAAGAGCTGTAGTATGCGAATCGGGTTTGAAATTCAACGGGAATCCATATTTGGCCGTTTGGGGACAGCACAAAGTCAGGAGGTTTAGCAACATAATTGTCGAAATCTGGATTTGTTTGAGTTGGCTTTTTTCTTAGTTGTCTCTATATTTCCACAGTAGATATGGACATGTTGGGCATACCTACAAACGTGAAGAGCCGTAGTATGCGAATCAGGTTTCAAATTCAACAGGAGCCCATATTTGGCCGTTTGGGGACAGCACAAAGTCAGGAGGTTTAGCAACAAATCTGTGTTTGTTTGAGTTGGCTTTTTTCTTGGTTGTCTCCATATTTCCACAGTAGATATGGACATGTTGCGCATACCTACAAACGTGAAGAGCTGTAGTATGCAAATCAGGTTTCAAATTCAACGGGAATCCATATTTGGCCGTTTGGGGACAGCACAAAGTCAGGAGGTTTAGCAACATAATTGTCGAAATCTGGATTTGTTTGAGTTGGCTTTTTTCTTAGTTGTCTCTATATTTCCACAGTAGATATGGACATGTTGGGCATACCTACAAACATGAAGAGCTGTAGTATGCGAATCAGGTTTCATATGCAACGGGAATCCATATTTGGCCGTTTGGGGACAGCACAAAGTCAGGAGGTTTAGTAACAAATCTGGATTTGTTTGAGTTGGCTTTTTTCTTGGTTTTCTCCATATTTCCACAGTAGATATGGACATGTTGGGCATACCTACATACGTGAAGAGCTGTAGTATGTAAATCAGGTTTCAAATTCAACGGGAATCCATATTTGGCCGTTTGGGGACAGCACAAAGTCAGGAGTTTTAGCAACATAATTGTCGAAATCTGGATTTGTTTGAGTTGGCTTTTTTCTTGATTGTCTCGATATTTCCACAGTAGATATGGACATGTTGGGCATACCTACAAACGAAAAGAGCTGTAGTATGCGAATCAGGTTTCAAATTCAACGGGAATCCATATTTGGCAGTTTGGGGACAGCACAAAGTCAGTTTTAGCAACATAATTGTCGAAATCTGGATTTGTTTGAGTTGGCTTTTTTCTTGGTTGTCTCTATATTTCCACAGTAGATATGGACATGTTGGGCATACCTACAAACGTGAAGAGCTGTAGTATGCGAATCAGGTTTCAAATTCAACGGGAATCCATATTTGGCCGTTTGGGGACAGCACAAAGTCAGGAGGTTTAGCAACAAATCTGGATTTGGTTGAGTTGGCTTTTTTCTTGGTTGTCTCTATATTTCCACAGTAGATATGGACATGTTGGGCATACCTACAAACGTGAAGAGCTGTAGTATGCGAATCAGGTTTCAAATTCAACGGGAATCCATATTTGGCCGTTTGGGGACAGCACAAATTCAGGAGGTTTAGCAACATAATTGTCGAAATCTGGATTTGTTTGAGTTGGCTTTTTTCTTAGTTGTCTCTATATTTCCACAGTAGATATGGACATGTTGGGCATACCTACAAACGTGAAGAGCCGTAGTATGCGAATCAGGTTTCAAATTCAACAGGAGCCCATATTTGGCCGTTTGGGGACAGCACAAAGTCAGGAGGTTTAGCAACAAATCTGTGTTTGTTTGAGTTGGCTTTTTTCTTGGTTGTCTCCATATTTCCACAGTAGATATGGACATGTTGCGCATACCTACAAACGTGAAGAGCTGTAGTATGCGAATCAGGTTTCAAATTCAACGGGAATCCATATTTGGCCGTTTGGGGACTGCACAAAGTCAGGAGGTTTAGCAACATAATGGTCGAGATCTGGATTTGTTTGAGTTGGCTTTTTTCTTAGTTGTCTCTATATTTCCACATTAGATATGGACATGTTGGGCATACCTACAAACATGAAGAGCTGTAGTATGCGAATCAGGTTTCAAATGCAACGGGAATCCATATTTGGCCGTTTGGGGACAGCACAAAGTCAGGAGGTTTAGCAACATAATTGTCGAAATCTGGATTTGTTTGAGTTGGCTTTTTTCTTGATTGTCTCGATATTTCCACAGTAGATATGGACATGTTGGGCATACCTACAAACGTCAAGAGCTGTAGTATGCGAATCAGGTTTCAAATTCAACAGTAATCCATATTTGGCAGTTTGGGGACAGCACAAAGTTAGGTTTAGCAACATAATTGTCGAAATCTGGATTTGTTTGAGTTGGCTTTTTTCTTGGTTGTCTCTATATTTCCACAGTAGATATGGACATGTTGGGCATACCCACAAACGTGAAGTGCTGTAGTATGCGAATCAGGTTTCAAATTCAATGGGAATCCATATTTGGCCGTTTGGGGACAGCACAAAGTCAGGAGGTTTAGCAACAAATCTGGATTTGGTTGAGTTGGCTTTTTTCTTGGTTTTCTCCATATTTCCACAGTAGATATGTACATGTTGGGCATACCTACAAACGTGAAGAGCTGTAGTATGGGAATCAGGTTTCAAATTCAACGGGAATCCATATTTGGCCGTTTGGGGACAGCACAAAGTCAGGAGGTTTAGCAACATAATTGTCGAAATCTGGATTTGTTTGAGTTGGCTTTTTTCTGGCTTTTCTCCATATTTCCAGAGTAGATATGGACATGTTGGACATCCCTACAAACGTGAAGAGCTGTTGTATGTAAATCAGGTTTCAATTTCAACAGGAGCCCATATTTGGCCGTTTGGGGACAGCACAAAGTCAGGAGGTTTAGCAACATAATTGTCAAAATCTGGATTTGTTTGAGTTGGCTTTTTTCTGGCTTTTCTCCATATTTCCAGAGTAGATATGGACATGTTTGGCATCCCTAAAAACGTGAAGAGCTGTAGTATGCAAATCAGGTTTCAAATTCAACGGGAATCCATATTTGGCCGTTTGGGGACAGCACAAAGTCAGGAGGTTTAGCAACAAATCTGGATTTGGTTGAGTTGGCTTTTTTCTTGGTTTTCTCCATATTTCCACAGTAGATATGGACATGTTAGGCATACCTACAAACGTGAAGAGCTGTAGTATGCGAATCATGTTTGAAATACAACTGGAATCCATATTTGGCCGTTTGGGGACAGCACAAAGTCAGGAGGTTTAGCAACATAATTGTCGAAATCTGGATTTGTTTGAGTTGGCTTTTTTCTTAGTTGTCTCTATATTTCCACAGTAGATATGGACATGTTGGGCATACCTACAAACGTGAAGAGCTGTAGTATGCGAATCAGGTTTCAAATTCAACGGGAATCCATATTTGGCCGTTTGGGGACAGCACAAAGTCAGGAGGTTTAGCAACAAATCTGGATTTGGTTGAGTTGGCTTTTTTCTTGGTTTTCTCCATATTTCCACAGTAGATATGTACATGTTGGGCATACCTACAAACGTGAAGAGCTGTAGTATGCGAATCAGGTTTCATATGCAACGGGAATCCATATTTGGCCGTTTGGGGACAGCACAAAGTCAGGAGGTTTAGTAACAAATCTGGATTTGTTTGAGTTGGCTTTTTTCTTGGTTTTCTCCATATTTCCACAGTAGATATGGACATGTTGGGCATACCTACATACGTGAAGAGCTGTAGTATGTAAATCAGGTTTCAAATTCAACGGGAATCCATATTTGGCCGTTTGGGGACAGCACAAAGTCAGGAGTTTTAGCAACATAATTGTCGAAATCTGGATTTGTTTGAGTTGGCTTTTTTCTTGATTGTCTCGATATTTCCACAGTAGATATGGACATGTTGGGCATACCTACAAACGACAAGAGCTGTAGTATGCGAATCAGGTTTCAAATTCAACGGGAATCCATATTTGGCAGTTTGGGGACAGCACAAAGTCAGTTTTAGCAACATAATTGTCGAAATCTGGATTTGTTTGAGTTGGCTTTTTTCTTGGTTGTCTCTATATTTCCACAGTAGATATGGACATGTTGGGCATACCTACAAACGTGAAGAGCTGTAGTATGCGAATCAGGTTTCAAATTCAACGGGAATCCATATTTGGCCGTTTGGGGACAGCACAAAGTCAGGAGGTTTAGCAACAAATCTGGATTTGGTTGAGTTGGCTTTTTTCTTGGTTGTCTCTATATTTCCACAGTAGATATGGACATGTTGGGCATACCTACAAACGTGAAGAGCTGTAGTATGCGAATCAGGTTTCAAATTCAACGGGAATCCATATTTGGCCGTTTGGGGACAGCACAAAGTCAGGAGGTTTAGCAACATAATTGTCGAAATCTGGATTTGTTTGAGTTGGCTTTTTTCTTAGTTGTCTCTATATTTCCACAGTAGATATGGACATGTTGGGCATACCTACAAACGTGAAGAGCCGTAGTATGCGAATCAGGTTTCAAATTCAACAGGAGCCCATATTTGGCCGTTTGGGGACAGCACAAAGTCAGGAGGTTTAGTAACAAATCTGGATTTGTTTGAGTTGGCTTTTTTCTTGGTTTTCTCCATATTTCCACAGTAGATATGGACATGTTGGGCATACCTACATACGTGAAGAGCTGTAGTATGTAAATCAGGTTTCAAATTCAACGGGAATCCATATTTGGCCGTTTGGGAACAGCACAAAGTCAGGAGTTTTAGCAACATAATTGTCGAAATCTGGATTTGTTTGAGTTGGCTTTTTTCTTGATTGTCTCGATATTTCCACAGTAGATATGGACATGTTGGGCATACCTACAAACGACAAGAGCTGTAGTATGCGAATCAGGTTTCAAATTCAACGGGAATCCATATTTGGCAGTTTGGGGACAGCACAAAGTCAGTTTTAGCAACATAATTGTCGAAATCTGGATTTGTTTGAGTTGGCTTTTTTCTTGGTTGTCTCTATATTTCCACAGTAGATATGGACATGTTGGGCATACCTACAAACGTGAAGAGCTGTAGTATGCGAATCAGGTTTCAAATTCAACGGGAATCCATATTTGGCCGTTTGGGGACAGCACAAAGTCAGGAGGTTTAGCAACAAATCTGGATTTGGTTGAGTTGGCTTTTTTCTTGGTTGTCTCTATATTTCCACAGTAGATATGGACATGTTGGGCATACCTACAAACGTGAAGAGCTGTAGTATGCGAATCAGGTTTCAAATTCAACGGGAATCCATATTTGGCCGTTTGGGGACAGCACAAAGTCAGGAGGTTTAGCAACATAATTGTCGAAATCTGGATTTGTTTGAGTTGGCTTTTTTCTTAGTTGTCTCTATATTTCCACAGTAGATATGGACATGTTGGGCATACCTACAAACGTGAAGAGCCGTAGTATGCGAATCAGGTTTCAAATTCAACAGGAGCCCATATTTGGCCGTTTGGGGACAGCACAAAGTCAGGAGGTTTAGCAACAAATCTGTGTTTGTTTGAGTTGGCTTTTTTCTTGGTTGTCTCCATATTTCCACAGTAGATATGGACATGTTGCACATACCTACAAACGTGAAGAGCTGTAGTATGCGAATCAGGTTTCAAATTCAACGGGAATCCATATTTGGCCGTTTGGGGACTGCACAAAGTCAGGAGGTTTAGCAACATAATTGTCGAAATCTGGATTTGTTTGAGTTGGCTTTTTTCTTAGTTGTCTCTATATTTCCACAGTAGATATGGACATGTTGGGCATACCTACAAACATGAAGAGCTGTAGTATGCGAATCAGGTTTCAAATGCAACGGGAATCCATATTTGGCCGTTTGGGGACAGCACAAAGTCAGGAGGTTTAGCAACATAATTGTCGAAATCTGGATTTGTTTGAGTTGGCTTTTTTCTTGATTGTCTCGATATTTCCACAGTTCATATGGACATGTTGGGCATACCTACAAACGTCAAGAGCTGTAGTATGCGAATCAGGTTTCAAATTCAACAGGAATCCATATTTGGCCGTTTGGGGACAGCACAAAGTCAGGAGGTTTAGCAACATAATTGTCGAAATCTGGATTTGTTTGAGTTGGCTTTTTTCTGGCTTTTCTCCATATTTCCAGAGTAGATATGGACATGTTGGACATCCCTACAAACGTGAAGAGCTGTAGTATGTAAATCAGGTTTCAAATTCAACAGGAGCCCATATTTGGCCGTTTGGGGACAGCACAAAGTCAGGAGGTTTAGCAACATAATTGTCAAAATCTGGATTTGTTTGAGTTGGCTTTTTTCTGGCTTTTCTCCATATTTCCAGAGTAGATATGGACATGTTGGGCATCCCTACAAACGTGAAGAGCTGTAGTATGCAAATCACGTTTCAAATTCAACGGGAATCCATATTTGGCCGTTTGGGGACAGCACAAAGTCAGGAGGTTTAGCAACAAATCTGGATTTGGTTGAGTTGGCTTTTTTCTTGGTTTTCTCCATATTTCCACAGTAGATATGGACATGTTAGGCATACCTACAAACGTGAAGAGCTGTAGTATGCGAATCAGGTTTGAAATTCAACGGGAATCCATATTTGGCCGTTTGGGGACAGCACAAAGTCAGGAGGTTTAGCAACAAATCTGGATATGTTTGAGTTGGCTTTTTTCTTGTTTTTTTCCATATTTCCACAGTAGATATGGACATGTTAGGCATACCTACAAACGTGAAGAGCTGTAGTATGCGAATCAGGTTTGAAATTCAACTGGAATCCATATTTGGCCGTTTGGGGACAGCACAAAGTCAGGAGGTTTAACAACATAATTGTCGAAATCTGGATTTGTTTGAGTTTGCTTTTTTCTGGCTTTTCTCCATATTTCCAGAGTAGATATGGACATGTTGGGCATCCCTACAAACGTGAAGAGTTGTAGTATGCGAATCAGGTTTCAAATTCAACGGGAATCCATATTTGGCCGTTTGGGGACAGCACAAAGTCAGGAGGTTTAGCAACATCATTGTGGAAATCTGGATATGTTTGAGTTGGGTTTTTTCTTAGTTGTCTCTATATTTCCACAGTAGATATGGACAAGTTGGGCATACCTACAAACGGGAAGAGCTGTAGTATGCGAATCAGGTTTCAAATTCAACGGGAATCCATATTTGGCCGTTTGGGGACAGCACAAAGTCAGGATGTTTAGCAACAAATCTGGATATGTTTGAGTTGGCTTTTTTCTTGGTTTTTTCCATATTTCCACAGTAGATATGGACATGTTAGGTATACCTACAAACGTGAAGAGCTGTAGTATGCGAATCAGGTTTGAAATTCAACTGGAATCCATATTTGGCCGTTTGGGGACAGCACAAAGTCAGGAGGTTTGACAACATAATTGTCGAAATCTGGATTTGTTTGAGTTGGCTTTTTTCTGGCTTTTCTCCATATTTCCAGAGTAGATATGGACATGTTGGGCATACCTACAAACGTGACGAGCCGTAGTATGCGAATCAGGTTTCAAATTCAACAGGAGCCCATATTTGGCCGTTTGGGGACAGCACAAAGTCAGGAGGTTTAGCAACAAATCTGTTTTTGTTTGAGTTGGCTTTTTTCTTGGTTGTCTCCATATTTCCACAGTAGATATGGACATGTTGTGCATACCTACAAACGTGGAGAGCTGTAGTATGCGAATCAGGTTTCAAATTCAACGGGAATCCATATTTGGCCGTTTGGGGACAGCACAAAGTCAGGAGGTTTAGCAACAAATCTGTGTTTGTTTGAGTTGGCTTTTTTTCTTGGTTTTTTCCATATTTCCACAGTAGATATGGACATGTTAGGCATACCTACAAACGTGAAGAGCTGTAGTATGCGAATCAGGTTTGAAATACAACTGGAATCCATATTTGGCCGTTTGGGGACAGCACAAAGTCAGGAGGTTTAGCAACATAATTGTCGAAATCTGGATTTGTTTGAGTTGGCTGTTTTCTTAGTTGTCTCTATATTTCCACAGTAGATATGGACATGTTGGGCATACCTACAAACGTGAAGAGCTGTAGTATGCGAATCAGGTTTCAAATTCAACGGGAATCCATATTTGGCATTTTGGGGACAGCACAAAGTCAGGAGGTTTAGCAACAAATCTGTGTTTGTTTGAGTTGGCTTTTTTCTTGGTTGTCTCAGTATTTCCACAGTAGATATGGACATGTTGTGCATACCTACAAACGTGAAGAGCTGTAGTATGCGAATCAGGTTTCAAATTCAATGGGAATCCATATTTGGCCTTTTGGGGAAGCTCAGAGTCAAGAGGTTTAGCAATAAATCTGGATTTGTTTGAGTTGGCTTTTTTCTTGGATTTCTCCATATTTCCATAGTAGATATGGACATGTTGGGCATCCCTACAAACATGAAGAGTCTTAGTATGCGAATCAGGTTTCAAATTCAACGGGAATCCATATTTGGCCGTTTGGGGACAGCACAAAGTCAGGAGGTTTAGCAACAAATCTGGATTTGTTTAAATTGGCTTCTTTCTTGGTTGACTCCATATTTCCACAGTAGATATGGACATGTTGGGCATACCTAAAAACGTGAAGAGCTGTAGTATGCGAATCAGGTTTCAAATTCAACAGGAATCCATATTTGGCCGTTTGGGTACAGCACAAAGTAAGGAGGTTTAGCAACAAATCTGGATTTGTTTGAGTTGGCTTTTTTCTTATTTTTCACCATATTTCCACAGTAGATATGGACATGTTGGGCATCCCTACAAACGTGAAGAGCTGTAGTATGCAAATCAGGTTTCAAATTCGACGGGAACCCATATTTGGCCGTTTGGGGACAGCACAAAGTCAGGAGGTTTAGCAACATATCTGGATTTGTTTGAGTTGGCTTTTTTTCTTGGTTTTCTCCATATTTCCACAGTAGATATGGACATGTTGGGCATACCTACAAAGGTGAAGAGCTGTAGTATGCAAATCAGGTTTCAAATTCAACAGGAATCCATATTTGGCCGTTTGGGGACAGCACAAAGTCATGAGGTTTAGCAACATAATTGTAGAAATCTGGATTTGTTTGAGTTGGCTTTTTTCTGGCTTTTCTCCATAATTCCACAGTAGATATGGACATGTTGGGCATACCTACAAATGAGTAGAGCTGTAGTATGCAAATCAGTTCATAAAATTCAACGGGAATCGATATTTGGCCGTTTTGGGAGAGCACAAAGTCAGGAGGTTTAGCAACAAATCTGGATTTGTTTGAGTTGGCTTTTTTCTTGGTTTTCTCCATATTTTCACAGTAGATATGGACATGTTGGGCATACCTACAAACGTGGAGAGCCATAGTATGCAAATCAGGTTTCAAATTCAACGGGAATCCAAATTCGGCCATTTGGGGAAACGCAAAATCAGGAGGTTTAGCAATAAATCTGGATTTGTTTGAGTTGGCTTTTTTCTGGCTTTTCTCCATAATTCCACAGTAGATATGGACATGTTGGGCATCACTACGAACGTGAAAAGCTGTAGTATGCAAATCAGGTTTCAAATTCAACGCAAACCCATATTTGGCCGTTTGGGGACAGCAAAAGGTCAGGAGGTTTAGCAACATAATTGTCGAAATCTGGATTTGTTTGAGTTGGCTTTTTCTTGGTTTTCTCCATATTTAACCAGTATATATGGACATGTTGGGCATACCTACATACATGAAGAGCTGTATTATGCGAATCAGGTTTTCTAAATCAACGGGAATCCATATTTGGCCGTTTGGGTACAGCACAAAGTAAGGAGGTTTAGCAACAAATCTGGATTTGTTTGAGTTGGCTTTTTTCTTGGTTTTCTCCATATTTCCACAGTAGATATGGACATGTTGGGCATACCTACAAACGTGAAGAGCTGTAGTATGCGAATCAGGTTTCAAATTCAACGGGAATCCATATTTGGCCGTTTGGGACAGCACAAAGTCAGGAGGTTTAGCAACAAATCTGGATTTGTTTGAGTTGGCTTTTTTTCTGGCTTTTGTCCATAATTCCACAGTAGATATGGACATGTTGGGCATACCTACAAACGTGAAGAGCTGTAGTATGCGAATCAGGTTTCAAATTCAACGGGAATCCATATTTGGCCGTTTGGGCCAGCACACAGTCAGGAGGTTTAGCAACATAATTGTCGAAATCTGGATTTGTTTCAGTTGGCTTTTTTCTTGGTATTCTCCATATTTTCACAGTAGATATGGACATGTTGGGCATACCTACAAACGTGAAGAGCTGTAGTATGCGAATCAGGTTTGAAATTCAATGGGAATCCATATTTGGCTGTTTGGGACAGCACAAAGTCAGGAGGTTTAGCAACATAATTGTTGAAATCTGGATTTGTTTGAGTTGGCTTTTTTTCTGGCTTTTCTCTATAATTCCACAGTAGATAAGGACATGTTGGGCATACATACAAACGTGAAGAGCTGTAGTATGCAAATCAGGTTTCAAATTCAACGGAATCCAAATTCGACCATTTGGGGAAGCGCAAAGTCAGGAGGTTTAGCAACAAATCTGGATTTGTTTGAGTTGGCTTTTTTCTGGCTTTTCTCAATAATTCCACAGTAGATATGGACATGTTGGGCATACCTACAAATGTGTAGAGATGTAGTATGCAAATCAGTTCATAAAATTCAACGGGAATCGATATTTGGCCGTTTTGGGAGAGCACAAAGTCAGGAGGTTTAGCAACAAATCTGGATTTGTTTGAGTTGGCTTTTTTCTTGGTTTTCTCCATATTATCACAGTAGATATGGACATGTTGGGCATACCTACAAACGTGGAGAGCCATAGTATGCGAATCAGGTTTCAAATTCAACGGGAATCCAAATTCGGCCATTTGGGGAAACGCAAAATCAGGAGGTTCAGCAATAAATCTGGATTTGTTTGAGTTGGATTTTTTCTGGCTTTTCTCCATAATTCCACAGTAGATATGGACATTTTGGGCATCCCTCCAAACGTGAAAAGCTGTAGTATGCGAATCAGGTTTCAAATTCAACGGGAATCCAAATTTGGCCATTTGGGGACAGCACAAAGTCAGGAGGTTTAACAACATATCTGGATTTGTTTGAGTTGGCTTTTTTCTTGGTTTTCTCCATATTTTCACAATACATATAGACATGTTGGGCATACCTACAAACGTGAAGAGTCGTAGTATGCAAATCAGGTTTCAAATTCAACGCAAACCCATATTTGGCCGTTTGGGGACAGCAAAAAGTCAGGAGGTTTAGCAACATAATTGTCGAAATCTGGATTTGTTTGAGTTGGCTTTTTCTTGGTTTTCTCCATATTTACACAGTATATATGGACATGTTGGGCATACCTACATACATGAAGAGCTGTTTTATGCGAATCAGGTTTTCTAAATCAACGGGAATCCATATTTGGCCGTTTGGGTACAACACAAAGTAAGGAGGTTTAGCAACAAATCTGGATTTGTTTGAGTTGGCTTTTTTCTTGGTTTTCTCCATATTTCCACAGTAGATATGGACATGTTGGGCATCTCTACAAACTTGAAAAGTCATAGTATGTGAATCAGGTTTCAAATTCAACGGGAACCCATATTTGGCCGTTTGGGGACAGCACAAAGTCAGGAGGTTTAGCAACATGATTGTCGAAATCTGGATTTGTTTGAGTTGGCTTTTTCTTGGTTTTCTCCCTATTTCCACAGTAGATATGGACATGTTGGGCATCTCTACAAACGTGAAGAGCCGTAGTATGCGAGTCAGGTTTCAAATTCAACGGGAACCCATATTTGGCCGTTTCGGGACAGTACAAAGTCAGGAGTTTTAGCAACAAATCTGGATTTGTTTGAGTTGGCTTTTTTCTTGGTTTTCTCCATATTTTCACAGTAGATATGGACATGTTGGGCATACCTACAAACGTGAAGAGCTGTAGTATGTGAATCAGGTTTCAAATTCAATGGGAATCCATATTTGGCTGTTTAGGGAACGCACAAAGTCAGGAGGTTTAGCAACATAATTGTTTAAATCTGGATTTGTTTGAGTTGGATTTTTTTCTGGCTTTTCTCTATAATTCCACAGTAGATATGGACATGTTGGGCATACATACAAACGTGAAGAGCTGTAGTATGCAAATCAGGTTTCAAATTCAACGGAATCCAAATTCGACCATTTGGGGAAGCGCAAAGTCAGGAGGTTTAGCAACAAATCTGGATTTGTTTGAGTTGGCTTTTTTCTGGCTTTTCTCCGTAATTCCACAGTAGATATGGACATGTTGGGCATACCTACAAATGTGTAGAGCTGTATTATGCAAATCAGTTCATAAAATTCAATGGGAATCGATATTTGGCCGTTTTGGGAGAGCACAAAGTCAGGAGGTTTAGCAACAAATCTGGATTTGTTTGAGTTGGCTTTTTTCTTGGTTTTCTCCATATTTTCGCAGTAGATATGGACATGTTGGGCATACCTACAAACGTGGAGAGCCATAGTATACGAATCAGGTTTCAAATTCAACGGGAACCCATATTTGACCGTTTCGGGTAAGCACAAAGTCAGGAGTTTTAGCAACAAATCTGGATTTGTTTGAGTTGGCTTTTTTCTTGGTTTTCTCCATATTTCCACAGTAGATATGGACATGTTGGGCATCCCTACAAACGTGAAGAGCCGTAGTATGTAAATCAGGTTTCAAATTCAACGGGAATCCAAATTCGGCCATTTGGGGAAACGCAAAATGAGGAGGTTTAGCAATAAATCTGGATTTGTTTGAGTTGGCTTTTTTCTGGCTTTTCTCTATAATTCCACAGTAGATATGGACATGTTGGGCATCCTTACAAACGTGAAAAGCTGTAGTATGCGAATCAGGTTTCAAATTCAACGGGAATCCAAATTTGGCCATTTGGGGACAGCACAAAGTCAGGAGGTTTAGCAACAAATCTGTATTTGTTTGAGTTGGCTTTTTTCTTGGTTTTCTCCATATTTTCACAATACATATAGACATGGTGGGCATACCTACAAACGTGAAAAGCTGTAGTATGCGAATCAGGTTTCAAATTCAACGCAAACCCATATTTGGCCGTTTGGGGACAGCAAAAATTCAGGAGGTTTAGCAACATAATTGTCGAAATCTGGATTTGTTTGAGTTGGCTTTTTTCTTGGTTTTCTCCATATTTCCACAGTAGATATGGAAATGTTGGGCATACCTACAAATGTGTAGAGCTGTATTATGCAAATCAGTTAATAAAATTCAACGGGAATCGATATTTGGCCGTTTGGGGACAGCACAAAGTCATGAGGTTTAGCAACATAATTGTCGAAATCGGGATTTGTTTGAGTTGGCTTTTTCTTGGTTTTCTCCATATTTCCACAGTAGATATGGACATGTTGGGCATGCCTACAAACATGAAGAGCTGTAGTATGCGAGTCAGGTTTCAACTTCAAGTAAGGAGGTTTAGCAACAAATCTGGATTTGTTTGAGTTGGCTTTTTTCTTGGTTTTCTCCATATTTCCACAGTAGATATGGACATGTTGGGCATACCTACAAACGTGAAGAGCTGTAGTATGCGAGTCAGGTTTCAACTTCAACTGGAATCCATATTTGGCCGTTTGGGGACAGCACAAAGTCAGGAGGTTTAGCAACAAATCTGGATTTGTTTGAGTTGGCTTTTTTTTCTGGCTTTTCTCCATAATTCCACAGTAGATATGGACATGTTGGGCATACATACAAACGTGAAGAGCTGTAGTATGCAAATCAGGTTTCAAATTCAACGGAATCCAAATTCGACCATTTAGGGAAGCGCAAAGTCAGGAGGTTTAGCAACAAATCTGGATTTGTTTGAGTTGGCTTTTTTCTGGCTTTTCTCCGTAATTCCACAGTAGATATGGACATGTTGGGCATGCCTACAAACATGAAGAGCTGTAGTATGCGAATCAGGTTTTCTAAATCAATGGCAATCCATATTTGGCCGTTTGGGGACAACACAAAGTCAGGAGGTTTAGCAACGAATCTGGATTTGTTTGAGTTGGCTTTTTTCTTGGTTTTCTCCATATTTCCACAGTAGATATGGACATGTTGGGCATGCCTACAAACGTGAAGAGCCGTAGTATGCAAATCAGTTTTCAAATCCAACGGGAATCCAAATTCGGCCATTTGGGGAAACGCAAAAACAGGAGGTTTAGCAATAAATCTGGATGTGTTTGAGTTGGCTTTTTTCTTGGTTTTCTACATATTTTCACAGTAGATATGGACATGTTGGGCATCCCTACAAACGTGAAGAGTTGTAGTATGCAAATCAGGTTTCAAATTCAACGCGAACCCATATTTGGCCGTTTGGGGACAGCAAAAAGTCAGGAGGTTTAGCAACATAATTGTCGAAATCTGGATTTGTTTGAGTTGGCTTTTTCTTGGTTTTCTCCATATTTCCACAGTATATATGGACATGTTGGGCATACGTACATACATGAAGAGCTGTATTATGCGATTCAGGTTTTCTAAATCAACGGGAATCCATATTTGGCCGTTTGGGTACAAGACAAAGTAAGGAGGTTTAGCAACAAATCTGGATTTGTTTGAGTTGGCTTTTTTCTTGGTTTTCTCCATATTTCCACAGTAGATATGGACATGTTGGGCATACCTACAAACGTGAAGAGCTGTAGTATGCGAGTCAGGTTTCAACTTCAACGGGAATCCATATTTGGCCGTTTGGGGACAGCACAAAGTCAGGAGGTTTAGCAACAAATCTGGATTTGTTTGAGTTGGCTTTTTTTCTGGCTTTTCTCCATAATTCCACAGTAGATATGGACATGTTGGGCATACATACAAACGTGAAGAGCTGTAGTATGTAAATCAGGTTTCAAATTCAACGCAAATCCATATTTGGCCGTTTGGGACAGCACAAAGTCAGGAGGTTTAGCAACACAATTGTCGAAATCTGGATTCGTTTCAGTTGGCTTTTTTCTTGGTATTCTCCATATTTCCACAGTAGATATGGACATGTTGGGCATCCCTACAAACGTGAAGAGTCGTAGTATGTGAATCAGTTTTCAAATTCAACGGGAACCCATATTTGGCCGTTTGGGGACAGCACAAAGTCAGGATGTTTAGCAACATGATTGTCGAAATCTGGATTTGTTTGAGTTGGCTTTTTCTTGGTATTCTCCATATTTTCACAGTAGATATGGACATGTTGGGCATACATACAAACGTGAAGAGCTGTAGTATGCAAATCAGGTTTCAAATTCAACGGAATCCAAATTCGACCATTTGGGGAAGTCCAAAGTCAGGAGGTTTAGCAACAAATCTGGATTTGTTTGAGTTGGCTTTTTTCTGTCTTTTCTCCATAATTCCACAGTAGATATGGACATTTTGGGCATACCTACAAACGTGAAGAGCTGTAGTATGTGAATCAGGTTTCAAATTCAATGGGAATCCATATTTGGCTGTTTGGGGACAGCACAAAGTCAGGAGGTTCAGCAACAAATCTGGATTTGTTTGAGTTGGCTTTTTTCTTGGTTTTCTCCATATTTCCACAGTAGATATGGAAATGTTGGGCATACCTACAAATGTGTAGAGCTGTATTATGCAAAGCAGTTAATAAAATTCAACGGGAATCGATATTTGGCCGTTTGGGGACAGCACAAGGTCATGAGGTTTAGCAACATAATTGTCGAAATCTGGATTTGTTTGAGTTGGCTTTTTCTTGGTTTTCTCCATATTTCCACAGTAGATATGGACATGTTGGGCATACCTACATACATGAAGAGCTGTAGTATGCGAATCAGGTTTTCTAAATCAATGGGAATCCATATTTGGCCGTTTGGGGACAACACAAAGTCAGGAGGTTTAGCAACGAATCTGGATTTGTTTGAGTTGGCTTTTTTCTTGGTTTTCTCCATATTTCCACAGTAGATATGGACATGTTGGGCATCCCTACAAACGTGAAGAGTTGTAGTATGCAAATCAGGTTTCAAATTCAACGCGAACCCATATTTGGCCGTTTGGGGACAGCACAAAGTCAGGAGGTTTAGCAACAAATCTGGATTTGTTTGAGTTGGCTTTTTTCTTGGTTTTCTCCATATTTTCACAGTAGATATGGACATGTTGAGCATACCTACAAACGTGAAGAGCTGTAGTATGTGAATCAGGTTTCAAATTCAATGGGAATCCATATTTGGCTGTTTGGGGACAGCACAAAGTCAGGAGGTTTAGCAACAAATCTGGATTTGTTTGAGTTGGCTTTTTCCGGCTTTTCACCATAATTCCACAGTAGATATGGAAATGTTGGGCATACCTACAAATGTGTAGAGCTGTATTATGCAAAGCAGTTAATAAAATTCAACGGGAATCGATATTTGGCCTTTTGGGGACAGCACAAAGTCATGAGGTTTAGCAACATAATTGTCGAAATCTGGATTTGTTTGAGTTGGCTTTTTCTTGGTTTTCTCCATATTTCCACAGTAGATATGGACATGTTGGGCATACCTACATACATGAAGAGCTGTAGTATGCGAATCAGGTTTTCTAAATCAATGGGAATCCATATTTGGCCGTTTGGGGACAACACAAAGTCAGGAGGTTTAGCAACGAATCTGGATTTGTTTGAGTTGGCTTTTTTCTTGGTTTTCTCCATATTTCCACAGTAGATATGGACATGTTGGGCATCCCTACAAACGTGAAGAGTTGTAGTATGCAAATCAGGTTTCAAATTCAACGCGAACCCATATTTGGCCGTTTGGGGACAGCAAAAAGTCAGGAGGTTTAGCAACATAATTGTCGAAATCTGGATTTGTTTGAGTTGGCTTTTTCTTGGTTTTCTCCATATTTCCACAGTATATATGGACATGTTGGGCATACGTACATACATGAAGAACTGTATTATGCGATTCAGGTTTTCTAAATCAACGGGAATCCATATTTGGCCGTTTGGGTACAAGACAAAGTAAGGAGGTTTAGCAACAAATCTGGATTTGTTTGAGTTGGCTTTTTTCTTGGTTTTATCCATATTTCCACAGTAGATATGGACATGTTGGGCATACCTACAAACGAGAAGAGCTGTAGTATGCGAGTCAGGTTTCAACTTCAACGGGAATCCATATTTGGCCGTTTGGGGACAGCACAAAGTCAGGAGGTTTAGCAACAAATCTGGATTTGTTTGAGTTGGCTGTTTTTTCTGGCTTTTCTCCATAATTCCACAGTAGATATGGACATGTTGGGCATCCCTACAAACGTGAAGAGTCGTAGTATGTGAATCAGTTTTCAAATTCAACAGGAACCCATATTTGGCAGTTTGGGGACAGCACAAAGTCAGGATGTTTAGCAACATGATTGACAAAATCTGGATTTGTTTGAGTTGGCTTTTTCTTGGTTTTCTCCATATTTCCACAGTAGATATGGACATGCTGGGCATCCCTACAAACGTGAAGAGCCGTAGTATGTAAATCAGATTTCAAATTCAACGGGAATTCAAATTTGGCCATTTGGGGAAGCGCAAAGTCAGGAGGTTTAGCAACAAATCTGGATTTGTTTGACTTGGCTTTTTTCTGGCTTTTCTCCATATTTCCACAGTACATATGGACATGTTGGGCATCTCTACAAACGTGAAGAGCCATAGTATACGAATCAGGTTTCAAATTCAACAGGAACCCATATTTGGCCGTTTCGGGACAGCACAAAGTCAGGAGTTTTAGCAACAAATCTGGATTTGTTTGAGTTGGCTTTTTTCTTGGTTTTCTCCATATTTTCACAGTAGATATGGACATGTTGAGCATACCTACAAACGTGAAGAGCTGTAGTATGTGAATCAGGTTTCAAATTCAATGGGAATCCATATTTGGCTGTTTGGGGACAGCACAAAGTCAGGAGGTTTAGCAACATAATTGTTGAAATCTGGATTTGTTTGAGTTGCCTTTTTTTCTGGCTTTTCTCTATAATTCCACAGTAGATATGGACATGTTGGGCATACATACAAACGTTAAGAGCTGTAGTATGCAAATCAGGTTTCAAATTCAACGGAATCCAAATTCGACCATTTGGGGAAGCGCAAAGTCAGGAGGTTTAGCAACAAATCTGGATTTGTTTGAGTTGGCTTTTTTCTGTCTTTTCTCCATATTTCCACAGTAGATATGGAAATGTTGGGCATACCTACAAATGTGTAGAGCTGTAGTATGCAAATCAGTTAAAAAAATTCAACGGGAATCGATATTTGGCCGTTTGGGGACAGCACAAAGTCAGGAGGTTTAGCAACAAATCTGGATTTGTTTGAGTTGGCTTTTTTCTTGGTTTTCTCCATATTTTCACAGTACATATGGACATGTTGGGCATACCTACAAACGTGAAGAGCTTTAGTATGCGAATCAGGTTTCAAATTCAACGGGAATCCAGATTCGGCCATTTGGGGAAACGCAAAATCAGGAGGTTTAGCAATAAATCTGGATTTGTTTGAGTTGGCTTTTTTCTGGCTTTTCTCCATAATTCCACTGTAGATATGGACATGTTAGGCATCCCTACAAACGTAAAAAGCTGTAGTATGCGAATCAGGTTTCAAATTCAACGGGATTCCATATTTGGCCATTTGGGGACAGCACAAATTCAGGATGTTTAGCAACATGATTGTTGAAATCTGGATTTGTTTGAGTTGGCTTTTTCTTGGTTTTCTCCATATTTCCACAGTAGATATGGACATACCTACCAAAGTGAAGAGATGCAGTATGCAAATCAGGTTTCATATTCAACGGGATTCCATATTTGGCCGTTTGGGGACAGCACAAAGTCAGGATGTTTAGCAACATGATTGTTGAAATCTTGATTTGTTTGAGTTGCATTTTTTATGGCTTTTCTCCATAATTCAAAAGTAGATATGGACATGTTGGGCATCCCTACAAACGTGAAAAGCTGTAGTATACAAATCAGGTTTCAAATATAACGGGAATCCATATTTGGCCGTTTGGGGACAGCACAAAGTCAGGAGGTTTAGCAACAAATCTGGATTTGTTTGAGTTGGCTTTTTTCCGGCTTTTCACCATAATTCCACAGTAGATATGGACATGTTGGGCATACCTACAAATGTGAAGAGCCATATTATGCGAGTCAGGTTTCAAATCCAACGGGAACCCATATTTGGCCGTTTGGGGACAGCACAAAGTCAGGAGGTTCAGCAACAAATCTGGATTTGTTTGAGTTGGCTTTTTTCTTGGTTTTCTCCAAATTTCCACAGTTGATTTGGACATACCTACCAAAGTGAAGAGATGCAGTATGCAAATCAGGTTTCATATTCAACGGGATTCCATATTTGGCCGTTTGGGGACAGCACAAAGTCAAGATGTTTAGCAACATGATTGTTGAAATCTGGATTTGTTTGAGTTGGCTTTTTCTTGGTTTTCTCCATATTTCCACAGTAGATATGGACATGTTGGGCATCCCTACAAACGTGAATAGCTGTAGTATGCAAATCAGGTATCAAATTCAACGGGAACCCATATTTGGCCGTTTGGGGACAGCACAAAGTCAGGAGGTTTAGCAACAAATCTGGATTTGTTTGAGTTGGCTTTTTTCTTGGTTTTCTCCATATTTTCACAGTAGATATGGAAATGTTGGGCATCCCTACAAACGTGAAGAGCCGTATTATGCAAATCAGGTTTCAAATGCAACGGGAATCCAAATTCGGCCATTTGGGGAAGCGCAAAGTCAGGAGGTTTAGCACCAAATTAGATTTGTTTGAGTTGGCTTTTTTCTGGCTTTTCTCCATAATTCCACAGTAGATATGGACATGTTGGGCATACCTACAAACGTGAAGAGCCATAGTAGGCAAGTCAGGTTTCAAATTCAACGGGAACCCATATTTGGCCGTTTGGGGACAGCACAAAGTCAGGAGGTTTAGCAACAAATCTGGATTTGTTTGAGTTGGCTTTTTTCTTGGTTTTCTCCATATTTCCACAGTAGATATGGACATGTTGGGCATCCCTACAAACGTGAAGAGCTGTAGTATGCAAATCAGGTTTCAAATTCAACGCGAACCCATATTTGGCCGTTTGGGGACAGCAAAAATTCAGGAGGTTTAGCAACCTAATTGTCGAAATCTGGATTTGTTTGAGTTGGCTTTTTCATGGTTTTCTCCATATTTCCACAGTATATATGGACAGGTTGGGCATACGTACATACATGAAGAGCTGTATTATGCGATTCAGGTTTTCTAAATCAACGGGAATCCATATTTGGCCGTTTGGGTACAAGACAAAGTAAGGAGGTTTAGCAACAAATCTGGATTTGTTTGAGTTGGCTTTTTTCTTGGTTTTCTCCATATTTCCACAGTAGATATGGACATGTTGGGCATACCTACAAACGTGAAGAGCTGTAGTATGCAAATCAGGTTTCAAATTCAACGGAATCCAAATTCGACCATTTGGGGAAGCGCAAAGTCAGGAGGTTTAGCAACAAATCTGGATTTGTTTGAGTTGGCTTTTTTCTGTCTTTTCTCCATATTTCCACAGTAGATATGGAAATGTTGGGCATACCTACAAATGTGTAGAGCTGTAGTATGCAAATCAGTTAAAAAAATTCAACGGGAATCGATATTTGGCCGTTTGGGGACAGCACAAAGTCAGGAGGTTTAGCAACAAATCTGGATTTGTTTGAGTTGGCTTTTTTCTTGGTTTTCCCCATATTTTCACAGTACATATGGACATGTTGGGCATACCTACAAACGTGAAGAGCTTTAGTATGCGAATCAGGTTTCAAATTCAACGGGAATCCAGATTCGGCCATTTGGGGAAACGCAAAATCAGGAGGTTTAGCAATAAATCTGGATTTGTTTGAGTTGGCTTTTTTCTGGCTTTTCTCCATAATTCCACTGTAGATATGGACATGTTGGGCATCCCTACAAACGTAAAAAGCTGTAGTATGCGAATCAGGTTTCAAATTCAACGGGATTCCATATTTGGCCATTTGGGGACAGCACAAAGTCAGGATGTTTAGCAACATGATTGTGGAAATCTGGATTTGTTTGAGTTGGCTTTTTCTTGGTTTTCTCCATATTTCCACAGTAGATATGGACATACCTACCAAAGTGAAGAGATGCAGTATGCAAATCAGGTTTCATATTCAACGGGATTCCATATTTGGCCGTTTGGGGACAGCACAAAGTCAGGATGTTTAGCAACATGATTGTTGAAATCTGGATTTGTTTGAGTTGCATTTTTTATGGCTTTTCTCCATAATTCAAAAGTAGATATGGACATGTTGGGCATCCCTACAAACGTGAAGAGCTGTAGTATACAAATCAGGTTTAAAATATAACGGGAATCCATATTTGGCCGTTTGGGGACAGCACAAAGTCAGGAGGTTTAGCAACAAATCTGGATTTGTTTGAGTTGGCTTTTTTCCGGCTTTTCACCATAATTCCACAGTAGATATGGACATGTTGGGCATACCTACAAATGTGAAGAGCCATATTATGCGAGTCAGGTTTCAAATTCAACGGGAACCCATATTTGGCCGTTTGGGGACAGCACAAAGTCAGGAGGTTCAGCAACAAATCTGGATTTGTTTGAGTTGGCTTTTTTCTTGGTTTTCTCCAAATTTCCACAGTTGATTTGGACATACCTACCAAAGTGAAGAGATGCAGTATGCAAATCAGGTTTCATATTCAACGGGATTCCATATTTGGCCGTTTGGGGACAGCACAAAGTCAAGATGTTTAGCAACATGATTGTTGAAATCTGGATTTGTTTGAGTTGGCTTTTTCTTGGTTTTCTCCATATTTCCACAGTAGATATGGACATGTTGGGTATCCCTACAAACGTGAAGAGCCGTACTATGCGAATCAGGTTTCAAATTCAACGGGAATCCAAAATCGGCCATTTGGGGAAGCGCAAAGTCAGGAGGTTTAGCACCAAATGACATTTGTTTGAGTTGGCTTTTTTCTGGCTTTTCTTCATAATTCCACAGTAGATATGGACATGGTGGGCATCCCTACAAACGTGAAGAGCTGTAGTATGCAAATCAGGTATCAAATTCAACGGGAATCCATATTTGGCCGTTTGGGGACAGCACAAAGTCAGGAGGTTTAGCAACAAATCTGGATTTGTTTGAGTTGGCTTTTTTTTTTGTTTTATCCATATTTACACAGTAGATATGGACATGATGGGCATCCCTACAAACGTGAAGAGCTGTAGTATGCAAATAAGGTTTCAAATTTAACGGGAATCCATATTTGGCTGTTTGGGGACAGCACAAAGTCAGTAGGTTTAGCAATAAATCTGGATTTGATCGAATTGTCTTTTTTCTTGGTTTTCTCCATATTTCCACAGTAGATATGGACATGTTGGGCATACCTTCAACACTGAAGAGCTGTAGAATGCGAATCAGGTTTCAAATTCAATGTGAATCCATATTTGGCCGTTTGGGGACAGCACAAAGTCAGGAGGTTTAGCAACATAATTGTCGAAATCTGGATTTGTTTGAGTTGGCTTTTTTCTTGGTTTTCTCCAAATTTCCACAGTTGATTTGGACATACCTACCAAAGTGAAGAGATGCAGTATGCAAATCAGGTTTCATATTCAACGGGATTCCATATTTGGCCGTTTGGGGACAGCACAAAGTCAGGAGGTTTAGCAACAAATCTGGATTTGTTTGAGTTGGCTTTTTTCCGGCTTTTCACCATTTTTCCACAGTAGATATGGACATGTTGGGCATACCTACAAATGTGAAGAGCCATATTATGCGAGTCAGGTTTCAAATTCAACGGGAACCCATATTTGGCCGTTTGGGGACAGCACAAAGTCAGGAGGTTCAGCAACAAATCTGGATTTGTTTGAGTTGGCTTTTTTCTTGGTTTTCTCCAAATTTCCACAGTTGATTTGGACATACCTACCAAAGTGAAGAGATGCAGTATGCAAATCAGGTTTCATATTCAACGGGATTCCATATTTGGCCGTTTGGGGACAGCACAAAGTCAAGATGTTTAGCAACATGATTGTTGAAATCTGGATTTGTTTGAGTTGGCTTTTTCTTGGTTTTCTCCATATTTCCACAGTAGATATGGACATGTTGGGTATCCCTACAAACGTGAAGAGCCGTACTATGCGAATCAGGTTTCAAATTCAACGGGAATCCAAAATCGGCCATTTGGGGAAGCGCAAAGTCAGGAGGTTTAGCACCAAATGACATTTGTTTGAGTTGGCTTTTTTCTGGCTTTTCTTCATAATTCCACAGTAGATATGGACATGGTGGGCATCCCTACAAACGTGAAGAGCTGTAGTATGCAAATCAGGTATCAAATTCAACGGGAATCCATATTTGGCCGTTTGGGGACAGCACAAAGTCAGGAGGTTTAGCAACAAATCTGGATTTGTTTGAGTTGGCTTTTTTTTTTGTTTTATCCATATTTACACAGTAGATATGGACATGATGGGCATCCCTACAAACGTGAAGAGCTGTAGTATGCAAATAAGGTTTCAAATTTAACGGGAATCCATATTTGGCTGTTTGGGGACAGCACAAAGTCAGTAGGTTTAGCAATAAATCTGGATTTGATCGAATTGTCTTTTTTCTTGGTTTTCTCCATATTTCCACAGTAGATATGGACATGTTGGGCATACCTTCAACACTGAAGAGCTGTAGAATGCGAATCAGGTTTCAAATTCAATGTGAATCCATATTTGGCCGTTTGGGGACAGCACAAAGTCAGGAGGTTTAGCAACATAATTGTCGAAATCTGGATTTGTTTGAGTTGGCTTTTTTCTTGGTTTTCTCCAAATTTCCACAGTTGATTTGGACATACCTACCAAAGTGAAGAGATGCAGTATGCAAATCAGGTTTCATATTCAACGGGATTCCATATTTGGCCGTTTGGGGACAGCACAAAGTCAAGATGTTTAGCAACATGATTGTTGAAATCTGGATTTGTTTGAGTTGGCTTTTTCTTGGTTTTCTCCATATTTCCACAGTAGATATGGACATGTTGGGTATCCCTACAAACGTGAAGAGCCGTACTATGCGAATCAGGTTTCAAATTCAACGGGAATCCAAAATCGGCCATTTGGGGAAGCGCAAAGTCAGGAGGTTTAGCACCAAATGACATTTGTTTGAGTTGGCTTTTTTCTGGCTTTTCTTCATAATTCCACAGTAGATATGGACATGGTGGGCATCCCTACAAACGTGAAGAGCTGTAGTATGCAAATCAGGTATCAAATTCAACGGGAATCCATATTTGGCCGTTTGGGGACAGCACAAAGTCAGGAGGTTTAGCAATAAATCTGGATTTGATCGAATTGTCTTTTTTCTTGGTTTTCTCCATATTTCCACAGTAGATATGGACATGTTGGGCATCCCTACAAACGTGAAGAGCTGTAGTATGCAAATCAGGTTTCAAATTCAATGGGAATCCAAATTCGGCCATTTGGGGAAGCTCAAAGTCAGGAGGTTGAGCAACAATTCTGGATTTGTTTGTTGGATTTTTTATGGGTTTTCTCCGTAATTCCACAGTAGATATGGACATATTGGGCATCCCTACAAACGTGAAGAGCTGTAGTATGCGAATCAGGTTTCAAATTCAACGGGAAACCATATTTGGCCGTTTGGGGACAGCACAAAGTCAGGAGGTTTAGCAACAAATCTGGATTTGATTGAGTTGGCTTTTTTCTGGCTTTTCTCCATAATTCCACATTACATATTGACATGTTGGGCATTCCTACAAACGTGAAGAGCTGTAGTATGCATCATCAGGTTTCAAATTCAACGGGGATCCATATTTGGCCGTTTGAGGACAGCACAAAATCAGGAGGTTTAGCAACATGATTGTCGAAATCTGGATTTGTTTGATTTGGCTTTTTTTCTGGCTTTTCTCCATAATTCCACAGTAGATATGGACATTTTGGGCATCCCTACAAACGCAAAGAGCTGTAGTATGCTTTTCAGGTTTCAAATTCAATGGGAATCCATATTTGGCCGTTTGGGGAAGTGCAAAGTCAGGAGGTTTAGCAACAAATCTGGATTTGTTTGAGTTGGCTTTTTCTTGGTTTTCTCCATATTTCCACAGTAGATATGGACATGTTGCGCATACCTACAAACGTAAAGAGCTGTAGTATGCGAGTCAGGTTTCAAATTCAACGGGAACCCATATTTGGCCGTTTCGGGACAGCACAAAGTCAGTAGGTTTATCAACAAATCTGGATATGTTCGAATTGGCTTTTTTCTTGATTTTCTCCATATTTCCACAGTAGATATGGACATGTTGGGCATCCCTACAAACGTGAAGAGCTGTAGTATGCGAATCAGGTTTCAAATTCAACGGGAATCCATATTTGGCCGTTTGGGGACAGCACAAAGTCAGGATGTTTAGCAACATGATTGTTGAAATCTGGATTTGTTTGAGTTGGCTTTTACTTGGTTTTCTCCATATTTCCACAGTAGATATGGACATGTTGGGTATCCCTACAAACGTGAAGAGCCGTACTATGCGAATCAGGTTTCAAATTCAACGGGAATCCAAAATCGGCCATTTGGGGAAGCGCAAAGTCAGGAGGTTTAGCACCAAATTAGATTTGTTTGAGTTGGCTTTTTTCTGGCTTTTCTTCATAATTCCACAGTAGATATGGACATGGTGGGCATCCCTACAAACGTGAAGAGCTGTAGTATGCAAATCAGGTATCAAATTCAACGGGAACCCATATTTGGCCATTTGGGGAAGCGCAAATTCAGGTTTATCAACAAATCTGGATTTGTTTGAGTTGCATTTTTTTATGGCTTTTCTCCATAATTCAAAAGTAGATATGGACATGTTGGGCATCCCTACAAACGTGAAGAGCTGTAGTATACAAATCAGGTTTCAAATATAACGGGAATCCATATTTGGCCGTTTGGGGACAGCACAAAGTCAGGACGTTTTGCAACAAATCTGGATTTGTTTGAGTTGGCTTTTTTTTTTTGTTTTATCCATATTTACACAGTAGATATGGACATGATGGGCATCCCTACAAACGTGAAGAGCTGTAGTATACAAATCAGGTTTCAAATATAACGGGAATCTAAATTCGGCCATTTGGGGAACCGCAAAGTCAGGATGTTTAGCAACAAATCTGGATTTGTTTGAGTTGGCTTTTTTCTGGCTTTTCTCCATAATTCCACTGTAGATATGGACATGTTGGGCATCCCTACAAACGTAAAAAGCTGTAGTATGCAAATCAGGTTTCAAATTCAACGGGATTCCATATTTGGCCATTTGGGGACAGCACAAAGTCAGGATGTTTAGCAACATGATTGTTGAAATCTGGATTTGTTTGAGTTGGCTTTTTCTTGGTTTTCTCCATATTTCCACAGTAGATATGGACATACCTACCAAAGTGAAGAGATGCAGTATGCAAATCAGGTTTCATATTCAACGGGATTCCATATTTGGCCGTTTGGGGACAGCACAAAGTCAGGATGTTTAGCAACATGATTGTTGAAATCTGGATTTGTTTGAGTTGCATTTTTTATGGCTTTTCTCCATAATTCAAAAGTAGATATGGACATGTTGGGCATCCCTACAAACGTGAAGAGCTGTAGTATAGAAATCCGGTTTCAAATATAACGGGAATCCATATTTGGCCGTTTGGGGACAGCACAAAGTCAGGAGGTTTAGCAACAAATCTGGATTTGTTTGAGTTGGCTTTTTTCCGGCTTTTCACCATAATTCCACAGTAGATATGGACATGTTGGGCATACCTACAAATGTGAAGAGCCATATTATGCGAGTCAGGTTTCAAATTCAACGGGAACCCATATTTGGCCGTTTGGGGACAGCACAAAGTCAGGAGGTTCAGCAACAAATCTGGATTTGTTTGAGTTGGCTTTTTTCTTGGTTTTCTCCAAATTTCCACAGTTGATTTGGACATACCTACCAAAGTGAAGAGATGCAGTATGCAAATCAGGTTTCATATTCAACGGGATTCCATATTTGGCCGTTTGGGGACAGCACAAAGTCAAGATGTTTAGCAACATGATTGTTGAAATCTGGATTTGTTTGAGTTGGCTTTTTCTTGGTTTTCTCCATATTTCCACAGTAGATATGGACATGTTGGGTATCCCTACAAACGTGAAGAGCCGTACTATGCGAATCAGGTTTCAAATTCAACGGGAATCCAAAATCGGCCATTTGGGGAAGCGCAAAGTCAGGAGGTTTAGCACCAAATGAGATTTGTTTGAGTTGGCTTTTTTCTGGCTTTTCTTCATAATTCCACAGTAGATATGGACATGGTGGGCATCCCTACAAACGTGAAGAGCTGTAGTATGCAAATCAGGTATCAAATTCAACGGGAATCCATATTTGGCCGTTTGGGGACAGCACAAAGTCAGGAGGTTTAGCAACAAATCTGGATTTGTTTGAGTTGGCTTTTTTTTTTGTTTTATCCATATTTACACAGTAGATATGGACATGATGGGCATCCCTACAAACGTGAAGAGCTGTAGTATGCAAATAAGGTTTCAAATTTAACGGGAATCCATATTTGGCTGTTTGGGGACAGCACAAAGTCAGTAGGTTTAGCAATAAATCTGGATTTGATCGAATTGTCTTTTTTCTTGGTTTTCTCCATATTTCCACAGTAGATATGGACATGTTGGGCATACCTTCAACACTGAAGAGCTGTAGAATGCGAATCAGGTTTCAAATTCAATGTGAATCCATATTTGGCCGTTTGGGGACAGCACAAAGTCAGGAGGTTTAGCAACATAATTGTCGAAATCTGGATTTGTTTGAGTTGGCTTTTTCTTGGTTTTCTCCATATTTCCACAGTAGATATGGACATGTTGGGCATCCCTACAAACGTGAAGAGCTGTAGTATGCAAATCAGGTTTCAAATTCAATTGGAATCCAAATTCGGCCATTTGGGGAAGCTCAAAGTCAGGAGGTTGAGCAACAAATCTGGATTTGTTTGTTGGATTTTTTATGGGTTTTCTCCGTAATTCCACAGTAGATATGGACATATTGGGCATCCCTACAAACGTGAAGAGCTGTAGTATGCGAATCAGGTTTCAAATTCAACGGGAAACCATATTTGGCCGTTTGGGGACAGCACAAAGTCAGGAGGTTTAGCAACAAATCTGGATTTGATTGAGTTGGCTTTTTTCTGGCTTTTCTCCATAATTCCACATTACATATTGACATGTTGGGCATTCCTACAAACGTGAAGAGCTGTAGTATGCATCATCAGGTTTCAAATTCAACGGGGATCCATATTTGGCCGTTTGAGGACAGCACAAAATCAGGAGGTTTAGCAACATGATTGTCGAAATCTGGATTTGTTTGATTTAGCTTTTTTTCTGGCTTTTCTCCATAATTCCACAGTAGATATGGACATTTTGGGCATCCCTACAAACGCAAAGAGCTGTAGTATGCTTTTCAGGTTTCAAATTCAATGGGAATCCATATTTGGCCGTTTGGGGAAGTGCAAAGTCAGGAGGTTTAGCAACAAATCTGGATTTGTTTGAGTTGGCTTTTTCTTGGTTTTCTCCATATTTCCACAGTAGATATGGACATGTTGCGCATACCTACAAACGTAAAGAGCTGTAGTATGCGAGTCAGGTTTCAAATTCAACGGGAACCCATATTTGGCCGTTTCGGGACAGCACAAAGTCAGTAGGTTTATCAACAAATCTGGATATGTTCGAATTGGCTTTTTTCTTGATTTTCTCCATATTTCCACAGTAGATATGGACATGTTGGGCATCCCTACAAACGTGAAGAGCTGTAGTATGCGAATCAGGTTTCAAATTCAACGGGAATCCATATTTGGCCGTTTGGGGACAGCACAAAGTCAGGATGTTTAGCAACATGATTGTTGAAATCTGGATTTGTTTGAGTTGGCTTTTACTTGGTTTTCTCCATATTTCCACAGTAGATATGGACATGTTGGGTATCCCTACAAACGTGAAGAGCCGTACTATGCGAATCAGGTTTCAAATTCAACGGGAATCCAAAATCGGCCATTTGGGGAAGCGCAAAGTCAGGAGGTTTAGCACCAAATTAGATTTGTTTGAGTTGGCTTTTTTCTGGCTTTTCTTCATAATTCCACAGTAGATATGGACATGGTGGGCATCCCTACAAACGTGAAGAGCTGTAGTATGCAAATCAGGTATCAAATTCAACGGGAACCCATATTTGGCCATTTGGGGAAGCGCAAATTCAGGTTTATCAACAAATCTGGATTTGTTTGAGTTGCATTTTTTTATGGCTTTTCTCCATAATTCAAAAGTAGATATGGACATGTTGGGCATCCCTACAAACGTGAAGAGCTGTAGTATACAAATCAGGTTTCAAATATAACGGGAATCCATATTTGGCCGTTTGGGGACAGCACAAAGTCAGGAGGTTTTGCAACAAATCTGGATTTGTTTGAGTTGGCTTTTTTTTTTTGTTTTATCCATATTTACACAGTAGATATGGACATGATGGGCATCCCTACAAACGTGAAGAGCTGTAGTATGCGAATCAGGTTTCAAATTCAATGGGAATCCATATTTGGCCGTTTGGGGACAGCACAAATTCAGGAGGTTTAGCAACATAATTGTCGAAATCTGGATTTGTTTGAGTTGGCTTTTTCTTGGTTTTCTCCATATTTCCACAGTTGTTATGGACATGTTGGGCATCCCTACAAACATGAAGAGCCGTAGTATGCAAATCAGGTTTCAAATTCAACGGGAATCTAAATTCGGCCATTTGGGGAACCGCAAAGTCAGGATGTTTAGCAACAAATCTGGATTTGTTTGAGTTTGCTTTTTTGTGGCTTTTCTCCATAATTCCACAGTACATATTGAGATGTTGGGCATTCCTACAAACTTGAAGAGCTGTAGTATGCGAATCAGGTTTCAAATTCAACGGAAATCGATATTTGGCCTTTTGGGGAAGCGCAAAGTCAGGAGGTTTAGCAATAAATCTGGATTTGTTTGAGTTGGCTTTTTTTCTGGCTTTTCTCCATAATTCCACAGTAGATATGGACATGTTGGGCATTCCTACAAACGTGAAGAGCTGTAGTATGCAAATCAGGTTTCAAATTCAACGGGTATCCATATTTGGCCGTTTGAGGACAGCACAAAGTCAGGAGGTTTAGCAACATAATTGTCTAAATCTGGATTTGTTTGAGTTGGCTTTTTTTCTGGCTTTTCTCCGTAATTCCACAGTAGATATGGACAAGTTGGGCATCCCTACAGACGTGAAGAGCTGTAGTATGCAAATCAGGTTTCAAATTTAACGGGAATCCATATTTGGCTGTTTGGGGACAGCACAAAGTCAGGAGGTTTAGCAATAAATCTGGATTTGTTTGAGTTGGCTTTTTTTCTGGCTTTTCTCCATAATTCCACAGTAGATATGGACATGTTGGGCATCCCTACAAACGTAAAGAGCTGTAGTATGCGAGTCAGGTTTCAAATTCAAGGGTAACCCATATTTGGCCATTTGGGGAAGTACAAAGTCAGGAGGTTTATCAACAAATATGGATTTGTTCGAATTGGCTTTTTTCTTGGTTTTCTCCATATTTCCACAGTAGATATGGACATGTTGGGCATCGCTACAAACGTGAAGAGCTGTAGTATGCAAATCAGGTTTCAAATTCAATGGGAATCCAAATTCGGCCATTTGGGGAAGCTCAAAGTCAGGAGGTTGAGCAATAAATCTGGATTTGTTTGTTGGATTTTTTCTGGGTTTTCTCCGTAATTCCACAGTAGATATGGACATATTGGGCATCCCTACAAACGTGAAGAGCTGTAGTATGCGAATCAGGTTTCAAATTCAACGGGAATCCATATTTGGCCGTTTGGGGACAGCACAAAGTCAGGAGGTTTAGCAACAAATCTGGATTTGATTGAGTTGGCTTTTTTCTGGCTTTTCTCCATAATTCCACATTACATATTGACATGTTGGGCATTCCTACAAACGTGAAGAGCTGTAGTATGCATCATCAGGTTTCAAATTTAACGGTATTCCATATTTGGCCGTTTGGGGACAGCACAAATTCAGTAGTTTTAGCAACATAATTGTCGAAATCTGGATTTGTTTGAGTTGGCTTTTTTCTGGCTTTTCTCCATAATTCCACAGTAGATATGGACATGTTGGGCATCCCTAAAAACGTGAAGAGCTTTAGTATGCAAATCAGGTTTCAAATTCAACGGGAATCCAAATTCGGCCATTTGGGGAAGCGCAAAGTCAGGAGGTTTAGCAACAAATCTGGATTTGTTTGAGTTGGCTTTTTTCTGGCTTTTCTCCATAATTCCACAGTAGATATGGACATGTTGGACATACCTACAAACGTGAAGAGCTGTAGTATGCGAATGAGGTTTCAAATCCAAAGAGAACCCATATTTGGCGGTTTGGGGACAGCACAAAGTCAGGAGGTTTAGCAACATAATTGTCGAAATCTGGATTTATTTGAGTTGGCTTTTTTCTGGCTTTTCTCCATAATTCCACATTAGATATGGACATGTTGGGCATCCCTACAAATGTGAAGAGCTGTAGTATGCAAATCAGGTTTCAAATTTAACGGGAATCCATTTTTGGCTGTTTGGGGACAGCACAAAGTCAGGAGGTTTAGCAACTAATCTGGATTTGTTTGAGTTGGCTTTTTTCTGGCTTTTCTCCATAATTCCACAGTAGATATGGACATTTTGGGCATCCCTACTAACGCAAAGAGCTGTAGTATGCGAGTCAGGTTTCAAATTCAATGGGAATCCAAATTTGGCCGTTTGGGGAAGTGCAAAGTCAGGAGGTTTGTCAACAAATCTGGATTTGTTTGAGTTGGCTTTTTTCTGGCTTTTCTCCATAATTCCACAGTACATATTGACATGTTGGGCAGACCTACAAATGTGAAGAGCTGTAGTATGCAAATCAGGATTCAAATTCAACGGGAATCCATATTTGGCCTTTTGAGGACAGCACAAAGACAGGAGGTTTAGCAACATAATTGTCGAAATCTGGATTTGTTTGATTTGGCTTTTGTTCTTGGTTTTCTCCATAATTAATTCCACAGTAGATATGGACATGTTGGGCATCCCTACAAACGTGAAGAGCTGTAGTATGCAAATCAGGTTTCAAATTTAACGGGAATCCATATTTGGCTGTTTGTGGACAGCACAAAATCAGGAGGTTTAGCAACTAATCTGGATTTGTTTGAGTTGGCTTTTTTCTGGCTTTTCTCCATAATTCCACAGTAGATATGGACATGTTGGACATACCTACAAACGTGAAGAGCTGTAGTATGCGAATGAGGTTTCAAATCCAAAGAGAACCCATATTTGGCTGTTTGGGGACAGCACAAAGTCAGGAGGTTTAGCAACATAATTTTCGAAATCTGGATTTGTTTGAGTTGGCTTTTTTTTTTGTTTTCTCCATATTTCCACAGTAGATATGGACATGTTGGGCATCCCTACAAACGTGAAGAGCTGTAGTATACAAATCAGCTTTCAAATTTAACGGGAATCCATATTTGGCCGTTTGGGGACAGCACAAATTCAGTAGTTTTAGCAACATAATTGTTGAAATCTGGATTTGTTTGAGTTGGCTTTTTTCTGGCTTTTCTCCATAATTCCACAGTAGATATGGACATGTTGGGCATACCTACAAACGTGAAGAGCCGTAGTATGCAAATCAGGTTTCAAATCCAACGGGAACCCATATTTGGCGGTTTGGGGACAGCACAAAGTCAGGAGGTTTAGCAACATAATTGTCGAAATCTGGATTTATTTGAGTTGGCTTTTTTCTGGCTTTTCTCCATAATTCCACATTAGATATGGACATTTTGGGCATACATACAAACGTGAAGAACTGTAGTATGCGAACCAGGTTTAAAATTCAACGGGAATCCAAATTCGGCTATTTGGGGAAGCGCAAAGTCAGGAGGTTTAGCAACAAATCTGGATTTGTTTGAGTTGGCTTTTTTCTGGCTTTTCTCCATAATTCCACAGTAGATATGGACATTTTGGGCATCCCTACTAACGCAAAGAGCTGTAGTATGCGAGTCAGGTTTCAAATTCAATGGGAATCCAAATTTGGCCGTTTGGGGAAGTGCAAAGTCAGGAGGTTTGTCAACAAATCTGGATTTGTTTGAGTTGGCTTTTTTCTGGCTTTTCTCCATAATCCCACAGTAGATATGACCATGTTGGGCATACCTACAAACGTGAAGAGCCGTAGTATGCGAATCAGGTTTCAAATCCAACGGGAACCCATATTTGGCTGTTTGGGGACAGCACAAAGTCAGTATGTTTAGGTTTAGATTTGTTTGAGCTGGCTTTTTTCTGGCTTTTTTCTATAATTCCACAGTAGATATGGACATGGTAGGCATCACTACAAACGTGAAGAGCTGTAGTATTCAAATCAGGTTTCAAATTCAACGGGAATCCATATTTGGCCTTTTGAGGACAGCACAAAGTCAGGAGGTTTAGCAACATAATTGTCGAAATCTGGATTTGTTTGATTTGGCTTTTTTTCTTGGTTTTCTCCATAATTCCACAGTAGATATGGACACGTTGGGCATCGCTACAAACGTGAAGAGCTGTAGTATGCAAATCAGGTTTCAAATTCAAGGGTAACCCATATTTGGCCATTTGGGGAAGTGCAAAGTCAGGAGGTTTATCAACAGATTTGTTCGAATTGGCTTTTTTCTTGGTTTTCTCCATATTTCCACAGGAGATATGGACATGTTGGGCATACCTACAACACTGAAGAGCTGTAGAATGCGAATCAGGTTTCAAATTCAACGGGAATCCATATTTGGCCTTTTGGGGACAGCACAAAGTCAGTTGGTTTAGCAACATAATTGTTGAAATCTGGATTTGCTTGAGTTGGCTTTTTCATGGCTTTTCTCCATAACTCCACAGTAGATGTGGAGATGTTGGGCATTCCTACAAACGTGAAGAGCCGTAGTATGCAAATCAGGGTTCAAATTCAATGGGAACCCATATTTGGCCGTTTGGGGACAGCACAAAGTCAGGAGGTTTAGCAACAAATCTGGATTTGTTTGAGTTGGCTTTTTTCTGGCTTTTCTCCATAATTCCACAGTACATATTGACATGTTGGGCATCCCTACAAACGTGAAGAGCTGTAGTATGCAAATCAGGTTTCAAATTCGACGGGAATCCATATTTGGCTGTTCGGGGACAGCACAAAGTCAGGAGGTTTAGCAACTAATCTGGATTTGTTTGAGTTGGCTTTTTTCTGGCTTTTCTCCATAATTCCACAGTACATATTGACATGTTGGGCATACCTACAAACGTGAAGAGCTGTAGTATGCAAATCAGGATTCAAAGTCAACGGAAATCCATATTTGGCCTTTTGAGGACAGCACAAAGTCAGGAGGTTTAGCAACATAATTGTCGAAATCTGGATTTGTTTGATTTGGCTTTTTTTCTTGGTTTTCTCCATAATTCCACAGTAGATATGGACATATTGGGCATCCCTACAAACGTGAAGAGCTGTAGTATGCAAATCAGGTTTCAAATTTAACGGGAATCCATATTTGGCTGTTTGTGGACAGTACAAAGTCAGGAGGTTTAGCAACTAATCTGGATTTGTTTGAGTTGGCTTTTTTCTGGCTTTTCTCCATAATTCCACAGTAGATATGGACATGTTGGGCATCCCTACGAACATGAAGAGCTGTAGTATGCAAATCAGCTTTCAAATTTAACGGTATTCCATATTTGGCCGTTTGAGGACAGCACAAATTCAGTAGTTTTAGCAACATAATTGTCGAAATCTGGATTTGTTTGAGTTGGCTTTTTTCTGGCTTTTCTCCATAATTCCACAGTACATATTGACATCTTGGGCAGACCTACAAACGTGAAGAGCTGTAGTATGCAAATCAGGATTCAAATTCAACAGGAATCCATATTTGGCCTTTTGAGGACAGCACAAAGTCAGGAGGTTTAGCAACATAATTGTCGAAATCTGGATTTGTTTGAGTTGGCTTTTTCTTGGTTTTCTCCATATTTCCACAGTAGATATGGACATGTTGGGCACCGCTACGAACGTGAAGAGCTGTAGTATGCAAATCAGCTTTCAAATTTAACGGTATTCCATATTTGGCCGTTTGGGGACAGCACAAATTCAGTAGTTTTAGCAACATAATTGTCGAAATCTGGATTTGTTTGAGTTGGCTTTTTTCTGGCTTTTCTCCATAATTCCACAGTACATATTGACATGTTGGGCAGACCTACAAACGTGAAGAGCTGTAGTATGCAAATCAGGATTCAAATTCAACGGGAATCCATATTTGGCCTTTTGAGGACAGCACAAAGTCAGGAGGTTTAGCAACATAATTGTCAAAATCTGGATTTGTTTGATTTGGCTTTTTTTCTTGGTTTTCTCCATAATTCCACAGTAGATATGGACATGTTGGGCATCCCTACAAACGTGAAGAGCTGTAGTATGCAAATCAGGTTTCAAATTTAACGGGAATCCATATTTGGCTGTTTGTGGACAGCACAAAGTCAGGAAGTTTAGCAACTAATCTGGATTTGTTTGAGTTGGCTTTTTTCTGGCTTTTCTCCATAATTCCACAGTAGATATGGACATGTTGGGCAGACCTACAAACGGGAAGAGCTGTAGTATGCAAATCAGGATTCAAATTCAACGGGAATCCATATTTGGCCTTTTGAGGACAGCACAAAGTCAGGAGGTTTAGCAACATAATTGTCGAAATCTGGATTTGTTTGATTTGGCTTTTTTTTTCTTGGTTTTCTCCATAATTCCACAGTAGATATGGACATGTTGGGCATCCCTACAAACGTGAAGAGCTGTAGTATGCAAATTAGGTTTCAAATTTAACGGGAATCCATATTTGGCTGTTTGTGGACAGCACAAAGTCAGGAGGTTTAGCAACTAATCTGGATTTGTTTGAGTTGGCTTTTTTCTGGCTTTTCTCCATAATTCCACAGTAGATGTGGACATGTTGGGCATCCCTACAAAGGTAAAGAGCTGTAGTATGCGAGTCAGGTTTCAAATTCAATGGGAACCCATATTTGGCCGTTTGGGGAAGCGCAAAGTCAGGAGGTTCATCAACAAATCTGGATTTGTTTGAATTGGCTTTTTTCTTGGTTTTCTCCATAATTCCACATTAGATATGGACATGTTGGGCATCCCTACGGACGTGAAGAGCTGTAGTATGCAAATCATCTTTCAAATTTAACGGTATTCCATATTTGGCCGTTTGGGGACAGCACAAATTCAGTAGTTTTAGCAACATAATTGTCGAAATCTGGATTTGTTTGAGTTGGCTTTTTTCTGGCTTTTCTCCATAATTCCACAGTACATATTGACATGTTGGGCAGCCCTACAAACGTGAAGAGCTGTAGTATGCAAATCAGGATTCAAATTCCATATTTGGCCTTTTGAGGACAGCACAAAGACAGGAGGTTTAGCAACTAATCTGGATTTGTTTGAGTTGGCTTTTTTCTGGCTTTTCTCCATAATTCCACAGTAGATATGGACATTTTGGGCATCCCTACAAACGCAAAGAGCTGTAGTATGCAAGTCAGGTTTCAAATTCAATGGGAATCCAAATTCGGCCGTTTGGGGAAGTGCAAAGTCAGGAGGTTTAGCAACAAATCTGGATTTGTTTGAGTTGGCTTTTTTCTGGCTTTTCTCCATAATTCCACAGTACATACTGACATGTTGGGCATTCCTACAAACGTGAAGCGCTGTAGTATGCAAATCAGGTTTCAAATTCAACCGGAATCCATATGTGGCTGTTTGGGGTCAGCACAAAGTCAGGAGGTTTAGCAACATAATTGTCGAAATCTGGATTTATTTGAGTTAGCTTTTTTTTTGGTTTTCTACATATTTCCACAGTAGATATGGACATGTTGGGCATCCCTACAAAGGTAAAGAGCTGTAGTATGCGAGTCAGGTTTTAAATACAACGGGAACCCATATTTGGCCGTTTGGGGAAGCGCAAAGTCAGGAGGTTTATCAACAAATCTGGATTTGTTCGAATTGTCTTTTTTCTTGGTTTTCTCCACAATTCCACAGTAGATATGGACATGTTGGGCATCCCTACAAACGTGAAGAGCTGTAGTATGCAAATCAGGTTTCAAATTCAACGGGTATCCAAATTTGGCCATTTGGGGAAGCGCAAAGTCAGGAGGTTTAGCAACAAATCTGGATTTGTTTGAGTTGGCTTTTTTCTGGCTTTTCTCCATAATTCCACAGTAGATATGGACATGTTGGACATACCTACAAACGTGAAGAGCCGTAGTATGCGAATGAGGTTTCAAATCCAAAGAGAACCCATATTTGGCTGTTTGGGGACAGCACAAAGTCAGGAGGTTTAGCAACATAATTTTCGAAATCTGGATTTGTTTGAGTTGGCTTTTTTTTTGGTTTTCTCCATATTTCCACAGTAGATATGGACATGTTGGGCATACCTAAAAACGTAAAGAGCTGTAGTATTCGAGTCAGGTTTCAAATTCAACGGGAACCCATATTTGGCCGTTTGGGGAAGCGCAAAGTCAGGAGTTTTTTCAACAAATCTGGATTTGTTCGAATTGGCTTTTTTCTTGGTTTTCTCCATAATTCCACAGTAAATATGGACATGTTGTGCATCCCTACAAACGTGAAGAGCTGTAGTATACAAATCAGCTTTCAAATTTAACGGGAATCCATATTTGGCCGTTTGGGGACAGCACAAATTCAGTAGTTTTAGCAACATAATTGTTGAAATCTGGATTTGTTTGAGTTGGCTTTTTTCTGGCTTTTCTCCTTAATTCCACAGTAGATATGGACATGTTGGGCATACCTACAAACGTGAAGAGCCGTAGTATGCAAATCAGGTTTCAAATCCAACGGGAACCCATATTTGGCGGTTTGGGGACAGCACAAAGTCAGGAGGTTTAGCAACATAATTGTCGAAATCTGGATTTATTTGAGTTGGCTTTTTTTCTGGCTTGTCTCCATAATTCCACAGTAGATATGGACATGTTAGGCATCCCTACAAACGGGAAGATCTGTAGTATGCAAATCAGGTTTCAAATTCAACGGGAATCCATATTTGGCCGTTTGGGGACAGCACAAAGTCAGGAGGTTTAGCAACAAATCTGGAGTTGTTTGAGTTGGCTTTTTTCTTGGTTTTCTCCATATTTCCACAGTAGATATGGACATGTTGGGTATACCTACGGACGTGAAGAGCTGTAGTATGCGAATCAGGTTTCAAATTCAATGGGAATCCATATTTGCCCGTTTGGGGACAGCACAAAGTCAGGAGGTTTAGTAACAAATCTGAATTTGTTTGAGTTGTCTTTTTTTCTTGGTTTTCTCCAAATTTCCACAGTAGATATGGACATGTTGGATATACCAACAAACGTGAAGAGCTTTAGAATGCAAATCAGGTTTCAAATTCAACGGGAATCCAAATTCGGCCATTTGGGGAAGGGCAAAGTCAGGAGGTTTAGCAATAAATCTGTATTTGTTTGAGTTGGCTTTTTCTGGCTTTTCTCCATAATTCCACAGTAGATATGGACATGGTGTTGATCCCTACAAACGTGAAGAGCTGTAGTATGCGAATCAGGTTTCAAATTCAACGGGAATCCATATTTGGCCGTTTGGGGACAGCACAAAGTCCGTATGTTTAGGTATAGATTTGTTTGAGCTGGCTTTTTTCTGGCTTTTTTCTATAATTCCACAGTAGATATGGACATGTTGGGCATACCAACAAACGTGAAGAGCTTTAGAATGCAAATCAGGTTTCAAATTCAACGGAACCCATATTTGGCCGTTTGGGGACAGCACAAAGTCATGAGGTTTAGCAACATAATTTGTCGAAATCTGGATTTGTTTGATTTGGCTTTTTTCTTGGTTTTCTCCATGTTTCCACAGTAGCTATGGACATGTTGGGCATACCTACAAACTTGAAGAGCTGTAGTATGCGAATCAGGATTCAAATTCAATGGGAATCCATATTTGGCCGTTTGGAGACAGCACAAATTCAGGATGTTTCGCAACAAATCTGGATTTGTTTGAGTTGGCTTTTTTCTGGCTTGTCTCCATAATTCCACAGTAGATATGGACATGTTAGGCATCCCTACAAACGTGAAGCTATGTAGTATGCAAATCAGGTTTCAAATTCAACGGGAATCCATATTTGGCCGTTTGGGGACAGCACAAAGTCAGGAGGTTTAACAACAAATCTGGATTTGTTTGAGTTGGCTTTTTTCTTGCTTTTCTCCATATTTCCACAGTATATATCGACATGTTGGGCATACCTACAAACGTGAAGAGCTGTAGCATGCGAATCAGGTTTCAAATTCAACGGGAATCGATATTTGGCTGTTTGGGGATAGCACAAAGTGAGGAGGTTTAGTTTTAGATTTCTTTGAGTTGGCTTTTTTTCTGGCTTTTCTCTATAAGACCACAGTAGATATAGACATGTTAGGCATCCCTACAAACGTGAAGAGCTTTAGTATGCAAATCAGGATTCAAATTCAACGGGAATCCATATTTGGCCGTTTGGGTACAGCACAAAGTCAGGAGGTTTAGCAATAAATCTGGATTTGTTTGAGTTGGCTTTTTTCTTGGTTTTGTCCATATTTCCACAGTAGATATGGACATGTTGGTCATCCCTACAAACGTGAAGAGCCATAGTATGCGAATCAGGTTTCAAATTCAACGGGAATCCATATTTGGCCGTTTGGGGACAGCACAAAGTCAGGAGTTTTAGCAACATAATTGTCGAAATCTGGATTTGATTGAACTGGCTTTTTTCTGGCTTTTTTCTATAATTTCACAGTAGATATGAACATTTTAGGCATCCCTACAAACGTGAAGAGCCCTAGTATGCAAATCAGTTTTCAAATTCAACGGGAATCTATATTTGGCCGTTTGGGGACAGCACAAAGTCAGGAGGTTTAGCAACAAATCTGGATTTGTTTGAGTTGGCTTTTTTCTTGGTTTTCTCCATATTTCCACAGTAGATATGGACATGTTGGGCATACCAACAAACGTGAAGAGTTTTAGTATGCAAATCAGGTTTCAAATTCAACGGGAACCCATATTTGACCATTTAGGGACAGTACAAATTCAGGAGGTTTAGCAACAAATCTGGATTTGTTTGAGTTGGCTTTTTTCTTGCTTTTCTCCATAATTCCACAGTAGATATGGACATGTTGGCCTTACCTACAAACGTGAAGAGCTGTAGCATGCAAAACAGGTTTCAAATTCAACGGGAATCCATATTTGGCCATTTGGGGACAGCACAAATTCAGGAGCTTTAGCAATATATCTGGATTTGTTCGAGTTGGCTTTTTTCTTGGTTTTATCCATATTTCCACAGTAGATATGGACATGTTTGGCATACCAACAAACGTGAAGAGCTTTAGTATGCAAATCAGGTTTCAAATTCAACGGGAACCCATATTTGACCATTTAGGGACAGTACAAAGTCAGGAGGTTTAGCAATAAATCTGGATTTGTTTTAGTTGGCTTTTTCTGGCTTTTCTCCATAATTCCACAGTAGATATGGACATGTTGTTGATGCCTACAAACGTGAAGAGCTGTAGTATGCGAATCAGGTTTCAAATTCAACGGGAATCCAAATTCGGCCATACGGGGACAGCACAAAGTCAGGAGGTTTAGCAACATAATTGTCGAAATCTGGATTTGTTTGAACTGGCTTTTTTCTGGATTTTTTAAGAAGGCTGATTCACGTACGCACACTAATAATAATCTGTGATTCATAAAGGGAACATTGCTTACAGATGTATAAATTATAAATCAGAATTTTCTACACCATTTTTGGCTTTTGGGTGTACGTACACTTTTAGTAAGGATTCTCCGCTGATTGGTGTGACGTTTGAGAGGATACTGGTAATGTGATGTCGTCGCCGCAGCAGTGGATGCAATGGAGGTCATGACGGCCTATGATGTTGCCAAGGTGGAGCATGTAGAGGGTGAAAAGAAGAGGACCAAGCACCAAACCCTGGGGGATACCTTAGAGCAGATAATAATCACATTCTCTCAATAGGCTGGCGTGTTCAGATGTACAGTATAGAGCCAGCCCATGTTTTCTGCACTGGCACATACAGTACCAGTCAAAAGTTTGGACACGCTTTCCCATTCAAGTGAATGAGAAAATGTGTACAATCTTTTGACTCGTACTGTATATAGTTCTGATACATTTAATTTATTTCATGTAGATTTGAACGATACCAAGAGTCTACAGCCATGCTAGCAGCTAGAGAGTAATACAAACTTAAAAGTATATCCGTTGCAATTGGAAACCTGAACCATACAGGCAAAATGTGCAAAGGGCTATAAATCTTATCTCCTGTGTGATACCGGCAAAACTACGCACACACACACACACACACACACACACACACACACACACACACACACACAAACAGATCTACTAACAGAACAAAACCATTGCAGTTTCATTTACTTGGAAAAAAACGGTTGCAGGTTTCACTTTCTGCCTCACTGAGACTAAAGCTTCACTGCTTTTGGCTTCTTATCATTTTGAACTTTAGAATTACAAACTGATGTAGTGTCTGAAGACATTACTTGACCTGATGACCTGAGATTTTGGAGATACAGTGAGAACCGCTGTAATGTAAAATTATTTTAGCTTTTAACCTCATGGCTGTCCAATTGATTTACAATTCAACCAAATATCAGTAGTGATGGGATGCAAAGGCAGAACTGCAAAATGCTTCTGGGGATTCTTTTTAATGAACTAAAACTTCACCTAAACCTATATGAAACACAAATACACTAACATGCACATAAAATACAACAGCAGTGTAGAGCTGTTTGGTGGACCATACATAGAAAAGCCTGAACACTGTTCCTCTTTTAGTAACACTTCTAAAACCTGTATTTGAGACTTATTTATCTTGGCACATTTATAATATTGCAGTGGTGTATTATTGACATCTAGTGTGCATAAAGGTGGGGATAATAAAAAATAATTAATTGGAACTTTACTGCCAAAAGCAATGTATGGGTGTGCATAACCAAATGAGGTAGAAATGGTCATCTATGGTGTTGTAAGTGCACTATGAGCATATCAGAATACAGTATTTACTGTGTAGTTCTTATTAGATGAGGTCAATTTTATTATTGCTACTCATTCCAAAAGTGTTATGTTTGGATCCAGAAATAAACATTTGGAGCACACAGGTCCTCGTTCCATTTTAATTACGGCAATGTGAGGTGTTTCTGTTAATTTGTCAACCCTCTGAAGTTGTAGTTACTGTAGGTTGCACATGATTTGTTTTACTACCACTAGATGTCACTAATCACCAGGGTTTGTAACATACAGAGGACACAGCTAAGAGTAATATAAAGTGTGTGTGTGTGTGTGGGTGTGGGGGTGGGTGGAAGTGTTTTTTGTGTCTTCAAAGTGAGGAAATTTTTCCAGGTCCTCATACGTAGAATAGCACATATACACAGACTGATTTAAATAACATCCTGTTTATAAATAATGTTTCTGACTTTGATTTATGGAAAAATAGTTTTTGACAGTTAAGGTATTTACAAATTGAAACTTACTTTGTCAAGTCAAGAAGTGTTGATTAGAATTCAAAAACAAAATTAGTACTTTAGTTGAAAGTATAATGAAAACTGCTTTTATTAAAATTTGAAACAGATGATGAATGAAAGAATAAAAAAAAGTCACAAAAAAATAGTAACCAGGGTATGAATAATTTGGGATTGGAGAGACATAATTCAATTTGGAAATCTTGGTAAAGCTATAGTGCATAGTTTCTGTCGCACCCATGAGGAATTCTAAGTAATGACAACAACACTGTCAGTACATTCACATGACCCAAGCCTTCCATGATTGCGCACCACCTCCACGCAGTTACTAGTAGCGTTTATCCCATAAAATCAAGAGAACACGGAGGATTAAAAAACATGGGCTCTTCAGTAGGATACATACGTGTAGAAACTGACCCTAAGCCTTAGCCTGACCTGCACCTCTCATAAAATGTAACTACAACAACTGTTGTAGCATCACATTTCCCCCGACTCGTTTCCGAGTTCTCCTTCTGCATAAATAACATGAAATCAAAGAGAGGGTTAACTTTTCCTGCAACAGCTTTCCCGCCGTAGTCAGAAACCACAGGAGAGACACTTGTCTCCCACTAAGCCTCTACAGTCGGTACTTGCTCCTAAGCTATTCCCCTGCCACTCTCTCAATAGCTCTACCACACACTCCCCACAGACAAACACACACACACACACACACATATACACACACACACAAACACACACACACACACACACACACACACACACACACACACACACACACACACACACACACACACATATGCCGGCCCTGCTATTCTTTTAAAGAGATACGCTCTTACGACGCGGACACTAGTGCACAAAAAAAATATTGCGTTCGGATCAAAATACAACAAGGCTGCCCCTTGCATCAACAGTAGTGAAAGCTGTAGTAAGATATAGTTAAAAGCACAGCTGTCTTATTTGTGTCTTACGAATACCCCTTTCACACCAATGGCTCAACCAGGGTTATACCCAGGTTGCAAAACAAAGCTCTCGCTCTCTCTCTCTCGCTCTCGTGGGAGGGTTGAATACTGATCAGACAACCCTGGTCAAACCCTGGTCATTGGTGTGAAAGGGGTATTAATCAGTCGTACACACAATCCTGTCCAACGTCTGTGGACATGTTGTTACACTGTTTGTCTGCAGCCTACTGCTCCCAATAAGTGACAAAATAACGCCAACCGCTATTTGTAAACAGAAAACGGAGAGAGGAAGTAGTCAGTCTTTACAGGGGGAAGTAGGCAGAGGGGAAGACTTTTACTTTCAACTCCCACAACCTTGGTTCTACTATCAAATTAAGATGTCTATTGTAATACTTTTATTATTATTTAACCATTCAGAAAAAGTAAAACTTTTAGTAAGACTGTTTACTTGCCTAAACTGATTAGTTAACCAACCTACAAAAATAAATGCGCACTTCCACAGCAGGGGTCGTCATGTAATCCATGCACAAAAATCAGCGTAATACGTTATCAACTGGTATTGCTAACAATGGATAACCTGGCCCACAATAAAAAAAATAAATAAATAAATAAAAAATCAGAATTTTTAAATGGAACGCATTCAACTCCAAGGTAAATGGAACGCACTATAAACCTCAGGCCACTTCCGTAGACTACGGCGAAAGCTCTGAGTTGAAGCATAAATCCGCTTTTAAGTGTGCTGATAGTGAGTGAGTGATTTTGTGTGTGTGTGTGTGTGTGTGTGTGTGTGTGTGTGTGTGTGTGTGTGTGTGTGTGTGTGTGTGTGTGTGTGTGTGTGTGTATAAAGTGCAAACAAAGCATGAAGACAAACTAAAGCAACATAACCAAATCAATAGAAAAGACTGTAGCACTGGAAGAACAACCAGCAGACAAGCAGAGAGAGAGAAAAATAGCACTGCAGCCCGCCTTAAATATCCTGGGATCACTCAGGTGTTCCAGAATACACTAACAAGCACCTGAAGAGTCAGCAAAGGCACAGGTGAATCATATAAACACAGCAGGGGTCGTCATGTAATCCATGCACTTAACTGTTAACTAAACGTTTATTTGACGTTTTGTATTGGCCTGGCGGTGAGCTTCGGCTCAACGCCAGGCCGACTGTTTCAGGGTCCACCTCTGAAACAACAAATATGTGTTTATGCATTAGGTAAATGGATCTGTGACTTCCGTGGTCTTCTCTTGTCTTGCAAGCTGAAGTTGACATACCATCCTCACCCAAAAAACGACCGTATAGGTTGATTGCGTAAGTAGCTTACAATGACCAATATTTACATTTACCCTTTTAGGTGGCAACCTCTAGAGTGGCTGTAGAAATGATTGCACGTGCAAACGTAAATCCAAGCAGTACTGATTTCCCCAAAATCTTGGGTTTGAATCTCATTAGTTAGAGAATTTCACGGTTCACCTTGTCTGTTATGATTGAAACAATCCAATCACGATAGTTTCTTGTTTGTATCCTATTATTTACTGGCTTTACCTCTGTGAGTTGATTCTTAAAGCAGTGGCAGGCTCAGAGAACAAAGTGACAAGTGCAGTTCACAATGTTTAAAAGATATGTATACGTCTTCTAACAATCGTTGCATTCACTTTGATGACTTGAGAGGATCAATAGGAACGCACCAAAAGAAAGGATGATTAGTTAGAGGTTCATGCAGGTACATCTTCAGGAAGGAAAACAGTGTAACTATTGGTTATACAAATGTATGATACCAATTAAAACATATGAGAGGCTTAGCTCAAAATGTCACAATATTGTCATTGTACAATACAGGATTGCACATTGAAATGCAATTGTAGCCCCCTCCACGCTACAAACACAAAAACACACAAAAATTGTCCCAGTAAGCCATGAAAGTAAACAAGCATGTGCAATACATGGGGCCTGAAACTGGTCTGGCTCACTTTAATGGAATGCAGACATCATAGACATAATTAATTCTATTAATCACACTTGTCCTTTTCCTGCTGTGACATGTCTGCCATGACAAGGGTCTAATAACCTGGTGCAGCCTGCCCATTTTTCCGTTTTAATCTAATTGTGGTTGTGAAGATAATTTACAATAATGTTGTAGCGTGTTGTGCAATAATAAGTCCATGTCATGGACTGTGAGTAATATTTTACTGACTGAATGAGTCTCCACTGTGACCCTCTGTTTTGTAACTATGCTACAAGACATCCGTTCAGTATTTAAAGTAGACTTTTACAATTCAAGTTAACCCTGTCCCTGAAATTATGTTTGTACTGCCAATCTGCAATAGCAAATACATTTTGGATTATGTTTGCTAGCAACATAATGAGCAAACACTTTTATTAAACCTTAATGCAAAGTTGCAAAATCTTCAATAAATGTATCTACAAAACGTTGTATAACGACTTATTTTATAATATCCAACTTTTATGGGTATATTTAGGCAAATCTCTTCTCTTCTCTTTAGCGGCTGTTGCAGTTAAGTTTAGCCGACAAACGGTGACTGTGACCTGGGTACTAAGCACCGGGAGGTCGCTGTGTTGTATGACCGTCAACATAGCCAGCATCTAGCAGCAAAATTGACGACGTGGTGGGATGTTGAGTTCAGCATTCTCAATCTGGCAACCCCTGTGAGCTTCGAGTCTGGGGAGGAGGGGCCGGAGGAAACAACTCTCTACAATTATTATGAATTTGGACTGCAGTACCCATTTTAAACACTTGCTGTCAGTATTACATCTTGCTCCTTTAAAGGAGCACGCAGACTTATTGGGACTTTAGCTTATTCACCGTAACTCCCAGAGTTAGACAAGTCGATACATACCCTTCTTATCTCCGTGTGTGTTGTAACTCTAGCTAAGCCTGGCACAGATCCTGGAGGTAAACAGTTCCAACTAGCCTACTGCTCCCAATAAGTGACAAAATAACGCCAACCGCTATTTGTAAACAGAAAACAGAGAGAGGAAGTAGTCAGTCTTTACAGGGGGAAGTAGGCAGAGGGGAAGACTTTTACTTTCACCTCCCACAACCTTGGTTCTACTATCAAATTAAGATGTCTATTGTAATACTTTTATTATTATTTAACCATTCAGAAAAAGTGAAACTTTTAGTAAGACTGTTTACTTGCCTAAACTGATTAGTTAACCAACCTACAAAAATAAATGCGCACTTCCTGTGCATGACCATACCTAACAAAACAAAAAACACAATGTGGTTGGATGACGGTAATGATTGACCAGTGTTAGGATTTTCCCCTCAATGGCTCTGAATGAATCATTCTTGTTGAAAATTTCCATAGCAGTTTGTGGCTTTGACGTGGACGAATGTTTACAGTAGGAAGTGGGTTTATGTCTCTTGCTGTTGGAGACATGTGGTGTGTGTGCTGTGATGATGATGATGGATATACTTTGTTTTTTTTACCGCTAGTTTAGACAGTACTGTAGCTATCACGTGTGCAGATGTAAAATGTATTAGTGTCCTGAACTGTACTACTGCTGTCACACTACAGGCTTTTTCACAATATTATGTTTTATATGCACATTATGGTGTTATAAGCTATAATCTAATGTCATTATGCTAACAGGCTCCCAAGGAAAATACTTCCATGCTGATATTAAGAAGGTGTAATGTTAAGATAACATCAATTTAACCAAGTTTGTGTTAGTGTATTACTCAAGACTGGCAGCACACGCTAGATAAGTTGGCACTGACCAGCATTAACGTTAGCTTCAGTGACAGTCAGCATGTAGCATTTTAGCCAAATGATCTCACTTTAAAAATAATTCTGTTTTAAAGAAATAAAATTAACGCTGGTTTTGGTTATTTTTTTTAATATTTATATTATTATAATATCCAGTGGAAATTATGGTTTCTACAAGACCACGTAAAAGCAGCGGTAGAAGTTCACCACGATCTGAGGAGACAGGTGGACCTTCTTGAGTCTCCTCAGAAAGAAGAGACGCTGGTGAGCCTTCTTGATCAGGGTAGAGGTGTTGAGAGTCCAAGAGAGGTCCTCAGAGATGTGGACACCCAGAAACTTGATGGTGACACATGCCATCTCAGTCCCATTGATGATAATGGGGATGTGGATGCTAGCTTTAGACTTCTTCAAGTCCACAATGAGCTCTTTGGTCTTCTTGGTGTTGAGAGCCAGGTTGTTGTCAGTGCACCACGTTGTTAGGTGCTGGACCTCCTCCCTGTAGGCCGTCTCATCGTTGTTGCTGATGAGACAAATCACCGTAGTGTCGTCTGCAAACTTGGGACAGCCCTAAGCCCTTACGAATTTCGCGAGAACGCGCACCAAAGTCCGTGAGGCTTTGAGTCCGGACTTTGGGATTGGGCCAATTGCTTTTAAGCCTTCAACATTACTAATGCTACGGAATAAACCTTGGATCTGGATGTGAAAGTATATGTACTGTGAATATCATTATGTAAATATATTATGAGAATCATCCCGTCTCTGGGGGAGCAAGCCTATGTTCCACAGCCCTATGTTCCCACATTTCTAAGACATTTTTTTTCACTGAAAATTAGGCCCTATGTTCCCACAGTTCCTTTTTCATAAATGTGTATCAGATTGTATCCCCCTAACCCTAACCCCCAACCCTAAAAAATGTTGTGGGAGGATATGGCTTAAATTTTCAAACCTAATTTTGAAAATGTCCTAGAAATGTGGGAACATAGGGCTGTGGGAACATAGGGCTGTGGGACCATTGGGCAGTGGGAACATAGGCCCTCATTTATGAAATGTGTGTATGACCAAAAACAGGCGTAGGATGGGCATACGCTGATTCCTACGCAAAGCAAGGGATTTATCAATTTGAACGTGAGCGCAGGCTGCGATAAAATCTCACGTCTGGTTTGAACTTGTGTACGTAAGTTTTCGAGTCAGTGTGGACTTGCAGTGCAGCATATAATCAGTTTAACAGGAGAAGGAGAAGTCATTAGTTGATCACTTATCAGCAATGGCAGATCTGGCTCTTTTAAAAGACCTCTATTTGCCGGTACAACAGTGCACACGTACGCGCACGGGCCACGGTGGAGCGCTCCATCGGATTGATTAAGGGCAGATGGCTCATGGTCTTGCATCAGTGGGGGGGGGACCCTACTATACACGCCAGAAAAAAAGTCTGCAACATTGTTTTAGCCTGTGGGGTTCTACACAACATCACGCAGGAAAACAGGGTGCCATAAATGTAATGATGGAGCCAGATGACACGATGCCTAGAGAGCAGTGTCCAGCACAGGCCCAACTGAGTTCTATACGAATGAGACAGGATATTTTTCTTTGCTTTTAAAAGGTATAGTGTTATGTTTGGCAATGATAGCCTACTCAATACAGGAAACATGACGATGCACAACATTTTAATTTATTCTTCAGGTTTTGTTGCTCTTTTAAAGTGTTGTTAATGGCCACAAGTGAACAATTTATTTCTGCCATAGACCGAGTTATTTTGGCTTGTTTCTCCTGACCTCACCTCTGCTGTCAGGAGACAGGGTCGGGGTGGTGGTCCAGCACGGGGGGCAGAGGACACACGCTCTCCCATCACAGCTATTGTCTGGTTTTGACTCATGAAAAAAACACGAGTAAAATAAAAGACACTGCATAAACTCTGCTACTGTGTGTTTATTTAAATATAGGTAAACCATATAGGCCTAAGATATTGCAATATAAGCCTGTATATTACTATTAGGACTATAGAATACATACAGTGGGGCAAAAAAGTATTTAGTCAGCCACCAATTGTCCAAGTTCTCCCACTTAAAAAGATGAGAGGCCTGTAATTTTCAGCATAGGTACACTTCAACTATGAGAGACAAAATGTGAAAAACAAATCCAGAAAATCACATTGTAGGATTTTTAATGAATTCATTGGTAAATTCCTAGCTAAAATTAGTATTTGGTCACCTACAAACAAGCAAGATTTCTGGCTCTCAGAGACCTGTAACTTCTTCTTTAAGAGGCTCCTCTGTCCTCCACTCATTACCTATATTAATGGCACCTGTTTGAACTTGTTATCAGTATAAAAGACACCTGTCCACAACCTCAAACAGTCACACTCCAAACTCCACTATGGCCAAGACCAAACAGCTGTCAAAGGACACCAGAAACAAAATTGTAGACCTGCACCAGGCTGGGAATACTGAATATGCAATAGGTAAGCAGCTTGGTGTGAATAAATCAACTGTGGGAGCAATTATAATAAAATGGAAGACCTACAAGACCACTGATAATCTCCCTCGATCCGGGGCTCCACGAAAGATCTCACCCCATGGGGTCAAAATGATCACAAGAATCACAAGAAGCAAAAACTCCCAGAACCACATGGGGGGACCTAGTGAATGTGTTATGGGTTGGTGTGTTTTCTTATTTTGGTAGTCTGTTTCGGTTTTATTTTCTGTTTTATTTTGATAGTCTGTGTCCGATCTTGTCTTGTCTAGTTTTACTTTCTGTTTTCCCACTCCTGTGATTGCCTGATGTTTTCCACCTGTTTCCCAGCCCTTGTGTCACCTGCCTCTCTTTACCTCGTTACCCTCTGTATTTAGTCTTTGTGTTCCCCTTGTCCAGTGTCAGATCATTGTTTGTTATTTCCAGTAGTGTTTGTTCCCGTTTGTTTGTATGCTCGTGAGTGTTTGGTTCCATTGTGTTTTTCCGTGTCAGCTTTTCTTTGTACTCCTTGGTTTTGTGTTTCGTTTATTAAAATATTCAACTTCAACTCCTCCTACCTGTCTGCCTGCTCTCTGCACTTTGGGTCCGCCATCCATCCATTTTCCCAACCTAACAGAATGATCTGACCAGAAAATGGATCTAGCGGAGAGGCGTTTGTTTGAGAAGAAGGTTTCAGAGTTTGACCAGACTGTGGCTAAATTGGTAAACTCCAGACCAACCCAGCAGTCCTCTATCCTGGAAGAGATTGCCCCACAGCAGAATTGGTTCAACGATAGACCGTGGGTGAGTCATTTTGTTCCACGCCTGAAATCTAGAAAAGACTAGAATGTTTTCTTCAAACTTGCTCCAATGACGCACGCACCTGTCTGCCTACTTCCCGGTCTGCTAACACTGTGGCTACCCAGTTACCCAGCCAGCTCCCTTGCCTGTTATCCCTAGTGCTGTCGTTTCTCCACCTGGAGGAGAGCCAGTGTCTTATCAGACTTTGTTCCAGTATTTAGCTAAGTTAGCTAGACAGACTGAGGATGCCAAAGCCGCCAGCTTTCAAGCTGGTATTCAGAGGCCCAGTACTCCTGCTAGCGACTTCCCTTATGCTACCTGGTCAGCGTACACCTCCGACCACCAGCAGTCCTTGGAGGGTACCCATCTGGCCATCTGTTCTGGGTCCCGTGGTGGCCGAAGACGGGGTAAAAAACAACATGGGTCCCGACGCCTTGCCCCGCTTCAACCTCTCTTCAGCCCAGAGCCCGTACTCTCCAGCGTGTCCGTGTCATCCTGTGGGCCAGATCCAGAGCTGACCAGTGTTCCAGAGCTGACCAGTATCCTTGGGACTTGTGGAGGTCGTAGACGGAGGAAGGGTAAACATGGCTCCCAGCGCCATGTCCTGCATCAACCTCTATTCGGACCAGAGCCTGAGCTGACCAGTGTTTCTGAGCCTGAGCTGACCAGTGTTTCTGAGCCTGAGCTGACCAGCATTACCAATGTTCCTGAGCTGACGTGCAACCCTTCTGTTCCCGGGCTGACGTGCAGCTCTCCTGACCCAGGGCTGACGTGCAGCTCTCCTGAGCCCCGGCTAGCTAGCAGCTTCCCTATTCCCCGGCTAGCTAGCAGCTCCCCTGAATCTTGGCTAGCTAGCAGCTTTCCTGAGCCCCGGCTGACTAGCAACCTCCCAGATTCCCTGCTGGCTAGCAATTCCCCTGAATCCAGGCTAGCTAGCAACCTCCCTGAGCCCCCGCCAGTTAGCGGTTCCCCTGAATCTAGATTGGCTAGCAGCTGCCCTAGTTCCCCCGAGCAGCTCCCTAGTTCCCCCGAGCAGCTCCCTAGTTCCCCCGAGCAGCTCCCTAGTTCCCCCGAGCAGCTCGCTAGTGTCCCCGAGCTCCCTGGGGACCCCGGGCTTCCTAGTGTTCCGGAGTACCCCAGTGTTCCTGAGTTTTCTAGAGCCACCGAGTTTTCTAGCGCCCCTGAGTTTTCTAGCAATCCTTGCGTTCCGGGGTGCCCTAATGCCTCCGAGTTTTCTGGCGCCTCCGAGTTTTCTGGCGTTCCCTTGTTTCCAAGTGTACCCAGGTTGACCTGTGTCCCAGATCCCCGGCTGACTAGCAGCCTTTCTGATCCCTGGCTGACTAGCGGCTTTTCTGATCCCCGGCCGGCTAGCGGCTTTTCTGATCCCCGGCCGGATAGCGGCTCTCCTGATCCCTGGATGACGTCTAGCCCCCCTGAATCCCGGCTGTCGTCTAGCCCTCCAGAGTCTTCCAGTCGTCCAGAGTCTTCCAGTCGTCCAGAGTCTATGTCGACGACTGACTTTACGTCGACGACTGACTTTCCAGAGTCTACGTCGACGACTGACTTTACATCGGCGACTGACTTTCTAGAGTCTACGCCGACGACTCACTTCCCAGAGTCTACGTCGACCGCTCTCCCAGAGTCCACGCTTACGGGAAAGCCAGGGACTGTGCCGGTCCCCGGCGGCCCTGAGACTGTCTCTGAGACCGCCCCAGTGACTTTGCCTTTGTTTTCGGTCTGCCCTACTCCAGCCCCTGATGCCCTGTCGACCTCTGTTCCTGTTGCCTGTTTGGCGGACCTCAGGCCAGCTGACTCGTCGCCTGTCTTCAGCCCAGCTGCCCCTTCTCCTGCTCGGTCTGCCCGGCCTTCAGAAGGGATTCACCTTCGACTCCGGGCCTTCAGAAGGGATTCGCCTTCGACTCCGGCCTTCAGAAGTGATTCGCCTTCGCCGCCGGCCTTCAGAAGGGATTTGCCTTCGCCGCCGGCCTTCAGAGGGGATTCGCTGTTGCCGCCGGCCTTCAGAGGGGATTCGCCTTCGCAAACGGCTGCCAGAGGGGCTCTACATTCGCAGACGGCCGCTTCTGAGTCCTCGACGTCCTGCCTGGCCGCCTGAGGGCTCTACCTTTGCCGTCCTGTTCGGCCGCCTGAGGGCTCTACCTTTGCCGTCCTGTTCGGCCGCCTGAGGGGCTCTACCTTCGCCGTCCTGTTCGGCCGCCTGAGAGGCTTCGCCTTCGCTGCCAGCAGCCTTGGAGTCCTCGACCTCCCGTTCGGCCGCCTGAGGGGCTCTACCTTCGCCGTCCCGTTCGGCCGCCTGAGGGGCTCTACCTTCGCCGTCCCGTTCGGCCGCCTGAGGGGCTTGCCTTCGCTGCCAGCAGCCTTGGAGTCCTCGACCTCTTGCTTGGTCGCCTGAGGGGCTCTACCTTCGCTGTCCTGTTTGGCCGCCTGAGGGGCTCTACCTTCGCCGTCCTGTTTGGCCGCCTGAGGGGCTCTACCTTCGCCGTCCTGTTCGGCTGCCTGAGAGGCTTCGCCTTCGCTGCCAGCAGCCTTGGAGTCCTCAACATCCTGCTTGGCTGCCTGAGGGGCTCTGCCTTCGCCAACGGCCGCCTCAGAATCCTTGACGGCCTGCTCGGCTGCCTGAAGGGTTCTGCCTTCGCCGCCGGCCTCCTGAAGGCTTCTGCCTTCGCTGCTGCTCTGTTTCCCCGAGCGGCCCCTCTCTGTTTCCTCAAGTGGCCCCTCTGCTTCCTCGAGTGGTCCCCTGTTCCCCCGGGAACCTCAATGACTCTCTGTTTCCCCCGAGTACCCCAGTGACTCTGTTTCCCCCGGGTGCCCCAGTAAATCTTTGTTCCCTGTGCCCAGGGCTCTCTGCCCTGTGCCCCAGTGACTCTGTTTCCCCAAGTGCCCTAGTGACTCTCTGTTCCCTGACCCGAGTGCCCCAGAGCCTCTGTTCCCAGTTCCCTTGTCCCCACTGACTCTGGAGCCCCCTTCGCTCTCCCTGGGTTGTTTCTGTTTGTTTTTTGGACATCTGGGATCTGTCCCTTGGAGGGGGGGGGGGGGGGGTTCTGTTATGGGTTGGTGTGTTTTCTTATTTTGGTAGTCTGTTTCGGTTCTGTTTCCTGTTTTATTTTGATAGTTTGTGTCCGATCTTGTCTAGTTTGACTTTCTGTTTTCCCGCTCCTGTGATTGCCTGATGTTTTCCCCCTGTTTCCCAGCCCTTGTGTCACCTGCCTCTTGTTACCTCCTTACCCTCTGTATTTAGTCTTTGTGTTCCCCTTGTCCAGTGTCAGATCATTGTTTGTTATTTCCAGTAGTGTTCGTTCCCATTTGTTTGTATGCTCGTGAGTGTTTGGTTCTGTCGTGTTTTTCTGTGTCAGCTTTTCTTTGTACTCCTTGGTCATTTTTGTGTTTCGTTTAATAAAATATTCAACTTTAATTCCTCCTGTCTGCCTGCCTGCTCTCTGCACTTTGGATCCGCTATCCATCCTTTTTCCCAACCTAACAGAATGACCTGCAGAGAGCTGGGACCAAAGTAACAAAGGCTACCATCAGAAACGCACTACTCAAATCCTGCAGTGCCAGACGTGTCCCCCTGCTTAAGCCAGTACATGTCCAGGCCTGTCTGAGGTTTGCTAGAGAGCATTTGGATGATCCAGATGAGGATTGGGAGAATGTCATATGGTAAGATGAAACCAAAATAGAACTTTTTGGTAAAAACTCAACTCGTCGTGTTAGGAGGAGAAAGAATGCTGAGTTGCATCCAAAGAACACCATACCTACTGTGAAGCATGGGGCTGGAAACATTATGCTTTGGGGCTGTTTTTATGCAAAGGGACCAGGACGACTGATCCATGTAAAGGAAAGAATGAATGGGGCCATGTATCGTGAGCTTTTGAGTGAAAACCTCCTTCCATCAGCAAGGGCATTGAAGATGAAACGTGGCTGGGTCTTTCAGCATGACAATGATCCCAAACACACCACCCGGGCAACGAAGGAGTGGCTTCGTAAGAAGCATTTCAAGGTCCTGGAGTGGCCTAGCCACAGCCCCAAAACATCACTGCTCTAGAGGAGATCTGCATGGAGGAATGGGCCAAAATACCAGCAACAGTGTGTGCAAACCTTGTGAAGACTTACAGAAAACGTTTGACCTCTGTCATTGCCAACAAAGGGAATATAACAAAGTAGGGCTGGACGATTTTGGCTAAAATCATAATCACGATTAATCGAACAAGTTACCTCGATTACGATTATTGAACGATTATTTAAAAAAAAAAATCTTTTCTTATGCTGTAAATATGTTCACGGTTATTTTTACGCGGCGGCCGTAATATGTTTTAAGGGGAAAGTACATTAACACTAGAACGGCCATGACTGTCATTTTGACAGTTTTGAAATGTATATATGTAATAACTAAATACAATCCTGCTGCTGCCTGACTTTTCCTAAAAGTGTTTTTATATACATTACACAAAAGGCAAAGAAAATGCAATCACTTTTACCTATTTCGGCCATACACCGTCATATTGAGCGCTTGGATTTTCGCGGTATTGTTTTTAGTTTTTCTGTTCTGAATCAGAAGGCAAACACCAGGCGCTCACTCTGTGATAGGCGCGGAACACGTAGATGTCCGGTGGCTGTTTACATGTTCATATAACTTTATACATCCTTGAAATGGCTGGAATTATTACACACATCCTCTCCAAGGAGTGCACCAGCAGTAAAATTGTCCAGGGGAAGTTCATGCAGCAACTGGCAGAGGAGCTGAGAGCGGAGTTTATGGAGGAAAAAAGGGCCGCGGTGCACAGTCCGAACAGCGCTGCGCACCACAGCAGACACCAAAACGGAGGCAGCGCCAGGTTAGGTTATAGCTAAATGTTCAAATAAGATACTTTTAATTGTTATTTGGCTGTTATGAGTTAAGTTGAATTAATTTCCACACCATATTTTTCGGGATATGAATGTATGAAATAATTACGGTTTACTAAGCCATGATATGAATTATTGAAACACGAATTACTACTAAAATGTATAATTAAACTCATTAAAATGTACATTTCGGTGTAATTACATTTTTCTAAAGATATCCTAACACAATACATAATACAATATCGCAATTGGGTATTTATCATGAGAGATTATAGAGTTTGGAATCTGGCGGTCAAAATGACCGCTCACAGCAGTTCTAGTAGTTATGGAATTCCAGCACTTCTAGTGTTAACACACAGTGGGCGGCCGCGGAAATATTAATCGGATTAAAAGACCGAAATAACCGACTTGGTAAAATTACGTCGGTTATAGGCTCTGAATTTTGGTTTCGATTATTTTTCGATTAATCATCCAGGCCTATAACAAAGTATTGAGATGAACTTTTGTTATTGACCAAATACTTATTTTCCACCATAATTTACCAATAAATTCATTAAAAATCCTACAATGTGATTTTCTGGATTTTTTTTCTCATTTTGTCTCTCATAGTTGAAGTGTACCTATGATGGAAATTACAGGCCTCTCATCTTTTTAAGTGGGAGAACTTGCACAATCGGTGGCTGACTAAATACTTTTTTGCCCCACTGTATGTCAAGGATGTATAAATTAAATAAACTTCAGATGGAGTCTGATTTACCACGGCAACACTGTTCACTGCATCAGTGATCTCTTTCCATTCCACATTCTTTCTACAGCCTTTAATAACAGTTTTCAGGCTGCCAAATCTACAAACGTTAGTGCAAATAACCTGAGATATCAGGGTTTTAATCTCCACCTCTGAAAAGTGCTGCTTCTTAGCTGGATTACATCTCGTCATGTTGTAAATTGTAGGGGCGTGATATTTAAATTACGTTCGTTTCCAGCCACTGCATTTATCAATTTACGACCATTCTTACGCTCTGATTGGTGTGATACTAACATTTAATGAATCGCACATTAAGCCTGTCGTAAGAGGATTTCTGCGCTCATATCTGTGCTGGTTTCTACGTTAGTTTGATAAACGAGGGCCATAGGGCTGACCCCTACCTGTCAAATCCCAGAAAAAAAGAGTAACTGGTTAATTTATAATTAACTTTCCATTATCTAATGATTCACTAATACAGTAACTCTGTATGTTTACCAGTAATTAATCATTAGTGCTAGCATTAGTGAATCCTAGTAGTAACTGGAACTACTGGAACTAACAGGAACTTCTTGTTAATTATCCAGTTGTTCCTCATTCGCTCCTCAGTGACTAACTACATTTTTGTGTACCTTATTGTCAAGTCTTACCAGAAATAAACTCAGAGAAATAGTGTTTTGTTTTGTTTTTTGTCAGCAAACCACATCGCTTCACTTTGCAAGGTTGAATCAACCTCATCACGTCACAGACGCCGTTGCTTGACGTGTTTTAGCTTGCCTGAAGATCTGTCGTATTATGTCCTGCTGTACCACAAAAACAAGACACCAGTCAAAAGACTGACAGGAACGGATGGTCCTTAGGGAGCTGATATGTGTGTATAACATTTGCCAAAAAAAACAACTCATGACTCATAAAACAAATTAAAATGCTTTTACATGCATGCATTTATGTGATCTGTAATTGTGTGTGAAAATATACAATCGATTAAGAAGACACTTTTAGAAGACACAGAAGACACATTACCTTGTATAGTTTCTGTTTTTATTTTGTGAACTATGTTCCTTTTTGTCACATAATCATCAATTTGTAAGGTAGGGGCTGCATTAAAAAAAAAATTCTCTCAAGGGGGTAATGGCAGAAAAAGTTTGTGAACCACTGGTCTAGACGAAGGTGACTGACCGACATTGCCATCTCTAGAAACAAGCCGCTAACATGGCCAAGAAAATGGCCATCATAATTTCCCATTGGCCAATGCTTGTTTTGTCTGACCAAGAGCCCAAAACCTGTTTGGCATGTTTAATCAAATAAAAGATTTACGATTCATCAACTATCATTAGTTGTAAGAAAAAGTATTTTTAGGGTCAGTGGTTGTCACTACCAATTATTCTGCCGGTTACCTTGGTTCCTCTGTCAGTTTTAAATATGGTTCTGGTTGGGGTCTCGTATTTTACAGAATAGTTTTCTCTGTGTCTTTAAACTTCTACTTCGAAACCTTTTCGTGATTCATCTTGTTCATGATTTACCCTGAGGTGTTTTCGCAAGGAGAAGAGAGGACGGGGAAAGTTTCGGAGTGCTAAAGTAACACAGTGGTGTCACACACACAGGTCTGATCAAAGTGTGGCTACACTCAGATTCTACTGTAACATTCCACTGACTGCTCAACGCTCCTAGAGTCAGTCTGTACTTTGGATCATTTCTCCTCATTCAGCTCATTCAGACTTTGGTTATCCATTATCTTACTTTCTACAATATCAGCACATGGCATGAAGTGGTGGTTGTGGTTACTGTAAAAGAAAAGCAAACAGTTGCCTTTCAATTACTTAAAAGGCCCCATATTATGCTCATTATCAGGTTTATACTTGTATTTTGGGTTTCTATCAGAACGTGTTTACATGCTTTATTCTTCAAAAAAACTTCTATTATTTTTTCTGAAGCACCCCTAAAAATCATCTCAGCACCCCGAAAAAATAAAGTCCTTATCATTGTGATTTTGTGAAATCGTTTAGTGCTCAAACCTTATTACTTTTGCAAACCTAATTTTAGCGATGGAATAGGATAAATGACGACAGGCTCAGCTCAGTTGTAGCCTAAAGTCAACAGCCTATCTGCGATTCCAAAATTGCTAACTGTAGGCAAATGTAGCTTAGGAGTAGCCTACAACAAGTTTTTAAAGTGTGCTATTAATAGCCTGCCGTAATGGCTTGAGCACCGCTAAAAATAGCCTAGCGCCGCTGCAGTTATCTCCCTGCCGGACACTTTTTTATTTTTAACTGTCAATGCCAATGAAAACTAAATAATTTGACCTGACGGATCACCAGACTCATTCATATCAGAACTGAAACACTGGAACAACAAACGCTGACTCACAGTCTGTTTCTCTATAGATGGATATACGTTTCTTTTGTTTTTAAAGAAAACAGCCAGGTTCAGGTGAGAAAGTAAAAGATAAGCCTTTAACATTATCCCACTGCACTGAACAGCAACCTCATATTCACATATGTTATAAATAGGTGAATTTATAACCTTTGGTAGCCTACACGATACATTCTCTGTTGATTAGTTGATTACATTTGCCTTCTGGTTGACAGCACAAAGGAGTGAGGAGAATAGAGAGGGAGAAGGGCAGATAGAGCAAGATGAACAAGGTGAGGAAATGGTTAGGTAGCCTATAAGACATGTATGTATAGTAGGACTACTGTGTTTTGTTTTCTCTTTTATTTGAAGATTATTTTCTAGTTGATTACAAACTGTTTTGTATGTGATTGTCAGTGATATGACGGAGGGAGGGGGATAGAGGGAGAGAGGAGGATGGAGAGAGAGAGCAGGATGGAGAGAGAGAGTGGACAAAGAGAGGGACCTGGAAGAACCAGGTGAGAAAGTGCACATATATTGTACAGGAAAAAACACTTAAAATATTCCATTCACATTATATTTACATATGCATTTCATGAAGGATTCTTTAAGAAAAAGAAATGTTGGATTTTCCCCATCTGGTTCAGAGGCATTATTAGATTATTCATCATTCATTTAGCTGTATAACCAAATATCTGTACATTTGCCAAATAAAATGACTCATGAAACAAATGATGTGTTTTTTCCCACTGTTTCATACATGCGTTTGTAAGTGTAATCTGTAAGTGTGTGGTAAATTTCATATCCTGCCCCCACCCCCCTCCATTGGAGCCCCTGACAACCCAGTCTTGCCCAATCCTCCCCCCCCCCCCCCCAGGTCCCTTGCCCGTCATAGCCATGCCCAGCCCAGCCTCTCTGTCCAGGCAGCATATATGAGCAGCAGCCAGTCTTGTATGGAGGTCAGACGACTTTCTGCACTGAAACTGAGAGTAGTCACAGCTGTACAGAATCCGATTGATGTTCTTTAGGATTTAAAAGAAGTAAGAAAGAACGAGACAACAGATCTGGTGCTACAGAAAACTGGTGAGTTTTTTTTAATTCATAATTTTTTCAAATTTCCTTTTGATTTACATTTTGTTCAAATGTATATCTTATATTTTATGGGTTTATGAGCAACTTTTCACCAAGTATGTGAATATTATATATATATATATATATATATATATATATATATATATATATATATATATATATATATATATATATATATTAGGGCTGTCAAAATAACGCGTTAATTTCGATTAATTAATCTGAGAAAAAATAACGTGTTAAAAAAAACCGCAGAATCCATTCCATATTGACGTTTGACCCGGAGCCGTTCTAGCCACCATTCGACTGTAAAATGAGGGAGGGAGACGAGAATGTGCTGCCTGGATCATTAATTGGAACATTTACTTGTAAAAATATTCTTCCTGCCAACCCTGGCTACCGAAATCTGGTGCCACTGATATGTCTGCGCTTCTCTCTGATGCTCTGAAACAGACGATACAGGCAACACAAACACCGCTGCACGTGACGCTAGTTAACACTATACTCGACAGCAGCCAACGTTAGCCTACCGCTAGCTAGTAGCTGGATTAAAAACGGTTAAAATGCTGACAGCTAATGTTAAACGGTGTAAAGTTTGACTGTGTTTTACTGTAGAGGATTCAACACTGGTATGTAACAATCTGCAGCTGCCGTCGGAAAAACAACACAGACTGTGCGTTCAATGAAACTGGTAAACTACAGCCTCGTGGTGCATTTGAAGTTATTGTAAATGTCCTTTTCCCATCTGGTGGTTGTTTGTCGTTCAACAGCAATTTACTAGTGAAATAAGTTATTGTTATTGTTATACATTATTATTAAATCATTTCATTTTGACCATATGGCCTTAGCAATAAACAAGCTGTTCTTTAATGTCACCAACTGTTGTTTAGTACCCTTTCTTTTCATTTCTTTTTTTACTTTCTTAAAAAGTATCGATTCAGGCACCGTTAATTATGTATGCGATTAATTAATTACATTACATTTTTTAATAGATTGACAGCCCTTATATATATATATATATATATATATATATATATATATATATATATATATATATATATATATATATATATATATATATCTTTAGAAAACATGTTGTTTCAATTGCATTAACTGTTGTGGTGATTACTGCAATTCTCCAGTGTACATCTTCATTGTACTATCTTAAGCCCTCTGACAGTGCCTTGTTTCTGGTTGTGTGTAAGTAAATGTGCTTTTGTTTGTGGCTTCCCTCCTTCGCAGACCAAACACAATCAGAGATGGAGCTTCTGACAACCGCCCTCGTCATCGTTCTTCTGTCTACAACAGCCTCTGCTAAGCCGGTAAACTAACCACAGCACTGCATTACGACTCTTACCTCATCCTCCTCCCTTAGTGCTCTCTCTCTCTCTCTCTCTCTCTCTCTCTCTCACTGACTGTGCCTCAGTTTTCCTACTGTGTTTTGTTGCGTTCTCTCTCACGTCTGAAGTTTTCAAACCTGTGTAGCACAGTCAAACTGTAGTATCTTTTAGTATGAATATTTACAGATTCTTTTTAACTTTTCTGGTTTGTTTATTATGTGATGTACATATTGAGACTATTCCCTGTTAATGTTCCTATTTCTGTAAACTGCTCTTCCTGCTTTACCCTTTAGATGTTAATGATCACAATACCTTTGCCTTAGTTCCACACTAAATGCAAGGTTTTTTCATCCCATTGGATAGATAGCTAATAAGTCTCTAAACATTGCTCCATTATGAGTATCAGTTTCTTTCAATCTATGGTTTCAACCAACACATTCCTGTCATAACATTGTAACCTCTTGGAGGGCACATTATGCTATAGGTTTTGTTGCTTCATTTCTAGATATTTTATTCTGTTTTTTACTTCCTTGCACATATGGTTAAAAACCTCAGGTTATTTATCCCAGTTAACTTACAAATAATACAGAGATCAACTGTTAAAATTCTAATTAATTCATCAGTATATCCTTGGTGTTGGTTTTGACTTGTGGACGTATTTGGTCAAAATAAGTATCAGTGCGTAATTGCCCCAAAAAAATAATTTATTTTCCTGCTAATATAGCACGGACGTCTTTATTAGTGTTCTCCAAGGGCACTGGATTTCTAGTTTCACCTGATGATGTTCGATTGGTCCAATATGTGTGGGGGCTGACACTAAAAACAATGTTTGTGATAGCACGTCAATTCCAATGGCCACACAGGAAGTTAACAAGGCGAGGGGCTATTAGCCGTTGTGTAATGTGAGCACTCCCTATGTTACTCCATGACTCAGTTTGTTTTCTGTAACTCAGTGTTGTGAAAAAGGACACGTCTTTAAATGGTACATAACCACAATATGGGTGCTCATTAAAAAAGGGGGGAAACGATGTTCAATAGACTATAGGACTGTGGTGTGTTCAATTAAGCAGCGCACAATAGAAGTTGACTGGCTTACTGTCATTACTTTCAATTAAGTTTTTGAAATTTCAATGACACCATTGTTCAAATAATGTAAAGTATGGTTTAAGGTATGGTTACGATGTTGAAAATATGATTACAGTTTTTCTATTAAACCAACATTTAGTTTCTGCCTTGCTACATATTACCCTGGAAATCCAGAGTTCTCGCGAGAGCACAATTTGAATTTGCTCAGCGAGTCACTCTGGCATTGAGTAATGATGCTCATTAACTATGCCCTTGTAGCTGAGCTGCACCAATCACATTGGTGTATCTGATATAGGCAGGCCAGAGGGGAGCTTAACAGATGACGACAGTTTAATATGACTCGCTCTGGATACGTCACCCTGTGTATTGTTGCAATTGGTCGTAGTGTTATCCAATTGCGTGCAGTGAGATTTTCAAATGTATGCTTGGTGCCGCCCCTCAAGTTGGGCCATTTTCATTACTCAATGCCAGACCCTTAATCTTTCAGATTTTGGTCTCGATTTCCAGGCTAGCTACATATTGCATAGAACACAGCACATCCTGCATCAGCTCTGTCTCCTTAAAAATTAAGTTCCCATACAACATAAATGCATTTTCAATTATGTTTCGAGGGAAATCTTTATCTGGGAAAATGTCTTTGTGGCATCACAAATACATTTCTAATAAAAGCCTGCGTAGGTAAGAGGTCACGGTGAATGGATGGGTCAAACAAACACAGGACTTTCACCCAGGGGATCGTTGTTCATGTCCCGTGTGAAACCAAAAGTCAACTGACTTGTTTACATAACATACATAACTTTTGTACGTAACCTAAATAACAAACATACTTAACCCAAACCATCATCTTTTTCTAAACCTAATCAAGTAGTTTTGTTTCACAACATACGCCGGTTGCAGGAAAATTCATTTCCCTTGAAATGTAATTGAGAATACAGTTTTTTTAGGAAACAGGGTTGCCATTGGTTGGCAATGAACATAAATCATGTGCTGCAGTATCACCAGATGTAGAGGTGATATCTAGGGATACTGGACTGGGATATTGGACAGGAAATTTTGGCCTTTATTTGACAGTAATTGAGTGTAACGTCTCTTTCATTTCATATTCCCACTACAGATTGGTTCGCGTCGGCATCAGGATGCTGACATCGCTGACAGTGACTTGATACAGGGACGGCTGGAAGGGAATAACAGGCGGTCTCGGGGGTCTAGTGACTCTTCTAGCTCCTCGGAGTCCTCGGAGGAAGTCAAGGATCTGACCACTACAGTCGTGACCACCACTGCCCTGACAACCATTACTACAGTAAAAGGGAGCACGCCCACCCCTGGGCCAGACACGATGAGTACAGACGAGCCAACTGTGACAAGAACAACGCCCTCACCAGCAACACAGACCACACCTGTTGTTGCCACGTCAACTGGCGATGTGACAGTTTGTGTTACCGTGGATATTCCAACACCAGCTCCCGTCACAGAAAACAGAGGAGACAACTAAACAACTGTCATTCCTGTTAACCGACTGCAAACAACAACTAACCACATGCCTATTTAAAATGTGTAGTTTTCTGAGTGTAGTTGTGAAAGTTAGACCTTTAAAAATTCATAAACAAAAAGGGAAACATGCAAGTGCTTAAAGAGGCCAGTTTGAAATTAGAAGATCATCGAGACCAGTGTTCCTTAAACTTTTTCAGACCAAGGACCATTTACTCAATACAAAAAAATTCCGGGACCACCTAACTGCCAAAGTATCCCCAAAAACTATAGGCCAGATGAAATGTCAGTATTGCTCACCGATTGCCTTTATTGCTATCTTAATGAGGAAGAATGATGCTGCATATGCTGAGACATCACAGAAGCAATGTCTATCTTTAGCCATCAATCCATCTTGTTAGTTGACAATAACCGTGAACTTTATCCCTCCATATTTGCTTTAAATGTCACGCTGATAATTTGTGATGTAAATTGGAGGCAATGTCGCAAAATTGTTGGCTGCATTGCTGAAGTCCGACAACACAGCAAAATAGCCAATTTGACAAATGAGTTTATTTAATATTGGGAAAAAAAACACATCTCTGATCCTCACTATTAAGGCGTCTACACATGATAAGCGATTTGCTGTCTTCGCACCACTAGGTAGGGCGCAGAGCAGAGAGCAAAGCGGCAACAAGGTCAAAAGTTGAAATAATTTGAACTTTGAGCAACAAAGCGGCAAATCTGAGCTCTCCCCACAGGAAATCAATGGAACGACCAGTGCAAAGAGGTTTTGCCGCCTATCATGTGTAGGCGGCTTTAGGATTCAGAGCTGCTGACAGACTGTTTGAGAAACATTTATTTGAATTTTATTAAAAACATGGTATTTTGCCAAATCTACTCGCGGACGACTATTTAACGGTATCACTAATTGCCTTAAGATACACATCCTTTAATTACCACTAGATGCTTTATCCAAAAATACTAGATGACAAAAACAAATATTTTTTAAATGCATTTTGTTTTAAATGTATATTTTTACATGTATTATTAAGATTACATTGATTGTTTTTTTCATATTGACCTGCAGCGTTTTAGCCATCAAATAGTGATGCTACAGAGCAACTTTTACACAGACCAGACCACATATATGTTGAAGCCTCTGAACACACACACACACACATTGATTTCAGTTAGCCTGGCTGATTACACCTCTGTTCAGCTTGAAGGTGGGCTGGAGCTTTGATGGGAATTAATTAGGTGACACATTTTCCCTGCCCTAACAGGAGCAACAAAGCCAACATTAGACTCAGGAAAATGTCCTGGGAAGAGGTCTAATCAGCAAGATTGCCTGGTCACACGTGTGTGGGTGTTCAGAGCCTGAACTATATGGTAACATTATGTACGCAAATCTGTGGCTCAGTTATGTTTACATAAGTATTAACTGATCAGGAAAGTACATGCAAGATACTTCGCAAGATTTCTGCACAAGCTTGTTTAGACAGGGACATATTTATATTACAGTGGAATAAAAAGTCACCCTTCTGTATGAAGCATCCAGAGTATTTATCCCACAGCAGTGGTTTCATAGACTGTGGAGGGTGCGTCTTGTTTGTCTCATTCAGCAAGCCTTACAAGACAAACTGAGCCCACAAGGGTTGGTGTAATTATGGGTTGTGAATTCATATTTTCGAAAATAAAATATGGCTTTGAAGGCTCAAGACAAAACATGGATGTTGTTTGTTTTGTGCATTTTAACAAGGGTTGTACTTCATTTTGTTAAACTGGATCTAATGTGTATGATTGTACGTATTGTATGACATTAACATTGTATAACAGTACTGATTTTTCTTTTCAAGGATTAAAAAAGTATCTAAATTACAATGAAATTGTCATATTTTGTCAAATTATTTTACTTTACCTTTAAGCTATAGTGCGTAGTTTCTGTCTCCCCCCATGAGGAATATTAAGTAATGACAACAAAAATGTTGGCGTGTCCACATGATACAAGCCTTCGGTGATCACGCACCATGCAAATTTCTTCTGATTTTATTTTGTAGTAACAAGTAAGATGCTTAGGGTAAGTGTAGTGGAGTAAAAGTATACATTTTATTTACGAAATGTAGTGGATTAAAAGTAAAAGTTTCCGGAAATATAAATAACAAAGTAAAGTACAGATACGTGATAATTCTACTTAAGTACAATATTTGTATTTTGTTACAACGCTGCTAGCCATTAATTTTGGGTTTTAACAGATTTTGCAATATCCGTCTCTGTGATTTCTGCCGCTACTCCAATGCAGTGAAGGCAAATGGAAATTAATTTGTGGTGCTCACAGCATTGAAACATATAACTGCAACATATTCTCCTGGAAACAATGCCTCCATTACTATAGATGATCTACATACCTCACTGTTTTGGGTGGTGATGGCGCAGTGGGTATGACACATGCCTTTGGTGTGGGTTCCAACTGCAATACATCAACCAATGTGTCCCTGAGCAAGACACTTAACCCCTAGTTACTCCAGAGGCGTGGGACCTCTGACATATATAGCAATTGTAAGTCGCTTTGGATAAAAGCGTCAGCTAAATGTTTTTATTGTACCTATGTCCTACCAAAGAAATAATCCCTGTGAAAACAGGTGAAGAGACAAATATATCCTGGGCACGTGCAACCAAAACTCTCTAAGTGAAATGTGGGTGAACTGACTCTTTAATGTCACAACAAAACGTGTTCTATACTTTATAGCAGTGAGCAGGCAAGTGAGAGACAGATTGTTCTGCACGGTAAATGCCCCCGCTCCAACTTGTATGTTTCCAACTCATATAGGTTCATGTCCTGCTTAATGGATTAAGGGTTCTACTTAAAAATTAATTACAATAACTGCTCCATGTAGGGCTGCAACTAACGATTATTTTCATAGTCGATTAATCTGTCGATTATTTTCTTGATTAATCAATTAGTTGTTTGATCTATAAAAAGGTCAAAACATGGTGAAAAATGTGGATCAGTGTTTCCCAAAGCCTAAGATGACGTCCTCAAATGTCTTGTTTTGTCCAAAACTCAAAGATATTCAGTTTACTGTCACAGAGGAGAGAAGAAACTAGAATATATTCACATTTAACAAGCTGGAATCGGAGAAATCTTGTTTTTTTAAATAAAAAAATGACTCAAACGATTAATCGATTATCAAAATAGTTGGCAAATAATTTAATAGTTGACAACTAATCGATTCATCGATTCATCGTTGCACCTCTAGCTCCATGACTGATATCCCCATGTTTGCAACAGCCACTGCCTAGCAATTGTTTTAGTGAATGTCCCAATATTTACTGGATGCTACAAATAGTATAATATACTAAAATGGCCTTATTTTAAGGTTTAAAATTCCAGCTGAAGTGCTCCTAATGTTTCAAAGTAGTAGCAGCTAGGCGAGCATTATAACGTGTGTTACAAAGTGACGCACATTCGTTCGGAAGTAAAGGCTGGACTACAATAGAGCTGTTTGGAGCAGTTTGTGAACAGTGTTTTCTGTTGGAGATGGTAAGTCCCTTTGGGGTGGACATTGGGCTTTTATACTTTGTAAACCTATAACGTGCACAAAAAAAGATATATAACACAATAAAGGAAAGGGAAAAAGCCAAAAAGCATAATATGAGCACTTTAAACATCTTGGAGCTCGGTAACTTCATCAACAGTTTAATCAGGAGAGATTTAAATTTTGATATTTTTTTCAACCTGGGCCCTATTTGTCCATGCATTGGTGTGTCCACAATCTCACTGATTGGCTCAGGGAAGTCATTGGTTTAACTGAAAGAGCGAACGCCCACAGTCGGCTGATTGAGTAGAAGTAAGAGAAAGAGAGAGACAGTGAATGAAAGAGAGTCCTCCGGACTGAACTTCCACAAAGCGTATTCTTAAAACTTTTCCCAAATCAAAGTCAGCAGAGGGAGCCAATTGAAGTGTAGAAAACACACCTAAGAGATATTACCTTGCTACATTGTTTAGTTTTTTCCAGAAGTCATAGTTCTGTAGATTCTGTAGTTATTATATAGATACATTCACACAGACCACACTACTTAGCAAAGACAGCATACTGTGCCTAGTCACATTGATGTATTTGTAAGTAATATTGACCTTTCAGTCCTAAAAGTGATGTTTAATTGTTTTAAAGACCAAAACAAGCTCTAATAACTGTATAGCATCCTGTTTATTCCTTTTAACTAATGCCTGTAAAAAAATGAAAGCAGGGTGGACAGAAGCACTGCAAATGGAATTTCAATTAATTGGCCCCATCTAGTGGGGAAAGTCATTTGTTACAATTTATATCAACCTTGGGGATTTCAAACCTGCTTCTGGCTAAGGGTTTCTCACATAAGGGCATAGGCGCTGATACCGTGGGTCCCCCACGGAAAATACTGAGCACCCACGTGTGCCAGACTGCCAGTAGGCTACATTCATTTAAAATCAAACTTTGCAGTTGGGGCTAAGTGGAGCGTCTGTAACCCTAACCCGTGAGCACCCACGGAGAAAAACATAAATCGCCGCCTATGCATAAGGGTGTACATATGCAATACCTCTGTTTTTCTTGTGTTGTGCAAAATGAACAAGAGAAAATACAGCACACTCACTGACATGCAAGAAGATTGAACACCATAAGTTCTACATGGAATGGGTTTCTTCATTTAACTCAAAGAACTTTTTCAAAAGTGTGGCTCGTTTTTTTTATCACATTAATATGATAATTACAATACTTTCCCTAAAAACACGGACAGGCCTTGTCATTAACGACGTCAGTGACGACAGCTCAGTTTCAGCAACCAGAGTACCTTAAATTAGAGACTTTGTACCCCTGAGGGCAGCGCTACATACAGTAAGGGAAACTGCGGTAGGTCCATTAAAATCCTAAATGTTGTTTTTCTTTTCGATTTCCTTGACGATCGGGACTGGGTTGGGACATGAATTTCCAAAAACTTGATTTGTCGATTGGTTCTTTATGTCTCATCCCACTGCAGGATTACACGGCTCTCACTGTGACTCGTGGATAAATATTGTAATCATAATTAGCCTATTATCCTGTTATTTTTATTTTAGTCTTTTACATAAAAGCTATGCTTAGGCATATTTTCAATGCTGAATGAGCTGTCAGTGGCCCTTCCACGAAGGAGTGGCATGATGTTGAGCTGCAGAAGAGGGCAGGGCAGATCGACGCCAACCTCTGCAGGATTAGGACATCATTAAATAAGCAAACACCTTTAAAAAAAAAAAAAACACCAGTTTTTAAAAGTCCAAGAGGGGCTACAAAGCTGTTATGTTGAACAAAATTTATTTGGATTTTTATTTCCTAAATCATATTTTTCACACTTGTTAACAAAGTCTTAGGAGCATTGTGACCACATGGAATCTGCAGACTCACTTCAGGTGCCGTCTGTGGCTCAGGTGGTAGAACGGTCGCCTACCAATCAGAAAGTTGGTGGTTCTGGCCCTGCAGTCCCATGTCGACATGTCCTTGGGCAAGACACTGAACTCTGAATGGTTCCCAATGCTCCACAATCTGAATATGAATGTGTGTGTGAATGGTTCCTGTACTATGATAAAGCACTTTGAGTAGTCATTAAGACAAGAAGAGCAATATATAAATACAGTCCATTTAATTTGCATTCACCAGAGATATATACTTAATGGAAAATAGATTGTGGATAGTTGTACCTGTACATAGACATCAGTTTCAGTTCATTAACATACTGTATACCCTCTTAGATATGCAGTTTGAGTTGTTCAACGTATTCTCATAAACGGGTTCGAATGATATTGTAGGAAAATGTATGCACACCAGTTCGTATTATATCCTACGAAATTACGGCGAGCACAGGCACATGACAGTTAAGTTTAGCGGCCTATACAGTTAAATTCATCCAAGATGACTTACTGTGAGCCGAGTACAGAGCACTGCAAGGTGACGGTCCTTTCAGGAGCCGTTACAGTGGAGTTTAACCGACAAAAGGTGATCATCATACAGCGGCAACAGTTAAGTTTAGGCACCAAAACAACTAAGATTCCAAAAAAACATTGTGGTTTGGGTTAAAACACCTGTCCTATTAAATAGTACTCCAGGGACACAACACACGTTCCTGGGTAAAAGCAGCTATACTGCTCTAAATATGTGGAATACATGTAAATTGCAGTGCATTACTTTTCGTAGCCATATGTACGAAAGGCTCATGAGAACAGCCTGAGTTGTGACAGAAACATCAATCTTAACACATTTTTTCCTGTCTCGTCTCGTCAACCTGAGGGGCTTCACTGCTGTTTGGGGGCACAGACGATATGAAGCCTGTAATCAGTCAGAACTGTCTGTGTTTGTGTCTATACAGCGTTTGACAGCAGGGAGGACATGTACAGCCTAGAAGATGATGTCTAGACAAAAATTAGGTGCTTTAATGTGAGATTTCGCTCTCATTTTGGTGGTTGTCTGAACATTTCGGCCTATATACTGTAGGTCTGCATTAGGCCCAGGCTTTGACTTGACAAATTCAGGACATTTACACATGCATAGTGCAGGTGTGGGTCCTCCTTCTACTCCGCACCTGTCTCACATCCATTTTTAACAAGCACATTATACTAATGCTGTGGCCAATCCTGAGCTATGGAGTGGGTGTGGTCCAGTCAATCACAGCTGCTTCTCATCACCTTGATTCCCAGTCCAACAAACAATTAACAAAACACAGCACACCATGCAAATAATAACTGTTAACACATGCAACACATCTACCAATAAAACCAAATTCAAAATACACACACTGCTAAAACTCAAACTGGGATCAAATTGAAAAGCTGCCTAAAGTCAGATTCTGACATAGTTATTGTAGGCAAAATTTACCAGAGTCCTACACAAATAAGCCAAAAGGATGACAACATTTTCAGCTGTGTGAGGTAGCCTTCAATATGCGGGACAGCATATGATTCACTACAGTATTTTGTTTTGCCAGCAGGCCAGAGTGGGCATTGTTTTCAGCCCTGGAGTTTCAGCGAAAATCTTCCCTTTTACAAAGCTTTCTGATCAAGTCAAGTCAGTTTTCTTAATGTAGCACCATACCATCTGGCATTATTAATTATCTCAGGGCATTTTTCATATAAAGCAGGTCTACACCATACTCTTCATTAATATTCATTTTAGTTCTTATACTGTAATATTCACTCAATGAGCAATCCTACCTGTCCACTCTGGAATTATGAGCTCATGGCTTGATGGTGTTTTAAGCCCCCAACATCTCCTTCCAGGCAGCGCTGCGACCGTTGACTTCAAAGCACCTAACCCTAACCTTAACCCTAACCATAACCATTGCCTAATCCTAGTGCCTTCCAGGGAGGCCTTTCCTGCCAGCAGAAGGGTGAGTCTCCCACAGCCCTCACGCACTACCACCACACACACTACACTAACACCACTTATGTCCCTCAATACTCTCCACGCACCCTCACGCAGAATTAAGATGAGGGACATACCACCCACTCAGGCCCTCACTCAACCACCAGATCCAGAAACTAGAGCCACCAGTAAGACATACTTTAAACTCATACAAGCAGTACATCACAAACATATTATTGATCATGCAATAGCCACCAACAATTTTCCAACAGGTATGATGAGACAGGTACAACGACTCACTGATTTCATCAAACCATCCACACCCTCAACCAACACCCGTGAAAAAGTGCAAAATAACACCACAACTTGGATGATGACAAACATGCATATACTTCAGCAGCACTACCATATCACCATTTCCACCCTGATCACCACTCCTTACAATCCACTGGCCCTACAAATAGCTTTGGGGTGGGCAAAAAAGCGCTATGGGGACCGTCTCAGAACAGGAACATCGGTAACAGTGCAGCACCTTTTGGACCCCCCATTTTCACATAACAAAACCTCTGACCCCCAGACCAACACTCCATCCCCCCCAAAATGTGGGGCTAGTGGAGGCAGCTCTCTTCCCCCCCATCCCGGACGTAGCTGACGAGGAGGAATTTCCCCCACTCCCCTCACTACCCCATCCCACACCTCCCCTCCTGAGCCACCGCACACTCTCCTTAGGACCCAGACCCTCCCTTTTTGAACTTATTCACTCCCAACAACCTCAGGCTACTTGACGCCCACCTCTTCTCCCCAAACCAGTAGAACCCCCAAAAACTCAACGTGGACCTGATCAACACCCACAATCCACATCCCCCTCACAACTTTTCCTTGAACCGAATGCCTCAAAAAGCACTGCGATCCCTCGCTACCTCTATTGGACCAGTTACTCAGAAGGCTAAAACTGCCAACATTGAGAAAATCCAATCTGAACCCTCATCACAACGACCCCCAGTGGCCTCCTCGCCTCACCTTGCTACTCTGGACTCCAGCTACCCTGCAGCCCGGACACATCCCCGACCACAATAAAATACAAACCAACGTACCATATGGCTCGCCCCACCCGGAAGGTCACGGACTGGTCATTCAAAAGCAATAAAGCAGTATTAATTCTGGGTGACTCCAACATCAATCAAATTCCACCCTACTCCAGTCCCAACATTCAACTTGACAGCTATCCAGGAGCCAAATGCTATCATTTCATTGAAGTCTGCAAAAAAACTACCCCTAACCCACATCCCCAAATCGTAATTCTGTCCGTCGGACTCAATAACAAGGACGAAGACCCCAGACAAACCTCATGCAAACAATTAATAATCCTTTACAAACAGGCCACAGATACCTTCCCTAATGCAGACATTTACTTCCCCATCATAAACCTTTCACCCCACCTCACCAGCACATAACAGAGCAACCTCAAACTCATCAATAACACAATAGCCACACACTTCCCTTTCCTAGCAGAAATACCACATGATACATTCATTACACAACCTGATAACATCCATTGGACTACCGACACAGCCCGTACAATCTTCAACTATTGGTGCCAACAGTTAAATTTATAGATTCCTCCAAACCCAACCCGGCCAACACCACTACCACACAACAGGTCAACACAACATTTGACCCTCTACCTGACCTAACTACCCGTATGAACCTGGACTGGACCTCCTCTTCAAATGTTTTAAACTTGTCTAAACTATTCACCCCATCACCCATACAGCTGTCACTTCTAGAGAGGGGACTGTCCTTCATTCCACAACCATCCCGCTTTGACTGGGAGGAACTTCACAGGGTCCTTCATAAATACCACAGACACATCAAACTTATCAGTCATTTTCACTCCCATCCCCAATCACGCCCATCTCATCCATTTACTCAGCCATCCAATTGGGAACCACTCCATTACCAACTCAACCCTGTAGTTAACAAACAAAGCGCCATTTTGAACCGCATGTCGCTGTGACATCCTTCAGCACCACTAACTGGATTGTACGAGGACAGGTTTTTTTTTTTAGCTAGGTGCCCCCATTGGAGTCAAGACATAACTACGTCATAATAACCAGGCTGCACTCTGCGAGTGAGTGGGCTGCAAGAAAAAATAAATAAATAAGAAGAGTGGGGAAGAATTGATGCTGTTCCTAGGCTGCAGAGCCTAGGAAGAGCATCCATGATATATGTCAACAATAATTTTAACCCAGTACCATGTCTAAACACCGCCGGCCCTCGCAAGCAAAACAAGAGACCGGCTCAGGTGCTCCCGATTAGCCAATCCAGGCCTGGTTGTCAATTTGTAAAACACACCAAATTAATCATTTTGATTTCAATGCTGAATTTAGATGCTATGCATGTATGGATCAACATTTTGGGAAATAAGCGCATTTGCTTCCTTGCAGAGAGTGAGATGAGAAGACCAATATCAAACTGTCTGTGTGTTATGTATGGAGCTGGAGTCAAGAGGTGAATAGCCTAGCTTAGCAAAACGACTGGAAGCAGAGGGAAACAGGGAGTTACTTGCTGTAACTATGTCTTTGGGTACAATCGCTGAGAGTCTTACTGTCGCAGCGATGTTGCCAGGCAACCAGTGAAGATGCTGCACAGCCATGGTGGATGGATAAACACCACTACTTCAAAATATTGGCTGGTTCAAGTTCTTTAACAAATGTCAGTCCATGCTGTCAGTCTACTTTAGGCTATTCAATTATTTTTTGAACAATTCTGTATTGTTGTTTAATGACCACCTTATGCAATGCTTATTATTAGGGCTGTCAAAATGAACGCGATAATAACAACTATTTACCTTATTCTAAATTTAGTGACTTCAGTTCAATTCATTCAATGTGAATTGAGTGTCCACTGGAGGACCTCAAGTCTCAAATACCACTTGAGCATTCACAACTTGAAAAATATCCCTTTCAAAGTGCATGTAAAACAGATAAAGAATTTGGGATTAATCACACGTTAACTATGGACAGTCATGCGATTAATAGCGATTAAGCATTTTAATTGATTGACAGCCTTACTTATTCTATATCTATCTTCTCGGCCTGTCATCTCTCTCTACCCTTCCTGTCTTTACATCTTAAACAAATGTAAACAACCAGCGTCTTCTTTTTATGAAAAAGAACTTTATTAATATTTTAGAAATGGTACAATATGACACATTACAGTAAACAGCATGGGACAAACAACATGTAGTGTAGGTAGGAACTGTGCAAATTTGCGTGTGTGTGTGTGTGTACGTGTGTGAGAGAGTGACAGTGTGTGTGTGTGTGTGTGTGTGTGTGTGTGCGTGCTTGCGTGCACTGCATCTATACCTGACTGAACTCTGTAATAGAGTTTCTCTCAACCTTTTATCTACACCAGCAAATTTGATATTAGCGAGCAACAAAGCTAAGCCACACAGGCAGCAAATGAATGGCTTAATGTCAAGTTTAAATTGTATTATGCTTGAAATGGTTATAAGTATTTAAACAAACTGTGCAATTTTCTCTCTTATTTTATAAGCACAAAAACAATGTAGGTTTGCATATTGCCGTTAAATGCAGTGTTGTGCTAGTGTAGATATCAGGACTCAACTTTGTTTCTTTGTTCTTTTCCAGTTATGACCTCTCACCCTGCCGTAACAGAGGGGGAGAGGGGAGGGGGCAAAGGTCCACCTCCTGTTGCACGTAGCAATTGTCAGTTTCAACAGCTGACCACTTTTCCCCTGTGGGGTCAAACATGGGATTTACCAGGGCAACCAGACCACAGGGTGCAGGAGTTATTGGTTTATTTAAATTACAATCCAGAAGGAAAAGCATTTCTGCTTTCCAAAAGATGCACAAATAATCACAGAAATATTGTTTGAACACATTGAAATCAATACAAATTAAGCCTTGGCTGTCCCTGTTTGGCCCTACAGTGGAATATTTGCACCTGGATGCAGCGTGTGCTCTTCTCGTGACTCTATCTGGCACCACTGTCCAGTCCATTTCCTGGATGGGCGGTGCTTATTTGGCAGTGATGACCACCGGCATGTCAGTGGTGGTGTCAGGTCCCGCCCCTTCCTCATCTGAATCGCTCTCAGCGCTCTCATCGGATTCGCTGTCAGCAGCTCCGGGTGTGCCCGTGGCCTCCTCGCTGCTCTGGCTGTCCTCGTCCTCCGTCTCCTGGCTGGCGCTGGCACTATCGCTGGCGGTGCTGGCGCTTTCCTCTTCCTCTGGGGCGCTAGAGCTCTCGCTGGTGGTGGCGTCGCTGGTGCTAGTGCTCTCCTCCTCCTCTGGGAGGGAGGCCTGGCGGTGGCTGACCTCCTGGTCCTGAGAGGTGCCGGAGGAGGCATCGAGGCCCTGGCTCTCCACCTCAGGGGTGCTGGTGTCCTCCTCCATCAGGTCGGAGTGGACCTGAAGAGCCTATGGGTGAGGCAGAGGAGGGACGGGAGCATTAGTGTGATGATTTTTCTCGGGAGAACAGAAGAATCCATTTATGCGGTAAGGTTTTGTGGTGTTTTTAGGCACTAGCTCTGATTTGGTATATTGTAAACAGTGACATATGGTAATGGTGGGATATTATGGGTCCAACTGCAGTTCTAGGCAAGACCCGCCCTACGAAGCAGCCCGATTGGTTGGGGTTAGGCATTGTCCTTGAGTAGTTAAGGTTAGGATAGCTTATTGATCAGGGGATAGGAACCAATTGGGGTCTGTTACCTCGCGTGAGCATGGACGCCTGGCCAATCGTGGCGCGCAAATGCTGTTGAAGGCGGGTCTTGCCTGGAACTGCAGTTGGATCTATAATAATATAGGCTACGTCCTCACTACTACTTTTTCTTTTTCAAGCAGCGTTTTGAAACAAAAATAATCTCTGTCCACACAAGAGTTTTCGCTCCAGTAGCAGAACTAATCTCATGACCAATCACATATACTGGACATGCGCGTTAAGGTGTAAACAGGAAGCCGTTATAAATCCTGGATGTATAAGTTGTAAATACAGAAAATACTTTGGAGAAAGAAGAATGGCGAAAAGTAAGACCAGGGATTTATTTTCTTGGACCGACGAGAAGGTTGAGCTGTTACTGAAAGATATGTAAGCCAACCACCCGATAAGACTGACAGTTTTATATTTTAACTTACAAACAGCAGAATCAGTCTCTTGTTCATTGACTTTCACTGCGCGTCGCATAGGGAAAAGTTCAACACAATTCAAATCTTGCAGCGCTCGGACGTGTGCGTGTTACCAGCACGAGCGCGACAGTTTCATCGGATTGCGCTCGCTCGTAGGGTCGCCTGTCAGGTTGCCTACACCCCCCTACCTGCCCGCTCGCTTTTCATTGAAAATGAATTACAAGGCAATTGCTCCCCGTGTGAAAAGGCACTGTTAGGAAACTCAAACTAACCTTTACCTTGTACACTGTCAGTGACTTCTCCACCTCATTGCCCTCTGTCATGTCGTAGGCCATCTTCTTCCCTGTGCCGATAAACTCGTAGGACTTGTAGGGAGAAGGAACCTTTTGGTAGGATTTGTCCTCCACGTAGACGATGGACTTATAGTCGCTGGGGTAGCCTCCCAAGCTGTCGCCGCGGCCTGCGTCCGCATCGGTGACGATGGTAGGCACGATGGGCTCAGGAGTGGTTGCAGCCACGGGTTCCTCTGTCACGACCACAGGGGTGTCAGTGGCGGGAGCGGGGGTGGAGGCCCCGCCCGACTCTGAGCTTGATTCATCCTCGTCGGTTTCCTGGAGACACAGAGGTGGGAGGTGAGCTCTCAGAGAGTTGGTGAGTGAAAATCGGATTTGGTGTTCGGAGAATGTAGGCAGCCGGTGGTGGAAATGCCTTGCCTGAACCTTCTTATGAATTTCATCATCTGTGTTGCTCATGTCGTCCCTGGCTATCATATTTGCTGACTTTGCCTTTTGACAATTATTCAACTAGATTTCGTTTGGCACAAAACTACGAGCTTATTAGCTTAAGTAGCATTAGCTACTGTTTCTGTCCAAAGTCAAATCAAATTTTTACTGAAAAAAGTGTTTGAAAAGTGTATAAAAGTTACCATGAAAAATATGAAAACGAGAGACCAATACTATAGCAGGTCTACAATATTTGAGGGGTTGCACTTATTTTTCAGAATAATATTCTATTGTGTCTGTATTTTATTGACAGTTATGAATTGTGACTAATTCGGTAGTATTCGTTTTTTTGTCGTCATTTGGTATTTGTTGATGGTTGGGCATTGCATCTAATTTGGTTGAGTTGTAATAATCGTTAACTGTTGTCCTCTGACCTCTAACCCAAATTGAAGATTTTTTATTTTTTTATTTCCACACAAATATGTTTCTGCCGGCGAGCCTGAAAGCATCTATAGTTATAGTAAATGAAATTACTTACACAAACTATCACAGATCAGAAACCTCTAACATATGTCTAAGTTACATTAAAGTTTTCTCAAAGTGGGTAGCTTTCTGTAACATTCTAAATCTTAAATTGAATAAACCTTCTTTAATAAGTGCAGACCATTCATTTTTTTGCTGTTTAATGTTTAGTAACTGAGGCTCATTTACAGTTTCAGCAGCCAACCCTGTCCAATAACATCCAAAAAATAACCTCCACGCTCTATATGTTGCCAGATGTGTTATTGGTGTTTTACTCACACTCTCCTCTGCGTCGTCATCATCATCATCATCATCATCGTCTTTACTGTTGACAGTGGCTGTATCTGGGGATGAAGTTGTGTCTGTGCTGTCAGACGTGATCTCAATGGGAGCCTCTGCTGCCGCCTGCTGTAGAAATAATTCAAACACAATGATTGATTGAATGCAGCCCCTAGGGGGTCCTCAGAGTCAGTGCAGGGGGGCCTCCAAATTACTGTTAATTTTTGAAAGTTTTTTTCAAAAAGTCTAAGGGTTCACTGTGCTACATGTATGTTTAACATTAAAACATGACTTATAAAATCATGCCAACAATTAGCAGGCTATTATAAATAGCTTAGTATTCTATGGAAAAAAGGTATAAATTCTTTAGGTGGCCATACACATTGTTGTAGGCCCAGTTTAATGCAACTTCATTTTATACAATATAATGTAGTAAGGGGTCCATGCTCCGTCTCTCTCTTAGTTAAAGGGTCCTTGGCTTAAAAAACGTTGAAGACCACTGATCTAATGAATCTCTCACCTCATCTTCGTCTGAGCCTTCTGGGCTCTCGTCTGAGCTGGCAGCAGCTGGTGCTGCTTCTGCAACAATGTTCTGCAACATAAGAGAGATACAATAATATGATTAATCCTCTTTTTTACCATTTTTTGCTTCTTCATTCATGTCACATGTCTCAGAAGCTGTTGGGCCTCTGCCGACTTTGTGTTCCATGTGAATAAGACAGGGCCTCAGTATGACGTATTGATGCAAGACCTAAAGGGGTACTCCAGTGATTTTGGATTGTACGTCCCTAAAGTTGGGGGACTTACAAGAGTACGGAAGACCTGAAAGGCAAGGTGAAAAAAAATTGCTGGCATTGCTGGTCAAAACATATGTTTATCCCCTCGGAAATAGTATATCCTACGCTGAGACTACCATCTCCTATGTATTTTGTAGATGGTAGTCTCAGCAAGGAACTGAGTTTACAATCGCCTGCAAGTGGTTATAGCAATAACTATAACAGCCCGAACCAGATTGGAACAGCAGTCTCCTTACGATATGATTTCATCAGACCTTATTTCTACACTACATAACCCAAGTCGGTGTCTATGCACAGTTCCATTATGTTTACAGTAGACATTTGTAAACTATTAAGGTAAGGCGCTTTATTCTGCAAGGTTTTCCTCCCCTCAAAACAGCCTAACTAAGCTTGAAAGTTTATCTCGTACATAAGAGATAATAGCTCTTAATTAGGAGATACTATCTCCTAGAGATAGTTATGGCCAACAATGCCGTTCAGGGCTTCCGTACCAGACACAGGTTGAAAAAACACAAAAAAAGCAGAGGCCAAGATATCCTGACTTCTCTAGTAAGGATCACTGGGTCACCTACATTTCCCCATAATGCAACTCAAGTCTCTTTCAACGGTCCCTGCCTCCTAAATGCCCACATTTTTCGAGCTCCACACCTTCAGTTTGTAACCCAGATTTTCTGTTAAGCATTTTGTCCAATAGGATGACATCATCAGCGAAACATAATAAGAGAAGAGGAGAACATATTGAACTGAACACAATGGCATGAAAAACAGAATATTTTACCTGTACAGGAGCTGCACGGTTCTGAGGAAGTTCTGCCGCCTGTTTCCTGAGGGCTGGAGCTGCTGGTCGTCTCGCCTGTGGACAAAACCAACATCAGTCAAAGTGGAAATTCTTTCTCTCTTTCTCTGTCTCTTTCTTTGTCTCTGTCTCTCTCCAGATACTCACCGCTTCCTCAGAGCTCTCTGAACTGCTGACAGAAACTTTTCTCGCCTAAAAAGCAAACAAAGCTATTATAGAAGTTGAATCGAAAATAAACCAAATCTAATGTCAAATGCATATTGTCGTTTAAGGACAAAGCTGCTGTTCTCAGTTCTGCAAAAGTTGTGTTGAAGTTTTGACTTCTCAACAGAGAAAATTACTCACCGGCCGGCAGAGGACTGTGGCGAAGAGCAGAGCGAAAATAACGGCCACTTTCATTGTGTCACAGTTTTGTGTCTGGACGGGGAGAAAACCAGAAAAACGCAGGTTGAAGTCGCACAATAAAACATCATCGTACAACACAATACAACAATAAAATATAATTATGATGCACAGAGATCGTACGGCACCAAAAATACTCGTCCAGAGGCCATAACTTCACAGGAAACACAATGACATGTCAAAGCTGCTAGTCTCTTCAGTAAATACTCTCGCCAAGATTCCTTCCTAAAAATGGAGGCTGCATGGGCATGCGCCTGTTAACTAGCAGTGGCACTTCCTGAGGCCTTGGTAGTTCACAGGAAGTCATTAAGTCTTAAATTACAGACCTAAGTGAGTGGTTGTGTGTCCTTGACAACTCGATACAGTAAAAACGTCCTGTCATCAGAGCGAGAAAATCACATCGTTTCAGTGCGGTGTTGATTTAACTACGAGACAGGATGTTTCTGGCTGATTTGGGTCCAGAAGATGTGAGAAAATAACAGGTATGAAGGAGATGAATGTGGGTGTTTGGCCTAAAAAGATTTAAGGGAGTAATCCAGTTAACATTTAGAGTTACTACCGTGTGAGTCTAGTTTACATTTTCATCATCACTTTGCAGAGCACTCTCTAAGGTGGTTTCTTTTAATAGATTCAAATGAGCTATTGTCCTGCAGATGTCCTGAAATAAACACACCAATGTACAGTGTAAACGAAATACTAAACATTACAAACATATTGCTTCGTCTTTGTAGGCCTTAGGACAGAAATCCACATGAGCTCAGTGCCATGGTTTAATATTTGTCTATAAGCATAGTGAAATAACGCAAAATGCTAAACTAGCATTGAGAAAACAGGAGGAAATACTGCATTTGTTGGGAACTTGGTGCTGTAGTACAGTATTTCCCAAAAAGGGGGTGCTAATAACCCTAGGGATACTTTGGAGTACTGCAGGATGTACGTAAGATTTTTTTCATGCATAATTCATAAAATAATTATACTATACTAATGAAAGAATAGTACTGGATTCTAAACATTTGAAATAGCATTTAGGGTTTTTAAGTTCCAATGTTGTTGTTTAGTTAATCAGAGACAGTGATGGTGCATGGCTGTATTGTTTTTAGGATTCTTGTTGTTTATGGGGTCCAACAATTTCAGTTGAATTTCAATTGTCAGTATTTAGCATCCCTCTTTCACTGCAGGTATTAAACCTTGTTAACAACATTTCTATGTTTCTCTGTTCCCCTCCCTTATACAAGCTTTTCTTTTTGTGTATGCTGTGGGAAGAGCAGTCAGAGTGTCTGCGTCTATCTTTAATGATGGACTCTTCCTATACTGTGTAATTCACCCAATTATAACTGGAAAGCCACAGTGCAGCAGAGACATGACAGACGCCCATATGACTGTGTGTGTGTGTGTGTGTGTGTGTGTGTGTGTGTGTGTGTGTGTGTGTGTGTGTGTGTGTGTGTGTGTGTGTATTTCTGTACGTCTTTCTTTGAGACGGCCAATTTATGTTCCAGACCTTGAGAGAATGGACTTTTTGTCCGGTCCTCACTTCTTCTAAGGGCTGTTTGAAGGGTCAGTCTTTGTTTCAGGGTTGAGATAAGAATTTGGGTTTAGGGTATGGGTTGGGGTTGGGGTTGTGGTTAGACACGTAGCTGTAGTGGTTAGGGTTAGGGATAGGGTTAGAGAATAGTTCGACATTTTCGGAAATGGGCTTATTCACTTTCTTTCCAAAAAGCTGTAAATATGAAGCTAAAGCTAGCATCGGGATTAGTTTAGCTCAGCATAAAGACTGGAAGCGGGGGGGGGGGGGGACGGGACGTCCAAAAGTAACGAAATCCGCCAACCAGCCATTGCAAAGTTCACTAATTAACATGTCATAACATTACTGTTAAATTCAAAAGTGTAAACACAAGTTTTGATTTTACGAGAGTTAATGGGCCATACTTTTTTTTTGCGAGGGGCATTGACTTCCTGGAGTCTAGTCGTCGTGGTGAGGTTGCGAGACAGCTCTTCAGTTAAAAGCACTGTTGACTGAGCTGGAAGCTAATCAGGATGTGTGTGTTGTCAGTGTGTTTACTCAGCGTGGTTAGTCGGGGCTGGACCTGGTCATGTAATATCCAGAAATGACTTCCCTGCTACCCACATTTTCCCCTTCCCGGCTTCACTGTGATACTAATCAGCCAATCAAATACAGCCGCTCCCAGCTTCACCTCCGACCAATCACAGGCCAACTTCCACCACTTGTAGTCTGAAAAAAGAACTCATAATTAACTGCAATAAACTGCAGAGCCTTTATGGCGGATAACTAAACCCTATGTGGCTCCACAAGTTTAATGTGAGTTTGCTCTAAACTGACTTTTAATTCTTGGTAATGTTGTAAAAGTGTGTATGAAAATCAAATTTAAGTTGCAAGTTGTTTTTTTTTGTGTGAAAACCCTCAGTGCTACACTTGGACTCCAAAGCAACGACCCTGCAAAACAATGTTGCCATTGCCATCTATTATTGAGTTCTATATTTGTCTTAGATGAGCTTGTTGCACAAATTGTCAGTACCTGGAAACTACATTGTATAGATTACAGTGCTTTTTTAGAAACATTTAATAGTAGTTGATTTGTATCAGATTCAGGTTGAGATAGTCAAACAACCAGTTTTTCTCTTCTTTCTGGACAACTTTTAAGAAAATAAAATTCAATATTTTTGTTGAATGATTGTTTTGCAGCATAGTGTTTGTAAAATGAACATTTTGAGTACTTATTTTTTACAGTGTTGGAAGAAGAAATCCATAACGAAAAAAGACTACATGGTCAAAAGTATGTGGACACCCAACATGTTCACCATAGGTGATAGTTGAACATGTATCAGCCAGCACTCTTTTGGGCTGGCTTTCTACAAGATGTTGGAACCTGACTGCAGGGATTTGCTCCCATTCCAGCACATTAGTGAAGTCTAACACTGACACTGACATTGTTGAGTGATAAGGTCTGGCTCAAAGCTCTGTGCAGGCCAGTTGCCCAAACTGGGAAAACCATTTCTTTAAAGAGCGGCCTTTGTACAAAGAGCCTTCTCCAAACTGTTGCCACATAGTTTGAATCACACTATTGTCTAAAATGTCACTGCATGATGTAGCATTAAAACGTCCCTCCATTGGAACTAAGGGGCCCGGGCCAAACCATGAAAAACATGTCCACATACTTTTGGTAATACAGTCTTATTTCAAATGCATGAAAGAAATAATTCTTAGGCTAAATAAAGTCTATTTCCAGCAACTTCTACAAATATTAACCTGCCCTCCCACCTCTCGTCACACCACCGGTGTTGCCGAAAACTCTGGTAAACACTGTATACCTTAAATATTTTTGATTCTGACCTTGTTTGCAGTCGGAGAAAGCTTCAGGAGTTCAGTGGCTGCAGATTGTGGAACAGAAACAGACAGACGTGCCTTGCCTTTAGTTTATCTCCTGGGTTTCCCTGGATGTTGTTCACTGCTCAGTGATGCTGCTGCTTCTGCTATAACCCAAGGCTCCTGGTTGGCTTATAAACCCTCCAGCCTCAGGCAGCAGCCAATCAGCTTGGAGCTTGTGATGTCATGAGTTTAACCGCTCCGTGGTCCACCTCTCCTCTCTCTCCCACTCTTCCTGTGGTTGGTGCTGTGGTGGTGTGGGGGCAAACACACACACACACAATGCAAAGACAAGTACATGGATAAAGACATGCAGACATTTACAGCCCAGACAGAAGCATGTGAATGTACTTTTTTTTGCCTCTCTCCTTCACACACACACACACACACACACACACACACACACACACACACACACAAAAGTTAATTTAAGGACATGTAGTGACAGGCTCTGGGAAACAAACAGCAGCATATAGTGGCGGGTGGTATGACAGTGATTCAGCTTCCTCACAGACAGAAGAAAATCATCTGACTGAGGTTTCTGTGGATAATTGGGAATTTGTCTGTGACACCAGACTCATTTGTCTGTGTACGTGTCACAGTCTATGTTGTGTTTTTTTAAGACGTGTAAGTAACATTGTAAATGTTTAGTGTGTGTGTGTGTATGTGTGTGTGTGTGTGTGTGGGTGTGTCAATTTTATTTATATAACCAATCCCAAATCTCAAATTTGCCTCAGTATTCTTTAAAATCACACCCTCCGACATCCTTGGATCCTCAATACGATAAGGAAAAACTCAACAGACAGACATGCAATAGATGCCGTGTGTACAGAATAGACAAAAATAATAAAAGTAAAATTACAATATAGAAAAATCATGATGGCAATATCAAGTACATAGATCACAAACAGCAGTATATGCAAATGTATGAAACTAGGAGGACATCTAGGTGGCAACTGGAGCAGAGCAGTGTATAAATCAGACACTTTACAGGACCGATTCGATTGTTATTGTGTAATAATCTGGCTTGTGGAGTAATGGGATACATGGAACAGCATTACAGAATTAAAATGCAAAACAAATGTAAGTATTCCATTAAAGTTACAAGTACATTTTACTAAAAATGGGGCATTATTAGCTAATCTGATGTGCCAGATGGTTTGTTAACACAGAACCGTCTGAGAAGCCGTCATTGGAGACTGTTTGGGGAAAGGGCAGGCACATTCAAAAAATACCTGAACCATCTGTCTATCAGCACCATCATTGTTGTTTTGAACGAAGAGCTCGTAGCTGCCAGTAGCTCCTCAGCTGACGTTGATTGGTTGGGTAAACTGGTAGTTCAGACACAAACGTGTTAGGTTGGAGTCTGACAAGATGGATTTGCGTGATCTCATGATTTTTCCATGCAAGGTACATTATTAGCATCACTATACATTTTAAAATGAAGAATGATGTACTGCCATGCACATGTGCACACATTACAATACTTCACGAGTCTCACACAACATAGCTAACAGTTGCCAATTCATTCATCACAGCCTCTAAAGTGAAAAAAATGCTTTCCCTGGGCGAAATGTGCTTGATGGTGTTTTTTGCCTCCAACAGCGCCGTCCAGGCAGCTAACCCTAACCTTAAGCCTAAACATAACCATTGCCACGTTGCCTGGGAGGAGACATTGGGGGCAAAAAACACCAAAGACCATGAAATGTCTCCATTTTGTTTTTAAGGCCCATATTTGGTATTGAGGTAGTCCATATCCACGACCTTCCACTTCCGGGATTGCTCCGTTGCTGACAAAAAATTCCGCCAGATTTCACTCATTTAGGCCAGATGTCCGTTACCTTCATCTTTCTTTGTGTTGTAATTTTATACTCTGGTGGATTTCTGAGGACTATGGTTAACTTCTCCTCAGATCTCTGCAGGGTGAATCCAGACAGCTAGCTAGACTATCTGTCCAATCTGAGTTTTTTGTTGCACGACTAAAACAACTTTTGAACGTACACATGTTCCACCAAAACAAGTTCCTTCCCGAGGCTATTTTGCAGAGGCGCCATTGCTCCGTACGGTGCTTAGCACCACCCATGAGGATTGTGATTGGTTTAAAGAAATGCCAATGAACCAGAGCACGTGTTTCTCCCATCCTGGAATGCTGTGTGGACTCGCCAGACCCTCCTCCGCAGCGCTGTGGAGGAAGGTCTGGCAAAGCGAGACTAGTATTGAGTTAATACAAAAGTAACAAAAAGTTACGTTATTTTAATACTGTAATACCTGGATTAGGTCACTGACTACATGTTTTAACAGGCCATTAGTAATGTATCGACGTACTCTCTGCCGAGTTTGTTGTTCACACATTTTGTTTGGATACCTTGAAAACAATTTGGTTTTACGTCCTGCTGACTTAGATTCAAAATGTTGACTGAGGGGAGGATTTTTTATGATAAAAAGGGAGTTAAGTAGGTTGTATCCAGACAGACACACATTCTCAGAATTCTCTTGTAATTTTGATTTTACCCTTGCAGCGATGTTGAGACTACACAATCATTAAACTTGATTGGCTCGTAAAGTCTGTCTGATGATATACACCATATACATACACACATACATACATACATACACACACACACACACACACACACACACACACACACACACACACACACACACACACACACACACACACATCTAAGTGCACTAATACACTAAACTAGACACACATTCCTACATATTTTGAGATTTCTGATCGAGAAGCCGTCAAATAGATAAACACCACAAACATATATAAACCAACTTGATCTCCCAGAAATCTCAGAAACATAATGCTGTGTTACTTTTTTCCTTAAGATATCCAATGTCTGTATGTATGTTCACGTATTAAGTTTGGGAAAGTTATGTTCCAATGAGTCAGACTTCTTTATAAATAGCTAAATCGTCATCAGACGATAGCTGATGGGTTCCAAAATTGCATTTCGGCCAATGTGTTCCATCTCTTTTGCTCTCCACACGGACAAGGATCTGGCTAGTCCGCACAGCATTCCGGGATGGGAGAAAAACGTGCTCTGTTTTATTGGCTTTTTTTTTTAACCAATCACAATTGTCTTGGGCGGCGCTAAGCACCAGACAGAGCCATGGTGCCACTGCAAAATAGCCTTGGGAAGGAACTTGTTTTGGTGGAAGATTGTACGTTCAAAACTTGTTTCAGTTGTGCAACAGAAAACTCAGATAGTCTAGCTAGCTGTCTGGATTTACCCTGCAGAGATCTGAGGAGCAGTTAACCATAGTCCTCAGAAATCCACCGGAGTTTAGAACGCCAACACAAAGAAAGCGGAAGGTAACGGACATCTGGCCAAAAAGGGTGACATCCGGCCGGAACTTCATGGATATACAAACAGACTAGGGTTAGGGTTAGACATGATTAAAAACAAGATTGGTCAATATTACATGGACAAGAAACGGATGGCAAACTAAAACCAGAACACTTCCGATATCAATATCCCATTGCCGACAGATTTTGCATTCATATGCAGATATCTGTTTATAGAGATTAGTGGAGAAAGGGAGTGAATATTGGACCTACATTCAGCAGGTGACCAGATAGATGATGGGCCACACAGCATCCGCAACAGAATTCCGCAGGGGAAAAAAATCAAAAAACTTAAAATCTGAATGATCACAAATCTCCACCACAAGCAGAAATACAATCTGCTAAATTCCCCGAGGTCCAATAAATGCCTCAGAACACACTGAGGCGACGCCGACTTGAGCGTACTACATCTTCATAGCAGCAGGCGGCGCTGCTCTGTATTGTTTCCATTAACAGTCTGATTATTTCCCAGAAAATGAAAACCGGCAGCTGATTGGACGAACGCATCACGTGGTTCTTTTTTATCCGGAAATTCACAGCCAGACTGTCATGGCGGCTTGTTCAGAATACGATCTCATATTGTACTGAAATAGTTCACCGAAACGTGTTTCTGAAAACATTTTAAGAGAGAAATAGGCCATGCAGTTTCTGAATCTGTTTTCATTTCAGATTGACAAAGGTCAGTCTAAAAGATTTCCGTCAGATTTTGAGAGGCAATTTCCGGGCAAGTCCAGACTGCCCTTTCTCCGACTGAACATGTTGGGTGGGCCGACGGCTCCTCGGACGGCCGACAGCACAGGACACACTGAACAGACTCGAGTCACCGACCTCGCCGGACGGTCCGACGGCCGATAATCGGCCTGGTGTGTCTTCTCTCTAAGGTGTTAATATGTCAGTGTTGTGTATACAGCTTGTTTTGCTGTCCCCAATTAATCCAAAATAATCAATTAATCTCGGCTAACTGAAAAATGACAAATTCTTGCTAAAATTCTGGTGCAAGGTGGTCACAAGCTGAAGAAGTCAGCCAACAAAACAAGACATGCACCCACAGGATGTTATAAGTTAATTTGAATTATTGGCCGTCGTTATTTTAAAAGCCGCTTGTTTATTACAACAACGAAAAGATCGAGGACTTAGCCAAAACATTTTAACATCGACAACTTCTCAGTCCCTCCCCCCTTTCCGCTAAAGCCCAAACGGTCTCCTAAGCCCCTCCCCTCACAACGGAGAGCTGTGCATGATAGAGCGCGTGTGAAGAGGGGGGAGGGGAGGACGCTATAAAATGTGTGTGCATGAGCAGTGATTGACACGCAGTAAGACCCCCACCCGGCCCTGATTGGTGCATCTGAACAGGGAGCGGTGGATTTTTGCAAATCGCACTACAGGCTGTAGGTGGTGCCAGAGGAGCTGGATTTTTTTTTTTAAATTACCTGCTGCATGTAGTTCTACTCGAACATAGGGTCAGTTTCAGCAAATATGACAGCAAATTAGTTTTATAAAGCTTACCTACTGCATCTTTAACACACAAACTGACTTAAACTATGGACTTTTGGCAGTGTGGATGGGTGGGTGTTTCGAACCCCCCCTGTCTACGTGCCTGGACAAACACATTCAAACACATGCACAGATAAAGAGGTCACATTAATAGTCATTTAATGCATCAAACACAATAATTTTAGAACACACATAAGACACACTCTGTCGACACCATTAGTCACTCGGTTAACACATAAACACACACACACACTGACAGTCTGATTACAGTAACACAGCGTGTCATCACTTTGATGGTTCATCCATGTTGAACTCTGACAGCTTGATGAGTTTTGAGGCCTCGCAGCCACAAACGTACAATTACTCGACCGCTCAAATCAAAGCTTTCTTCTTCCACCGACAGACTGAGGTATGTCACACGTGAAACACAGCAGATGTGTCCTGCTCAGTCTTTTATGGGAACCGTCGCTGTCTGATGATTGAAGATTATAGATCTCAAATGTTTGGTTTTAAAGATGTCTCTGTTGAAAGAAAAGCGCCCTTCAGCATGTTTGTAGAACGCACCAGGGAGAGCAGCAGCTACACGGGGTTTGAAGATGACGTAGCACGAAGAGCGACTACGGTAGCGAGTAGTATGAAAGGCCGAAAATCCACATAGGGAGGTTGGTTGGGGTGGTGGATGGGTCAAACAACACAGGACTTTCACCCAGGAGACCGGGGATCGTGTCCCGCGTGTCATGTTTCCTAAACCCAACCGTCTGTTCTTCTTTTCCTAAACCCAACCGTCCGTTTTTCTTTTCCTGAACCCAACCGTCACGTTCTTCCACGTGTCATAGAAACGTAAGCCCACCCACGACCTTTTCCTTAACCTAACTGCGTCAAAAGTGACGCCAGTAGTCCCGACCAAGTGCAATTAGATAAAGTGCGTTTAGATATGATACCAAAGGCACCTGACCGAGCGACCGTATTTTACATGATGGGAGTGAGAATATGTTGTTATACTGTAAATGAAAAACACATCATTGTAATTTGTCTTATTTTGATCCCTGATTGTAAATCACCACGGATGATTGTTGTTGATTTACAAAAGGACGCTGTGTGTGTGTGTGTCTGTGTGGACACGCTGGATAAAGTTTCTACTTCTGCTTTCATCCAGTGACAGAAATGCTATGTCTATCTATGTGTGTGAGTCAACCCGTTCTCATTCCCAACTTGTCAGTGGCTCCCAGCGTCTGTATGGGACGCACCGGGCTCTCAGAGCAACTGCTCGACCGCGGCGCTGTGTTTAAAACAGCAACTGCAGTGGAGGGTCATTGTCTGACATGCAGGGCTACCCAGTGGGTTGACGAGTGACGCCGATGTGAAACCAGCAGCGTGTGACAAGTTGGGATGAGAATTGTTGGAATTCACAACGGGACTTCCCTGCATGTTGAAACATGACGTTACAAAGTGATGCCAAGGGGTCCTAATCAAGCAGGCGTATTTGACCAGTAGTAGTCTATATCGACGACCTTTAATTTCTGGGATTGTTCAGGTGCTGCCAGAAATTCTGCCGGATGTCCCTCATTTTCGGCCAGATGTCCGCCACATTCCGCTTTCTTTGTGTTGGCATTCTAAGCTCTGTCTGGCACTTAGCGCCACCCATGACGATTGTGATTGATTAAAGAAATGGAAGAAGGTTGCGTGGACTAGCCAGACCCTCCTTTGCAGCACTGTGGAGGAAGGTCTGGCAATGCGAGACTACTGACCAGGTGAGTATAGTGAACTGTGTCAGTTTCTGAACAGAAAATAAATGGTTAAAGAAGTTATAAAGAAGAAACAAGTGACAACGAAACAGCCTGAAGATGAAAATGTCAACTCAGGCCAACCGCAGCAGCAACAATGAAAAAAAGAAAATGAACATTAAAAACATCAAACGTGATGAGCGGTGGACGGACTGGTCTGGGACACCGAGGCTCCTGCAAGGCCTCCTACAGTTTCCATCGTTGGGAACAAAAACCAATCTGAGTGGTGTGAACCATTTATTTGGAAAAACACAAAAGTGGTGTTTCATAGTTCAATAAAATTGTCCCAAAAAAAGGACCAAAGTGCAACTGGAAACACATCAAGTGGACTGATATGTGTGTGTTTGTATCATTTCCTTCATGTTTGTGTGTATGTGTAAGACATCTGCCTCAGTGTGCCATGCATGCATTCAATTCTGTTTGTATGTGTTTTTTCTGTCAGTGTTTTCTCTCTCTGTCTTTTAGTTATATGTGTTCATATTATTGCATTCCTTATTGTGTGAGTGCATGCATGCGTGTTTGTGTATGTGTGTGTGTAAGAGTTAGCAATATCATTTGAATAAAAAACAGCAAGAGTTAGCTGTTTTTCAGTGTTGCCACATAATTTCAGCTAGCTATTACCAGCTTTTGTAACACTACAGTAGAAAGCAGTGACAGAGGGGTCAAATACACTCCCCGTATGTCTGTCCATCTGTGTGTCTGTTTCTTTACTGATCGTTGAATATGCCGCGCCTACTGATATATATATAACTATTTGCTGTTATAAGTTGTTATGGAGGTAATAGTTTGATTAAATGTACTGTACCTTGTTTTTGTAGGCATAGATTATTACTATTACAACTCTGGCTTTTAGCAGCTAAATGCTCAACTGTGTTCACCAGGTAGTCTCTAACTCTGCCGTTTGGTACTACTCAGTGTTCACTGGTCGCCTCAGAGTGGAAATATTCATTTTAATAAAAAGTTCAGGATATTTTTGTGTTCATATAAATTGCTGCATTAATCTTTAATTGAGCATTAACCCATCAAGTTCTGTTATCGTAAAATATATATATGAGAGTGTTAATGGATGCTGGGAGAGATCAGATGTGGTCTGGCTGCTGGTGGAGATGGAACAACTCGCTGTGGAGGTTCTCACACACACACACGCACACACACACACACACACACACACACACACACACACCAGGCTATAAATGTGGTGGAACACTGGCTGGCAGACAGTGGAACAAGACACTAATGAGAAGTGTGAAAAAAAATTCTGAGTGTGAACCCGCAATGATAAGGACGTTCCCAGACTGTGTTTGTGTGTGTCCGTGCAGTGCAAGTGTATGTGCTTTTGTACTTCTATGAGGACAACACTATTAAGATGAGAAAAAATACACATATTTCACATAATTTGATACTTTGAATTGTTTCATGCCAACTTGTTATAGTGATTGTGATGCTTTTTATATGTTGAGATAAAAAATTCTTACTTAATTAGGGTTGGGTACCGGATCCCGGTGCTAATATGTTGTGGTTATGCTGTGACAATAGCAATGAGATGCTCTGTAGGCAATTTATAGATAAATTAATGTACAGATACAAACTTAATTTTTATTGTTGGTACCACAGATGTATTCATGCTACATTGACATCCACTCAGATTTATTTCTTTCAGTGTAGTAACTAAAGCTGTCAGGTTAATGTGGTGGAGTACAATATTTTTCTCTGAAATGTAGCGGAGTAGAGGCAGAAAGTGCCATTAAAGGAAAGACTCAAGTAAAGTACAAGTAGGCGTGCAAATGACAACTTTTATCACAATACAATATTATATAGATTCTTTGGACAACGATATATTTGCTGATATCTTAAAGATGCAGTAGGTAATACTCATAAAACTAACTTTCTGTCATATTTGCTGAAACTGACCCTATGTTCCAGTAGAACTACATGAAGCAGGTAATTAAAAAAAAAAAATCCAGCTCCTCTGGCACCACCTACAGCCTGTAGTGCGATTTTCCAAAATCCACAGCTCCCTGTTCAGATGCACCAATCAGGGCCAGGGCGGGTGTCTAACTGCGTGTCAATCACTGCTCATGCACATGCATTCATTCTCCCTTGTGGGGGGAGTGATTTAGGAGATCGTTTTGGGCTTTAGCAGAAAGTTGGGAGGGACTTGTCAATGTTCAAATTTTTGGCTAAGTCCTGGATCTTCACAATCCTACCTACGGCATCTTTAAAGTCTGTCACGATACAATTTTGATTCAATTCAGGGGCCTGCAATAGATATTAGACAATATCATATGCCCACAACTCAAAAAAGCAACTAAAATATGATTTGACAATTTTATTACTGCGCTATTCCAGAATTTAACATTTTTAAACAAACTATTCTTTTTAATAAAAAGGATGCATATAAAGTGGGAATCTAAAATAAATGGGAATCTTACAGACGATATGTATCAATATTTTTCCTTTGGATCGTGAATCAATGTATCATTACACCCCTAAGTACAGGTACCTCAAATTTGTTAAGTATAGTACTTGAGTAAATGTACTTAGTTACATTCCACCACTGACAGTGTCTGTCTCTGGTGTGTCTCAGGTTCCAGCTCACTGCTTATTATGTTATGTTAAGTTATGCAAATGCAATGGCCCATGATCAGATGTCGTTATCCAAATGACAAGCAGAGGAACAAAACATAACTTTTGGCAAAAACAAGCTCTCCAGATCTTTTCATTCACATAATGTAACAACCCAAGTGCTAATCTACTTGATTGCTGTTTTACCGACTGAGCTGAAGCAATTGTGACACCGGCCACAGTTTGGATCGTTTCTGCCTGAATTTTGCATCTTCCATAAACAAAGTCTGGATAAGCCGCAGTTGTTGAGACAGGAAATAAATACATTGCGAAACAGACAAGGCTCTAGCTTTATGTGGCTGGGGATGCACGTCTGCCGTGCATAACAGCCAACTGTTGGACCTCTGAAACACAAACACACAGTGCTCAGTAAGAATTATACAGTTAATCGGATTCTTAAATAAAAACAGTCGCCTCTCCAACACCGAGCACGACCAGGGCCAAACCTGGCAACCCAAGAAACAATTCATCTGGGATGTTGTTATTGATTTTAAAGCAGACATGGTTTTCATGTTCCAAATGAAATATAAAATGCCCAATAAGAGCAATAGAGGGACAAACATATTGTAGTAAAACATGTTTTTGAAAAACAGAAAAATAAAATTGTTCTTTCAGAGTTTTTATTACTTCCTGATGTGATTCTTTTCCTGCAGACCACAGGTCACACACACACACACACACACACACACACACACACACACACACACACACACACACACACACACACACACACACACGTCTGTCCTATTCTTAGCTTCCACCCCCAGTTTCCACCATGACTGGGTGGCCATTCACTTCCTGTATATGGTTTAGCCTCACTTCTTGGAGCTTGCAGCAAGTTTCCATGGAATGACATGGCTTTCAGTGTGTGTGTGTGTGTGTGTGTGTGTGTGTGTGTGTGTGTGTGTGTGTGTATGTGTGTGTGTGTGTGTGTGTGTGTGTGTGTGTGTGTATATAATGTGTATTATACTATTATGTAATATGTGCACCTAAGTGTTCCACAAACCTAGGGAAAACTATTGTAGTTGACTTTAGCTTGTAATAAAAGAAAAATGTACTTTGGGAAATTCTGGTTTTTAATCAACTCGGGCTAAAAAAAACTGCTATAGCAGTTTGGGCTTGGACAGAAACTATGCGGGACCGTATCGTTCACTATCTAGCCTGTTTGTAACTGGTAGGCCACCAACAATGTGATCTTCACATGCTAAACTGACTTTACAAGCTTAGATAACAGACTCAACTGTCCTGCTGTTATGACAGACAACACATTCTCACTCCCATCGCATAAAATACGGACGCTTAGTCAGGTGCCTTTGGCGTTGGTATTTACGCTAAAAGTCTCCTTTAGCGTCATATCTAAACACATTATCTAAAATGCGCTTGGTCGGGATTGTTGGCGTCACTTTTGACACAGTTAGGTTTAGGAAAAGATCGTGGGTGGGCTTATAAAAGGTACACTTCCGTGATACGGGGGACAAGAACGGGACAGTTGGGTTTAGGAAAAGAAGAACGGGAGAGTTGGGTTTAGGAAAAGAAGAACGGGAGAGTTGGGTTTAGGAAAAGTGACACGTGTGACATGAAACCCGGTCTCCTGCCACGTAGCTGCTGCTCTGCCCAGTGTGTTCTTCACACGCTGAAGGTTGCTTTTTGCGTTGTATCTGACACTGACAGCCACTGCGCAAGAGCTCGTATTTTAAAGAGTTGAGAGTGAGAACGGGTTGAACGGTGGTGCGCTGCTGAGAATGAATAGGGGAAACACTTGAATTAATATTTTTGCATTATTTTAAACAAACAGGAAAGAATGATGTGTGAAACTAACAGATGCCATTCTGGATCGTTCCAGCCCACTTTAACTCCTGCCTAACAACATAGAGAAAGTCTAAATTAAAAAGCCAATTAATTACGTCCCTACCAAAGTCCCCCACAAGAGATCATGTTTGTGCTTCTGTTAAGTAAAATGTAGATTGTTTCATTTCCAGCTACTGTAACTACTGTATAATCAACTCAATCTTTTCTGTTCCAGAGTGTAGTTTTACCTCTCCTCTAGTTTTACTCTGACATTACAGCAGGTTGTCTGTGACTAATTACATATACTCTTTTTTCGGCAGAAGTCTGGCACTGACACCAGGCCACTGAGTTTCCTGCCAATCCCAACTGTACAGTATGTACTGTATATCGACCGGTACAGCTGTGTATGCTGCGTAAAGCGATGATACTTATCTGAGGGAAAAATCCAGCATGTTTGCACTGGCTCTGAGTGAGAGTTGGACAATAAAACTTCTGGTGTTGCATAACCGGAATTTCTCATACAGTAGTAGAGAGGGTAATCTCAAGCCAAGAACCTTAGAAATAAAACGTGAGCATCAGGCCTGTTGGCAGCTCCGCCAACTGGAGTAAATGTTAACACAAGAGTCAGTCCTGCAGTGGTGAATGATGAGCTGCTGCCTACATCCTCACAGTATCATCCATCTGTCTGTGAGTCTGCCTGTCTGTCTGCCTGCCTGTCTGTCTTGCAAATTAAATGTGGTGACCCACATGCACGAAAGACATCGCACGCAGCACGCTGCCAGCTTGTTTTAACACAGCGTGGGATGTTTGGGGTGACAAAGGCGTTATCTGACGAATTCGGCGTCGGCCCTTACAACTCTTACAGACACAAGTCTTTGTGTAAGTCACCCTTCTTCCCCCTCGGATGTATGTTTTCTTCTGGTTTTGTGCAACATCATGTCATCATCAACACGCCCACTCGTTCGCTGTGATTACTTACACTTTGGGCTCAACCGGATATGACACAGACTTTGTACAAGGGTGTTGGCAGGGTAAAGACAATTTGAAGTCCGAGCCAACTGATTGACACATTTGCTTTCTTACATACAGCTCCGCCGGGTATGTCTGGATATATTTCAGGTTTGCAGTGCGTGTGTGAAAGGGACTGATGTACAAGAATCTGGACCAAGTGACTTGATTTGATTTGATTGTGGCAAGAATAAAAAAAATTGCCAAGATAGGAACATTTGTTTGCTTTTTCACTATGTGTTGGACATTGTCTTTATAGCCTGAAATGTTTTTTGTTTTTTTTCGGCCTTATTTTCATTTTCCAACTCGTAACATCTCCATGAATCATATATAATCATAACCTGTTTCAGACCTTTGATCATATAGCTCCAATTGTCTCTTATAACAAATCATCTTTAAACGCTCTGCGGTGCTTTTCAGTTTTCATCATACGTTTCCTGCCACTTCTGACATTTTTTTTCCCCCAGCCGACGCCTGCTCTGATTTTAATGTCCTCACTTTATGGTTTCTTGTGATGACAGCCCTCTTAATATAGAAACAGCTTTTTCTCTAGACACGTGTGCAGAGCTTCAGCTAAATGAAGATATCCAGCTCTGGAGAAACCCAGCAGAAGGTGCAGATTTGAGATATATATTTTCTGTATTATTTTTTCTCCACCAGAATCTGCATCACTTTAATGCACAGAGACAGGAGGCAGAGCAGTGTAAGAATTGCAGGTCTGAAATATACGTCAAGCTCCCTGTCTGTGTGAGGAGCTCAGGGTGGTTCCCTAACAAGCTTTCTCAGACATTCCTCTTCTTATTATGCCTGAAGCAAAACGTGTGCGTGTGTGTGTGTGTGTGTGTGTGTGTGTGTGTGTGTGTGTGTGTGTGTGTGTGTGTGTGTGTGTGTGTGTGTGTGTGTGGGGATAGTAAAACATAGTAAGGTCTGCCCCCAAGTAAAGCTCTGTATTCCACTTGATGACTGACGCATTACACTTTGGTGTCACAGTCATTACCATCAACACAGAAAATCTCTGCTCAGAGCTGTGTTTGGATTGGTCTGCGTCTCAGACAAGATATTATGTCTTTTGTTGATTTTGTAGTCTGAGAATATAATTCATAGCAGTGGATATAGTTAGGGTGGAGCTGGATTTAGGTTAACTTCAGCTCTACGCAGATACAGATGTAGGCATTGCGCAACACCTCTTTTTTTCACCTACCAAATGCAACACTTGCTACGGTGTATGAGATGTTGTTGCTGTTGTTTTGTCAGACAGTACAGTTCACTTTCATATATAACAATGAGACATTTGAGAGGCTGCAACCAGCGAATGTAGTTTTTAGTTTTTACTAAACAAATAATGTCAATTAGAAATCGATTTTCCCAAAGTTGCAGATTTGTTTTCTGTCACCTATCTGTGGGTTTTACAACCCACAGATCTAAATCCTACTGTATAAACCACACAATTACCCCGAAATTCCCCAAGGCCCGGATGCACTGCATTCAAGCTGCGCTGTGGTTTTGTTCGGCCGTCCGCCATGCTGGGAGGGTCTCAGAAGCAAAGCGTTTTGCCTGCGCAACTCATAGATTTCGTTGTAATTTTTCCTGGATTTTTGTGCTTCTATTATAAAAGTAAGTAGTTTAAATAGTTGAATGATTTCCTCCATGTAGTCCAGTTATGAACAACACGGATCAAAGATCTGTGTTTTAGTTGTTAAATTAGTGTGTTGGTGTGATATACGATCAGGAGTCTGTTCTTAAGCAGCAAAATGTTTCCCTTTCTTCTTTAGCTAGTTGCTAACTTTGCTATGCTGTTTGATGCTGGAAAGGTAGCAAAGAGGTTTATTAGAGCTTTTTTGCTAAAAAATAATATAATAAAAGAATTATCTGTGGGAGCTACACAGTCATGTTTTTCAATGTAAGTTTTTTTATTTTTTTATTTATGAAGCTTTAACATTATATTTGCACATTTTATTGGTAAAGTTGAAATTCTGACCCAGAACACAGAGACTTACACGAGACACTGAGATGCAATTTCAAAGAGTGTTTAAATGACAGTCTGTACTGCCACCAACGTCTCCTTCCAGGCACTAGGCCACCAGGCAGTGGTGAATCCGAACCGTCTCTCACAAATCCGGACGTGTCCAACACATTTTCAGTCCCATCGCGTAAAATATGCACGCTTGGCCGTGTGCCTTTGGTGTTGTTATTAACGTTAGCGTCGTATCAAAACACGCTTTATCTAAACATGCTTGGTCAGGACTATTCCCGTAACTTTGGACGCTGTGGCTCGGGACGTACGTTTCCGTGACACACGGGACAGGAACGGGACAGTTGAGTTTAGGAAGAAAAAGAACAGGACAGTTGGGTTTGGGAAAAGATCGTGGGTGGGTTTATAAAAATCAACGTTTCAGTGACACGTGGGACAAGAATGGGAAACATACCCCGGTCTCCAGGGTGAGAGTCCTGTGTTGTTTGACCCATCCACCACTCCAACCAACCTCCCTACGTGGAATTTCCAGCTTTCATACTACTCGCTACCGTTGCCACTCTTAATACTATGTCATCTATAAGCGCAGGGGAGCTGCTGCTCTACCCTGGTGCGTTCCATACACATGCTGAAGGATGCTTTTTGCATCGTATCTGACGCTGACAGACACTGCCCAAGCATCCACATTTTACGAGTTGGGAGTAGGAATGGGTCTGAAGCCGAGTAGACAACAGCCGTTAGTGCAGCAGGTCTTGAGGCGGAGGGTCTGGGTAGAGAAGCAGGTAATTACTAGAAGCACACTGGTGGACAAAACGATCTGGCAATGATAGTGAGATCAACCTGGGTTCTTCCCTGCATTGCACGCTAGTGAGCTTGCCACCAGTTTCTCTTCACTGACCACTGACAAGCAAAGAAAACAGTCTTCACCCTCCTACAACCGCGATTTCTGCAGCTGATTGGACGTAACGTGGGGCTGGCTGCTGCCAAAAATTAAAAACCGACCACAATGGCGACTCGTTAGGAATATAATCTCGTAGTTTATGAAAACAGTAAACCGAAACGTGTTTCTGAAAACATTTTAAGCGAGAAATAGGCCATGCAGTTGCTGAATCTGTCTGAATTTGTTTCAGATCGACAAAGGTCAGTTTAAAAGATTTTCGTCAGCTTTGAGAGGCGTTGAGCTGAGCTGGCCGCTCCTACTTTGCATAAAGTTGTTTGGATTCAACTTTATGCAAATGAGGAGCGGGCGAGTCAACGCCCCGCTTTTCCAAAGTCCCTGCGACGCTACCAGAATGCATTGCACTGCTGCTCCCATAGAAATGAATGGGAAGCGGGCAAATGATGCTGACAATGTACACACACTGAGAGCCAGACAGATACACAAGGGAAAGGGGAAGACTGGTGCCCCATAACATTCATAGGTATTATTGCTCTCGACACCAATATATGGTAGCTTTTAACTTTCTTTCTCACTTCTTTCATTTCTTAAATCTACTCTCAGGCGTTAGCAAGACTATTGTGTGGTTTCTTTTACAACTGGCTTATAGACTGATGTCACCCATTAGCAAGTAAAACAACCATTATTTTTAATGCAAATTATTCATTTTTAGAGTTTGTTCCTTTCTCATTAGCGAGCACCACAGCCATTACTTTTTTAGACATGTAGTTTCATTCCCGCTTCCTGACAGTTTGTGGTTTAATTAGCTGCAGGCTTACGGGCTTAGATCAGAATGGGATGAGACCCAGGAGCTAATCCTGTTCTTGTAGACCGATATTCAGAGGCTTCGTCAAAACAAACACATTTAACCAGATTACACTGAGGGTAAAGACCATGATATCACTTCAGCCTTTCTGTGTATGTGTCTCATTAAAATGTTATATGGGTCTGTGTTTGTGTGCACAGTTTAAATTAAGAGTGTGAATGCTATCTGACTGTGCACAACTTTAGGATGCTTATGCAGTAGCAAGGCAGGGTAAAAAAAAAAAAAATTGCTACCTTTGTAAATTTTTCAGTATCCATTTATTTTGTTGAAACTCTGTCAGAAAGGTGTTGATTTGAACTTCATTATGTTTTCTGAAGACTATGATTCATGCTGATATTTCACTGACTTATACTGTATGTTAATGTATGTTAAGACTGGCTGTGGATAATTGCCCAACAGCTTCATAAATTATCATTGAATTTAAGCATCACCATAACACAAAGTTGACCATCAAAGACCAAAACAATCTTAAAAATGTAATATTATCCAGTCAAACTGTAACCTGACAGTTAATGTTTGCATACTTTGCATCAAACTGCATGAATGCTAAATGTACAAAATCCAAAATGCATCACTTTTAGCCAAAAGGCTAAACAGAGCTCCTGTTGAGCTGCTCAGAATACTTTAAACTGGCTCTATCAGTATTAGCTAATATCAGCTGGTAATGTAATTTCCCCTTGCGGGACTGATACATTTCTTAACCCTTGTGTTGACTTCGGGTCACATTGGCCCGTTTTAAATTTTTGTTTTATATCAGAAAATATTGGACGTAGAAATAAGCGCTGAAAATGTGTGACAACACAAGGGTTAATCCTAATCTTAATTTTCTTTTAAAGTTTGACACAAAGAAAGGCAGACAGGTGCACATCTTTTGATTTCTCTGTCAATATCTGTCATGGACAACATGCTCTCAACATGCCGCAATTGAGCCCTCTGTGGAATAACCATTAACAATGAGGTTTAGTAAGGACATGTTTACAGTTCTTGACCAGAGATGTTCACAAGTCATTTTTTGGAAGTCCAAGTCAAGTCTCAAGTCTTTTGCCATGAGTCCAAGTCAAGTCCAAGTCAAGTCTCAAGTCTGATCTGTCCCTAACACTGTATTGTTAAATCTTATGAATTCAACGCATGTCCTGTAGCTACCATCCATACAGTACAGTATCAAAATCAGTTGTAGGATAACTTTATGGGGTCTACTGCAATGCAATCTGAAGAAACACAAATTAAGGACTTTGTTTCAATTTCATAACTGTATTTTTCAACATTTTGGTATCTGCACCAAAGAATACATGTTTGTCTGTGTTACTAACTGGCTGTAAAGCCCAACCTCATCATGCATTACATTTTTCAGTGTTCAAAGTTTGAGGAAAACATCTGTATTGAAAGTTAATACACCAACCATGGTGCAAACATGTGAGAACTGATACTTTCCGTATTGCTATTTAACAACAAGAAAAATAAAAATTGAAATGAAAATAAATTGGAAAAAAATGAAGACAGTCTAATCTTAGTCTTAGTCTAATCTTCTGCTACTGGTGAAATATTAACCTAAGTCTGTCACATCATATGGATACAACTATAACAATATAATTTGCCTGTCCCCAGCATTAGCACAACACTTGCGATGGTTAGCTTGTTACCTGTGGCGATATATGCTAAATGTAACGTCTCTTTCACATTAGCGTGAGTGACTGACCTATCTGGGTGCTTTTTGAGATGTCTGATGAAGTTCGATGTTGTTGATCCAGCGTCATGTATCTTGGTGCCACACTCCTTGCATGTAGCTGTTCGCTTACTGCCACTGTTTATGAAGTTATTGTAAGCAAAACTAATGACAAAAGGCACAACTGCAGGAGGACTTGGTGTCGCCATCGTCGCTGCATTTTTTTATGTGTGCGCGCGCCGCATAGCGCATGCGTACATTGCACATTACGGCAAAGGCCAAGGGACACGCAGCTCGTCATGCGTTTCCCCAACGTATATGTGCCAATAAAAGAAAATAGAAATACATAAATCAATTTAGATTTAAAAAGCAATAATTGCATGAAAATAGGTTGTTGACGAGTCTCGAAGCTCGAGTCCGAGTCAAGTCTGAAGTCTTTTGGGTCGAGTCGCAAGTCAAGTCTGAAGTCTTTTGGGTTGAGTCCGAGTCAAGTCTGAAGTCAGCTGTTTGTGTGACTTAAGTGCGACTCGAGTCCGAGTCTCAGACTCGAGTCCCCATCTCTGTTCTTGACCCAAGATTCCTGGCAAAATATACACCCACATGTATGATGTTTGTCCAAGTGACAGATGATTCAGATGTGGCAGTAATTGTATTTTAAAGAACTGTTATGCACAAGTTCATTGGAAGCTTTACTGCGATGCTGGGAAGATGATGAGCCAATGTTGGCCCGCATTGGCAGTCCAGTTAGTCAACAAGTCACCAAGTCAAACTGGGAATAATAAAGGAGTTCTGAAAGGAGACTATAAGCCAGGAGGAGGTAACAAGAACCATACATTTATCCAAGCTCTGTGTAGATGTAATGTGAAGAACTGGACCACCAACAAGAAGGAATTGATCTCAGACTGCTGGGTGGGTGGGTATTTGTGTTCTGCGTCATTTGGACGAATGACTTAGACCTGGGAGAATAGCAAACACCCACTTTTTAGTCAAGTTTCTGTTGTTTTTAAAAGGTCCCTGTGAGGAACCAGTGATGTGTTGAGGTAAGAAGCACTAATGGTGCCTTCACACAGTGAGCGGTTACTGCTGCGTCACCCAGCCATGTTTTTGTTCTATATTTTGACCAACTGGCAGCAGGATGCTGCAGCTAATGGCTGCATCAAAGTTAACTAACCTTTAGCAGCACTAGATGGTACCGCAAACCATCCAACCTTATCCCATCATATAATATTTATATAAGGTTGTAGCTTAAAAGAGATCATTTTGTTTCACTTCATTTCGTAGATGCAGTTCAAGTTTTTAATTCCTATTATCCTACATTGCTGTGTATTGCTATTTTGATACAGATTGATATTTCTAGGTGTAAAAGTGGTCTTGGTGCATTACTTCTGGTCTGTAAGGTAGACACACAGGCTTCAGTTTTCAGATTTCGGCTTGGGCGGCGCTATGCACTGGACGGAGCAACGGTGCCTCTGTAAAATAGCCTCGGGTAGGGAACTTGTTTTGGTGGATATTCAAAGGTTGTTAGTCGTGCAACAAAAAACTCAGATTGGACAGATAGTCTAGCTAGCTGTCTGGATTTACCCTGCAGAGAACTGAGGAGCAGTTAACCATAGTCCTCATAAATCTACCGGAGTTTAGAATGCCAACACAAAGAAAGCGGAAGGTGACGGACATCGGGCCGAAATGAGGAACATCCGGCGGAATTTCCGACGGTACCTGAACAATCCTGGAAGTAAAACGTTGTCGATATAGACTAGACTTTCATCAGTGATTGTATGCAGATTGGCAGGGTCCAGTCAGTCCCAACAGGGTGGTGTGTTTTTGTCACCGCTGTGTGTATGAGAGCATGCTCAAGGGTTGTTGGATGGGAAAACTTGGTTTTGGTTGAGAAGGACTCTCACCGCTCTGTAGAGACTGCTGTGGTGGTGCCAGAGAGCACCAAAATAAACCTCTTGTGAATGACATTCAGCTCATGCATCGCCGTTCACCAGGCCAGTGTTTTCTGCTCACGTTGGCTGCTGTCTTGTTTGGGTGTTGGTCAGTGTTTTTGGGTATTCTGCTATTTAACAAGCAGCATAATAAAAACAGCCATAAAGTTAAGCTCTGACATTGTTTTGTTGCACCATAACAGGGAAAAATGCTGTGGTGTCAATAAAACGAATACATATTTTGCTTAATAGGTTATTTTTAACCCGACCAATCACATGTTTTTTGTTAGATTGCAGGGAAGTTGAGGACCCAACGGCAGAGAGAGCAGGCAGCAGAAAGTTGAAGACGAGGATTTATTGATAAAACACAAAAATAAACCAAGGAAGTCCTAAGCGCAGCAGCAGGCAAAAACCAATACCAAAAATGAAGAGAAAGTGAATCCAAAAAAACCAAGGGAGTACAAAAATGAGATACGATAGGAACGTGCAAACACAAAAACACACACAAATGATCTGACACAGGACAAGGGGAACACAAAGACTAAATACAGAGGGTAACGAGGTAACAAGAGGCAGGTGACACAAGGGCTGGGAAACAGGTGGAAAACATCAGGCAATCACAAGAGCGGGAAACACAAGACATGAAGTAAAACCAGACAAGACAGAAAACCAGACTATCAAAATAAAACAGGAAACAGAACAAGACAAGACCAAAAATCACACAATCACAAGGAGACAAGACATGACAGAAAACAGGCTACAAAAATATGACAGGACAACACACCAAAACCATAACAGTTTTGGGTTATTTAACCCTGTTTTTGCAGTATTGTTTTTGAATCTTCATTCCAATAGTTTGGCTATAAATATTCAGGGTAAGAGAGTGCTTCATTACTTTGTCATTACATCTCTGAGAAGATTTTGGTTTATTTGGTAGCTCCATATATTTTTGGCTAAATGGAGTCTAGTTCCCCACAAGCGCCTGTGTTGTCTCTACTATATTTGAGTGAGGGTGTGGCTGCAGAAGGGATGCATGGGGTATTTTTGTCTGTGAAGATGGATGGCTTGTGGTCATGTTGTGGTCAGATTCCCCGATAGGACCTGACGGTTACACACTGCAGGAAAGAGAGAAGAGGAGAGAAGACATGAGAAGAGAAGGAAGAAGAGAGGAAAATAAAAAGAGGTGGACAGAAGAGGAGAGAAAAATTGAAACTCTGAACATTGTTTTGATGGTTTTTTATGGTCCTTTAATTAAAAATATTTACTTTTTCATTATGTTGAGAGCATGGTCATTAGCATTACATAATACACCACTAAACCAACACAGTCTCACTCACAGCACGTCAAAAAACCAATGCTTGGTCAGGCACCAATGGCGTTAGTTACTGACAGAAGAAGTCTCCTTTGGGGTCTCAGAGTCTTTAGGGTCAGATGCACGGGGCTTTCAACTAATTCTTTTTTGGCCATTTTAGGCCTTTCTTTGTACAGGACAGCTGAAGGAAGACATGAAGGGGAAGGGAAATGACATCGATATATGTGGGCGCCCGCTCTACCAGGTGAGCTACCCAGGCTCCCGGCTTTCAGCTAATTATAATGCAATCCCATCTGTGGCGATATTTGACCCTCTGGGTACCCCTTTGGCATCATTTTTCAACGCATTTGGTCGGACCATTGTTGTCACTTTTGGACACTCTGGGTGGGGACCATGAATTGGTCCCCTGTCATTTTTCAACGTGCAGAGTAAAACCACTCAGTTAAGGTTCGGGAAAGATCGGTTACAAAAAGTAACCTTAAGTGACGCACGGGACACGAACCCCAGTCTCCTGGGTGAGAGTCCTGTGTCTTTTATACAACTCCCTACATTTTTCACTCTTCATAGTTTGTAATTTTATAGCGCCGCCATCGAGCTGCTGCTATGCCTGGTGTGTCTAATACAGACGCTAAAGGGTGCCTTTTGTGTCGTTATCTAGCACTACCTCCAAAGTCACTAAAAGTTGCTAGATGACGTCATACTTTCATTTGCGTATTAACAATGTCATTACGTCGCTTTTTAGAAATAAAGTCGCTTAGAGGGAAAAGCTGCTAAATCTAGCAAGAAAGTCGACAAGTTGGCAACACTGCCCTCAGAAGTCTTGCCAAAGAGAACAGGTTGACAAAACCTTCCTTCAAAATAACAGCCCCAAAATGACTTCAAGAATGAAGAATTGAACTTCCTTAACAGCGCTGCGGAGGAGGGTCATGCTATACCACACAGCATTCCGGGATGGGAGAAAAACGTGCTCTGGTTTATTGGCATTTCTTTAAACCAATCACAATGGTCTTGGGCGGCACTAGGCGCCAGATGGAGCAACAGTGCCTCTGCAAAATAGCCTCGGGAAGGAACTTGTTTGGTTGGAACGTGTATTTTCAAAGGTTGTTTTAGTCATGCAAGAGGAAACTGAGATTCAACAGATAGTCTAGCTAGCTGTCTGGATTTACCCTGCAGAGATCTGAGGAGACACTCTGTAGGTGGTTTGACGCTGAGAGCCACTGACCAAGCATCAGCATTTGACCATTTGGGAGTGATGGGTTGAGTAAACACCACCAATAATGTCACAGGTAATCAACTAACTGCGCCAGTGCCATATTTTGGAAATCCTGCAGCATGTAGTGATTAACGGGTCACACAAAACTCAAGTCTATTGCCACACTGTGAGGCTGTCCTCAGACGTCCTCTGGTAAATGTGTTGAATGTGCATCTTGGTGACCTGGTTACATTGAGTCTGCAGTTTGTTTTAGACAGTAATTGATACATTTTAATCCCTTATAACAACAAGCCAGCCTCATGTCATACACAGCTTCACTGTGGTGTCTGATACAGTATCATTGTGGCAAACACTACGTTAGCCACAGGTTCCTATCTATTGTTCTCCAAACCTACAATATAAACTGTGGTAGCTACTGTTGGGAAAACCCCCTCTTTGTGTTTTCACCAGTTCTGTGTGTTACGGAAAATCAGGCAGAAAGACAGTAGACCTGCAGTGAGTTGACTGTACAATAGCTTCTGTATAAGTAGAATTACTGTCAGATAGATGAAGCTTTGAAGATGCCGAATTAACAATTTGTGTCTGCTGTAGGTCTACACCAGTCACCAGGCCGAATGTGTCTGGGTCTTCAACATAACGCGGCAATTGCTTTAGCAATATTTTATAATAAAATGGCTTTGTAAACAGTTTGAATGATGATTCCTTGTACCTAAAACAATATTACAGCCCTGGGTGAATAAGACGGTCCACCCCAGGCTTAAAACTCGGACTGGCATCTACATCTCAGGAGATTTGGACGAATTCAGGTACGAACTCAGGAACAAAATGTAGAATCAATCCATAGACAAATTGAAATATAACTACAGATTCTTCTTACTGTCAGCGCCAACTGGCCTAGAATGGAACAGACTCCATCCTCCTTGGTGCGATCAGTCATCGGGTTAGGGATGCGCGATACCAAACTTTTTCAATTTGATACGATACCGATACTTTTTGTTACAATTTCATCGAGGAGGGGCGATGGGTGCTTGAGCACCTGCCCCTTTTACCCTCAAGGCCAAAGTGCCCTTTTTTGTCCATTATTTTCATTTTATATTTTTTGACGATGGCCCACAAGTTGTCCGTTTAAGAAGAAACGACCTAAACCTTCATATCACATGATGACCAGGGTTACGCATTGCGTGATGCATGTCCGCTTCCTGCCAGGCGCGCCACTTGGACACAAGTTAGTCCATCGGCGGCCAGCAAGCGCAAGAGAAAGTTGGAAGTTGAAGTGCCGGTAAGTGGGCTTTTGAAGAGAATGAGAATGCATGCATGCACATTTGGTTTGTTATAGTAGCCTCTAGCCGCTTCCGCTAGTTAGCGAGTCTCCTCCAGGATGAAAACAGCCAGCAGGCAAGCTAAATTTGGCAGCTAACTTTGAAGTAGTGACATTTTGCTGTAACTGCACGAGCTGCCATGGCCACAATTAGTCGTTTTATTAGGGAACACACTAGAGTCATTGTGTGATAGTCACTGTTTCATTCTCTGATACACAAGAGACGACAGCAGCAGTGTGTGTGTGTGTGTGTGTGTGTGTGTGTGTGTGTGTGTGTGTGTGTGTGTGTGTGCACACACACTTTTCCATCTGCTTTCTGCCTCTCAACCAGCAGCCCTCTTAGGTTGCTGGTCTATACATTTTGACTTCTTAATAAAGGACATCCTTATATTTAGCGAAAATAATCTGAAACATGCTGCATACCTTTGCAAATCCCTTTCTGATTCAAAGCCTACTAGCTACAGAAATCTGATAGTCAGGTCAGGTTGCAGTTATAGGCTACAATTAAACTTTTTATCTGGTTTGATATCTTGTTATCTTGTCTCTTTTTGTAAATCATGATCGTGAATTCTGCTACAGTGCAAAGATGCCACGTAAACACAGAATAAGAAAGCAGAAAAAGAAGGACCTGCAGGAGGCAGCAAAAGGCAGTGGATCCCTAAGCAGCTGGGTAATTAGGAGCACCACAGGTAAGTATAGTGCTTCACAAAAGAATCTGACATGTTCATACATACTTATTATTAGAACTTTCTATATACTGTATACTGTAGTTTGGATACTGTATGTAAGGTTACATTTTGCTTTACACGGTTGCATTTTTTGGATATATTTGTGTGAATGTAGTCTAATGTAAGGCTCCATAATTCATTTTGAGGTGTACAGTATTGTGGATTTAGAATTATGTAAAAATGTAAAATATACCGTTTTAAAAATAAAGATGACATATATTAACAAATCTTGTTCTATGTGCCATTTTTTGAGCCCCTCCCGATACCAATACCGAGTGATAATTTCTTAAATGGGTATGTGATTTATTTTTTAGAAAAAAAGATCACATACTGTCTATTAAAAAAAATTACAAAAGCAAACATGAGTATAATTAAATAAAAATGTGTATGTCAAACAATAGTAAAGTATTATAGAGAATACTGATAAATAATAATTCAATAAATAAATATAACATAAATACATGACCAACAAAAAAACATGCACATTTGCACTTTCTTTAAGATTTCTTCATCTTTTTAGGGGGTGTGTTAATTGTTTTATGATGTTTAAACAGGCTACTTGTGTTGCTGCTGTGTGCCACTTTTTAAACACAAATGGTGCATCTTGCCATATTTTTATCGACAGAAGAAAAATAGCTCCACACACAAACGCTACGTTTTCTTTCTGCCATTCTCCACCTTTTCTTTCTTCGCCTCTCTTTTTTCCGCTGTTGTTTTCACGCTTCTTTTTTCTGCGTCATTCTTTCCCTCTCGCCTCTCTCTCTCTGCACTTGTTTGATGGTCGCGGCTGCGCAGTGAGCACTAGGTTCCGTCACATAGTTCCACAGTCATGTGACAAGGGCCAGCTTCAGGGCTGTTTTCGGCACAAACTTTATACAAAAGCGTTTAAAAACGTTTGGAAGTGATGCAGCTACCCAGGTTTTGTATAATGTAATTTTATTATCAATATGTTTTTTAACCCTTGTGTTGTCCTCGGGTCACATTTGGCCCGTTTTCAAAGTTCTTTATATCAGAAATATGGGTTTCTTACAACAAAATTGCCCAAAAATAACATGGATGCATGATGTACGTCATGTTTTCAAAACAGTATATCCTGACTAAAGTTTGACATAAAACAGAACATCCTCTGATCTTAACTATTAGTCAAAACAATTCATAATTTCTGTTTTTTTTAACTCAAAAATTAAGTATAATGTCATATAAATTAGGTTTACTGACCATGAATTTAAAAAAAGCGTTGAGAAAAGTGACAAAAACATTTGTGTGAAGTGTCAAAAACATTGTAAAGAAAGTGCCAAAAAAAGGTTGTTTTCAATTTTGACCCGGAAGGACAACAAATTCATGGTGGACAAGAAGACAACACGAGGGTTAAACGGATCGATGCCAAATGAGTAGCTTGTAAGTATCAAAGGATCCGCCCATCCCTACATCAGGCCCATATCATTGCAATGAAAATAAAAATGTAGATGTAAATGGTTGTACATATAAGCCATTGACCAGCAATCTGTTTAGGCGCACCACACCTCTGGCCCAATGTGAGCTGGAATTGACTCCCCCCCCCCCCCCCCCCCCCCCTCACCCGCAAGACCTACAGAATAAGCATATTGTATAGATGATAGATGGATGGAAGGTTCCCTGAGGCAGAAACAGCGGTATCGTGGGTTTATTTTATGTGTGAGCACGGTGTCATTTTTCCACTGGAAAAAAAAAATGTGCCAATGTTTTGCTTTATTATACTCACACACAGTCATAAATGACCTGACTAAACCAGAAAAACAAAACTCTTCATGGTTCCAAAACCTATGTGCTTTCCCTCATTTAAAAGCTATGTATAGACTCATGCCTCATGCACTGACTCCCTATAAACATTTGGTTCTCAACGGCTTTACTTTTTATTCCAAAGTGGACCCAAACCGCTTTAATATTTACAGGATATTTCCTAGCAGCCCCTGACCCCGCTAATTAATTAATATCTAATAAACAGTGTTTATATGTAATATCTGCAGTAAAGCTGACCGCGATGAGGTAGTAAATGCATATTTTCACTGTGGCAAATCTGATGCTGAGCATTATAATGGCAAAAGCATAACAGCTGATACAGTGCGACTGTGAGATCAGAGTCCCGAAATCACAAGTTTCTTACTGTGGGATTAGCAGCTTTATCGTTTTGTTTTCATGCTCAACCACTGACGATTTTTCAGTGTGTGGCAGCACCGAACGACACGTTGAAATGTACTCATTGAAAGGCTGTTTAAAAAAATGGTTAGATGCAACCATGCATCTACAAAATGCTAACCTTTCAAACAAATGTAGCCCAATTGAAACCTTGACACCTGGACATTGTTGGACCTGCAGATGACCAAACCAATGTTTATTGGGCATATGCAAAAAGCTCAGGAAGTGTTCATAGTAGGCAAAAGTGAATAGGGAACTAAATCTGACGCAAGCAATACTTGGAATCTATCCATGGAAATTGGAAAAGCTTCCTCCATGTTAAAGCCCATGTTGCAGGTTAACCAACACTTTTGATTAATGGGTACATAAAGCACTCAACATATGTATATAATTGTTAAAAATGTCTCAAAATAGTGTTAAAGGTCAGTTTTTGTCGTTTTTGGTATTATTGGGTTTTTTAACGCAATTCGGTGATGATGTCATGTTGGGGAGACGTGCCTCAGCCTAATACTAGAACTATGGTGACTGACTGGGATAAGGAAGAGGTGTTTTTACTGTCAGTGAATAGCACCAAGTGAAAGTCAAGGTTTTCTTTATATCTAGTGACGGTGATCATGTCGTTAGTTCAGATATGTACTGGTAATCTAGCTAGCTAGATCTAGAAATAGAAGGCATCATGCTAGCTATGGGCTGTCAGTCAGTCCCACCTGTGAAATCCCCCGACGTTGTAAACACATTTTCGATTAGATATCTCACGTTTTCATGGTAGCCCACTAGCTCCAGTAACAACATATTTGCCTAGTGTTTATTTATTACTTAGACGGGGATGCTGTTCGGCTTTTCACAAGTTTAGACAGCTAGCTAACGCTACGCCAACGTTTTGCTAACATTAGAGCAACAGCGTTAGCCTAGACTGCTAGGTAAATATTACAACTGCCTTCAGAGTTTCCTATATCTGTGTCCACGTTGTCAACATAAGACCTGTGGCGTTAGTGCTCCTTTTGTACCATAGCTGTGTTTCACTTTCCCTCCAATATTAATATACAGATAATAAAGACACATGGACTCGGTCAAGACCAAAAGCCATATTTTGCAACACCAGTGGCACAGACCGAGACCATAGACAGTGAATAGAGACGGGGCTTTCGTCTGTCGTCTCCCCAACGTGACGTAATGCAATGCATTGTGGGGGGAAAAGAGAATCATTGCAAACTGCTGTAAAATAGTACTACTTTTTCGTATTTTATTCCGTTTTGTGATATCCATTGTATTGGATGTTGTTGGGTAACAGTTTAAATGTTTATTACCAACAAGCAAATTGCGCAAATTCATTAGAAAATAAACCCTGCAACATGGGCTTTAAGCATCTCAGTCTGCTTCAATCTGAATGGATGAACTTTGATAGTTTGGCAGAAACCTGGCTTAAAGTTCTTGCGAGAGCACAATTTGAATTTGCTCAGCGAGTCACTCTGTCATCGAGTAATGATGCTCATTAACTATGCCCTTGTAGCCGAGCTTCAGCATCACCACGTGTATTGTTGTGATTGGTCGTAGTGTTATCCAATTGCGTGCAGTGAGATTTTCAAATGCATGCTTGGTACCGCCCTTCGAATTGGGCCGTTTTCATTACTTGATGCCAGACCCTTAATCTTTCAGATTTGGGTCTGGATTTCCAGGCTAGCTTAAACCTGTAATGAATGATTTTTAGCCACTTGGGAAAAGCGGAAACAAGCTGTAAACAACATTGACATATTATACCTCTTTATTATTTGATATAGTGAACTTGTTAGCTAACAGTTGCTTATTTACACATAGCACATGGAGAGCAACATTATTGTTCACATGAAATCCTGTTTCTGACCTCCTGATGAATGCCAGTCCAATATTCCCTCACTTAAGGTCTTCACAAAGACCTGAGGGAAATATCTGTCTGTTTAGCTGATAAATACTCTACTATGTTCACTAGCTAGTAGTGGTGGGCGGATCGATCCAAATGTCGATAATATCGATACCAACGTTGGTATTGATATTGATATTGATCAATACCAGTGTAATGAGATTGATTATATTATATATTATATTATATTTTCAGGCTGAAAATGAAACAACGGCAAGCTGTATCATTTGTAAAAAGGCTGTAAAACAGTGGGAACACAACAAATATATACAACCATATGAAAATTCTGTCCTGGGTGTTTACTTATTAATAATCCAAAGAACGAAAATCACAAAACCACTTAAAGGTCATGAAAATTTGTTCAGATTTAGCAATTTGATAATGCTTCCACCTTAATTATTAAAAAGTATCGGTATTGTGTCGGTATCAGCGATACTGGCCCTGTATTTACTTGGTATTGGATTGATACATTTTTTTGCAGTATTGCACACCACTACCAGCTAGTCACTAAGGCCTCCTGCACACTGGCTGCATGGCGTTTCTGTTGCGTGTCAGTTGCGTGGCGGCTGCGTGGCGTTTTCTATGTCTTTGCACACCAGAAACGTGTCTGATGTGGCGCTGCTGCTGCTAGACTTGTCTGTACACATGTATATTTCCCATTGAGAAAATTAAATTCCATGTTAAACATAAATATATACTGATTTGATTACAGCAAAGACAACGTCGGCAGTATTGACGGCAAAATAGGCTACAGAATACAGAGTATGTTAATCTGTATTGACAGGTGCAATATTTGAAAATCGATAATTATTATTTTATTTTTTTAATTACATTTATATCTGCATTTATTTCAAAACCTAGAGACCGATTGGGGGGGGACCGATTTGAACGAGCTCTGTGGTTATCAAGGAGAGATAAACAACTCGAGGTGTGAGCGGGGTCGAAAGGGCCTGCATACAGCAGAACATTCTGTCTATACATATTGATTGAAACATTAGTATACAAGTAGGAACTGTAGATTCAGAAGAACTAAGCAACAGTATAACAGATTTGAAATTTTCCATTACAGCAGGTAGTGTACAGTGGGTTAATCATAGCCTTTTTCCTAAAAACAGCTGCCTGCTGTGGTTGAAAAAATGACCCTGATGAGCGTTGAGAGTGAACAAAAACAAAACCAAAAATCTGCAATAACTTTGTATCTTTAGAATATACAACAACAATGCTGTCTGTTAAAGGACTCAAATACCTACTGTTCTTTGAATTCTACCCGGTTTCCTTACTTTTATTCATTTCTTAACCCTTGTGTTGACTTCGGGTCACATTGGCCCGTTTTAAATTTTTGTTTTATATCAGAAAATATTGGACCTAGAAATAAGCGCTGAAAATGTATAGAAGAACAATTTAAAAATGTTGGAAAAAGCAAAAAGAAATTGTGAAAAAAGGCGTCACAAATGTCAGAAAAAAAAGTGTTTTTTTTCAAGGTTGAAACGAAGACAACACAAGGGTTAAAGATTTCAGAATGCACCGTGTGGCCCTTTTTTCATCAGGAGCCATAGTTTGGTTTTAAACTGCTGACTTTTACAATCTGCAGCAGAAATTTCCCAATACATCAAGGTGGTTATTAAAACCTGTTGCAGCTGTCAGCATGTGGCCACGGCAGCACACAGACAGAAAGGTAGTGAATTTAGAACAAAAGCCCAACAGCAGCTGTGACCCAGCCCTCAGAAACCAAAGTGAGTGGGCTGAGCTTCCCGCGTGTTTACATCTTTTAGTCAATTCCTAGAAGAGGAGGCTGAGAAAAGAGCAGGGCCTGCTTTTAGATCATTACCAAGTCATGTGTTTGGAGATGTCTGAGATGAGGAGTGAAAGAAACACACACACACACTTTTTTTTTTTTCCAGAAACAAATCTCTCTCACTCTCTTTGACTTTATAACTGTCATTAAAACCATAATGTCATGGAATATACTACATATACCATTTAATTTAATTTCATTTATTAAACAGGAAAATTTAAAAGCAACAATTAAGTTACAATAAACGGGCCTGACTCAGTTTAAAAACTGGTTTACAGCAAGTTCCTGTTCTGTAGCAACATAGAACAATGAACACAATTTCGGCACATTTATACAGGACATTATTACTGACTAGATCGATACAAATAAATAAAACATTAAATACGGAAAAACAAGACTAAAAACAATACATGAACAATCAGTGTGTGCAAGTATGACTATCAAGAAGAAAGTTTATATGACTTTTTGAAATATGTGATGGATGATAATCATAAACCACATAGAATATAAATAAATGCATAATATTATTAACATTTTATACAGTGTGTGCTAAGAGTTTTGTCATAAGTGATGAAAGAGATGTGGCCTATAACTGATCATTGCATAAATGGTATTAGCTTTTTGTAAATCAAAGATCAATAATTTAGTAAGAGATTATGTGAAAAAATAATTAGTAATTCTATTACAAAAAAATGTATTTTTAAAGGATTAGTGTGTAACTTTTTGATATTAATTAACGTCCGTTACATTCAAGCCGTTGCCAAATGAGTCGCTACAAAGCTAATTAAGACTATCAGCTCCACACAACTCTCTCTGTATTTCTCAGTATGGCTATGTTCAGGAAATGGTGTCATCCGGTGACTTTCACACACAGAAACAGCGAGTGAAGATAATTACCTCTTCTGAAGGGTCCATCATGTTTTTTTCAACCCGGTCTCACACCAGTTCGTGAATAGTCACGTTATTTTTATTTATTGATACGTGTACAGGTCACGATTTTCTCGTTTATTTCGTGTACAGGTCACAAATTATTTCATGTACAGGTCACGAATTATGCTTTTCATACTACTCCCTACCGTTGTCGTGCTGTAAATATGGTTCCCATTTAAATACATTAAATTAAATTTCGTAATCACTACACGACATTTGTGTCCTGTTCACGAATCAATAGATTCAATAACGTGACCATTTCAAAAACTGCCATGAGACTGGGCTGATTTTTTTAGTCCTACGTGAAGGAGGGGTGCGGGGCGGTGTGCGATCACGAAAGACTTGTATCACGTGGATGCACCGACAGAATTGTTGTCATGACTAGAATTCCTCATGGGGGCGACAGAAACTACGCACTATAGCTTTAATGTACTTAATTAATCCCGCAAGGGGAAATAAAGAATTGTTTCACTGTGTTGTTAAATATACTAGTGCAGTCCCTTTTTGGAGTGTGTGCCTGTTCGGAACGGGCTGATTGCTTTGTTCCCAGTATACATTTTTCCCCCCACAACTTTATCTAACTATAAGCGCAGTTTGATGAGGCTGCGGCTCATCTAGAGACTCTTTCTTTTCGTCTAGCCATCACACATCCATGTAGCGATGTGGCCAAGGGCGGAGGAAGCAGGGAGCCGGGCTTAGCCTGCTGGGGAAGCCGCTACAGCGCGCAGAACGGTCGGAGAAATGTGTGCAACCGCTGGCAACAAAACAATGTGCTGGAGAGCCCAAAAGCCTGGACGTTCTCCTAACATGTGTTTGTGTACCAACCCGTTCTTATTCCCAAATCGTAAAATACTGACGCTTGGTCCGTGGCTCTCAGCGTCAGATACAGAAGCACAAGGCACCCTTTAGCATCTTTATGGGACGTACTGGGCATAGCAGCAGCTCGACCGCAGCGTTGTAAGATTAGGTAGTATGAAGAGTGACAACGATAAAGAGTTGTATTAAAGACCAAAAATCACGTGTAAGAAGGCAGTTTGGGATGGTGGATGGGTCAAACAACCCCCCCTTGCTGTACTGCGCATGCATGAGACAGAGACACACTGAGATTTCTCGATTTATAGTTAGAGTCACACACACACACACATGCTCATATACACACATGCACAAACAGGACCTATATACATGAATAATGTATGGGGCGATGTCAAAGCGATGACTCACATGATGGCAAACCGAGCAGTTGGGGGTTTAGTGCCTTGCTCAAGGGTACCTCGGCAGTACCTAGGACGCAAACTTACACCTCTCCAGCTCCCATTCCACACTCCGTATTTAGTCTATGCTGGGACTTGAACCTGTGACTTCCAAGCCAAGCCTAACAGACTGAGCTACGGCCTGCTTCTATTCTTCTGTTTGCCTCATCCACACACACACACACACACACACACACACGTGTGCGTCTCACTATCTTTGTGGGGACCCGTCATTGACAATGCATTCCCTAGCCCCTTACCCTAACCTTAACCATCACAACTAAATGCCTAACCTTAACCCTTACCCTCACCCTAACCATAACCTAATTCTAACCCTAATCCTAAAACCAAATCTTAACCCTCAAACAGACCTTTAACCTTGTGGGGTCCAGCATTTTGGGCCCCACAAAGCTGGTCGGACCCCACAAGTATACTGGACTCCCAGTTTTTGGACCCCACGAGTACAGTTAAACGAGAAAACACACACACACACACACACACACACACAAGCACGCTCACAGTCACGCGTAATAATGAACCCACTTGACTGCCACGTGTCGAACATTGCACCAGACTGTTGTTTTCATTGTTGCTGTTTCCATCTTCACCGGTGTCAAAGTCGCTGTCCATAAAATATCTTTATTTTCCTCTCTATTTTTTACACACATTTCAACAGACAACACGCATTTGTTAACTCACACTTCTCTACATGCATTCTCTGTGTTTCTTCCTTTCCAAAATGAGTCTGTCAACTAAAGCTCTGCAATCTCCTTGTTTGGACTTCTGACAGTTACAAGCCACAAAGTAACATGCAAAGCAAGATGCTCCTTCATTGACCTTCTGTAGAAGATTGCTGACACAATCTTGTATAATATGAGAAACTATAATTAGGGGTTGTTCCCCCAGTCTATTTTCAACTAAAGCCCTATTTGCACGATTAACACATCTGTGTTATCGAAATTTTCAAGCAAAAATTCTAACGCAAGTTACCGACTGTATTTCTTCAAACGTAGAAGTCATGTGATAATTTTAGTCACGTCCTAATCGGAATCTTGTTGATTTGGAGTCACAATTTATTTGCAAGTTTTTTTGTTTACTCCATGCCTTTCTTCCGCCTATTTCCCATTCTAGAATTATGGAGGCTATTATAAAGGAAAGTTTTGACAGCATATTGGGTGCAAATTCAGGAGGCATTTTTCTATCTTTCAGCAGGCTCAACGGTTATTATGTGGTAGCCTAATTATAGTAATGTTAGGCCTATAGCTAGTGACCAAACACTTTCCAATCAATATTTCTCAAAAATAGTGCACAAACGAGCCAAAAGATTCCAGGGTTTTCCCTATTATACGTTTTGGGCACCACCTTAGCCAAATTAATGTACAATCAATGTGAGCATCAATACTAATTACATTTCTTTTCTCAGATCTAATGATTGTAGTTGGTCCCCAGTGGACTTCTTTAGCAATTTTATTGAAAAACTTAACATTTTGAGGGAGGACCCCTAAATTCCCCTGCCAAAAATGGACACCTAAGTTGTCCACACACCTAGGAAAAAATCATATAATATAAAATTATAATAATTTTTGCATTGCCTCACATAACCCATTCTACAAACCAAAATTCCAATAAAGTTGGGACGTTGTGTACAATTTAAATGAAAACAGAATAAATGATTTAAAAATCCTTTCCAACCCACAGTATATTCAATTGAATGAGATATTTAATGTTCAAACTGATGAACTTTATGGTTGTTTTGCAAATATTCACTCATTTTGAATTTGATGCCTGCAACACTGTTGCAGATAGCGGGAGAAAGAGAGGACCCAAATGCAGGGAGAGGCAGGCAGGCAGGCAGGCAGGAGATGGTTTGAACTTAAGAATTTAATCCAACAGAAAACGGCAGTACAAAGACTGGAAAAACACTTAAAGCCTGGCAGGGAAAAACCAAAAGCAACAGCGAATGAGGCACCACAGGCTGACGGCAACGCAGGCAGGAACAAACTGAAAACGATCTGACACGAGACAAAGGGAACACGGGGGTTAAATACATGACAGAATGAACAAACGAGGGACAGGTGATACAACAGGTGAAACACATTAGGGCGGGGCAGGACAATCAACAAAGGCGGGAAAATACAGAGAGTAAAACTAGACATGACGAGACAGAAAACAGGACTGTCAAAATAAAACAGGAAACAGAAATAGACAATAAACAGAACGCAGTCAAGACAGGGTAAACTGAAACCTACACAATAAACCAGGAGATAACTAAACAGAAATATACACAATAGAATACATACACAACAGGAAACAGAAAAATTCAGAATAAATACACAAACGCAGGAAAATCTCTAAACAAGGCAACAGAAATGTAACGAAATACAAAGCAAAATACTGAAACCATAACAAACACGTTAAAAAAAAGCTGGGACAGGGGCAACAAAAGACTGGGAAAGTTGAGGAATGCTCAAAAACACCTGTTTGTAACATTCCACAGGTGAACAGGTTAATTGGTCATGATTGTGTATGAAAGGAGCATCCCCAAAAGGCTCAGTCATTCACAAGCAAGGATGGGGCAACTTTGTGAACTGCGTGAGCAAATAGCCGAACAGTTTAACCCTTGTGTTGACTTTGGGTCACATTGCCCTGTTTTAAATTTTTGTTTTATATCAGAAAATATTGGACGTAGAAATAACCGCTGAAAATGTGTAGAAGAAAAATTTAAAAATTTAAAACGTTGGAAAAAGCAAAAACAAATTGTGAAAAAAGGCCTCACAAATGTCCGAAAAAAAAGTGTGTTTTTCAAGGTTGAAACGAAGACAACACAAGGGTTAAGAACATTTCTCAACATACAATTGCAAGGAATTTAGGGATTTCATCATCTACAGTCCATAATATCATCAAAAAATTCAGAGAATCTGGAGAAATCTCTGCACGTAAGCGGCAAAACCAAAAATCAACATTGATTGCCCGTGACCTTCGATCCCTCAGGCAGCACTGCATTAAAAGCCAACATCATTATGTGAAGAATATTACCAAGTGGTCTCAGGAACCCTTCGGAAAACTATTGTCAGTTAACGAAGTTTGTCACTACATCTAAGTTAAATCTAAATATATCTTAATATCTAAAGAGTAAAATTTCAGCAAATTAACAGCACTTTAACTTTAATGAAGGACTTTTGTATTCCTTCCATTCCAGATGGTCTCAACATGTGTTTTTTCCACAGACACATGACTGTGTTGAGGATGACACAGCTGTTATAATGTCTAATATAACACTTACACACACACACACACACACACACACACACACACACACACACACACACACACACACACACACACACACACACACAGTGATTCTATTTACATCTTTACAAGATCCTAAACCCTCTGTAACCCTGTTTGTCAGCCACGTCTTCATTTAATGTATCTGCTATTAAACCCCCACGCAGAGAGACATTATACGCACACACACAAAGGCGCACACACACACACACACATATACACACAAGTCTTAGCTACCGTTTCAATGTGGACAACTGTGTGAACTTATTTAAAGTGCTCATATTATGCTCATTTTCAGGTTCATAATTGTATTTATAGGTTATATCAGAATAGGTTTACATGGTTTAATTTTCAAAAAAACACCATATTTTTGTTGTACTGCACATTGCTGCAGCTCCTCTTTTCACCCTGTGTGTTGAGCTCTCTGTTTTAGCTACAGAGTGAGACATCTCACTTCTGTACCATCTTTGTTGGGAGTAGCACATGCTCAGTAGCTAGGTAAGGACTACTAGCCAGTCAGAAGCGGAGTATGAGGGCGTGCCACGCTAGCAGCTAGGCAAGCATTACAACGTGTGTTACAAAGTGACGGACGTTCATCACGGAAATAAAGGCTGGACTACAATAGAGCTGTTTGGAGCAGTTTGTGAACAGTGTTTTCTGTTGGAGATGGTAAGTCCCTTTGGGGTGGACTTTGGGCTTTTTCACTTTGGAAGTCTATTACATGCACAAAAAGATATATAACACAATAAAGGAAAGGGAAAGACTCCAGGCAGGATTCAGGAAACTCAGGCAGAAAACAGACTCAAGAGTCTGTTGAGACTCAACATCGTATGTTCATGACAGTACCCCCCCTCCGACAGACGCCACCGGGTGGACCACCGGAGCGCCGGGATGGAGAAGGTAGAAATCACGGAGCAGGTCGTCCAGTTTTATCTGTCTTTGTTGATACCCACCATGTCTGCCAATATTTGGCAGAAATTACCTAAACCAACTTCTTCTTTGTTTTACAGCCATTTGCAACCATAAAATAACCTAAATCGTAATCGCAATTCATTATTTATTCGGCAAATAACGTTTCCATCAGCATTTATCGCATAAGCCGTTTACCGTTTAAGAGAAAATCTGATGAGATCGAATGTACAAACTATAATATTCATGAAATTCAATCGAATTTTATTGTTTCAGTAAGGCATTTTTCATTCAATATTACTTAATTTGCATTAAAAAAAAAAGTGTGGATGGAAACATGGCTTATGTGTGTAAATGGCATTACGGACTCAGTTCACAGACTTATCTTGTCTAAAAATCCTTGTTCAGCCATCTGCATTATGAATATGAGTTTACTAACTGTACCAGTTACAGGCAACCATAGATCAGGAGAGAAGAGGACCCAGAAAGTTGAATTATTTATGCATTTGCAGAGGTCAAGTGAGGAGTCATACCTTGTGTGAGAGAAAGTCACATGTGAGAAACTTTAATAGATTCTATTGCCATTGAAGTGACTCAGTTTTTATTTTCTGTTTGGACAGTTCAGACAGTTCATGTTGCTCCTCCTTAAACAGATGTTTACTGTTAGCTGTTGGAATCTCATGGTGTAAGTCCTATTTTTCTTCCTAAATTTGGAAAAAGTTAGAAAAAGCATTTTCCAAATTGTTCTTTTATATTATATTTATTATATTATATTTGTAAATGTTCTGCATCAGCTTGTTTCAGATCTTCGAGTTCCCCAAAATTCGGACTGAAATATTTATTATATCTATAATATCGCTCTGGGATCGCGCTATAATTAAAAATGTAATTCTGTAAATATATTAGCTCAAGAGTTGAATTACTATTCTCGCATGCATGAATGTGTGTGACTTGGTGTCTGCCTATGTGTGTGTACAAATGTTAAACAGCGTCACCGACTCAGTGTGTGTGTGTGTGTGTGTGTGTGTGTTTGTGTGGAGGCAGCTGTGTGGTCGGTGACACATGACAGCAGACTCATCTTCTTTCATGAGTCTGCGCCCAAAAGAATGCACAACACCGTAAATATCAAAAGTATTTTCGTGAACCTTAAGTTGTTTGTCTTCTTTATGTGTGCAAGCTTTTGTGCTTTTTTTAAATGTGTGTGTGCGTGCGTCCGTGCGTGCGTCCGTGCGTGCAGGTATGTGCGTTCTAGGTATCGTGTGTTTGTGTTTGTGGTTACTTGGGTCCATGTGCAACGAGACAGAACAAAGCCTGCATGAATATTGTTTTATGAGGTTTCGTTTCACATTTTGTCGCTAAAATTATTTATTAAGACCAAACTTAAGGACTGAATCTATTTTAAACTACAGTAATGTCACACAGTTTGTCACTCAGACATTTATGAAGATATAAAACATTAGTAAATCATGCAAACTGTTGAAGTTTAAAGGACATATTTTCTTTATTATTTCCAATTAAAAGGATACGTAACAAATATACGCTTTCTAAAATTAACTGTTTGAAGGAAGGCCATGCCAGACCACATTCAGCCAGTAAAACACTGTTGTTGGGTGATTGTTAGGTGCTTGGTGAAAGATCTTTAAGATGGCTCTTCAGGTTTTCAGCTCTTAGAAGGATCTGTCTGCATGTAGTCTTCAGACCCCCAATAAAACACTGTCATTGGTCAACCAAAACTGAGTAAGTCACAAAGCTTATTCTTTGAAACCATCTGGAGCAGAGACAAGACAAGGAAATGTCATGTTCTTTTCTATAAAAACAGGAAAAAGGTGTCACACACTCTGTCTCCATATGCATTTCTCTTTTTTTTTTATTCAGATGATGTTTCGGCCCTCAAAATCAACATGTTCTTTACTGTTATATTAACAAATTGCAACCTGAAATGGTTCGCAAAGTCACATGCAAAGTTTACTGACTCAATGCATTATCCTTATTTCTCACCTTTGAACTGACTGAAAGTATAAAAAAAAAAAAAAAATAGAATCCACTTCATGGTCATATGCTGTGTTCCGGTCAGATGGTCGGAATTTCCGAGTTGAAACGTCCAACTTCTGACGTCCAACTTCCACCTATCATGGTACAATGGCGGACTCAAATGCACAACTCAAATCACAGGTAAGTATTTTATTGTTCGAAGAACAATGCAGGCGAAGGTACAAAAAGTGACAGGCAAAATCTTGGTCAAAAAACGAAGCAATAGTCGAAAAAACACTGAGAATACAAACACGAGGAATAACGCTGGAGATTGACTTTCGTACAACTACAATCTGGCAGAGGTAAGTGGGAACTGGTGAGTATTTATGCATGGGGCTTGGGGAAGCTGAAAACAAACAGGTGAAACAAATTAGGGGCGGGGATGGTAATCATACAGGCGGGAAAGCAGACAAAGAGGGGAAGGACAAGAGACCTGAAATGAGAGTAGATGGTAATATCAAAATAAAACAGGAAATGCAAACAAATAAACAAAATACAAAATAAAAGCAGGAGCTGAACATGACACCACCCTCCAGGTGCACAACGCCAAACGTAAATGAAACACAGGGCTGACCAGAGGAGGAAAAATGCATGAGATAAAAAACACTGATATTTTACAGCACTTTTATAGCTCAATGGTGTTTTAAGCCCCCAATGTCTCCTTCCAGGCAGCGCTGCGACCGTTGACTTCAGGGCACCTAACCCTAACCTTAACCCTAACCATAACCATTGCCTAATCCTAGCAGCGCTGCCTGGAAGGAGACGTTGGCGGCTTAAAATACAGATAAACACTTTTATACTTGGAAATGTATCTAAATATTCCATAAGTAATACAGTCAAATGTACTTTACTTTGCCTTTAAGGTAAATGTTTACCATTTACAATATGCGCTGGGTGCTACCATTGGAGTGTAGTCTATATCCACGACGTTCCACTTCCGGGATTGCTCCGTTGCCATCGGAAATTCCGCAAGATTTCACTCTTTTCAGCTGGATGTCTGTCACCTTCCTCTTTCTTTGTGTTGGAATTCTAAACTATGATTAGACTGGTTAGGACTATGGTTAACTGCTCCTCAGATCTCTGCAGGGTAAATCCAGGCAGCTAGATAGATAGATAGATAGATAGATAGATAGATAGATAGATAGATAGATAGATAGATAGATAGATAGATAGATAGATCTGTCCAATCTGTTTTTTCTCAGATTGGACTGAGCAACTTTTGAATGTACACATGTTCCACCAAAACAAGTTCCTTCCTGAGGCTATTTTGCAGTAGCACCGCGGCTTTTCCCGGTGCTTAGCGCCGCCCATGACGATTGTGATTGGTTTCAAGAAAGGCCAATAAACCAGAGCACGTTTTTGTCCAATCCCGGAATGGTGTGTGGACTAGCCAGACCCTCCTCCGCAGCGCTGTGGAGGAAGGTCTGGCAAAGCGAGACTAATTGTTGCGTGACATCAGACAACTCCTACTTCATGAAGTCAGGGTAGATGAATTTGCATATGAGCCTTCCATTGTACTTCTAGTACATTTTTCAGCCGGAAAATGTTAGAGTTCTGAGTTGTCTGGAACGCAGAGAAAGTCGATCAGCCTAAAAGCCAAGCTCCCGGCTGTTCTTTCTTTCCTTGATTTGTGCCTTTGAAGAGCCTCTTTAAAGCTGACAAAACGTTCTGTTGTTAATGTATGAGGAATTTAGTTTGCCTGCTCTGACTGCCATCATGATCTCATTTACTGTACACTCAGCCACTTCACCAGTCTTGGGCGAATAGGATAACTATCTGTCGAAGTGTAAAGCGGCTCGTCATTGATATCAGGCTGTTATACAACTAATATAAGGACTCTTCACCAGGCTTTGTTTCATGACTCTGCCAGTTGTCACAGCAGCATTATATCCATTCTGAAACATAATTCAAGGTCTCGATATATGAATAAAAATATGCTTTGTGGTTTTTTGGACTCCATAACATAGTACAGTTAGATTGAGGGTTGGCATTTTCGCGCTGTCTATTGAAAGTCAGAGGAAACACAGCAGCCATAATCACATCTAAAAGCACATCATGCGTCCAGTGTAGCTCAGTTAGCCTCAAGAATTTGTGTTGTGACCACAAAGGGCCTCCCTACACTTGTATGTGTATGCATCATCCTAGAATAATGCCGGAAGTGAAGGAGCCGTTGACTCTGGACCTGCAAGTGACCTCACATAAACCTCATGTTTCCAGTCACTTATGAGACTGATCCAGCCAAACATCCTGTACAGCCAAACAGCTTTCAGGTTGGTAAAAATATGTACGGCTAACCGTGATATATTGACGCAAACCAGCGGAAACACAGGAAATCTGACAAGCTGTTACTTCAAAGAGAAGAAACAAAAGTACTTCACAGGGCTACTGTGGGATTGAATTCTGCAAGTTGATGAATGACTTGGTATTTACAGATAAAGTGGCTCAAAGAAGGATGGATGGAGACAAACGATTTGCAGGAAGTGGTGCTGCATAGTTTGTTTGACTGGTGCTCAAGTCAAAGAGAAATGAAATCACATTTGTTCTGTCCAGTACTGAATCTCAGTATTTAAGTAAAAGTACAAATAACCAGAGACATATTTACTTTAGTAAAAGTAGAAGTACCACAATGACAACCCTACTTAAGTTAAAGTAAAAAGTACCTGATTTTAAATGTACTTTAAGTATTAAAAGTACTTGCATAACGATTTATTCTCTTAATCTTATTTTTTACATTACCATTTTAAATGGTAATATGCAAATAAGAAAAAAAAGTTGGTTAGTTGGTTAGTTTGCACCTTCGTCAGTGAGGGCACTGTGTCTAGCGACCTGTGATTTACAAAGGGCTGGTTCAGTTATTTTGATGCTGAGCTTCGACAGTATCCATACTGTCCACTACCACAAACAAGGCCTGGCTTTTAAAAAAAGTTCCTATCCTAACCAGCATAAAACGGAAATATGTTGTTAGAATCGGAATGCGGTTGGTTTTATTCATGGATGTATTTTAAGACGGTTTTATTTCCTATAACCATGGGAGCGTAAACAAACAAAGTGCGTGAAGCAAAGGAAACGGGGAGGCCAATGTGAAGAGGTCCAGCCAAATAAATAAGACATGAACGCATCTTATGCTGCCTGGCGGAGAAGTAAACGACGCTGTGGAGAAAAATAGATGGCAACTATGATTTAAAAACGGGAATAATAAAAAACAAACATTTTCATTTTCACTTTTACCGGAGGCTGTAATACCGAGGGTCAGCGGCACTGTGCCCGGGCTCTGGAGCACCGGAGCCGGCTTGGAAGCCGATGAAGGTTCGGCGGTGCCATATATATATATATCTATGGCAACCAAACTTCATTGGTGAGACAAATGTGTGACGGTCAGGAAGACTTTTTGGCAGGGGAAAAAACTGATCACAAAATGTAACGAAAATGTAACGGAACGTTATAGAAATGTAGTGGAATAGAAAGTATAGATAATTGCTGCCAAATGTAACAAAGTAAAAGTCAAAAGTATGCACTATTGATTCTACTTAAGTAAAGTACAGATACGTGAAAAATGTACTTAAGTACAGTTACGAAGTATTTGTACTTCGTTACATTCCACCACTGGTTCTGTCTGCTACAGCACATATCTGGTCTGTAAATCATTGGTCCTGAAACCAAACAGGAGAAATGTATATTTGAATTAATGACGCCCTAGACAGACGTGTGTGGAGTGCATGGATGTGTAATAAGAACCAGATCCAGTGTTTGAGGTGGAGCACTGTTCATTCCTATGAGAGTTGCTAAGTGGTGCATTAGGCCATCATGGAGCCAAAAATTACCCAGATTAATTACCCGGCTGAGCTGGCTACGTCCAGTTTAGCAGTCCACTAACTTGAATGGGGATTAAATGATTTAACCCTGCGGCTTTTCTAGACTTTCCAAATGTTATCGGACAGAATGGATCAAATTCTGATAGGGAAACAAGTCATTTCATGGGGGTTGTGATGCTAAAAAAAAATGTATCCACTGATTTACAGACATCGCTTTCGCCATGTAAGTGTATGGGGAAAAGTCCAATTTTGGGCCAGAGGGCATCACATGATGGCCCGGGAGTTGCAATTCCACCATTTGGCCGCTATGTTCAATTTGCTTAACAGCCCGGCACACTTCTTGGGGGCCTGGTGGTGTGTTGCTTGCTAGGATGAGGTACAGTAGTTGAAGAGGCTTGGCTGGTTTGATTGGTGGATTTAGCAGCATGCTGCTGATGGCTGACAGGCTATTGGATCAACATGTTGTTGTATGCTGTTGGCAAATGGTGTTAGAGAGAAGTGCATGCTTTGTTAATTGGCAAGATGGGTAGGTGTAAATGATTGTCTGGTTATATGGTGGCATGCTGTTAACATGCTAACTGGCTTAAACCTGCTGTTTGGTCTAGTTGGTGGCTCAGGCAGTATGCTTGTTAGCTTTGCATGCTATTAGCATGCTACTTATCTTAGGGGGCTAGTTAGTTTATGTTTGAGCACTTCCAAAGTTTTTGTTATTTCGTGAAATATATCATGTTTGCATGCAGATGTGAGCATTAAGCTCAAATCACTGCTGTGTGTCCTAGCAGAGCAGCCAGCATGGCTTTAGACTTATGCGGTGGAATAGTCTTTTTTGCTTAGGAAGGTTCCTAGCTGAGTGAAATGACAACACAAGTATCTATCGTTAAGTGGCAGCCATGATAAGAGCTGGTCGGATTTCAACTGCTTAGGAAAGGTGTTTTAATGCTTCCTTTCGTATCTTCTTTAGCATAGGGTACACTGAACCATCCAAAGGAAAGGAGATGCCATCCCACAATTCCTTGTCACAGCAACATTTAAAGTGATGCACCATTCTAGTAATATTTTTTCACCGAATGTCCACGTTTGTATAGCCTGCATGAAACAACACTGTAAGAACGCACAGGGCAAAGTTCTAAGAATAATATGTCTTAATCTTTGGAACATTGTAGTTCAACCACTGCAGACCAAGGTCAATAAGATCCGCCGTCACATCATTTTTCCGTCTCGTTTTCCTGTAGGGTTCAGACTAAATAAAACCCTGAACTCAAGAACTCAAGAGCTGAACTCACCCCTGTCTACTGTAGAGCCATCTGTTCTGGGAAATTACTGTTAAACCCCTGATACATTTGAGTCTGACACAGCTGTAACCTCATTCATCCGAGAATGGTCTATGTACTGTCCCATGGTTTGGCAGGTTTATACATGTGCAGACCTGTTGTAAATGCATCAGTGAGATTCAGAAAAGACTAAGTAATACTCATACACGCTTTGTCATTTACCACTGACCAACATGACAGTGCTGAACTGTGCCTTCCGTGACCAGTCAGCATCATTCTACCAATAGGACAGAAATAGTAATGATGTGAATTTTTTTCTATTGAATATATTGACAGTTGTATTATAGATACTTACTTACGGAGCTCTTTCTCCACTTGCTCTTGGACAATGCCGTATAGTTTTGGAATTTCAATTTGTCAAAATTTCATCAGCACGTAAGACGTATCTTGAATCCAGTGCTTTTATCATGTCTTCAAAGCCTTTTCTATCAACTGTTTGAAAAGGAACCATTTTTTTTTATAACAACTACTGTCACTGTGTACTTGTGTGTCTATGCATTTCCTAAATTGGTTAAACTTGTAAATCGGTATGAGACTGCGAGGGGCGTGACTAAGCGGCGGTACCTGGGAATGTCCGAAAGCATAGACATTGTTTTGAAACCGTGTCCAATGACAGATATTTGGAATGTAAGTGCATGGATGTTATAAATGGTGTGTTTGCAGTGAAAAACGACATATAGAGGTCCAGCAACACTCACGCATGTTGTAACACATACTTGGGGACCCACACAGAAATTGCTGTGTGAGGTTGAGTAATGGCAATTGTGGATTTACAAAGCCGTTGGTAAGTGGCGTGTTTAAGAGAGTGAATCCACAAATTTAAAGCTTTAGGGCGTAACTTTTTCATATTAATAAACGTCCGTTACATTCAAGCCTTTGCCAAATGAGTTGCTACAAAGCTAGTTTGGGGCCAAAACAGAGAGGACGCCGGCAGCGTACTCACCTGGAGTTCACCGCCCGAGGAGGAAACACGGCAGGCGAGGAGGTACAGAACGGAGATTACGGCACCTGGCTCTCCGCGGGAGGCTAACAATACCAAGCATTCTCCTGAGTAACACGCAATCAATGGAAAATAAAATGGACGATATTTCCTGTAGGCTAGCAACACAGCGACACATCAGAGAGTGTTCAATGCTCTGTTTCATGGAAACTTGTCTCAATGGACATACTGGATGGATAACATTCACAAGAATACAAAGACTGTGAGCTGTTACATTAGCTGGTGTAGCAGCCTCTCACGGAAGGAGCTGTTCAGTGCTGACAGAGTGTCCTGCATGGGGTGGGAGGAGTCGTCCATCATGGAGGATAATTTAGCCACTATCCTCCTGTCTCCCACCACCTCCACGGCGTCAAGGGGGCAACCAAGAACAAAGCTGGCCTTCTTAATCAGCCTGTCCAGTATCGAGTATTTCCAAATCAGAAATCATGGCTTAACCAGGACATCCGAGCCAAGATCAGGGAACGGAACGTGGCTTTCCTGTCTGGAAATGAACAACAGTACAGGATGGCCCGATACGCTCTGCTCAAATCAGAGCTGCAAAAAAGTCGCACGCAGAAAAACTGGAGAACTGCTACACAGGCAATGACTCCCGCAGGATGTGGCAGGGCATCCAGGCTGTTACAAATTACAAGGGGAACAAGCACACAACCTGCACTTCAGACACCACCCTACCAGATAAACTCAATGCCTTTTATGCCCTGTTTGACACCCACCAGCAGAACATCATGCCAGCGTTACCATCAGGAGGCCGGGGGGAGAGTAGTCTCCAGGTAACACAGGCAGAAGTTGTAAGATCTCTGCAGCAGGTCAACCCCCGCAAGGCAGCAGGGCCGGATGGGGTATCATCAAGAGTACTGAAAGCATGTGCAGCAGAGCTGGCTGATGTGTACACCGACATCTTTAACACCTCGCCGGCTCAGGCTGTTGTCCTGTTGCTCTTCAAAAGATCCATAATCATACCGGTTCCTAAGAAGCCACATACAACTAGTATGAATGATTTCCGTCCAGTGGCACTCACTGCAGTTGCCATGAAGTGCCTGGAGAAACTGGTGATGAAGGCCATGGACACTATCATTCCCGTAACCAGTGACCCCCTTCAATTCGCTTATAGGCAAAACAGATCAGTGGACGATACTGTGGCCTTAGCCCTGCACTCAACTTTGGAGCATCTTGACAACCCCAACACATATGTCCGAATGCTTTTTCTGGACTACAGTTAAGCTTTTAATACTGTTCAGTCCACTAAGCTAGTGGCAAAATTGGCAGGCCTTGGACTGCCCTCTCCCACCTGTAGTTGGATACTTGACTTCCTAACCAAAAGATCGCAGGTGGTTTGAGTGGGGAACAGGGTATAAACAGCACTGACCATCAGCACTGGGACCCCTCAGGGCTGCTGCCTCAGCCCAAGACACACACTATACACCCATGACTGTCTATCTTCACAGAAACTCTGCCGGATTTACAAATTTGCAGATGACACATCCATTCTTGGACTCATCAGGGGAAATGATGAGATGCAGTACAGGCAGCAGGTGGACAGAATACTGGCCTATGGGGAGGAAAACTGCCTTGTCCTAAACACTGATAAGATCAAAAGGAACTAATTCGGGATTCCCGGAAGAAAGTGTGTTGTCAATTGAAAGAGAGTTGGTTGGAGGCCTTGATAATTACAAATGATTGACACATTCCCCCAACTGAAATCAAGACGGCACACCCTGATGCTTCCTCCCCAGAAAAAAATAGAATATATATTGTATCATATATATTTGCACAAAAGCCAGGAGAGGAGATATAGCACAATAGAAGAGTAAAGATTTGGGGGATGGAAAGACAAGACATGAAAGGGCAGAGACACCAACAGATAACAAAGGAGTGGTATGAAGTGAAAGATACAGACGGGACATAGACCAACTATGTTAATGGATACAAAGACAAAGAGGGAACTTGAAAAAGCAACACGTGCACAACAGAGGAAGGGATGTGGCCGTGAAGATAGACGTTATAAGATGGAGTGAGCACTGATTACACTGCAGTAAGTAATACATAGCAACAAAATGCTGATTGATGTACATCCGTTGCTGCATTGTACTTTGGCCTGTATCTGGCATCCAATAGTGTTACCGTGTTGTATGACTGTCAGCCCATATGGAATAATGAGCATTCAAGACTGTTGAGCCCCTATGGGATGGAGTAATACATTAATGGTGTGCTTAAGTAAAATCTGATTCATTTATTTCAGTTTTATTTAATCAGTGACAATGCCCACTAATAATACATAAAAATAAAATGTACCTGAACTGGAGGCTATTTTACATCCGCTGTCCCTGGACTGGTGGTAAGAGGTCACCCTAAAATTAGATTAAACGATTAAGATATCAATAATTCATACAGATTTGGCCCTATACAATACAAGTTCATAATACTAATGCTAAAAGACTAACATAAAAACAAGAACAGTTGGGTGAGATCAACACAAGTACACACACAGCTGAACTGTCAGACCAGATGATAAAACAAGGCACAATAGCATAGACATACATTTTGGTGGACATGCACAAAAACAACATTGCTGGGACATTAACAAGCAACATACAAATTGCCTAACTATACAACAGTGAAACAGACACACAGGCAGAGCACAAAAAACAACAGACAGACAGAGCAGAAGAAGATGGCAGCAAGTTTTAGTGCCAAAAAATGTTGTTGTTAGCCACTTATTTAAGTATATGCAATCATGTTTTCCCAACTTAAAACTCCCAACTTTTTTTTTTTTTTTTTTTTTTAAATATGGCAATGATGATGATGGTGTTTGGATTTCTTATCAAGAACCTTAATAGTTTATTTGTATAGGGAGTGTAGTGGTTTGAGAGAAGCTTTGCATGCTTGTGATCAGGTTGTTAAACAATAAGTGATACGTGAAAAGATCATCGAGTGCATGTACATCATCGCAGCCTTTGTTGACATGCAGCTTTTGGTTGGTACGTTCAAATAGGTGTGCTGTCATGTCTGAATATGAACATTATTGTTTACAGTCACCTTTGTCTAAATGACACACTTTTGTAGCTTGATGAAGCCATCAATGTTGCATATTCCATGTCACACAAGGGCTTACTCCCCGGTTTCCGACCGGAGGGATTTTTTCAGTTCCTAGAACATAAAGTTCCTAGAACCCTTTTTTTCTCGTGTTCCAACTGGACCAATTTGGGGATTATTAAGTTCCTCTGACAGTTCCTGTAACTCTTTCAGCTCCTACTTCAGGGCAGGGTATTTTCCTTTTTCCACATAGGAACCCTTAGTGACCTAGCAACGTCTGAAACACAAACAGTACATATTCTTCACTGTCTGTTGCAATTCGCCTACGTATGCTAACTCATAAGACAAACATCACACATTCAACCAGCTAATTGTTAATGCTAGTTAAACTTACCCTTTGTTTCTTTTGCCTGTTGCGCTCTGCTCTTCTGTCTTCTTCCATCATATTAATTAGGATCATATTATGCTGGAGCCTTCGTCTTCTGTGTTTCTCTGTTAAGTACTCCAGCCTAGTCTTTAAAGTGGCCATATTATGCTCATTTTCAGGTTCATGATTGTAATTTGAAATGGTATCAGAATAAGTTTACATGGTTTAATTTTCAAAAAACACCATATTTTTGTTGTACTGCACATTGCTGCAGCTCCTCTTTTCACACTGTGTTCAGGTCTCTGTTTTAGCTACAGAGTGAGACCTCTGCTGTAACATCTTTGTTGTCAGTCACACATGCGCAGTAGCTAGGTAAGGATTACATGAGCTAGCTAGCTGTTTCTTCAACTTCGGTCTGTACAAGGCAGGATTAGCTTTGCGTGGAATACCTGCAGAACAGGGACATGTAAGTAGTTCTATACAATTTATTTTGTAGATTAGGGTGAATTTGTGTGTGTTGTAGCAGTGTTTTGCCATTGAGAACGAGCTAGCATGCTAACGGTTAGCCCCCTAGCCCCTTCGTCTCGGCTAGTTACGTAGAAAGCCGCGCAGATTTTGAACAGCTCACCCGGAGACTGAAGGCAGGACACATTCAGAAACCCGTATCTCACTCAAAACAGCATGGATGTTTTTTTTTCAAAGTTTGTATGCGTGTGGAAGCACTAGAGACACAAAATAATACCCCAAATCCCAGAAAAAGTGTTTTTTCATAATATGGGCACTGCCATTCGAACTCCATTTATTCTTTATTGTAGCGCTAAAGTCAAGTGACGACGCTATAAAGACCGTTGCCGTGTTTGCGTCACTCCCTAACCCCTCCTACCAGTTCCTATGGCCACTTGGCCAGTGCGAATGCAAATGGTAAAAACCGGTTTTGGGGGCGAGTAGTTAGTAGAACTGTTTAGAAGTGGACTGTTCCTATAACTACGTTCCTGTAACTACTTGGTCGGAAAGCAGCTATTGTAAAGGACTTTAAAAAGATTTGACACCAAATAATAAATAACAATGTTATTTTGGTTAATTTTAACTTTAATTTGTTAAAACAACTATAATCCCTACAAAGTGTATTTGCTAAGGATTTTAATTTAACCTCAATAAATTAAATTTGACAACACTGTAAACCACATGTAACAGCATTGTTTTTTCTTAAAGTCAATGTGCTGGAGTACAGAGACTGAGATAATCCTTTATCAATCCCACAATAAAGTAAACAATAAAAAAAATAAACAAATTTGTTCTTGAAATAACACCTCATATCTCAAATTCATGAAACCAATTTGTGGATTTGTCTGAACATGTAAAAGTGTATGCATGTTTTTACATACACTTTTCTATGCCCCGTGTACTCTATATGTACATGAGCACGGGTAAGTCTAAGCATATATTTGGCTTAAACCTGGTCTTCATGTTTATGTATGAAAATGTGATTACATGTTTACACGTGTGTTTCAGCTCTAATCTGAAACATGTTTGGCGGAAGTTCCTCTACATCTGAACTAACACTAACGTGGCTCTCCAGCCCTCATTGGACCAACCTTCAGTAATTACAGACCACCAGGCAGAGGACGCTGGCACTCCCAGTCTGCGAGCCCAGCCAAGAGGCCCTGTTTCTGTGGGAGGAAGTGACCGTACATGGGCACTCCTCTGGATCTGTGGCCTGAATCCCGCTTCTGTGGTTCACTGGAGCTGCTGGCCTACTTCACCTTACTCTGAACACACATGCTGAGGCGATGGTACGGATTCTGGTTTGAAAATATGTAAAACAGAGAAAAAAACTGGACAATGAATGAAGGAGTAAAGGAAAGATGATGAGGGCAGTGCTGAAATCATACAGAAAAAAGGCTCTGTATCACTTCAGATTTCATCATCATTAGACTTTTTCTTCAGTATTAAAGTAAGTCAGGGATTGTTGTCTGTGCCTCTATAGTTACGCTGAAATTTCCACCAGATTTGTTGTGCAGTGCAGGATAAAGCTATACTGATGTTGCACAGATGTTTTTTTATGATATATTTTCTAATCATACCATACCAAACCATACCCTGGTGCAGGCCCCGGGTGGGCTGGTCTGTTTGTTGGTCGCGAGGGCCGGCGTTCAGTCATGGTATTAGGTTGAAAAAATATAGTCAAGTCAAGTCAATTTATATATAGAGCACATTTAAAACCAACCTAGGCTGAACAAAGTGCTGCACAAAGTTATATTATGTTATAAAAATAAAGGAAGACAATAAAAATATAGGTCAATGAACATCATACAAACAACACACTTCCATACAAATGTATATAAACTAAATCATACGCCAAAGAATAAAAATGTGTTTTAAGACGAGACTTTTAAAAATCTCGGCAGTAGAGGAGGACCTAATAAGAATAGGAAGTTTGTTCCAGAGTCTCGGGGCCACAACGGAGAAGGCACGATTACCCTTTAAAGTTGAAATATATCATTGATGCTATCCCTAGGCTGCCTGCACTCGCAGCCCACTCTCTGTAATTATTTATTCTTGCAGCCCACTGTTCTCTATCACGTAGCCCACTACAGCGTGCAGTCTGGTTCAGTGGTGTAGTCTAATGTATTGGAGTGGGTATACTGTACTGTATATAACTGGCCAGAATCTGCATTTGGGGGAGGGAGGGCCATATCATAGTGGGGGGTCTGGGTGTCCTCACAGGGAAGTTTTGAACATAAACGACTTCATGTCCTATATTCGGATACACTTTTATGCACCAATTTATGGGGGAAATACCTTTATTTAGCCTATATGTGAAGAAGAAAAACACAGATGACAATAAAAATATATCAAAAATATAATGGAAATGATGTTGTTGCGTGTCATTGGGCATTTTTAAGTGGGTATATGGAAATCCTGGAGCTTTCTTAGTGGGTAGGCTACCTATACTGCATATACCTGCGTATCACGTAGTTTTGACTCCTGCGACAGCGGCGCACCTGACTCAAAAAACAAACAGGTAGGACTGCTCATTGAGTAAATATTACAGTATAATATCTAGAATTAATATTAATACAGAGTATGGTGTTGACCTGCTCTATATGAAAAATGCCCTGAGATAATGATGCCGGACGATTCACACTAATGCAACTTACTTGACTTGATCAGAAAGCTGTGTAAAAAAGATTACACAGAGATTTGTGCTAAGTATGACATTTTTTTTTTAAATGTGATTTAGTGTCAGAAGCAGAGCCAGTAGTGTGCAAGGGTTAGTGTGGAAGGCATAGGTAAGCTGTTGTACCACAGTTTGTGAACAAGCAAACATGAGTTACAATATATAACCACTTTATGTGCCTAAATGTTAGTCCTACTAACATTGGTTAGTATGGGTCACTACCCATTATTCTTTTTATCATCAAAAGTAGAATAGGAAACAAATATACAAAGCTCACGAATGAAAGGGAATAAGATGAAAGTAATATGAAATACCCAGCATGTCGTTACCCAGCATGCGGTGTAAATGTGTAAATGTACAATAATTAGTGTTACAAATTGTTGTGCCATGGTGTTTTACCCTTTTGAAGACAGTTAGTTGTGGGTTATTAATTGTTGTGTTATAAAGTTACTACTGTGAGTGAGAAGGGTACGCAGTTGGGGTTAGGGCTGCACGACTGATATTGCGATTGCGATATGATTCACAATATTGGAGGGAGTGATCATTTTTGTATCATTATTCTTATTTTCATTGAAAAATATATAAAAAAATAAAAAATAAATAAGAAAAATTGAAGTGTGATTTTTTTGCGAGGATCTGTACCAAACAAAAACATTTTCTTTAGTCTGGAAACAATTTGTAGGCCGGGATGTCTCTGCAGCACCACAATACTTTATTTTAGAATGGTTTGACACACATTTTGCCTTTAACAAATATTGCGCCCCCCTGCGATTTGGATATTGCACTAGTTCATATTGCAATTTCTATAAAATTGTGATTAATTGTGCAGCCCTAGTTGGGGTCCCGTTCTCACTCACAGCTTACCTTGGACGTAGCGCCTCTCGCAGCTATGCTCAGGTGCAACGGTATGTGAAAAATTAAAATAATACGGCAAATTAAAACCATTATAGCGGTTGAGGCGCTATACCACCCAGCACTCATTTCACGGTATGAGCACTAGAAGAGCAGACACACAGTCCATTACACTGAGCTAAAGTCTCCAAATCTCAAACCTAGCACAACAGGTTAGCAAACTGGTCTTGTGTGAACATAAACAAAGTCAATTTATCTACTCTGCTTTGAAACTGAAAATATCAGTAGAATGTGAAAGGAGGGAGGAGTGACAGGAGGGGGGTGGGGGGAGATGGTGGAAGAGAAACAAAATGGAAAACATGGAGAGAAACAACAGACAGTGTCTATTTTTACCACGTTGTCCGTGTTTAGGCCTGCATAGATGATGAGATGTTTTCCATTAATTGGAAATCCTCACTTTTGTTTATGTGAGTGGGCAGTTCTGATCCTCTGTGTCATCAGAGGTTTGGGTCAGACTCGGGGGAAGAGTTTACTTCCAAAAATACTCCCACTATATAAACATTTTTAACAACGTTACCTAATGTTATTGCTTGTTATTTTTACAAAATCGCAGGTAATTATATTATTTTGAACGTCATCATCTGAGTGAATGCACTAAAGTCTGCCGCTAAAATAACTTTACCAGACAAGTCTATTTTAAACTTAACAAGTAATTTTGTGAACGTAGGTGTGATGCTTTGCAGGCAGCGAAAAACGGTCCTATGGCATGCTGCTTTTTGGATGCTTTTATATAGACCTTAGTGGTCCCCTAATACTGTATCTGAAGTCTCTTTTATATAGACTTTAGTGGTCCCCTAATACTGTATCTGAAGTCTCTTTTATATAGGCCTTAGTGGTCCCCTAATACTGTATCTGAAGTCTCTTTCCTGAAATTCAGCCTTGGTGCAGAATTACAGCCACTAGAGCCAGTCCCACAATGAGCTTTCCCTAGGATGTGCCATTTCTGTGTCTGTAGCTTTAAATGCTATTGAGGAGGCGAGAGGGGGGGCTTAGGTGGAGGGTGGGGGTGTGGCCTTGACCAACTGCCACTTTGCTTGTTTGCAAGCCATGATGTCTCTCTCTTTCTGATGGGCGGGCCAAATTATCTGGGTGGGCAAAGCAGAGAAAGGGGAGGTAACCTTCCTCCCTATGACCTCATAAGGAGGAGATTCCAGATCGGCCCATCTGAGCTTTAATTTTCTCAAAGGCAGAGCAGGATACCCAGGGCTCGGTTTACACCTATCGCCATGTCTAGCCACTGGGGGACCATAGGCAGGCTGGGGGAACTCATATTAATGTTAAAATACCTCATAAAGTGAAATTGTTACGCCATGATGGCAATAGATAAAGCGAGTGTAGATATGAAGCTAAAGGAGACTTTTAGCATCAATAACAACGCCAAAGGCACCTGACCAGGAGTCTGTATTTTACGCGATGGGAGTGAGAATGTGTTGGCCCTGGATACCTTCTAAGATGTGCGTGCATATTCATGTTTAGAATATAGAGCTGACAAAGCTGAAACTTGTGTGGAAATAATATTACAGCAAGATAAACAATACGAACAAGCTTAGTTGCTCCTTACTCATCAAAACTTCAACACTGCAAAACTGAAAAGACAATTTCCTAAGAATACAGAGCACCGACTGTTTAGTAGTGATAGCCAAGTGAATTTCATGAACCATTTTCTTTACTTTCTACCCTCTGAACTGTTTGGAGAGTTCATACATTGATGCCATTCAATATATGAATAATGAACGCTACATGCACTAGCTAATGTATTTATATGCTGAAAGTTGGCTTCAACTTTGTAGCTAGGTGAAAAGACTAGTGCTAAGTGTGTGTGGCCACCAGTGTTTTCTGTGAAGCTACTGGAGCTAGGCAGGCAGGGCAAGTCCCACTCTAACCCATCATATCTGTGTTGTTTCACCTTTGAGTGAAAAATGCTTCCACAAAATAATAATAAAACTCATTACGTGATGTTTTTTATCTAAATATTTGTGTTTGTTTTCCTTGTTATCCGTCACCAAACAGATCATGGCTCTGTCCAGCAGCTGCATATGGCTCAACACAAGCCCCTGTTTGGCCCAAGATAGCTTTTACAACACTAGTACAGTGCCCGTTGAAAATGGGCCTGTTTGGAATGGGCCGATTGCTTGGCCTGTGGTATTGCTGCTTGTAGAATTCATCAAAACCAAATTGTACCCCAAAATGACTTACAGAAGGACCCCAAACCTTTTCATATGCAACTTCACTGTATAGCCTACTACTGACTTACGATTTTACCTGACAGAGAATGTTGCAGATTCAGAATGTAATCACAAAATATCACAATGAAATGTGGAGTAATCAGACATTAGTGTCATGGACTCGTGGCTGTGTGCTACCCACCCGGCCCGTTATGAGAGCTAATCAGCACATATCTGCGTTCATCAACCACCTGTGTGTGTGTGAGTGATTGAGTGAGTGAGTGAGTGAGTGTGTGTGTGTGCTGTCTTGTGTCGTATGATCGTTAAAGGTATACTATGTAACTTTTCCCTCTTCGGTCCCCCTACAGGTTGTCTCATTGGAACTACAGCCGTGCGAGCTGTAATGCTATTGGTTAGCAGTAGACTTAACTAACCCGGGGTGAGTCTGATGAAAAGTGCTGTGCCTGCCCGGTTCAGCTCTGAGATTTTCTCGAAATGCACAGCGCTGTGAAGGAATCATTTTTATATTCTGCCTCTGTTTAGAAGTGGTGAATTTAGGCTACAACAAACAACCGGCAACAAACTGAACATTATGTGCATGTAAACATAGTCACTTTCACAAGGTTTATTTTATACTAACAGGGTTTCATCTCTAAATGAAGACGTTTCAAAAATGATATTGCTGGCAAACGTTAGCTAAACAAAGTGCAAATGCTAACATTCATTGAATAACAAAGTGCTGGTAAGTGATACAGCGGATCACACAGAATCTGCTGGGGCAGAATTTTACTCAGAATGAAATTAATTTAAAAATTATAAACAATCACCGCTGAAAACTGAGGAAGAAAAAAAATTAGCAGATTCTGTCTCTTCGGTCCCCCTACAGGTTGGATGCAGAATTGTCCATTACTGTTACCATTATGCTTATGTCTCATTCGAACAAGTTAATGAACCACTGAAACGATTTTGGAAACATTATTTTAATGTAAAGAAGAATCTTGGATCAATATTTGATATTGAAATCAATCATATCAAAAAGTAAGTTCTCTGTTGTATTACTGTGTTGCAAAGTGGCATGTAATCAATGACATAACAATGAGTATAACTCTCCTCCAACCCCCCCCAGGCAGAGTACCTTAACTCAATTTGAACATTCTGAAGCGCCATGAATCAAAGACAAAGAAAGTAACTGATGTATTCTGCCTTGGCTTCTCTACGGCTTTTGAAGTTACGGCAAAGACAACACACAATTTTCTCACCAAAACAATAAAATTGACTTAAGATATTTGTCCACATGATAAAGCAGATCTTTAATGTTCCAAAAATGACTAACTCATTTTCGACCAAAATTGAGTTACGGTCTTTTCCGCTTTGCACGGCAGTATAGAGAATGAGAGAGAGAGAGGCAGCTAAATATACACTATTTAATGTCAGGTCTGAGCCTGGACCTGTTAACAGCCAGGAGGGTTTGGGTGAAGGCCACATACAGTACATCTGCCAGCAACAACTACCGTGGCTGCGTGTGGTATTCTGGCTTTAGGACAAAGATGAGACCCCACACTTCATACAGGTTGCGGTGAAGTTTAATTAACGTTGATATGTTTTAATGTTCAATATCTGCTAAGGAGGATTAGAGATTGTGCAAACAAGATCAACAGTTATTAGTCATTCTTTCGCTACTTTCAATCACATTAATCTGTAAATTGACAATTATGCCATTTATATTATAGACTGCTTCATGCAATGCAGTAAGCAGTAAACACTAGACACAGGCATGTTGTTCGGTCACGCTCTAATGGTGTTTACAGAATTAACTCTGCATGTAAAAGTTTTATTAGAGGAAATACTGGCTTTTCTTTGTGGGTTTTATTGGGTTTTCCCATTTTATTTGATACTGTACTGGCTCCACAAAGCTACTATTTTTATCACTGATGGCTTTCTAGTTGTACTTTGTTCCATTTCCTGACAAGTTTTAGCAAAGCTTGTAAAAATGTTTCAAAGAGTTTGCGAGGATCCGAGGAGAGAAGGAGGGAGAGACAAAACGGTGAGGGTGAAATAAGGAGAGATGGATGGATCTCACTGGAGCGGAGACGGTATGATTACGTGCATTAGAAAACTGCATGGCTCGATGGATTCCAGTTTAATGCTGTAAATGACCTGCAATAAATTTAACGTAATGTCATAATAACAGTTTGGTGAATGTCGCACTGCAGTTGACTCCTGATGTCTTTCAGGTTTAATCAAACATATTCTACAGGTCAGCACTGAAAACGGAATTTCTGAAATTCTTCACCCTGGCAGGAATATTCCAAAAGATCAATTTCCAGTGATCTAAAATGCAGTTTGCGTGTGGATGAAAGGCCAAAATGTGCAGAAAAAAAACTACATTTAAAAGGATACTCGGTACGTGTGCACTAGTCCTAACTCTCCATGTCATCCCAGATCCAGCTTCCTGTCCTACAATTTCCACCTGATTTTCCCCAATAACTACTCACCTGTTCCCCATTTACCCAATTAGTCCCACGTCACATCCATTCACCTCTGCCACATTGTGTAGTTTGCATCCACCCTGGCTTTCCAGTATTGCTTTACTGCCTTATCCTGACTAGAGCTGTAACAATTCCAAATTCTGCTGTTCAATTAATTGTCTCTTTCAGTCAAATGTAACCCTTGTGTTGTCTTCGTTTCAACCTTGAAAAAAACACACCTTTTTCTGACATTTGTGACACCTTTTTTTCACAATTTGTTTTTGCTTTTTCCAACGTTTTAAATTTAAAAATTTTTCTTCTAAACATTTTCAGCGCTTATTTCTACGTCCAATATTTTCTGATATAAAACAAAAATTTAAAACGGGCCAATGTGACCCGAAGTCAACACAAGGGTTAAACACATTTATTTATGTATTACTTTTGCAAACAAATTCAAGTTTTGAATGAATCCCAGAATATATCTTTCGGTTATATCACCCATGTGACCCAGATAATGTTATAACACAAGTACACAGCCTAAGAAGTAAACCACGCCTCTTTATTATCATAAAACAATGTATTTTTTTTCTTAAATAAATATAAAACTATCAACAGTCATACCCTTTAGGACCTTAGCTAATGTTAGCAATTACTTGCGGTTAAACAAAGAAATGGGCGATTATGTAAAAAAAAAAAAATTGCAATTAGACAATGTGTAATAATTGTTACAGGCCCTATATCCTGCCTGATTTCTGGATTAATGATTCCTCGCTTGTGCCCAGCCTGGTTAAGTTTTGCCTTTCTGACTTATCTCTTGGTTTTGACCCTTGTCTGTTTTGGAACAAAGCTAACACAAGCTTTTACTCAACTCTGACTGTGTGTCATGCATTTGGGAGACCTTCCTCCACGGCGCAGCGGAGGAGGGTCTGGCGAGTCCACACAGCATTCCGGGATGGGAGAAAAACGTGCTCTGGTTTATTGGCATTTCTTTAAACCAATCACAATCATCATGGGCGGCGCTAAGCACCGGGCAGAGCCACGGTGCTGCTGCAAAATAGCCTCAGGAAGGAACTTGTTTTGGTGGAACGTGTGTACGTTCAAAAGTTGTTTTAGTCATGCAACAGAAAACTCAGATTGGACAGATAGTCTAGCTAGCTGTCTGGATTTACCCTGCAGAGATCTGAGGAGCAGTTAACCATAGTCCTCATAAATCCACCAGAGTTTAAAATTCCAACACAAAGAAAGTGGAAGGTAACGGAGATCCGGACAAAAAGAGTGAAATCCGGGCAGAATTTCCGGTGGCAACGGAGCAATCCCAGAAGTGGAATGTCGTGGATATAAACTATGCCTCCACAGACCTTCACCAGCTTTCTTTTTCCCAGAGGGTGGTTTCCTTAGGGTATGCCCAATCCATCCCCATTTCCTGTGTTTGACTTGTGTACTTATGACTTGTGTTTAGACTTCTTGTTTAGTGATTTTCAAGAGCTCTTTATTAGTAATTGTGTTTGGCCAGTAGATTCCAGGGATGTTTCGTAAGCATCTGTTCATGAAGGCTTGGAGTTTTGCTTGTTGCTTGTGTGGTTCTCCATGTTTCTGCCCCGTAAAATACAACTGATGTGACATTTGATTTGAAGAGGCCGATTTTATTTTTTGTGGAGATGTGTTTTGATCACCATATTTGTCTTAGTATTAAGAAGGATGATCTTGCCTTCCCTATTCTCTTTTGTATGTTTTTATCACTGCCTTCGTCCTTGGTGGACTAATCTGCTTAGTTAACAAAAACCATAACAGAAGCATTCATTTTACTATTCCAGCTTTTATTATGTTATCCGACCATTTAAAGTTTCGGTTAAGGTTTGTGTTTTGTACTTTGGAACTGGGTTTTTAAAAGTAATCTGATATATATTTAAGACATTTGAAGACAGTAGACTATGCTTATTGAGTCGTACCTACAGCATTTGCAGAGGAAACAAACTTTATATATGTGCGCTGGTTTATGGTCTATTCATCACACAGTCCATATTATCATCCCTTTCTAAATTGTCCGAGTAAATCAGTTGTGTGGCAGGGAATAATTGGACCCAATTGCAGAGAGCAGGCAAGCAGGCAGAAGAAAGTTGGAGTTGAAAATGTAATTGACCAAAGTATAAAAAATGAACAAAGGGAGTCCTGAGCAGCAGGCAAAAAACACAATCCAGAATGTAGAAAAAAAGGGAATCCAAAAAAACAAAGGAAAATACAAAAACTGGAAAATTATAAGAAGCACCAAAAACTGACACGGAGAAACACGACAGGGACTAACACACATGCATACATACAATGATCTGACACCGGACAGGGGAAAGACAAAGACTAAATACACAGGGTAACGAGGAAACACAAGACAGGTGACACAAGGCAGGGAAACAGGTGAAACACATTAGGGCAATCACAAGGGCGGGAAAACACAGGAAGTAAAACAAGACAAGACAGAAAACAAGACCGTCAAAATAAAACAGGAAACAGGGCAAAAATACAAAACAGAAAAAACAGATTACCAAAATAAGACAAAACACACCAAACCCATAACAGAATCAAATGACAAATATAAAGTACAAAGTAATTTAAAGCTGTGGATTCATAGATTGTCTGCACTAAATCAAGGCTGCCCAATTTGGGGCCCCCGGGCCATGTTTGGCCCGTGCTCTCTTTGTTTTGGCCCCCCATGGCATTTTACATGCTTATTCTCCTCTTATTTTGAAAGTGCTGTAAAATCCTAACTGTAATGACTACGGAACTTCATTTTGTGCAGCTAAAAAGTACTTCATCTGAGTTTTACAGCAATGTAAAGCACAGTGCTGGTAAACTTCCTTATTAAATTACGCATGTAAGTTTTATCTACGAAAAATTACAAAAAATACGGCATTTCTTCTCTCTCCCGTTCCCCCTCACGTGCTGTGAGCCGTGCTATTGTCACTGGTTTTGAGTCAGCCAGTCAAGATGGAGCAATCAAGGCAGTGGCACACTGTTAAAAGAACATTTAGTAAGTCAGCTGGAGTCCTAATGTTGAAAGACTTGAAAAACAAGGACAGGGCTCATGTCTCCCACTATTGCAAGTGATAAATAACTGTAAACGTTATGTAATATGGGAGATAAATGCAGATTAAAGAGCAGTGTTATTTTCAAAATTTTATTTCAGATTTTTAATGTTAATTTTCTATAAAATATAATACATTTTCTCATAAAATCAACATTTACTTTTTGGCCCATGGCCTTTCATCCAGATACATTTTTGGCCCTTCATATAAAAGAATTTGGGCACCGCTGCACTACATGTAATCTACCACTAGATGGAGCTATTGTTTAGTTCTGGATTGGAATTTTTATTTTCTGCTCATGCTTCATGGGAAGTCCTTGTATTGTTTTGGCCTTCTGCTCTATTTGCCACCAGAGGGAAGCATCTTCCTCTTTAGCCACTGCCACAATAGCCTTCAGTAACCTGGTCAAACATGACATGTAGGTTGAATGAATATTGTTACTCAGAATTTTTTGTTTCTATCTGAATACAATAACTTAACTTACTTTGTCATGCTGTTAAGATGTTTCAGCCCAAAACACAGGATTCCTTAGCATTGTGTAGTTCATGAAATGTGAGGGGACTTTTTGACTTATGGGAAAGTTTTTTCACTAAGGTTTCCTCCTTCAGTCTGATCTTCTTCCCCTCTCCGCTTGTTATGACCATTAGTGCTGAAGAAAGTGAGAAGAAAACTGTGCAAGAACATGGAAATGTTGGATCAAATCCCAGCTGGGGCAAAGAATGCTAATATAGCAGGTTGGTGTGGTTTTATGAAAGAAAACACCGAAACAACAACTCAAACTACAAAACAACAAAACACTCTAAAACGTCCTTTTGTCACATTATTTTCCTGTCATTCAGTGTAACAAAATCACATTGATTCTTAAAAGTTCTAAACATAAATATGATGTAATACTGATGTTGAAATGACTCATGCAAGAAAAATGTATGATCTAATGTGTTGAGTCATATTTACAGACTTTGGACAGTTGGAGACATATTTAGGATTTAAAGGACCCGCCACATTGATAACTCACTGGAAAGAAAGTTTACTATCAGATATGTTACATCTCATGAAGAAAAAATAAAAATCTACAAATGGCTTATAAAATTATTGGAGGGTTTGAAGAGCGACCAAATAAATACCAAAATTGAAATGTTCAAAGATTTTATTGTTCCACTGTATGCCATTTACTGACTAACTGCGGGTACAGGGGGACTGCCCATTTCTCCGACGCTCCATTGTTCCGACGTCTCATTAACCCGAAAAATTCCCTTTGGTCCTACAGCCCACTAGTCCGACATCCCTTTGGTTGCGAAATTACGAATCCCACTATGGCCACGCCAAGACACGCCCTACGAAGCAGCTCGATTGGTTGGGGTTAGGCATTTGACCTTGAGTGGTTAAGGTAAGGATAGCCGATTGGTCAGCGGATAGGACCTGTACAAATGGGGTTAGGTTACCTTGCGTAACGTAGTGGACGTTGGACTAGTGGGCTGTAGGACCAAAGGGAATTTTTCAAGTTATTGAGAGGTTGGAACAAAGGAGCGTCGGAGAAATGACATGGCAGCCAGGTACAGAACAGCTCTGGTTAATAAACATGTATCATGGTGGCCGACTAGCGTTAGCTGTCCACCTAGCTTGCCTCGAACTTCTGCACACCGCTGTCGAGGTCCATTTCCCCGGCTATTTTCTTCGGGCGACACCGCAGGTTGAGGTGCTGGTTTCCGTAGCAGGCAAAGCTCGCGTAGTGTGTCAAGTATTCCGTCTGTAATGAAGTGTCCTGCATAGTCATATATTTGCTTCAGAAAACTTTGAGTGAAGACGACAGTCCAACCCCCTATGGGTGGGTTGAAAACATGCGGAAGTAGCTCCTACTACTGGCTGTAGTCCATTACCTCTGGGCAAAAATGACTCAAATGACGGAAAACGATGATTTTTGCGTCATCCAAGGCTTTTTTCTAGACCCACAATACAGAGATCTCTCGTCTCAGGGGGACATGAGGGAGGGAAGCACGGTCATTCGAAAATACTACTGGGTTTCTACTGATACAAAGCTCAATGCTAAATCAGTGAAGTATCCCTTTAACCAAGTTGTCTAAACCTGGAATTTCCAATCTGCAACACAGGATTTTTATTTTTCAGGCTTTTTTCTAATTTTTGTTTCTTTCTTGTCAAATACTTTACAGTTTTACCTCTTCAGGCCTCTATCAATTATTCAAATCAAACTTTAAAGGCTCATAACTCAGGGATGCATGTTTAATACAGTACATGATCTTGGTATGAAGAGTCACATACGTCATTATATTATGTTGCAAAGCTGACAGCAGGCTCACTGCAACATAATATAATGACGAGCCAAGAGCGGCCACTCTGAGACATGCTGTATGTGCTCTAGTAAAACAGAAAGACAACCATGTAAAACTAAATGGAGAGAAGTTCATGGGAGCTACTGGTGGCCACATCTGCAAAAAACGGCAAGAATGAAAATACCCTAACGTTAGGTTATTTGCACATGTGCTCCTAAATACATTTGCATTTTGCAGTCATCTATTTTTAGTCGCAAGTGCGAGTGAAATGGTCGCACTGTAGAGCCCTGTATTACAAACACAAAAAACCATGTAACACACTAAAAGACGGTAAAAAGAAATCCCAAAAAGCATAAAAGGGGCTCTTTAAAAGTTAGGTGTGTTGATCAAACTTTTTTTTTTGTTGATGCAAATTTTATTCTGGTGTTGAGCTTTTGAAATGTGTTTTTTATTTTATACTTTGAGTACCATGGACAAAATCCATTTGTATGTACTGTATTCAGATGGCAGCCTCAGAGGCATATATTTATCAAGGCCAAAACGCACTGAAAGTGCCTGAGTGCACATTCTGCAGTACACCTATTGTTTTAAATGGCTGAACACACACCAAAAGTCTTATGAGGCATATCAAACCGCTTTGATGCACCTACTCCGACCTTGTTTCTGTTTTGGAGTGTCAAATTAGCACCCAGTGACCAAAACTGTTTTTTGCTGCAGCCGCAGTACCTCTTTGGAGAGAGCTTTTTCCCCAGAGGACAATACTTTATTAAAGAAATGAATTAATAATAATAATACTAGATAAAAAATTGACTATATATATATATATATATATATATATATATATATATATATATATATATATATATATATATATATATATATATATATCCGTATGTAGTCTGTTTTTAGGGGAGTTCTTATTTTTGGAGGCCGGGCCAAACATTTTTTGACAGGCAGCTGCCAACAGTACTCTGTGGGGTCCTAAAAGGCGTCTCTATAATGTTAGTAGCAAATGAATGGACAAGGAGAAGCTCATCAATGAAGCCCAAAAGCTACCTGTAATAAATGAGTGCAGACTACAAAGTTGTAAAAATATGGACAAGACGGACAAGGCATGGCGTGAAATCTCTGACGCCGTCTGGGCAACAGGTAAAATAATATCAATTCAGCTACCCCACCGGTAGCTAAAGCTAACGTTAGCTAGCAAACCTCAGAATGACTCTATACTGTCTTTATGACTGATAAAAGCAGCGGCATGCACCTAGTTGTTGCCCTCCTGCCTATCTTATATACAAAATTGTGCCTGCCTACATATAAATAGTGAACTTTTCCCAGAATACTGCTGGTTCTGTGGTGTTGGGATTTCAAATTGAATGCCTAACCCTTAGGAGCATCAATTGATGAGCATCAAATGAGGCATATCAGTTATCCCTTACAGTGCGTTTGACCCTCAACAAAAACCAAACTGTCTGCATGGCTAGATACCACTAGAAGTACGGCAAGTGAGAAAACCAGGGGCTTTTCGGGTTACAGTAAAAGTTCTAAGACAAAAAAATTAAAAAAAAGACTGACAAGGTACATTTAGAGAGAAACCAAGAAGACAAAGGAAAAAAAAAAAACTTTCAGAAAACAGAAAGTTACTGAGGATAGAAAGACAGAGAGCAAAAGAGCTGGAAGGGCAGAGCATCAGCCAAACAACAGAAAGGAAGAGATGAGTCAGAGGCAGAGAGACAAAGGCACTGAGTGATAGTCGGCTCAGATCGCTGGTGTGGTTCAATATGTTTCCTGTCAGTGATAATAATAGCGCTGTGTGTTCCTCTCTGCGAGAAGCGTGGGAGGAGTGGCGATGTGACACGTGGGACGGCTGCTTGTTACTGTCACTACAGGGGAAACGGCAACATCCCCTTTAACGCACGCTAACATACAGTACGTCCCCACACATACACACACTGGCTCTCTGCACGCAAGCATTTCTTTTTATGCAGCTTCTTTGGAATCCCAGAATGCTCTATGCATTTTCTAAAATGCATAAGTCGATTGAAGGGCCAATACACAATATTGGTAGGGTAGAATGAATATAAAGGAGTTGTTAATGTTTTGTATAGTTCACAGTCACAGGATAAGTATGAATGGGTAAATGTGGGTTTAGAACAGGTTTATATTCAGGCCCGTCTGTTCTGAAGGCCACTACATACAACACCATCTGTGGTCACCACAGAAGAAGAGGAGCTTTGCAATCATTGGCTGAAGAGGCCGCTGGTGGTCTTGTAACATGTTTGCAGTGGTAGCAGGCTAGCAAGTCAAAAGTGAAAGATGATGGTTATACCACAAGACACCAGAGTGTCAAGAGAAACAAGTCAACCAAAGAGACAACAGACAATAAAACATGGAGGAGAGTGAACAGTGGAGTGGCATTTTCAAGACGGATAGCTCTGAAGATGACTCAAACATGACTTTTGAGTGACCAAATCATTTCAGTGTTTCTTAAGCTATCAGCTGTCAGTACAACACACTGTGTGTTGTGTTGTATTCAAGGACAAAAATTAACCATCATGGAGAATCCAAGGTAAAATCATTGTGCTCCATTCCTTCGCAGCTAACTTGCGTATAATGAACTCATTTGCATTTATCAGATGGTTCAGTTCATTTATATAAGCTAGCGTTAAAGCTGTCAAGCTGTAAACTCTGGGGGGAACCAAACAACCAAAGCAACCTTAAAAGATGGATCTCGATCTGGTTCGAGGTGACACTTCCTTTTTCTGTCTAAAAATGCATTTCACGCTGAACCCATTTTTGCACATAACTGAAAAGCCTCCTACACAACCTACATCTCCAATTTGTTCAGTGGTTCAGATATAGAGCCAAAGTCCTGAGGTCTGTAAAGCCTCGGTTCCACTTGCTTGTGTAACTCAGTGCAATCTCTCAGTCAGCATTAGTACTTTGTAAGCAAAGAAAAAACTACTAAGCCCATGAATATTCACCACCTGAACAGCCCAGGTAAATTCACCATAATTCACTAAAGCTCTCTTCTAAAGTCATTTTTCCTATTGTCTAGTTGTAGTTTCTCCTGTCTAAAAACAGTTAAGTCCTCTGTTTCGCTGGTTTTACAGACTGAGCTAGCCGTGACCTCTTAACTCGCTCATCAACAACATTATTTGGTAACACTTTACAATAAGGTACACAAAAAAGTAGATAGTTAATGATTAACGAATGATGAACAAATGATGAATGAATGAGGAACGAATGGTTAGTTAATGAGTAGTTACTGATCGACTGTGATTCAAGGACTAATTATTAGTTACTGTTAAACAGACGGGTAGTTACTGTGAAATGAATGAGGAATTAATGGTTAGTTAATGAGTAGTTACTGATTGACTGTGATTCAAGGACTAATGATTAGTTACTGATAAACAGACTGTGTGTGTGTGTGTTACTCAATTAATGAATCATTAGGAAATCTGTTCATGGGATTTATAGTAATAAAAAGAATCGACGTGATACAGGATGATTCTCATAATATATTTTAATAATATTCACAAAACATTTACATTGACAAACAAGGTATATTCTGTAGCATTGTCATTGTTGAAGGCTTAAAAGCAATTGTATGCTGCTGCAGGTGTCACAATTCAGCAGGAGGACCCAAATGCAAGACTCTTCCAGGCAGAAGTTCAGACAAACATGCTTTATTCTGACTCTACAACTTACAAACTTACAAACGAACAGGACTCAGGAGAGACGAACCAATCAAGGACAGAGGAACAGCAGGTGTAGAAATACACAGACCAATTAACAGGAAGACAGGTGACTGGACAAGACCAACAAGACAATAATTGGGAACAGGTGAGAGCAGAAATGGAGGGAAACTAACAAGACAGGAAGTGCAGACTATAAGGGGATGGGCTGAGACAAAGACACATGACAGACAGGTAACCACAGAGCACATGGGAAACAGCAACAAGCACAAAACACAACACAATATACAAAATGGCCACCACAGTGTCACAAAGGCAGTCATTCACAGCAGGATCCTGACAGCATCCTTAGTTAGCTGCTACTAACTAAGTATCATTCGATTATTAACGAATGATTACCTAATTATTCATTACCATTACTGAAGCATTGTGCGTACCTGCAAATAGAGTGATGCATCATACTGATCATACCATTAACGAATGATAAGTTAAGCATTCACTACCATTAGTACTGAGTGGTGTTTAATCATTAATGAATGGTTAGTTAAGCATTCACTACCATTAGTTAAGCATTGTGCATACCTGGAGATAAAGTGATATATCATACTGAGTGATTAATCGTTAACGAATCATTAGTTAAGCATATGCATGTATGAATGAACATATGTTCCTATGGAATAATGTGACACTGCAGGCATTTTTTAGTTCTTCAAGCACAGGAAGTCAAAAGTTCTGTGGCTATTTTGGTGTTGCATGTATTCTTGTTTATAAGGAAACACACACACACACACACACACACACACACACAAACATATACATATTTCAGCCTGTCTCCCCCACCCACTGAAATGATCTTTAAACAACTAAGTCAGCACTATATATAACTTTAAAATTTGAAAACCACTCGTGAAACTGATTCAGATGTCATCACTTACAGCCATGTGAAAATGCTTGAAAACTGAAGGTCATTTTAAAAACATGCTGTCAATTTTTCCATTACTGCATCCTTGACTGTTAAAGCTGGTTCAAAAGGGCAAAATAATGCTTACTAAAATAGCTTTAACTTTCCAATCAATTTTCTACTTGTCTTTCTTTAACTTTAAACTTTAAATTGAGAACTGTTAAATGTTGTTCATGGGAGGATTCATTGTAACTTGACTGTGTAGCTCTCATAAATTAAGTCATCAACATTAATAGAAACATCCATAAAACATGTTATGTTATATGTCTGTCTGGACAAACAAGCAACATTTATCTTCTAAGTACTTAAATATAGGAAGTTGATACAAATCATGGACTTCTGACAAGTGGTTCTGTTTTTCAAAAGCTGCAAGTCATTTGCATTCATAGGAAGATAGATTTATGTTCTTAGTGTAGTAATGATAATTTATGTAATATTTTTTGAAGATGTGACCAGGAAGGTGTACACACACATAACAAAAGCGGCCCAAGTACTGATCCCTGTGGAACTCCGTGTTTAACTATAGAACTGGAAGACAAAGCATTATTCAGTCCTTCCAGAAAAATGCAGTTTTTTTGTGATTGTTGCGGGCAAAAATCATTGATTATGCGGCACGTTTTCTTAAAAAATGTGATGAATATGCAGGATATTTATGCAATTTTATGCGATGAAATTGCGGGAACTTGCAAAAATTGCGGGAACTTGCAAAAATTGCGGTTTCATCATGGCTTCATCACGGGGTTTGCAGCTTTTCGATGATGTTCACGTCGCGTAATTACGTCACTTCGTAACGTTCCCACGGCAACAGGGGAAAATGGCTGCGCTTCTGTGAAGTAAACGCAACATTTTTCAACTTTCTGCTAATATATATGTGACTTTTTTGCAACGAAAATTCAGGGATTATGAAATTATGCAAGCCCTGCATATTCTGCGCAGAAATCCGCAATTTATGCGCTGAAAGTCCGGTGTATTTGCCCCCGCATAAATATGCGGACTTTGGCTGATTATGCATTGAATTATGCGATCGCATAATCGCGTTATTCTGGAAGGACTGATTATTATATACAAAATGTTTTCCATCTGAGGATTTATAGTGGGTTTATTAAATGGGTTTGTTCTCATGTTTTGTTCAGTTTGTGTACAGTAAATTGATGTGCAACATTGAATTTTATAACATGCAGTATTGTAATGTGACAAAGTACAAATACCTTGTTACTGTACTTCTCGTATCTGTACTTAGTTATTTATATTTCTGGAAATGTTTACTCCACTACATTTCCTAAATACAATGTATACTTTAGCTCCACTACATTTCCTATAAGCATGATCATTACTTCGTTAATGCAAAATAAATTCATAAGAAATGTGTTAAGACTGCAAAAAAGCAGGTTTGGCGAATCATAGATTGCAACTTAATGCACTCTCCGTTCCAGTTTGTGCATAATGCCTGTTTGTTGCCAAGCACCCAAACCATAGACCAAAACTAAAGAAGAGGAAGCATAATGATGTATATATGTATATATATATATATATATATATATATATATATATATATATATATATATATATATATATATATATATATATATATTAGTACAAAGGCAGTCCCTAAACATATGAGAAACCTGAGCAGTTTATTTACCCATCAGTTCTCCTACCTAGAGTACCTTTAACACACCACCCACCTCCCCACATACTCACCACATGTTTGCACGTACACTCACCCACATCTTTCTTATGTCTATCTCCCAAAGTCCCTTTTTCAGAAGAAAACTGCAACATGCAAATCAGTCATTACATGGTAACTCCCACACAGAAAAATTTTCAAGCAACAAGCAATATTTGAATATTTTTTAATCAAATGTAAGAAACCTTGATCATATTACCAGTGGTGCCCCTATAACTCGCAAAACAGGAAGTGGTGGTGGACACTGATCTTATTCCCATGGCAGTCAATTTGAACACTCAGAGTGGGAAACTGCAACAATGACTTTGGGGACTTCATATAGACATGCCCGTTAAAGCGTAACTCTCGCCAAAATGCAACCTAGGGTCTTTTTGTGAATGTACCCTAGTCAAACTTTCGTTTAAAAGCATATTTAGGACAGAATCACTTTTAAGATTTACCGTATTTTCGTTTTTTCGGTCAAATCGCCTTTTGAATGGGAGTGCTAGGGGCACTTTTATGCTAGCCTCAAAATAGCTATTTTTAAAACACTAAGAAGGCTCGACACAACATCGAAGTATGACCAGGGGCTCTACACCTTAACGAAAGCATTGACAACATTGTTTGTGTACACAGAGTTTACTAAAAAGAAAGGTTTTTAGCAACTCACTGTAGCTGTTGTTCTTCCGGTCGCCGTCTATCGAGCCAGTCAAAAATAGTTGCGGGAGGAGAGTAAAGATGGAAAGCTCCAAAAGCTTAGTTCCATATAAATGCACGGATAATTCGTTGTTTTGTCATTAGTGAAACACAATATTGACCTAGTAGTTGAAAAAGGAGCCTCATATAAGAATGACATTTCCTCCTATGGAGTCCATTCATTCGCATTTGGAGATCACCTATTTTTGACTGGGAAAATGGCGGATAGCGTAAACAACAACTGCTAACGTGAGTTGCTCAAAACCTTTCTTTTTAGTAAACTCTGGGTACACAATGTTGTCAGTGCTTTCGTTAAGGTGTAGAGCCCCTGAAAATACTTCAAGCAAAGTTTCATGTTGTGTCGAGCCTTCTTAGCGTTTTAAAAATAGCTATTTTGAGGCTAGCATAAAAGTGCCCCTATTACTCCCATTCAAAAGGCCATTTGACCGAAAAACAAAAATATGGTAAATCATAAAAGTGGCGATTCCGTCCTAAATATGCTTTTAAACAAAAGTTTGACTTGGGTACATTCACAAAAAGACCCTAGGTTGCATTTTGGTGAGAGTTACGCTTTAACAGAATACGTACAGTAGCTATATCTACAATAACTGAGATAACAGATTCCCTGTGGCAAATGTCCACATGGTTGGGAAACTATTATATTATTATGATGGGCTCTTATAATAAACCTTAAAAGTCATCAAAGACTGTATTGGCTGACAGATAGGAAACTCGAACAAGTGTTCACACTATAAACAAATGTAATGTTCCATCCGTCCAAAATCAAAATTCTGTGCATTGTTAGGTCTTTTTTTACAGTGGACAGTTTGACTTGTCATAGTTGGAAAAGCACATGTGTTACTAACAACATTAACAATGGCTCTGTTCTATTCAGTTCTCCCAGTAAAAGGTAGGTATTGTCTGCATATTTGAAATTTGCCTGAGTGAGGACGAAAGTAGGTCCAAGTGCAGAGGTGGAAAGTAACAAAATACATTTACTCACGTTACTGTATTGAGTAGTTTTGTTGTGTATTTTGTATTTTTCAAGTAGTTTTTAAAATTGGTAATTTAAAATGTACTTAATTATGTTTTGAGTGAAGTATTGTATTTCGGTACATTACAAATCCTATCCGTTACTGAGCTAAAAAAAAAAAAACTGTAAGTAGGTTCATGTTTTTTAGGAGTTTGCTCACACTAATACATGTAACAAATAATATAGCATTAATTCAGTAAGAAAGTGAACATTTCGAATAAGAATAGGCGTATTAGGTATGAATTAATTTTATTTTCTTTATTTGAAAGTCTGGCCCCCGGAGTATCTGTTTGGAAAAATTCTGTCCCTTGGAAACATGTAGTTGATGACCCCTGCACTACAGTGAGGAATGATCAGCATCTAGGCTGCCTACCAGGCACCAAGTCTTTGTGTAGGAGATTGAGAACGAGATTGAGGTGGATCAGGGGAGCGACGACGGTTTCAGTAGAAATGCTAGCTGAAACATCGAATTCTGCTGCCCAAAACGACGAAAATCCTTGGCCACATTTAAAAGACTGTTTTTCCTTTAAATTCAAGAGGGCCAATAGTATCATCATGCAATGCCCGATGTGCCTGCCAAAGGTGACTGAACTGGCAGCATTCACTAACTCCACCTCTAATCTGCATTGGTACTTCAAACAAAGTTTTCATGACTAATAGCACATTGCCAATTAGCAAAACAACATGTTTCGTGGCATTGCTAATTTTTGTCTAGCACCAGCGAAATCCTGGAGGGACTGCCTACAACCCGTAGGCAGTCCCTCCAGGATTTCGCTGGTGCTAGACAAAAATTATCTAGCACCAGAAATGGTGCTAGAAATTATCTAGAAATGGTGCATTCGCGATGTCGCGATTGCACCATTTCACGCAAATTCAACCAATCACCGCGAATTTGGTGCGACTTGCAATTTTGACCAATCACAGCAACTTTTCTGCAAATTTGACCAATAACCTGAAGTTTCCCGCGACTTCAACCAATCCCAGCAGTCCCACGTGCCGTCAGTATGTGACTCTCATTGACCAAGCGGGAGTGAGAACGGCCACGGGTTGATCATTTCCTTGTTTCTGATGAAGACGAGACGTGTGTGACTGCCATCATGTCATCGAACATCTCACATTTCAACATGACATCATGACGTACAGTGAAAGACCGTGTAAAACATTTCAGACCGTCCTGCCAACCTGTGACGTTTTTTCTCTCTAAAGTTGCTGAAAGCTGCTGCTGGTTCAATCCTGTCGGCTCACTGCAGTGGGCGGGGCTGCTCAGTTCCCCCCGTGACTGATGCACGCACACACAAACACACACAATCACACATGGTGGCTGCAGAAAAAACGACGCCACGATGACCTAAATTGAGGACAGCTATGCTCTTTATTGTAAGTCCAATATTAACGTTACTTTATCAAACCGTATGAATGTGTGTCCCAGGCCAGGCCAGGATAGGGAATTAACTAACAATGTAAAGATCAACAAGCCATTGACACATATGTTCAGATTTGATTCATTCATTCAAAAAATTATTATTTTTTTCTTTAACCCACCAGCCATTTTCATATTATACCAACATTTGCAGCATCCTGAGCCTTTTTTGTAAGGTTACATAGGAAATCTCAGCCCAGAGTAATTTTATTCTCCCCAAAACAAGTTTCTCTCAAGTCTCCCGCAACTTTATTGCACCATCCAAAAGACATTGCAACTTGTATCGCAACCTTTTACAAAAGCTCCCGCGAAATCAGGCATTTTGGGCCGCAACAATCTCAAAAAAAGGCTGCGAAATCCTGGAGGGCCTGCGTAGGACAACGTATGTAGGACACTGGCTAAATGAATACATCTAATTAGCTCATACGGGCTACTTAGGTGCGTGAAAATAGTCTCGGTTGAACAAATAGGCCGTGCCCCACCGAAATTGTCACCGGTTTGAATGTAAACGAGGCTTTGACTTTACAGTCACATCAAATGTATCAGCAGTGTGAATGGTAAAGGGAGAGCTCAGTTTTTTTGGAGAGGATTGTAGCATGAAATGTCATGTGTGACATGTGTTATGTTGTTATTACATGTGTATACATTTGTATAGCTGTTTATATATTTGTATAGATTTTTCTTTAATTAAAAAACGCAATAGTTTTGGATTTATGACCCCTTGTCCTATTTTCAAAGTACATTTTAAATGAACTACTTATTACTTTTACTTGAGTCATTTTTTCAGATAGGTACTGTCACTTGTACTTGAGTAATATTTCATCAAAGTATTGGTACTTTTATTTGAGTACAATATTTTAGTACTTTTTTCCACCTCTGTCCAAGTGTGCACACACTTGCTTTCCTATCGAGGCTCGTTGCCACAGCAGAGAGAGTTTTACCAAAGACAGGGAAACTAAATAAAACTAAGAGGCTTGTGGGTTAGCAATTGTGAGGCAGTGAGGTTCATATAGTGGCGTAGCCTGGGAGATATTACTGCAGAGCTGTAGAAAAATATAATGACTGGTTGTAATTCCATGTGCTGTGTCTACTCTGGTCTGTCAGGCTGGTTCTGTTGTGTAGCTGAGATGCTATTTTTGAAATGGAGGAACGAAAATTAAACCGGTCCCAAACCACAACATTTTAAAGGGATCATCAGTAGTGCTATACAGTCGCTATTTCCCACAAAGAAAACAAGATAAGCCCATCCAAACAACATTTGTGACTGCAGGTGAGATTATGAATATGATTTTGAAGTGTACTTTGCTCTTACTTTTTTGCCATTTTTATCCTCTTTTAATCGCTCCAACATTTCTGAAACAGCTGTGGTCACCATGCTGTATGGGTGTGTCTATGGTTTTCTGTAAAAGTCTCTGACTTTCTTTTAACCCAGGCAGCTACATAAGGCAGAAGTTTAAAACCCAGCAAGTCTGTATCCCCACACGTTGGCTCATCCAAGCAAAGGTATTTAAATCTCTCATTTTGGCTTCAAATCAGTGTGTGTGTGTGTGTGTGTGTGTGTGTGTGTGTGTGTGTGTGTGTGTGTGTGTGTGTGTGTGTGTGTGTGTGTGTGTGTGTGCTGTTAAATATGGGTTTAAGTGAAAGTAAAAAAAAAAGGGTTTGCTCTGTGTCTACAGACACTAGCTCTAGTTTTTGTTAAGAAGAGAGTTTATCTTGTCGCACAATTATCCAAGTTCTCCAAACCAGCACAAAGTCCAGACTACACAGATGATGCAGGCAGACAAGCTGCGGTGGAGAGCTCCGTTTCATTCACTGTAGTTTCCATACAGTCACTGTGATTATCCCCTGTGCACTGACAAAGACAAGCCACAGTCGATATACTCTTCCTGTCAAGTGATTGATGTTCAAATTCTAGACTGACACAAAGTAAACACCATACATGTTACAGAAGGATGTGTCTGCCTTTTTACACAAACAAACAAAAAAAAAGCAGGCCTGAAGCCAGATTTATGGTCAACACAACCCATTATTGGAAGTCCTTCCGTTGATTTGCAGATGATCGTTTTACAGTTCAGAGTCAGATTTCTTACGTCGACACCACTACCACAACACTACGGATGTATCGTATATAATCAGGCTATACACAAGAAGACAAGTTTTAACAAATGGGAAAACATTTTTCTTCTTCTGTACGGAGTCTTGCACACAGTGTTGGGAGGGTTACTGTGAAAACATATTCCACTACAGATGACTGAATACATGCCTTTTTATTTCATTTTACCACGGACTGATCTCAATAAGTGGCGTATGTATGACACGCCAATTCGTATGCCATTTCGGCGTGTTATCAAGACACGTAATCGCTTTTTAGCATGTTTACCAACGCCGTTTGGCCGCCATTGACTTACGTTACCTTGCGATTGCGTGTCAATTTACGCCGTAGCGAGTAGTATGAAAGCCGGAAAATCCGCATAGGGAGGTTGGTTGGGGTGGTGGATGGGTCAAACACAGGTCTTTTACCCAGGAGACCGGGGATCGTGTCCCACGTGTCATATTTCCTAAACCCAACCGTCCCATTCTTCTTTTCCTAAACCCAACCAGTACGCTGTATGCGGCGTAGACATAGACACGGATAGCTCAAAATGCATACAGATAACACACCACTTGGCTTTAGAAAGGGGCATGTATGTTTACGCGAAGTCATGATGTCACATTGCAGGGTACCTTAAAGGGGCTGTACCTGAAATACTGCAAAAAACAATGGGCTGTGATTGCCTCCACCCAGTTCTCACATAGGCCAATCCCCAATATGAGAAATACCAAAAATCGTTTACAGCCACATGCTACAACAAAAAAGAGAGAAGCCCGGGTTGTTTGCTGCCATATTTTGTCTGTGATTAACATTTTTTATTTATTTTTTTTAACACAACACACAAAACATTCAATTTGCAACATGAGCATATCCCACACAGACAAAAATCAAGAAAAGACGACACAGTTAGCTGCTATATTAATGTTATGAATGCTGAGTGTAGCCCCTTAAAATTTAAAAAGGTTGTTTCCTGTTTTGTTTTTTTATTTCTCAAAGGGGAACACAATACATGAGTTATACAGTATCTCAGAGTAGAAAGCAAAAAACAAACTCTGCTATTTAATATCAGTTGCTCCCTAAAGGAACAGTTCACATTCATGCCCTCCAGAGGATGAACCAGACTGATTTTGATGACCTCGTGACCCTGTAGTGCCACGTTCAGGGCAAAATTCACATTTTTAACTCAGCAGCAAAGGATGTAAGAATAGCAACATATCTGCATCACATCGCTATTCTGTAAAGTTATATAATACAACAGGTAGCAGACACTACTACTCTTTTGCATTGGTGCTTTTCAGACACCAAACACTCACAACTACTGTGTGTGTGTGTGTGTGTGTGTGTGTGTGTGTGTGTGTGTGTGTGTGTGTGTGTGTGTGTGTGTGTGTGTGTCTGTGTGTGTGTGTGTGTGTGTGTGTGTGTGCTTGTTTTACTATATTCGTGGGGTCTGCACAGCGTTGTGGGGCCCAAAATGCTGGACCCCACAAGGTTAAAGGGCTGTTTGAGGGTTAAGACTTGGTTTCAGGATTAGGGTTAGAATTAGGTTATGGTTAGGGTGAGGGTAAGGGTTAAGGTTAGGCATTTAGTTGTGATGGTTAAGGTTAGGGTAAGGGGCTAGGGAATGCATTATGTCAATGACGGGTCCACATAAAGATAGTGAGACGCACTATGTGTGTGTGTGTGTGTGTGTGTGTGTGTGTGTGTGTGTGTGTGTGTGTGTGTGTGTGTGTGTGTGTGTGTGTGTGTGTGTGTGTGTCTGTCCAGGGAGGAAATATGTTTAAATGAGTCTGGTATGTGTGCAGCTCCTGTGCTTCCATTCTTGACAAACTGCTGCTCTCTGGCTCATAAACCTCTGCAGAGTTGAGGATGGGGAACTAAAAAAAAGGACAACTAGAGGGATGAGAGTGTTCAAAACATCAACACTTTTTTATTTTCTTAAAATAAAACATCAACAAACCAGACTGTATTTGAGAGCACCAGATACGAGTAAATGCACCAGCGTTTGATAAGTCATTTCTTATTAATGTTGGTGTTCCTGCATGGAGTTTCTCAGCATATTAACAGTATTCTTGTCATGAAAATGATGATGTAAGGAGAAGTTAATGTGACCTGTGAAAAGTACCATGGTGGAATGTAACTAAGTACATTTACCCAATTACTGTTCTAAAGTACTAACTTGAGGTACTTGTACTTTACTTAAGTTCTTTGCTTTTCATGCACCTTTCTTTTTGCTGTCTTCTTGTTTATTCATGACATAATTGCTGACCAGATGCTAGGAGTGGCCCGTCGATACTGTAAAGGGGAAGTTAGTCATAATGTTCTGGCTGCAGTCATACAGCCAGCGAAACTTGATACATGTATACACACATACATGTTCTCACAGTGTTGTCATCTCTGGTAAGGATTCAAGCAGCCTGACTCAAAATGCTGCAAAATAAGGTTAATGTTAGCCAATAAAACAGCAGTGTATATCTGCCTGTCTGTGTTTGTATGAGAGCTGCAGCCAATTTCTCTTGTGGTTGAAGGGAGGGTGTCATGACAGTAGCTCTGAAGCGCCACGCCAGGAAGTGAACCAGGCTGAAGCGGAGTTCTGCAGGGCTCAAACCACTGATGACACAAACACAGAGAGAGGAGCTACACAGCTGAGCTGACGCAGCACTCCATGGGTGAGTTTAATTACACATTTTAATAAGACTTTATCCAATATGTGTGCTTTTATTTTCTATTTGAAAGGATAGCTGCATTGCTGCTAGGATTGTTTTTACACTTGCTGTGTGTAGCACTCTCTTTATGCAATCACACACTACAGATATGCAAGTCATTTAGATAACATTTTCTGTTTATATGCTGTTATATTTCATATGCTGTTTCTGTTGATTTTAATGGACCAATACATGGATCAGGAAAGAAAAGCTACACAAATGAGACCAACTAGTAAAGTTCCTATGCAATGAGGTGTAAGGCAGGGCAATTATGTAATATTACATTACATGTCAACTAGGGGTTAAGCATCTTGCCCAGGGACACATTGGTTGATGTGATGAACCCAGACCTCCCACACCAAAGGCATGTGTCACATCCACTGTGTCATTACCTACTCAGCCGATTTGTATCACGGCATTTTGATTCTCAAATTCATTTTTTAAATTATGGTCTCGTTAAAATCGGCAATAAAGCAGGGGGTGTTTCAGGGCGTGGCTATGATGTGATTGCCAGTGAAAGTGTGTAACGTAACGTAGAGTGAAAGGGCTCCTCCCTCACTCCTCCCTCTCATCTAAAATCGTCACATCCGCAACAAGGCAACAAGGCTGCGCCCCTAACGGCAAACTCGACGACTCATAGCAGATCTCCACAAACCAATGGGTGACGTCACACATGCTCTGTCCATTAATATTAACAGTCTATGATAATAGCCAATAGTCTAACGTTAATTCTTGCTTCTCATACACATTTTTTACAGCCTGCCAGACATCCTCAGTACGAGCAGGTAGCTGTTACGTTAACATCACTAGCTAGATGTGTGGTGTGGGTGTTGGGTTTGTGGATGCGGACTGATGGCGATAAATCAGCGCTGTAATCTCCAGATTAGAATAACAAAATTGAAATTGACAAGTTTCACAAGTTCCGGTATTAGTTTAAATGTGAATGCTACCCAACCCTATTAAATATTGTTTGGTAGTATATTCTTAATATATAACTTAAAACAGTGGCAAATAATTAACAGATCAATTACATCAGCTCTATAACTGTAATATTCAGTCATCTTTGAAAAGCGCAATTTTCCTTGTCATATTTGGTTGGACCCGTGTGTGTGCGTGGTTTCTATGGGAACACAACCGGCAAGGCTTTTGTCATACAGAAGTGGGCGTGGTTTCATAGTAGGTTAGAAAAACGATGGACGCCTCCAGTCTTGCACTGCAGTATACGGTGGCAGATATATAGCTCGAAATTCATTGTACATTTCTGAAAGAGTGGGTCTTTGATTTCAGACACGAGTAGAGAAAAGCAGCCTCAATTTTAGCCTGTGATCATGAATTTCGCCTTTATTGAAACTGTCGCTGGAAGATTTTGTCAGCAGCTAGCTAGCTTACTTAACGTTAGTTCTGTGAGTTGGTCGGACGCTCTGACTGCGACTTTTAAATGTTTCGACCAGTCGAACGCCGAACGCCGTGCTTGAGCTATGTTACTGGTTACTGGTTGCACGGCGTTCGTCTGGTCATGACTATTTTCCCAAGATGGCGCCCGCCTGTATACGTTAACGGTACTGTCTTTGTAAACTATCTTTTTAATAAACTGTCTGTACACTTACAAAGTTCTCAATGCTTTGGTTAACATGTAGGGACCGTCATTATGCTACTGTGGAAGTGTGGTGCTATTTTGAGCCTTGTTAGTGGTGTAGAAATAGCGATTTCTTTTTACTTTATCCGTGCCCCGATTACTAGCGTTATAAGCTAATTAGCGGGCATGAAAACATATCCCAGAGAACGGTCGATTTGGTACCTATGTGTTATTAACCCCTAGGTTCATTTTGTGCCAGAATTGTCCTTTAATCTGTGTTTTGGTTGTTGAAAGGTTATTAAAAAAATAACAGGAGCATCTAAACTTTTTACATTTTAAGTATCAATCTTAATACAGCCCCATGCTTTGGCAGGCTAAGGAATCTAAACCTGACAGGCCTACCGTGCCTAGGTTGCTAACATATGACTGGATAATCACTAGTGAAGGGGTTTAGCTTTGACACAGCTTTGAACACATGCAATACTTTGATATATATTGATGTCACAAAATATCCTTATTTATACAGTTGATAAAGATTTGTAAAGCTTGTTTGTTGCCATGCTAAGCTATGCTGTTGGTAGCACTGGGGACACAGTGTGTGTGTTGATCTGTTTTTCACACTTTAATGGCTTTTTATTGGGTAGTTTGTGGTAAGAAGATAAAAAAACTTTGTTTACTCTTGTTTAAACACGACTTCACACGACATATGGTTTATATGAAGCCATGTAGCCATGGTTCTGCTGTTGTCTCCTTTATAAATGGATGTCAAATGTTTTGTGGCATGTAGGCCTTTTTTCTATACGTGAATGTTAAGCGGTAAACTATATGTAGAGTTGGATTTAACTCATTAAACTCTACTGCACTAATATAAAGGAGTTGATTAAGTCATAAACCCTAGGACTGTTCTGAGTTTTGAGCGTATTATTTCATTTTGGCCTTTGGGAACAGTATGTGTAACAAAACAATCCAAACTCACGAGTCCACTTACTAGCTTTCTGAGCTTCTAGCCGTTTCAAAGTGTGAAATTTAAGACGCACAATAACAAGTAGTTTTGTACTGTTTTGGGATTGGGATCATAGCCCTTCAAATGTGTTAGATGTGGCTCTTTCAGCCATCATGTCCGTGTTGCTTTCTATCAGAGTGTGCAACAGTGTCATCATAATGTAGCCCTCCAGCTAGTCCTGCTGTTATGCTGTATGTTCTTTTCACAGGTAGGGCTAATGAACCTCCACATGTACTTGTTGAACACAACTGTAAACATGGAGAAGCCAAGAGGATTGATGTTTTATCTATTGAAACAGCAGTATGCAGCTGAATCAGGTGCTTCTGAGTTTGAGGACAGCAAACTTTACAGTAGTAGTAGTCTGCCATGTCTCCAAGCCAAGTCACAACAAACATGTATGTCACTATAATAAAATATTGTGCGTTCTGGCATAAGACATACAGGTAGAAAAAGAAAGGAGGAAGTTAAAGGTGGAGTCTGCAGTTCTGGAGAAAGATTGTTGACATTTGAACTCAACACCGAAACAAATTAGCCCCAGATTGACTGTCCTTCTCCCACCTATGGCTTTTCTCTGTATACACCCATGGCCTCTCCCTGTCATTTGCACAAGCACGTATGGAATATTGGTGACATCACCCATTGGTTTTTGGACTGCCGTTTTAAAGGCAGTAGTTTGCATTTTGGTCGTTGCCATTTTGGTTTTTTGGAGCCAGAAGTGACCATATTTGGACAAAAGGGCGGAGCTGGGGATGATGACATGTCTAAACCAGCGTTGTGTACGGTTTCAGTGGCGCTGCGCTAAGCTTGCCACTGAAGATGTAGAAGTCGGCTAATTTATACCCTTCTGACGTGAGTGATCCAGCAGAGATTTATCTGGCGGGGAAACGCGGACCTACGGGTACTGGTGCCGTTCGTCAGCACGTACAGCACTGCACAGAGCCTGTTGAAAGTTGGCTGACTTTCTCTTAAGTGACCAGCTAACGCTAGCACTAGCTAGCTAGTTTGGTTGGAAGAACTCTGAAGACGACATTTCTAGGTGACCAAAATGTTCCAATTAACTTTGATGAAGTGAAATGGTTTAAACTTTACCAATGTGTTGCAAAAGAACGATCATCGAGTGATCAGGTGCTGGATCAATCAAGATGATTCGACTGTTACTTTTGTTACTGTACGGTAGGCTACTTAAGTTGAATTTTTAATTAAACTTTTACATTTTTGTATTTCATTTGCTGTTTCTTTGTCACTCAACTCTAAATTTTTTCCTCCACTACATGTATTTGACATTAGTTTCTAGATCAAAATTTGATACAAAGGTTAATGTGACAAGCTTTTAAAATGCAGCACATTGGTAAAGTTTAAACCAGTCAGGAAGACACGGACCTGCATAGTCGATAGTACTACTCATACAACTACGACTAATAATAATAATTTAATCATTGTTATTATGATTTCTATTAATAATAGTGATCAATAACATTGGATAGACAAACGATTATGGCTTCTCACATCAGGCGATTCTGCTAACACAGTGAGAAACGTGAAAAGTTGTATTAAAAATAAATACAAGCAAACACACCACAGATCACTCAACTGGTCCAAACAACAGAACAGATCACAGGGGAGGTGGTCAGGACCAGTCATTTTAGTGCCCTTTGTGCCAGTAAGAAGCTGGTCATGACCGCTGTGCCACTATTCGCGACCAGTGTATTTAGCACCCCTAGTGGTTGTGACCACTGGTCCGTGCCAGAGACCAGCTGGTCCTGACCACACGGATCTTCATAATCAATAATAATAACAATAATAATCATAATATATCTGATATAGTGTATTTTATAGACAAAAGATTATGATCGGTTACATTTATCCAGCTAACAGTGCTGCCACAACGACAGGAAAGGGGAGAAGGGCAGACCACTGAGGAGCTGGTCGTGACCAGTGTCTCTAGCGCCCCTAGTGGTTGTGACCACTGGTCCCTGCCAGAGACCATGGTCCGTGCCACAGAGCAACTGGTCTCGACCACTGATGAGCTGGTCGCGACCAGTGTCTCTAGCTCCCCTAGTGGCAGTAACCACTGGTCCCTGCCAGAGACCATGGTCCCGGGACAGACCACGGAATCGGCTACAACCCCTGCTGGTCTGTTGCTTGCTAACAAACAAGGGCCTTGTGGTTTGAGACAGGGCAGATGACTCACTGTAATCAGAATCCAGTCAATCATAAGTCACACCACACACACTTCATTGTGTCTCTGCTGTGTGTTACAGCACTGTGGTGCAAATCTTCTTAGTGGGCCCATACTGTATGTAGAATCTGTAGTCTTAACTACATCTTCACTGAACATCATTAGTTTAATCTATGTTCAGCTGCAGTGGCATTTCCTGTGGTTAACCAGCATGCTTGTCAGTAATTGCAGTAACACACTCAAAAGTTAAATTCCAAAACAACTGTAGCCTGAGGTCCTTTTGCGTCATCGATATCCTGAAAAAGAAAATTCTCAACTATTTTTTTTCCGCTTGACGGATCTGCAAAAACATTTTCTTTTTTGATGTAATTCTATTTTCTAAGATTTTATACAGGTGTACTTGACAAGAATGTAAAGTTTAAAAAATACTGTCATCAGTTGCTGGTTGGGGCATTGTAGTTTCCTCTTTCGACCTGAATGATAACCACTCCAGACTTGACTTACATAAAAAAAGATGTAATGCCCAAATGTGGGCAAGCACTTATTTTTGAAATATGGACTCACTTTTTTTTTATGCCCCCATGCACGCGCAGCCGGACCGGCTATCAAAAGAAAGAACAGAGTAGCTCGAATTACACTTATACACACACAGAAGGAGTGTGACATTCTCTGCTCATGATGCCATTACTTCACTACATCTTTACGTATCAAATTCTTGTTTGATACTATATTAATGTTCTGAATGTCAAGTAAAGCCCTTCTAATAAAATCTAACTTGAGTTGAACAGGATGACTAAGACAGGATGCAGAAAGTACTGGGCACAAGCTTCCCCTTGAGCATTTACCGATCAAGCTTCAGTTCGGTCAACCACCTTACAAAAAAACCAACAAAGGCTTTTGCAAACTTGCATGTGACCAAGTTGACTATCAGCCAGGTGCAAAACAAACTGTGAACACGTGTGTGTAGTCGCTCAAGATGATCATGTTACCATAGACCGCCACATCATCTAGATACAATACTGTAACACTGTAACTGTAAACAAATTTGTGCCTCTTTGATTAGGAGCTTGACCACAATAAAAAAAGGTACAATCAGGATTGACTTAACATAGACTTTCTTCTTTTTTCTTTAAAAGATCAGAGACAGGTACATATTCTGCAGTACCCACCTGATCCACACCCACCTGGCTAGTCATATGCATGTTGGGGAATCTGAAAGAAAAGAAGGATAACTTCAGACTGGTCAGTTCATCTGTCTTTCAAACAACATACATTATTAAACGCGATTGTTGAGTTGACTCATCAAAATAGCATCATCATGTCGAAGATTACAAGATGCCTCACATTGTATGGGGCAATTCTAAGTCACCTCAATCAATTTCACCATAAATACCCTCTTAACAAACATAATTAAGGCTGCAACAGATTGGCACGACACACCGGAGTGGACTTTCTTTTCTACTTGGTGTTTCTATTACATAGTTGTGTTCAGATAAATTGCTGAATCGCACTGAAAAGACACTGGAATTTAAAGTAACAATAGATTTCAGGGCTAAAACTGCAAAAAATGCAACTGAGCCGCAGCAGTAGCAAGAGAACCTGCTCTTTAGTTGGTTTCAAATTCTAACTTGAGTGTAACGCCTCAGTTTTAGCTGAGGCAGTGGTTAGAGGTCTAGCAACCAAAATTAGACTTTGTGCTGCTGAGTTATTCATTGTAGTTTGCAACAGAGGTCAGTTCACATTGTACAAAGCAGCAACTAACTGAGTTGCTTTACAAAATTGCAAATGCCATTGCATGCAAGTGTGCGCCACACACAGACACACACATACACACACATACAGTCGATTTTTTAATGTATGTATTTATTTAGCCTGTAAATTACTTTGTGACTCTGTCTGTGATAAGTGTTATATAAATTAACTTTACTTACTTACTTACTTACTTACTTACAGTAAGCACAATGTCCAATTAGGTCATTAAAACAACAAACTGGACTTGCTGTTGGGTCTCTTAATGCTGGCAGTCTGCTAGGAATTGGGTGTAACACCACTGACCTGCCAGCCTCATGACCAGTGGTGGAAGAAGTATTCAGATCCTTTACTTCAGTAAAAGTACTAATACCACTATGTAAAAATACTCTGTTACAAGTAAAAGTCCTGCATTGAAAACATTACTTAAGTAAAAGTATGCATCATCAGGAAAATGCACTTAAAGAAAAAAAAGAAAAGAAAAAAAAGTCTTGTTTAATCATCTCAGCTGGACTTGAAAACCTATATATTGTTGAGTAGTTAAATTGATAATAAAGTTTTTTGTTTTTTATAAACTACATGTGTTTTGTGTGCAGGTGCGAGGCCCTGCTCATTGACATGCATTGACATGAATCTGTAACACCCACATGGCTTTTTATAGTTTCAGATTTATGGGGGGGGTGCAAAAGCATGCATTGCACCCTATGTTTAAAATTTCCCAATTTCAATTTTGTAAATAAATGCTAAGTGTAATGCACTATTTTTAGGTGTACAGACTGCGTGGGTGTTTCCGTGCTCAGCCTCTATTTTGGTTTGTGTATGTGCAGCAGTGTGACGACCAATAGGACTGGGTGAAGGTGAATATACAGTTCATCAGCAGGTTTTGTGACCATTATTTTTAATGAGTGACCAAATTCTCAAGGTAACGGCCATCCGGCCAAAAAAGAAGGGACATCCGGCGGAATTTCCGACGGCACCTGAACAATCCCAGAAGTAAAACATTGTCGATATACTAAATGAAGGTAAACCCAGTGTAAGGCCGTGGATAATGGCACTGTGCTCTGAGGCTTCAGATTTACCAACATTTCAGTCCTGCTGCATTTAGATGCTGCAGGGATTACATTAACTAATAAAGTTTTTTTATACAGTGTAAAGCACATGAATTTCATTTCATAGGCATGTTGGGTCAAGTCATGAAAAAAAAACTGCATGATTCCAAGCCAGGTGCGAGGCTCTTAGAGGCCCTGTGTGGTCGCACACTTTGCATAGCCCATGCAACGGTTCTGGTGTAAGATATGAACAAATAGTCCTAAATGTAACTTAGTCAAATGTAGTGTCGCACAGAAACGTTTTAAGCTGTGATTTAAAAGACCTTAAAGTTGAAGCAGACCTTGAGTTTTCTGGGAGTTTGTTCAGTTATGAGGTGCATAAAAGAAAGTAGACCCGTCCCAGACCACCTGAGAGGTCTGGATGGTTGATAATGTAACAGGAAAAACAGGAATTTATAGCGGGGGAAAAATACAATACCAACTGTTTTTCTCCCACTTCCCAACTCTACAGAATGTGTTTAAACTCGATGTGTAATTGGTCTGCAATAGGAATACAAGATCTATATGGTACATAGAAGATGTAAAGTGTGAATGAGGACAAGGGCACAAGTTGTTAGAAACAGTCTAGGCCACTTGCAGTACACATTTCAGATTTCCAAACTAGAAAGTAATCCTGCAACCTCACACAGGAACAGCTACGTTTCAAATCATATAATGTGTATATATATATATATATATATATATATATATATATATATATATATATATATATATATATATATATATATATATATACACACACTCAACAAAATTATAAATGCAACACTTTTGTTTTTGCTCCCATTTTTTGTGAGCTGAACTCAAAGATCTAAGACTTTTTCTATGCATACACAAGACCTATTTCTCTCAAATATTGTTCACAGATCTGTCTAAATCTGTGTTAGTGAGCAATTCTCCTTTGCCGAGATAATCTATCCACCTCACAGGTGTGGCATATCAAGATGCTGATTAGACAGCATGATTATTGCACAGGTGTGCCTTAGGCTGGCCACAATAAAATGCCACTTTAAAATGTATGACTAAGGGTGAGTTGGAGATGATCATTCATGCATGTTTGAGTAAAAAGGAGCTTTACCGTCTTGATTCAGCTTCACACTCCCACCCGGAGTCTGAGGTCATTAGGTCAGAGGCTATTAGTGGTTCCTCGCACTCATTTTAAAACTAGAGGGGACCGATCTTTCCAGGCAGTGGCGCCTAGGCTGTGGAATGCTTTGCCTCCCTTTCTGCGTTGTGTGAATTCTGTTGAATCTTTTAAAAAGCAACTGACGACTCTGCTCTTCAAGCAGGCTTTTAGTTAGTCAAGGGTTTTTTATGGTTGTTTGTTATGTTTTCAATTTGTATTTAATTTTCTTGTATTTTAATTTGTTGTACTGTATTACATTTTATTGTGAAGCACTTTGTGATTTTTTTTATTTTTTTTTTTTTATTTGTGAAATGTGCTATATAAATAAACTTGACTTTACTTTATACGTGGTCTGCGGTTGTGAGGCCAGTTGGATGTACTGCCAAATTCTCTGAAACTGCCTTTGGAGACACCTTATGGTAGAGAAATGAACATTCAATTCACAGGCAACAGCTCTGGTGGACATTCCTGCAGTCAGCATGCCAATTGCACGCTCCCTCAAAACTTGCGACATCTGTGGCATTGTGCTGTGTGATCAAACTGCACATTTTAGAGAGGCCTGCAACTTTTAATTTTTTTTGGTTTTCGGAGCCCCTCCAATACAGTAAAACTAAACATTTTAGAGTGGCCTTTTATTGTGTGCAATAATCAGGCTGTCTAATCAGCATCTTGATATGCCACACCTGTGAGGTGGATAGATTATCTCGATAAAGGAGAAGTGCTCCCTAACACCGATTTAGACAGATCTGTGAACAATATTTGAGAGAAATAAGCCTTTTATGTACATAGAAAAAGTCTTAGATCTTGAGTTCAGCTCATAAAAAAAATGGGGGCGAAAGTGTTGCGTTTGTAATTTTATTGTGGAGAGAGAGAGAGAGAGAGAGAGAGAGAGAGAGAGAGAGAGAGAGAACACTTGACCTCTGTATTGTTCCATCTTAGGGGATGGAAAGTCCCAAAGCTTCTTTCTCAGGTCCTTTGTGTCCGAGTGTGTGTGCGTAACGGTGTGGGTTGTATTCGGCAGCCAACCACATACCAGCTCTGAGAAAGCAGGAAGGAACATGTCGCAGCCGGTCGACCAATGAGAAATCTGGGCTGGAGGAAGAGGCCCCTTCAGGGAAACCACTGGCAATGTATTAGGGGTTCAGAGAGCCAACAGATTTTCTAACCAACACGACTGATTGTTCTATCTCCCCGTCTATTTGAAGTCACTCTTTTCAACTTTTACTCCATCTTTTTTAAAAAAAATTTATTTATCGGTATCCTTGCTTTCTTCTTTCCAAATCGAACCAGCCCTTAAATCTCAAATCCGTGTCTCTATACCATTCTGCTCTCCATTCAACCGTGCATCCGTCCTCTGTCGGTCCACGCGGCTGAAAAGCATGGTGGTACATTGCGCCGTGCTGCTACACTCATGTCCACCGACATGTCCGCCCTGTCCGTGAGGAAGAAGAAGTCGTTTGCGCGGAGCTCCAAGCCCACCCGGATATGTAGTCGGGAACACAGGGACGTCATGTAAGTTCAGACTCTGTCTTCATTTTCCATGAGCCTGGCACACTTTGTCTTGTTGACTTCATCGTTTGTTGTCCATCTCGTCTCGGCTGTCGACTTTTTTGTGACTAAATGTATGTATGTGTTCCCAGATAAATTGACTTGAGGTTGTCCTTACATGTCTTTTTTAAGTGATCAGTTTTACAACAACTTGAGCCTGATAGGATGTCGTACGCATTTTCTCATGACCCATTTGATGTAGAGGCATTTTGACAGCTTTCAAATCTCTCAAAACATTCATAAGCAATGTCCATTGTATTTCAAGCAGGCTGAAGAGCAATACCTAGATTGTACTGTCTACACGCTATCTCTGTGCAGCCAAGCAGTACTGTAAAAAAAAAAAAAAAAAAAAAAAGAAGAGAATGGAGCAGAGAGGCAAACACGTTATATTGAATGAGCAGAGATGTAGACTTGAGACTTGGTGACTTGGAGTCACTGTTTTGTTGACTTGCGACCTGACAAAAAATAAATGACTTGAGACCCGACTTGGACTTGTAAGTTAATGACTCGAGACATTAAGGTGCTGTTAGGTGCGGTATCTAAAAAAAAAATAAATGTAAAAGCTCTCCCAAACACTCTACCACTGATGACTGTGATTAATGTACAGTTTAACACTTATTTTAACAAACGTTATATCACTTACAGCACCTTTTTAAATAGTAGGTGGAAATAAGAAATCCATATACCTACCCAAAGAGCTCGATCTGTCAAATAAATATACACACGCCAATTCCAATGAAGTTGGGATGTTTTTTTATACAATGATTTGCAAATTTTCCAACCTATATTCAATTGAGTACACTACAAAGACAAGATATTTAATGTTCAAACTGATAAACTTTATTATTGTTTTTGCAAATATTCACTCATTTTGAATTTGATGCCTGCAACACGTTCCAAAAAAGCTGGGACATGGGCAACAAAAGACTGGGAAAGTTGAGGAATGCTCAAAAAACACCTGTTTGGAACATTCCACAGGTGAACAGGTTAATTGGTCATGATTGGGTGTGAAAGGAGCATCCCCAAAAGGCTCAGTCGTTCACAAGCAAGGATGGGCCGACGTTCACCACTTTGTGAACAACTGTGTGAGCAAATAGTCCGACAGTTTAAGAATGTTTCTCGACGTACAATTGCAAGGAATTTAGGGATTTCATCATCTACATCCATAATATCATCAGAAGATTCGGAGAATCTGGAGAAATATCCGCACGTAAGCTGCAAGGCCGAAAACCAACATTGAATTCTCGTGACCTTTGATTCCCTCAGGCGGCACTGCATTAAAAACCGACATGATTATGTAAAGGATATTACCACGTGGTCTCAGGAACACTTCGGAAAAAACCATTATCAGTTAACACAGTTCATCGCTACATCTACAAGTGCAAGTTAAAACTCTACCATGCAAAGCGAAAGCCATATATCAACAACACCCAGAAACGCTGTCGGCTTCTCTGGGCCTGAGCTCATCTGAGATGGAATGACGCAAAGTGGAAAAGTGGGCTGTGGTCTGACGAGTCCACATTTCAAATTGTTTTTGTAAATCATGGCTGTCATGTCCTCCAGGCCAAAGAGGAAAAGGACCATCCAGATTGTTATCCGCGCAAAATTCAAAAGCCAGCAGCTGTGATGGTATGGGGGGGGGGGGTGTTAGTGCCCATTCAATGGGCAACTTGCACATCTGTGAAGGCACCATTAATGCTGAAAGGTACATACAGGTTTTGGAGCAACATATGCTGCCATCCAAGCAAATTATTTTTCAGGGATGTCCCTGCTTATTTTAGCAAGACAATGCCAAGCCGCATTCTGCACGTGTTACAACAGAGTGACTTCTTTGTAAAAGTAGACTAGACTGGCCTGCCTGCAGACATGCCTCTGTCCCAGCTTTATTGGATGTGTTGCAGGCATCAAATTCAAAATGAGTGAATATTTGCAAAACAACAAAGTTGATCAGTTTGAACATTAAATATCTTGTCTTTGTAGTGTATTCAACTGAATATAGGTTAAAAAGGATTTGCAAATCATTGCATTCTGTTTTTTATTTTATTTTTAGTTTACACAACGTCCCAACTTCATTGGAATTGAGGTTTGTAGATGTAGAAGTTGAACATTAAAATGTGTGATGTAGCCAGACTACAGTCTGGGGAGGGAATGTGAAATAAATACTAATTTGTTTTGGCTTTGATTACATTAATGTCACTCAATTCATTGTCATACTTTTTGTACTAGTTATACAAACTAGCCAATCATTTTATTATATGTCCTTTCTCTTTATAAAGACTAGAGATGGTCCGATACCATTTTTTGCTTCCCGATTCTGATACCTGAACTTGCGTATCGGCCGATACTGAGTACTGATCCGATACCAGTGTGTCATATATTTGATTATGTTTTAACAAGTGTATACTACTATCCCCGTATGGATGTGATATGATTTGTTGTCAGTCTGGCTCAGGTTAAACTCTTTGTGAAACATAAACAAACACAAACAATGAACGCCACAGAACTTAATTTTTTTATCCAGTTTCACAGTCAGTTATAACGGAAAAAGAACATAAATAAACTACTTTAACGTAGATTTTCTTTAGGGCTTTATTACGTGGTATCGGATCGGTGCATTAACTCCAGTACTTCCAGATAGCGATACCAGCGTTTAAGGCAGTATCGGAGGCGATACCGATGCTGGTATCGGTATCGGAACATCTCTAATAAAGACCAGATACTACAGATACTACTTAACTAAGGACTTGATTTGGCTTGACCTAATCTGTGACTTGACTTGCACACAAAAAAATAACTGGAGACTTGCTCAAGACTTGGACCAAATGACATACTCAGGACTTGAGCAAAGATAACTTCACATCACTGTGAATCAGGCCTGAATACAGAGGCTGAATATGATGTATCCACATTGAAAAGCACATTATTACGCACACAAGTAGGTTGTGCAGTAGGTCACATTTTTTTGGATGTTTCAGATGCTAGTCAATTTGTGAATACAGTCTTAATTTGTGCCTTGTTCTGCCCAGTTTAATCCAAAGGGACTTGTTATCTGAAGATCAGAAACTATAAGAGAAAATACTAAGGGGAGTTCACAGGTTTGGTTCCCACTAGAGAGGCAAACTTTTCTGTCATTTTGGGCAGAAAGTTGACATCTGTGATCATTTTTCCAAAGATTTTGAATTGAGAACGCTGTGTGACCAAATCAGTCCGTAAAATACAAAGTGCCAATGTCACGAATGGGGTTTGGTTTGCATATGCAGCAAACACTTGAATATCTCCACAAAGCATGATGCAGACATCAGACATAAATCATGTCATATCTGGTGTTCTTTTCCTCAGAGACACAGATTTTATTTTCCAGTAGAGATAAGACTCGACGATGGTGCTCCAGTCACGTCACCTGTCAGTTGCCAGGGTAATTCCTCAGCAGGGTTTTTGTCAGAGACAGAGAAGAGAAAAGGGAGCATTTACAGGAAATGTGTTCTCATTCTCGACCCTGTGTCGGGGGGAGGGAGGGTGGGCATACAGTCAGGGCAAAATCTCAATGCTCTCGCTCTCTCTTGCTGCCTCTGATTCTCTCGCTACCTCTCTCTTCCTCTTTATACATATCTCTCTTTCTAAGTCATACAGCAACTCATACAGTATGATTTTTAATCTTTGTAGAGTCTCTCTCTCTCTCTCTCTCTCTCTCTCTCTCTCTCTCTCTCTCTTAGACTGAGAAAATTCCTTCCTGTAGCCATTATGGAAGTGTGACAGTTCCTGTGTAGTGTAATGGCCATATTTGGACACAGGAAGTGATGATGCATAGGAAAAGCCAAAGGTAGAGAAAGAGGACCTGGTTTTTCAGCTTTCATTAAGCCCACTGTTGTGTGTGTGTGTGTGTGTGTGTGTGTGTGTGTGTGTGTGTGTAAAATATTAAGTTAACTTTCGGTTTCTGTTCTGTTTTTGTTGTTTTTTGATAAGGAACCAGCAACAATATGTGTAAATCGTGTATGTTAATTTCCAACAATCAGATGACACCAGCAGCACCATGTACTAGGAATAGACAGATTATCGGCCCTGGTCGATTATCGGGGCCGTTTTTTGGCCGTTTGCAGATTCTGTAACAGCGTTTTATTTGCCTGATAACCAGTTAAAGTTAATGAATTAAAAAGTGCGCTACTTTGGCTCTGTCCCTCTGCTTCGGTTCCGCTCACCACTGAGTCTGACTTAACCCTCTGAGGTCTAAGGGCATTTTCACATAATCTTCTTAAATTTACCTTTTAGGGTATTTGCATAAAACCGATCCCCCATGTGTTTCATATCGAAATGTTCAGAACAAACTCAGCTTTCCGTATAGTGAGGCCCAAATGTGTAAAGAGATAATTTGGCGCTAAAGCTGAAACATTGATGTTCGCTTTTTGAAATTCCTCAAATCTCTTTTGAAAACAACCCTTAACTTACAATGTGTTGTACCAATTGTTACGGTGCTTGAAATTAGTTCACCAATTTTTACATATTGCATATCGGTTCCAAATGTCTGTTATCGGTTTCATTAACTACTTATAATCAGTATCGGCATTGAAAACCAGTATTGGTCGATTCCCCACCAGGTACCCATACAAATTAAAGGTATTCCCCGACCAAGGTCTTTCACACCAGAGATGGAATTTTGTCTTGATTTTTTTCCAAATATTGGCACACATAGACTGTTTCTCAACCTACATAGTCCATATCTTGATTTGTGAATGATCTGTCTCACTACCACAGGCAGAAATCATTTGCAACAAAAACAATCAATATTGGCATTTTCAATACCATACAAAAATTCAAAGTCATTGTTCTGACTTGTCGATGGTTTGTACATGTTTACAGTGTACAACGATCCGTCACAGCCCTGTTACACCTGGACAAATAAACTAATCAGTACACATAAACCTCTCTGAAAATACTACTCTCAGTTTATATCCATGCATTCACACAGTGGAGGAACCGTTGTGGTCAGTCGTCAAGAGGAACAGGAAGCAAACGCATCTCTGTATGGCAGTTTCTCATCCTGGGCAGGACAGACATTTCTCTGTGTGTGCTGCAGCTCGGACAGCGGTTCACCTACGACCTTTCCATCTGCTCGTGGTCGTGTGTTTGCATGTGTGTTTCCGGGAGGCAGTGGGTGCTTGATGATCAGGTCTGAGCCTAAAACACACACTTTCCTAATAGCACAGAAAGGTCATTGGTTAGCCGCACACACCAGGCAGCTGTTGTAATCTGTGTCATACCATTGCAGATGTTGAGGTAGCATGCAAATTGAAAGATATTTTGGCCCACAAATAACCTTACAAACAATTAGGCCATGCTGCCAAACAGAACAGCTCAACAGAATACAAGTGTGTGAAATACCCTACGACAGTTGGGAGATTCTACGCACTACACTTGCAATTTTCCAACTTTTCAGCCAAATCACACAGTCTTCATCAATGGATGGAGTTTGCTCCATTTTCATGGCAACGGATCTGCTGATTAATGATCCTGCTCACGGTTACATGCTATTTTAGAAATCAAATCCAAGACCTCATGGTTACTGAGAAGTCTGTCTGTTTATTAATAGGCTTCACTAAAAAACCTTTTCATTTCAGACTTAGCAAGAAATCTGCTTGTGTTCTTCAGTATTCACATTGTGTTGTTTATGATGATGCTCTTAAGTTGCAAATCTGTGTTTAGTGGACTTTTGTCACCCTGGGTTTTGCCTCGTGGGCACACCCGCACAGGCTGTCCTAATGCCCTGATTAGCGGAGGTTGTCTATGGGACCGTTTGGATTTTCTTAAAGCTATAGTTTGTAGTTTCTGTCGCCCCCATGACGAATTCTAAGTAACGACAACAACACTGTTGGTGCATCCACATGACGCAAGCCTTTGGTGATCGCACAGTTGCTTGTAGCATTTATCCCGACAATTCAAGGAGGACACAGGATTAAAAAAAAAACATAGACTCTTCAGAAGAGGCAATTATCTTGTAATTTGTATGTCCTTATCGTCTCCAACGCTGAACGTTGCTAAAACGCATCACTCAAGCTGCTGCGTGCGAAAGTCGCTGGACTACACCATTTTGTAAACATAGCCATACTAAGAAATATAGAGAGAGTTGTGTGGAGCTGATAGTCTTAATTAGCTTTGTATCAACTCATTTGGCAATGGCTTTAATGTAACAGACGTCCATTAATATAAAATAATTGCACATTATAGCTTTAAGTGGGCATGTATGAATTACTTATCCATAGTCAGTGTATTACCTACAGTAGATGGCGAGAGCTAAAAAGGCCTGCCTAAAAAAATTGAGTTTTAGTTTAAGTGTAAGTTATACACAGAATATTTTCACTGCTTTGCTGTCAGACAGCGTTTTACCACGGGGGACTGAAGCCTTATCTATGCTCTCTTCTAAGCCATCGTACTCCTCTGACAAAAAAAACATTTTTTACCACCAGGACACGGGAGTTGCTAGGCTACCGCTGCCTCAATTGATTAGTTTGTTTATGTTATTTTAGGACTTTTGGTGTCATACAGGCAGGCACTATCTTGGGAAAACAGTCACGACCAGTTGAATGACGAACGCCGTGCTTGAGCTATGTTACTGGTTACGGGTTATAAGGTGTTCGTTCCCAAGATGGCGCCCGCATGTATTTACGTCTTTTTAATAAACTGTCTGTACACTTACACAGTTCTTGGTGTTTTGGTTTACATGTAGGGAACCTCATTATGCTACCGTGGAAGTGTGGTGCTATTTTGAGCCTTGTTAGTCGTATAGAAATAGCGATTTCTTTTTACTTTACCCATGCCCCGATGACTAGCGTTATAAGCTAATCAGCGGTTTGCGCTAAAACTGGTCAGATTCCATTAGCATGAAAACATGTGCCAGAGAACGATCGACTCGGTACACATGTGTTATTAACCCCTAGGTTCATTTTGCGCCGAATTTGTCCTTTAAGGGTAAGTTCGGATTCACTTTAGGCACACAATAACACGAATAAACAAAACCGATGCAGGCCAGCGGTAGACCAGCAACTCCTGTGTTCTGTGAGGTAAAACACTGGTTTGGTGTCTGGTGGCTTTAAACAGAGTATAGATAACGGTTTCAATTCCTAGTGGGACAGGGCTGTCTGACAGCAAGGTAAAGCAGTGACATTTTTTTTTTAAATATAGCGTACACCTAAACTAATTTAGATTTTTTTTTTTTAAGGTGGGCTAAAATACGTTTAGCTGCTGCCCCCATCCACAGTAGTACATTGCTTTGCTTCTGTGCGAGTACTCCTGTCTGCTTTTCCAAACTGGGTCAGTGCAGATTGCCATCTACTGTAGCTAATACACCGACTATAAAAGAGTACCCAGGTTCCAAAATTAACTTTTTGTCCACCAGCCAAATGGCTAGTGAATGATCAACTTTTACCAGCCACTCAATAGATTAGCATTGGTTTTTTTGGCTGGTTGGTGAAGCAAATCTACCAGCCACTTGCATATTTTACCAGCAGTTGGCTGTTAGATGGGACTAATTTTTGACTCTGTAAAGTACCTCATACAACTCCACTTTAAAACAATCTGAGCTACTACTTTTAAAGAAAAACTGCAGACTCTATTCGGGGTTCCCATCACTACTGTACATGTTTTGATGGTAAAAGAACAGATGACAGTATTTGAATATAATATGCTTCCAAAAAGATCAGGTTTGTTTGTTTGTACAAAATGTCCTTTTCAATCTAATTTCACCCAGTTTTTTCCAAAATATGTGACTAGCAAATGACCAATTTGGCAGACTAACGCCTCCCAAGACCAGCAGGATGTGATGCAGGCTACAGTCCAGGCCTGACAGAGCAACAGCAGGGAAGAGTGTGCTGTTTGTCTGTAGGTCACAGACTTAAGACAGCCACTGACTGCAAAAGTTTCTGATACCAAATATCTATGTGTATAGACAGTGTACAAGAAGGCTACACTCTTCACCTAATATGGATGTAAACATCCTTAAATTAGAACTTAAAGTTAGAACTTTAACCTTTTACATACTTCTAAATGTGTTGTATTATCTTGCCACTATCATGTTGTAATGGGGAAATTCAACAGGAATATGTCCTGCGATGTGATTCATCAGGGGTTTTCTATCTCACAGTTGCACTAGTTTCGTCTTCTGTGTCTGTGGTCAGTTCATTGTTCACTGTGAGAGACAAGCGCTTTACAGACTTACCTCTTAGGTTTACAAACTCAGATGAGACACATCCTTTTTCACTACACAACAGCAGTCAGATAACGGAGGCATCATGCTTGGGTTGTAAAGCAACTGTTTGCAGCCTTCTGCAGAAGTAGCCTCTCAGATAGGATCAGAGTAGTCTATAGCCACGACGTTCCACTTCCGGGGATTGCGCCGTCGCCGCTGGAAATTCGGCTAGATGTCCCTCTTTTCGGCCCTTCGTACCCTCCGCTTTCTTTGTGTTGGAATTCTAAACGTTTTTCTCCCATCCCGGAAGGCTGCGTGGACTAGCCAGACCCTCCTCCACAGCGCTGTGGAGGAAGGTCTGGCAAGGCGAGACTAGAATCTGAGGGATGGGGACCTGTTGTCAGCGTGTGGTTTAGGATTTCTGTAGTGTAGCAGCTTCCTTGCTGTATTCACATTTGTCCTGTATCCGTTTTAGGCTTTCATTGGTTCAGATGATCAGTTTATTTTTATTATTTTTAAAAAAAAAAACCTTATGCCCTTATGTTGGTTAAATTCCCACCCCAACACCTGTCAGTCATCTAAACTTTTTTTTCTGATCCTGTTACATTTAGTTGTGTCTGCTCTTCAGCCACTAAACTTACTTTTCCATAAAATGGACTCACAACATCAAAGAATAGCCCTGAAAACGCAGTGTGAAGGGGACTTTAAATCCCTGTTGAACCCAGACATTGTTGTACGTTGTGTGTTTGTGTGTGTGTCTAGGGAGGAAATATGTTTGAATGAGTCTGGTATGTGTGCAGCTCCTGTGCTTCCCTTCCGGACAAACTCTGCTGCTCTCTGATTAGCATCTCTGCAGAGTTCAGGATGGAGAACTTTAAATGAACTAGCAGGGTGAGAGGGTTCAAAGCCTCAACGCACTTTTATTCTCTTAAAATACGACATCAACCTACTAGTGTTCTGTAACCACACTGACAGAGAAAGTTTGTATTTCACCGTTTCCTTCATTGTCTCCTCTGAGTGGAGGAAGTCACTCATCTGGCACAAGAACTTATTCGAGTAATCATTCTCAATTTATCGATGACAGGATCTCCTTTTCTGTTGCCTCTCTGCTGTTTTTCTTTCATTTGTTAGTTTTGTATAATTTTCTGGAAAAAGAGACTTTTTTTTTTATTAACAAAATATTTCTTTTATAACCCCAAAAGTTCAGTGTGACGACAAAGCGCAGAGCTATGTTTTGAGTAACGACAATTTTGATATTAGTGCATCCTATTGTAATTTTAACTTTTCAACATTTTCTTTGATACCTACGTTTTATGTAAACTGCTTTCCTCTTTGTTAATAGATAGTTGTAACATCATACAAATCACCACTTCATTTTGATCATTTACAACTATCAGGGCAACTGTTGGGTGGAAAAAAAAGATAAAGGATGTCCCTCGTGTGTCTGCCTGTTCTGTCACCCCAGCACATCTTTTTCCTCTATCTGTGGGAAAGGGACCAATGCTGAAACGTATAGAGTTGCAGGCCACTTCCTCTAGAAAACAGGAAAATGCTGAGTGCAGTCAGTGTCATCATGTTGCTTCAGTGTTGTCCACTAGCTGTGTGTCTGCTCTGCTGGAGGCGAATGACGACTTCAGGAAATCCTTGTATCAAAAAAGACACTGTGTGTGTGTGTGTGTGTGTGTGTGTGTGTGTGTGTGTGTGTGTGTGTGTGTGTGTGTGTGTGTGTGTGTGTGTGTGGCCTGCGTACGCTTGTTATCAGTATACAAACATGATAACCTTTGGGTCCTTTTGAAGTCCTCACATACACACACACACACAAACTAGCAGCAGCTCCACCCTAGTTATGTATTGTGTCTTACATCAGGCAGGTTTTTCGCCTCCATTTATTTATTTTTTTAATCCGCTTTCTGTTCTCACGCCCTCCTTCTTTTCTTTTTTTTCTCTCTATTTTTCTTTATTAATTCTTGAAGCCTGACTCAACGTCGCTTTTTTTTTGCCAACAGGGGTTACAAAAGGTATAATTTAAAGCTATAGTGAGCAACTGTTTTATTTTAATGAACGTCCGTTACATTCAAGCCATTGCCAAATGAGTTGCTACAAAGCTAATTAAGACTCATCAGCGCCACACAACTCTCTCTGTGTTTCTCAGTATGACTTTGTTCAGAAGATTGTGGCGTCCGATGAATATAGTTCATCCACTCATGCAAAATCGGTGGTGCTGGAAGCTTGGTGATAAAGTGACTACAACAGCAGCTGTCAGATAGCAAGCTAACAACCTGCCAGTCACTGCATGTCAAGGTCCCTTCACGCATAGAACAGGTGGAGAGGCAGATTAGTTTCAGTTCACTGAGTAGACAACCATTCCTGCAGGGTTTTATATCTGTGATATGAAGTGGATTTTGGCAAGAAGTCCTGGTTAATATTGAGGTTAATTATTCCGAAGTGCGCGCGCACACACAAACACACACACACACACACCTCCTCCCTTCTCCCTCTGAGGTCAGCAGATGCTGTTGATAGACTAGAAGTTACACATAAACACATTAGTGGATGAAGAACTTCACTTTGGATGTTTATGTTGACTACTGCTATCTCCATCAAACACACACACACACACACACAGCCTTGAACGCCTAAGTAGGCTGCACTATCTCTGTTTAAATGTGTGCTATAAGCAAGGGAGGGCGAGAGAGATAAACATCATCAAAGGCAGCCAGAGAGAGAGAGAGAAATAGAGATCATCAGAGAGAGAAATGAAAAGGGAGTGGGATCAGAGGAGACAGAAAAGCAGGCAGACAAAAAAACCCTCTCAGTTTGGATCTGATGAGACGCAACAGTGAACCCACTGAGGACAGAAAGAGAAGGAGTTTGAGTCTGTTGGTCGTCTCTGTCATGGACCTGCTGCCGGCGTTAGCGTCCACAGTGTTAGCCTCCGCAGTCAGCCTGCTGAGGGACAGCGCTGCTGTTCAGAGCATCAACAGGAGGCTCAACAGGAGGTAGGCAACGCCTGAGCAGGTCAGGATGACTTTCTAAAGAAAAAAAAGAGTTTTGAGACTGAGAGATATGAAGTAACTGTCCATAGCATCAGCCAATAAATCCTTTTTCTGATTCTGGCTATTCCATCCGTCCAATCACTTTATCCATTTATAAAAATGACGACTGTAATTCTGGAAACTCAACTGCATGCTTCAACGTTGTGTTCATGATAAGCATATAGAGTGAATACACACACCCAGTGGTGGAATGTAACTAAGTACATTTACTCAAGTACTGTACTTATGTACTTAAGTACAAATTTTAGGTACTACTTTTTAATGCCATTTTCTACTTCTACTCCGCTACATTTCAGAGAGAAATATTGTACTTTTTACTCCACTACATTCATCTTGACAGCTTTAGTTACTTTACAAATTAAGATTTTTGCACACGAAACACATGTAGTTTATTAAATATGATGTTTTATACAAATTAAACTACCCAACAATATATCGGCCTACAAGTCCAGCCGAAATGATCAGACCATTAAACACTTCATTGCTGTTTGGATCCTTTCCAGTGTCTATAATGTGAGGATTTTTCGGCATTAAGCACTTTTACTTGTATTACTTTTAAGTACATTTTCCTGATGATACTTACAAACTTATACTTAAGTAGCATTTTCAATGCAGGTCTTTTACTTGTAACAGAGTACTTTTCCAGTGTGGTATTAGTACTTTCACTGAAGTAAAGGATCTGAATACTTCTTCCACCACTGCACACCCCATACAGTTCTCCTGATGAACTGTATATCATAAGATCTTGCATGGTGGCTCCGTGGTTAGCACTGCTGCCTCACAGCAAGTAGGCACTGCTAAGTACTGGTTTAGATCCCCGGGCAGGGCAGGGTCTTTCTGTGCGGAGTGTGCCTCTCCTCCCCGGGTTTCTGTGAGTTTCCTCCGGGTGCTCTGGTTTCCTCCCACCATAAAGACATGCATAGGAACTCCTACCATTTCCCTTCCCTTAGTCTTGCTTTGCCATACCTTTCTCCACCGCGGCGCTGCGGAGGAGGGTCTGGCTAGTCCACGCAGCATTCCGGTATGGGAGAAAAACGTGCTCTGGTTGGGGTCAGCCCTATGTTCCCACAGCCCAATGGTCCCATATCCCAGTGGTCCCACAGCCCTATGTTCCCACAGCCCTATGTTCCTACATTTCTAGGACATTTTCAAAATTATGTCTTGTGCTCCTACATTTCCCTTCAAGGGTTAGGGGTTAGGCAAACATAGGGCCTAATTTTGGAAAACAATCTTTGAAACATAGGGCGGTGGGAATATAGGAACACTCCCCTCTGGTTTATTGGCATTTCTTTAAACCAATCACAATCGTCTTGGGCGGTGCAAAGCACCGTGAAAAGCTGCAGTGCCGCTGCAAAATAGCCTCGGGAAGGAACTTGTTTTGGTGGAACATGTGGACGTTCATAAGATGTTTTAGTCGTGCAACAGAAAACGCTGAGGATATAGAGTACCTCTCCCTTCACTTAGGTACTGGCATTACAACTGGAGAACCCCAGGCACCGGACTATGGCAGCCATAGCCACTGCTCCTCATTAGTTAGGGTTAGGGTTAATTGCAGAGACAAAGATGAAAACAAGTCAGTTCTGATTTTTGTTTTGCTTTTGAGAGGGAGAGCGAGATTATGTGGGAACGGTCGCAGCAGCAGTTTCAATGTGAGAATTTGGTCCTGAATTTTCAAGCAGGTTGTGTTGGGTCTGAATGTGTCCGACGGTGTGATCTCGGGTTGAGGACTTTAAATTAACAACCAAACATTTCCAGTTTCAATCCCAGTTAACTCCCATGTGGGACAGCCTGAAATAATACAGCACAGCCTCACAGGGGCCTGTAAGGAGGTATACAATATAAGTAAGTTTGCACCTTGTCATAGCACAAATATCTATCATACACGATACAATAAGAAGCCTATATTGTCATGATTTGACAATGAATCGACGAAATTGCGAATACCCCTCCCAGCGGTGCTTAAAAGAAACTATATTGCACACATCCGTATAAACAAGAACATTCATTCAACAACCAACATTCGTCATAAAACGGCCGTTAGGTTGTGATAATAAATATATAGCACAGATAATTTTAATAATAATATAACACTACAGAGAAAATGAATGTAAGAACAATAATAAAATACATTATGTGTGTAGATTTAGAGTGTGGATGGTCTTAGGAAAAAAACTGTTCATTAGTCTGGTGGTTGGTGTTCTGATGGACCTGTAACGTCTCCCTGAGGGCAGGAGATCAAAGAGGGTGACAACAGTCTTTAATGATGTGTTTTGCTTTGGAAAGGTAGCGGGTGTTTGCGATGTCCTGGAGTGAGAGGCGAGGGCAGCCGATGATTTTCTGTGATGACCCTCTGAAGAGCTGTTTTGTCTGCTGCTGAGCAGCCAGCATACCACGCTGTGAGGCAGTATGTTGTGATGTTCTCTATTGCAGAGTGGTAGGAGGCTGCCAGCAGCTTTCCACATAACTGATTACCACAGAGTGGTTATGGGTTTGACTTCTTTTTGGATCTTCAAATATTTGATTTGCCTTCTTTTATCCACAAAACTAACTTCTCCACAATAACAGAGTTGCTGTTGTGTCTGCTGGGATTCAATCCTACATTTCCCTGATCTTGTGCGACTCCTGAGGTGATCGACAACGATGCAATACTGATAACGACGTCTCCTCTGTCTTCCTCTCTGGTAGAACCATGTCGTCTTCAGAGATGTGCTGGCCGGTGCCCATGCGAGCCATCGGGGCTCAGAACCTCCTCACAATGCCGGGAGGAGTTTCCACTTCAGGATACCTCCACAAGAAGGGAGGCAGCCAGTTCAGCCTATTGAAATGTGAGTTCATGTCGAAAATATGAAGTGTGGGTGGACACAATGAGCAGAAGATCTGACAATGTATTGTAATCTACAGTTATCTTTTTTTGCATTCATTTATTGAGCCAGCAACTTTTACACCTTAATCAAACCATGTTCAATTTCATCACACAGGCGGATGAATGGAAACATTTTTTAATATCTGTTGCCTGTCTTACAGGGCCACTGAGGTACATCATCATCCATAAGGGCTGCGTTTACTACTTTAAGAGCAGTACCTCTCCTACACCACAGGGGGCGTTCTCTCTCAACGGCTACAACAGGTCAGTGAAAATTCTTCAGCTGCTGACAGTCCTTAATCAGTAATGTTGTAGGAAAGTAATACATAACATTGTACCTTGTCATAGCACAAAGTGACTAATATAGCATAGGTGTAATGATAACAATGTTGATGCATAGACTGTGTAAGTGAAGCCAAAACATCCTGATCGCCCCCCTGGGGGCTGGCTGCAGTACAGGTCATAAACCCTGCCCCCTCGATGTTAGCGGATGGGACATGGGCCAAACAAAATCATCTTTTGGAAATTGATCTTAATACCTTAATTAAAAAATTTGGAAAAATCCAACCTTTAAGGACACCAATTGTCTTTGTGAATGAATAATGTATCGTAAATAAATAAATGTAAAGGGGGCATAAGTATACACACCCCTATGTTAAATTCCCATAGAGGCAGGCAGATTTTTATTTCTAAAGGCCAGTTATTTCATGGATCCAGGATACTATGCATCCTGATAAAGTTCCCTTGGCCTTTGGAATTAAAATAGCAACACATCATCACTTACCCTTCACCATACCTAGAGATTGGCATGGGGTACTTTCCATAAGATCATCTCTCAATGCAAATCCAACCAGCTATTAGGCTAACTGAAATTAAACCATGCCAATCTCTAGGTATGGTAACAACTCAGACGGGGCTCACGTGTGTTGTTGTATTTTGAGAGGCTTGACTAAAGTGCGTCACATAGATGTAAAGGAGCTGAAAAAAAAAATTGGTACCATAATGTTGTCTTTTTTCGTTTGTTGCTAAAATGGATTTTATAAAATTGGTATCGAAAAAAAGTATCGAAGTCACTGTATCGGTATCGCTACATACCGAAGGATACCCAGCCCTATCTACAGGACAGACAGCCACCAGTACAGGTAGTCCATTAGGGTAGTCGGAAATTCTTCTCTTACTATCACAAGGATGGATCCAGGCTCATAAACAGAGTTGAAATTAGCATATTTTCCTTCGTGGATAGAAATATTTCTTCCCACATTTCTCCTCCTCCACAGAGTGATGAGAGCAGCAGAGGAGACAACGTCCAGTAATGTGTTTCCTTTTAAGATCGTCCACTTCAGTAAGAAACACAGGACGTGGTTTTTCTCTGCAGCCAGCGAGGACGAGAGGAGGGTGAGGACAACCACCCATGGACTCATATAGACTGTGTGTGTGTGTGTGTGTGTGTGTGTGTGTGTGTGCGCGTGCGTCGCTCACAATATTGCCAAATTCAAACATTTGCCAATTCAACATTTTCAATTGCCAAAATGCCTTTTTAATAATAATATCATTATTAATAATAACTGATATTACTATTTTGTTGTGCCATTTCACACATGGAATTTGTCCATCTTATACAATGAATTTCAATTTGAATTCCAATAGTGTTCTTTAGCCCTATATATGAGCTATTATTGGCTCACAGGCTATAGGGTTTGATTCTTGATATTACCTATTGTTTTGTTTTTACAGAAATGGATGCGATACTTGCGAAGGGAGATAGGTCACTATAACGAAAGAAAAGATTCCCAGATTTCAAGGTAATGACACACTGTAGACTCTTAACTGGCACACAATGTGTGATACAGAAAGTATTTAATATATGAATAATAGTTGTGTTAATATTATAAAACAGTTAAAGCGTCAACTAAGCACAATTGAACTGAGAAGAAAAATGCAATGGCTCAGCGGCCTTTAACGGTGTGACCTCGGTCAACTTTATCTCTTGACTGAGAACTTTGCAAACTCATCCGTAGGTTGCAACAGCCCAATGCAACTTTTTCCCAGCAGACTAATGACACTGCATTCTGCAGGCTAATTTATAACTTTTGCAGGCAAATAAAAATGGCTGCTTGTTTTTGATTACTAAGCTACCAGCATGGAGATTAGAACATTAGCCGCTCATTCAGTAGCTTTTCATTATAGTGAGTGTCTGTGCTGTCTGTCAGGGAGCCTGATCTCGCAGGAAATTAAAAAGCTTTTCATACTCTTAACTAAAATAATTAAATTTTTAAATGTATTTTGTTTTAGTGTTTTTTTTTTTTTTTTTTTGTAGGACATAATGGCAACATGTTTCCATCTTGTAATAGCCTAATAACCAGCATTAATGGCTGCGAAATAGTCTCGTTGGTTGAGCTAAATAAAACTAAACCAAACAGAACAATACAGTAAATAGAAGCCAAGAGTGATTGGATTACATGTTAGCTTTTGGCTAGCTGGCAAATTGGGATAGTAAATGACATAATGAATAACATAAGAAAGACTAAAACTGTCAGTGTGTCCACAGCTATCAATTATTTTCATAGTCAATAAAAAAATAATAAATCGCAGTCGATCTGTCGATTGTTTTCTCGATTAATCGATTAGTTGTTTGGTCTATAAATTGTCAGAAAATGGTAAAAAAAAAAATGTCAATCAGTGTTTCCCAAAAGCCCTAGATGATGTCCTCAAATGTCTTGTTTTGTCCACAACTCAAAGACTTTACGGTCACAGAGGAGAGAAGAAACTAGAAAATATTCACATTTAACAAGCTGGAATCAGAGAATTTAGAAAAAACGACTCAAACCAATTAACTGATTATCAAAATAGTTACCGATTAATTTAATAGTTAACAATTTATCGATTCATCTTTGCGGCTTTAGTTGGAAGCTAAGCTAACTGACTAGCTTATAGCAATGACAGCTAGTTTTGAGAGCAGTCTAGTGGCTATTCATATATCTACATCCTGCAGAAAATTTCATGAACCTATACGGCCAATACAATCCACTCACACTTGATGTTAGTACCTTTTTTTTTTTTTTTAATATTATGTATTAATGATAACATTTCCTTTGTTGCCATAGCGACTCAGACTCAGATGCCGACAGTTTCTATGGCACCATTGAGAAGCCCATGGAACTTAAGAACCCCTTCAATAATGCAGAAGATGGTGAGACCACCTTAATGAATACAGTACATACCCGCAGGGTGCGATTCGTGAAGAAATGCGAAGGGAGGGGGGGGCGGGGGATGGTGGGGATTTTTTTTTTTGTTATCATGCACAACAAAACAAAACATGCAAGAATGAAATCCCCCTTCCAATACCAATACCATGGATATAGTGCCACTCGGCCGGCCATGCCAAAACACTTATGCACTTCAATATTCAATGGAAAATAATCTCAAAATGAAATAGTACAACCACGATCTTTTTCCTAAACTTAACTTGTCGTTTTGGTCACTTAAACTAAACTGTCAGCGCCAGATGACGCTCACTTTTTCTGGCTTAACTCCATCACATGGCCCCTGAAAGGACCGTCATCTGGCGGTGCCTGTACCTGGCTCACAGTCACCTATTGGTGGCTAAACAACCGCCGCTGGTAGCCGGCGTCCCGGAGCTCTCCCCAACCAGCAACTGCTGCTCGGATTTTATCGTTCTACGGCACTTTAGACTGTTCACGTTACAGCACTTTACTTAGTTTAACATACTTCTATTTTAGGTATATAATTAATATATGGGCTACGCTATTGGTGAAGTAGATGATCACTTTGAAGGGCGGGGAGGGTCAATTTTTTCCGCAGAGGCAGGGATATGTAGACCAGAAAGGGGGTAAATCCCACGCATCCCCCATGGCAAATCGCACCCTGCAGACACGTACCACAACCGTTGTACCTGCGTGTTATTACACTGTGGTATCTCTTCTTTCTGTGTGTAGATTATGTGGAGGATGATGACGACGATGACGATGAGGCAGACTATCTGAAGCCAGACGGTGACTGTTCGCCGACATCGACAGGTGACGCAACCAACCACACGTACTGCACGCACAACTGTACTGTCTGACTCTCTGACAGAAGAACTGATAGTAGCGAGGTCAAAGGTCACATGTGGAGACACAGAACCCACAGTGGCTTCGTCCCGCACTACTTATCATACGCACTAGGACTTCCTGTAAATGAACTACAAGCTGAGGTGAAAGTGACAGTTAGAGGGAAATGAATTTGGTTGAATGAAGCGAGGGCAATAAAGAGAACTGCAACTGGAAGTGTACTTGTACATATAAATACACCCACGCGTGTTTTGGATATTTTCATGGTCATGATTTTCAGTTTCTATTTTTTTTTAACACATCCAATAGTTGATGTGAGTATTAAGAAATGTGTGAAGATTTGATTTTAAATATACAACATTTTAAAATGTAAATGAAAATCAATTAGCAAAAGTCCTGTGTGACTGTAAAAACAACGTTGATTTAACATGTATGTATTGAAAGATTGACACTAGTTGATATTAGTTCAAGTGTATTCTGATCACCACCAGTGGACCTTGTTCACTGTAAAACAGAAAAAAGATAACCACTTATTTAAACAATCTGCACATTTTTCAAAGAAAATCTATAAAAAATTGGAAATGTATGAAGCCTCAGATGCATAAAATATGCAGTTATGTGTTGTGGAAGTTTCCTTTGCAGCAGGGGGGGAGATGTTGATTTCAAAGTTTAGTAAAATGAAACAAATAAGACAGAACTGAGACTAAACTAAGTTGGGTTTTTGTATTTATTAAAAGATATATTTTGCAAAATAGGAGGAATACAGTTTCACAAGAAGCACGTAGCTCAGTGTGTAAAGGATTCGTCAAATGAGTAGAAGGAAAGAGTGAGCTTAAATGCACATTGAGAAAAGGGAAGTAACATTTGAGCACAACCTTCTAGACCTTTCTTTCTGACGCCAAATAAGATATAGGTCCAGTACTGGCATTTATCAAAGAAACACAGGCATGCGTCATAAATTCACTTCATCTAATCCTCTGTTCCTTTCTGCCCCAGCTGGGGTCACGCTCCTCGTACATCTAAACAGACAAGAGGGGAACGGATACGGGAGAGGAGGATATTAGAGTTGTGGCCTTGTGGGTTATCTGTTCACACAAAGGGCATACACCTTCCTCTGAGAATCTCAGTCTCTGAAGTATAAACAACCTCCAATCCACATGCAGAAATGCACATGAACTGTCATTTATATTGGTGTATGAGAATGCAGTGTGCTGAATAAAAACATAAGGATTATAAAGAATAAATGCTTAAATGTGATTTTACCGTTACATTCCACCCTTTTGATTACAACCTAATCACAACACACATAGATTACATTTAAGTGTATAAGAAAATATTGCTTAAAATGTTTGTTTTTTTGTGAGGGGACAAAATAAACCCTCTAGTAAAAAGCAAGCACTTCTATGAGACAAAACAATTAAACAAAAAGAAAACACAAAAGTATCACTTTGTACTGGAAATGGTGTCCAGCTCGTGATCATCCCCAGCATATGTGGGAATGTGAAAACATGAAGATTCGGTGTGGTGCAAAGCTTGATACTGAACCACATGTGTCATGAACAGAGAGGAAAACATTGTCTTGACCAGTGGTACCACACAGCAAACACAAAGCAGGAATGCACAAAAGAAAGTAAGCATGGGTACAATGAACCTTGCAATCCAGGCACCCCACCCACCTCCCACGAACCATGACCACCAGTCCCAACCTGTAATCTCACCGGGCACATCTTGTGATTTTAAGTCAGTTAGGAGTAGGTTTTGCTGTTGGGTTGTGTCAGTGATATTCCCCTCAATATCTGGAATGTAAGTACAACAGTGATCTCCGATTACGTGACAGAGGCCCCCTTGTGCGGCTAGCAAAAGATCAAGACCCATCTGATGTTGTAACAGCATATTGCGCATAGCTCTCATAGCAGGAGGAAAATCATTAAATCCTGAAATCACAATAGCAGTTAAATTCTCAAGACTTTCGTGTATTGTGTCAATGTTGTGTGCGTTTGCAACCACTCCGTAACATGGCAGGAGTCCTGAAACAAATTTGCCCCCACCCCCAGTCAATTTTCGCCTTACTCTTATAAACCCACCTACGAGGGAGGTATGTATTGGGGATAATGGTGTGTTGTGTGCACAAGGGAGGACATAACCTTAATAGAAGGAGTCAGGTATATAATTGCGCATCTTCCTGACCATAGGGGAGGTAGAATTTGATACCAGTAATCGCCACCGAGCCAAACATAGTCCACCAACGAGCCTGCACCAGAATCGTCTGGCCAGCGCATCAAGTGAGTTTTGGAGGGATCTAGAAGGGACGCATTAAGGTAGCCTGGTTTGGTGTGTAAGCACATACTGATTCCGAAATCACCTTTTCTGCACGTGCCCTTCAGAGTCTGTTGACAACCAGTGGTTGAACCTAGATAATGGGAACCTGGACGGCGAGCTCGTTCAATGCAGAGAGCATGTGTCAAATCTACCATTAGGCTATGATGAAATTGTCCAATGCTATCGGCCACCCTCCCGTTCTTAGTTTTTACCATTGTCCCATTCGGAGCGCGTACCAAACGTTAAGCGAACCCCGCACATGCAGACGGTTGAGAGGAGGCAGAATAGAACTGGTTACCAATTATTTCTACATCTTTAAGTGCAGTTAAAACACAGATAGCGTCGGTCAAGTTTAACGACTGTGGTTTTACAGGAGTGGCTTGCTTCTGGGATAGGGCGAACAGTGAACAAACAAAACAAGACTCGTTGTAACCTGCATCTCATGTAAATTTTTTGATTGTGCCCAGCCAAATGTTAGTGGAAAATGCACCTTCATCTTCATTAGGGGATGAGATCCATTTGCTGGATATTGCATCTAATGTTTCGGTTAGGTGTGGTGGATTAATATCGTCAGGTGTGGGAAGTGGAAGTACCTCGAGGTAGAAAGACCCACAGGGATCTTTCCCAGTAACCCATGCACACACAACAAAATAACCTTGATCAGTGGTTGGGCGTTTCTTAGTGTCAGTAACATTGCAGGTGAGGAGAAATTGATTCTCTGCATTGTTAATCTATGGGTTAAATCTGTGTCATCTCCAGGAACCGTGTGACCCCAATTAGGTTTACTTGTATGCCAAACAGCATACGCCCATGAATGACATACAGGCCCCAATCTAGGATCTGCTACCATAGATACATAGCATATGTAAATTTCTATCAGTCCCCACTGTGACTTCCCACCCACGCACAGAAAATAGTTGCATGGTTGGAGCATAAAAGTGGACGTGGTGTTAACTATTACAGTGATGTTAGGTCTGTTAAAGTTGTTGTACTGTGATCGCCATTGATGTCTGAACCTAGAATAAAGTGAACGTTGCTCCCGACGCCTTTCCCCCTCCCTGCTACGTAAGTGTCTTCAATGTATGTGGGTGCATCAGTAGTATCAGGAAAAGAGGTGTTGGAACAGACGGTTACTTTAGTCAGTGGTTTATCATACAGTGCTAACATCCAAAATCCAAAAACAATCCCTATTGTAAGGAAAAACATTAAGGCAACAAATAAAACATCTTCACGGGTTGGTGATAGGAACCTTATCAGTCTTCTCCTGCCTGCCTGCTCCATTTTGTGTGTCCGAGCAGGCTGCTGTGCTGTGAGCGTCAGAGGAATGTCTGTGATACACTCTGAGTGTCAGCTCTGGAGGATGAGTCTCAGAATGACTGTGTACATCACTGCTGTCTTTTGCAAAAAAGAAGTTGTTAGCAGTACGGTACCAGTTTGGTTGATCAGGTTTCTTTTCTCTTTGATGTTCTCATCAAAGAAAACTCTTCTTTTTCTGCTGCTATAGGGTGGCACAGAAAACGCCGTTCTATCAGGCCTGCCCTATTTCTCCCTTGTAGGTGACTAAGCAGCGGTCTGCTCGTCACTTGTTGCAGGTTCTGGAAAAATACCTGCTCCTTGTCCTGGATCTGGAACCTTTCTGCAATGGGCCACGTGAATCCACGTAGCTCTCTCAGACCCCTTTATCGCTGTGTGCGTGGTCAGGAGGATCTGGTATGGTCCTTGCCAGTGTTTTGACTGCCAGTTCTTCCTCCTGAAGTCCTTCACCACCACAAAGTCCCCGGGTTGGAGTTTGTGCAGGGGACCCTCAGCCGATTGAGGTAGCGCTGCAGAAACCTGGACTCTGATGGCAGAAAGGGCAGAAGAGAGTTGCGTGCAGTAACTTAACATGTCATGCTCACATAGAGCCGTTGTGGGCAGGGGAGCCTTTGGTGGTTCTGTCCCTACCTGTGGTGGGCGGCCAAATAGAATCTCATAAGGGCTAAGATTCGACCGAGCCCTTTTTCGCATCCTCATGTACATAAGCACAATTGGAAGTGCTTTTGTCCATGGGTGATTCGTCTCTGCACAGCATTTAGCTAACTTTGTTGTTATTGTACTATTTTCTCGCTCGATGGCGCCCCCTGATTGCGGTCTGTAAGCGCAGTGCTGTCTAAGGTCAATGCCAATATACAGGCTTATCTGTGTAATGGCAGTGTTTACAAAATGAGCCCCATTGTCGCTCGACAGGCGGTTTGGTAAACCCCATCTGGGAATGATTTCTGTCATTAGGGCTTTTGCCACCACTGAAGCTGTTTGTTTTGAGGCAGGAAACACTTCAATCCATTTGGAAAACATGTCCACCATGGTCAAGGCATACTTTTTACCTTCAGATGGCGATAGCTCTATGAAGTCCATCATCACATGCTCAAATGGTCTCTCAGGTGGTGCGTGTCCTGCCTGTTGTGTAACTGTTATTGGTCTGCCTATGTTGTTTTGTGTACATATGATACAAGCTTTACAAAATTTTTCTGCAAATGTTGTGAAACCTCTTGTGTACCATATTTGTGTTATCAATGCCATCATACTCCCTTTTGACACGTGGTCTAACCCATGTATCAACTTAGCAAAATGGGAGAAGAAGTGTTGAGGAAGACAGGGCTTGGAGTCTGGGCCTAGCCAGGCCCCAGAGTTAAAGGTGCACCCTGCAGCTTTCCACTGCTGTCTTTCCTGTGCTGTAGCGTGTGTTTGCATAGCAGCTACAGAGTCTGGGAGTGAAAAATGTTCAAGGTCTTGCGTATCTGAGACCAAAGTGTCAACATGAGATAAGGGCTGGTGTGCAGCTGTTTTAGCGGCTGCATCTGCATCGTTACCCCTAGAGACAGGGTCTGCAGCTCCAGTGAGTGCAGAGCATTTGCATATAGCTACTTGTGATGGAAGCAGGATAGCAGTCAAAAGGTCATTGATCAAGTGATGATGCAAAATAGGCTTACCATCCAATTTCAGGAAATTTCTGTGTTTCCATAGTGCACCAAAATCATGTACAACCACGAAAGCGTACCTTGAATCCGTATAGATGGTAACGGATGAGCCCTCAGCCAACTTACATGCTTCAGTGAGGGCAACGAGCTCAGCAGCCTGTGCAGATAGATGTTTTGGGAGAGATTTAGCAATTAGTGTGGCTGTATCTGAAACCACAGCAAATCCTTCCTGTCCCTGGCCTGTTTCCGGGCAGCGAGATGCTGACCCGTCCACGTACAGAATAGCATCTGGGTTCTGTAATGGAATGTCAAAAAGGTCAGGATGAGGAGTACACGTGTGCTGTAATTCAGCCAAACAGTCATGTGGCTCACCTTCCCCTGGTGTAGGCATGAGAGAAGCAGGGTTAAGGGTAGTACAACGCTTAACAGTTACGTTTGGCATGTCCAGAAGACAGGTGTGATATCTTGGATAACGTGCCGCAGACAAATGGGAAGATTTTTGCTCGAGTAGAATCAGAGAGACAGCATGTGAGACTAGCAGTGTGAGAGGGGCGTAGCCCACAATGTCCCTGGAGGTAGCCAAAGCTTTTTCAGCAGCTGCTACAGCTCTGAGACAAAGCGGAAGACCCGCAGCAACAGGGTCTAATTTCGCGGAGAAATAGGCTACCGGTCGGAGTCTGTCTCCATGCGGCTGCAGAAGGACAGACGTCATGCATCCTAAGCGTTCATCCACTGTCTGAGTGAAAGGAAGGTTAGGGTTAGGCAAACCTAAGGTTGGAGGACTCTGAAAGGCCATTTTGAGATTTACAAAAGCCTGATCAGCCTCCACATTCCATGTCACGCGATCATGCGCAGTCAGATTTTTACCGTGAATCAGATCAGCTAGTGGCTGTACTAGCTGAGCGTAGTTTGGGTTGAAAACACGACAATAAGAACACATGCCCAAAAATGACGTCATTTGTTTCTTAGTCACAGGTTTAGGGAGGGAAACTATTGCCTCAATGCGAGATGGAGACAAGGTTTTCCCTGCTTTAGAGATGTCATGGCCCAAAAAATGAACATCTTCTTTTACAAATTGTAATTTCGACAGGCTTGCTTTGTGGCCTTCGGCTGCAAGATGTTTTAACAATGCAAAAGTGTCATGTTCGCACTGTTCCTTTGTGGGACTCCCCACCAGACAGTCATCTACGTATTGTAAAAGACCGGACCCAGGTAAAAGGGTCAAACTTACAAGGCTCTCTCTCAGAGCCTCATTGTAGATTGTGGGAGATTCAGTGTACCCCTGGCAAAGGCGTGTGAATGTGTAGAGCTTACCATCGAAGAGAAAAGCAAACCAGAATTTACTTTCTTTGTCCACTGGAACGCTGAAAAAAGCGTTAGACAAATCGACAACAGAGAAAAACTTAGCATCCCCAGGAATCCCCTGTAGAATTGTGTACGGATTGGGAACGTTTGGTACACGCGCATGGACCGCTGCATTTACTGCTTTTAGGTCCTGAACAATTCGCCACTCGACAGGACGACCCTTGTCTCGGATTTTTTTTACAGGAAAAATGGGTGTGCGCACGGGAGAATCTGGACACGGAATAATTACCCCAGCGGCCAATAAGGAGTCAAAAACAGGTCTGATTCCGTCGATTGCTTCCTGTTTTAGTGGGTACTGATGTTTTTGGGGCCTGAAGTCCGAACGTGGTGTGATGACCACAGGCTGGCAGTTTTTAATCAAACCCACATCATATTTCTGTGCTGCCCAGAGGTGGCTCGGTACCTGAGAAAGCAGAGGAGAAATGTCAGTGGGCAAAATATCACTTGTGCTCTGTAGGTAAGTGTGTGTTGCAGACACAGGATTACTCAACTGGTAAACGCTGCGGGTGCAAGACACCTGAAATGATAAAAGTCTCCTGCAGCACCCCGTCGAGGGAGAGAAGGAGACTCCGATATCCACGGCGTCAGTCCAGTCAGTCAGTTTGTCACAGTCCAGTACAAAAAGTCCCAAGTCTCTCCATTGATCTGTTGGAGATTTACACAAAGAAATATGAGCATGTGAGTGAGGGACGCGGAAAAACTTTCTCTGTTCTTCCGTCAAGTTCACTGATATTGCATATTTGTTATCATGCCAATACAGATAAGTACACTCAAGCTCATCATTTAGGTCAACAAAAAATGTATCAGTGTATTCCTCATCTAGGTCTGGTGCTGCAAAAGAAGTACAGTGTAGATCTGATGCCTGCATTACCTCAGCTGTGGTGGACACGAAGCATCGTGCTTCTGTCAGTAATTCTTCAGCCTGACAGAGGGAAACCCACCATTGAAAAATGTACAAAGATGTGTGTGTGTTGGTTCTGACATAAAAATGTCAGACATGTTGTCTTTACTAAGACGTATGACTTTGAGACCGGTTGAGGTTGGAACTACACCTATTCCAAACTCACACATGAGGTCTCTTCCTAAAAGATTTACAGGGCACACAGGAGAAAGCAGGAATGAGCATTTTGCCTTTCTATCGGGTGTGGGGTCAGTAGGGTCAGTGTGCACACAACTCATGGGTGTAGTAAATTTTTCTGGGATCACTGTGCCGCTAGCACTTTTAGAAAAAACTTGTCTACCCGAAAGTTTTTGACCTGGGAACAAATTTTGTATCAAAACTGAATTAGTTGCCCCGCTGTCCACTAGAAATTCAACTGGTTTCCCTTGTACATTCAACACTGTAGTGGGCATTTTCTTATAAGTATTGGATGAGTACATAGAATAAGTCAGAGTGCTTTCCCTAATTTGTTTTTGTTCAAGATGTTGTGTAGCATCTAATACAACCTGTCTGTTGTGTGGGGAAAGTAGATGTGGCGTGCGAGGAAGCGTTTCTTCATTGCGAGCATGTGTGTGTGTGTCTGCATTACCTTCCTCAAGCGTTGTGAACACGGATCTCATCCCTTCTGCACCACCACCACCACTCCCCTCCCCCTCAGCCAGACAATCTGCGTGTTGGCTGTTGTTGCCCTGGGTCTGCTGTTGTCCGTTCTGACCGTTCCATGTGGGGTTAGGACAGTTCTTTCTCCAGTGTCCTTTCTGGTGACTCGATCGGTCTCTCGATCCCCAGAGGGAATACGGCCACGTCCACGTCCATGCCCTTTTCCTCTGCCTCTGCCTTTTTCCCGGCCTCTCTGTTTTCTGCTTGCCAGGTCTGCCACAGTGTTCATGAGTGTCAGCTGAGCCTCATCATTCTTTTCACGCCTTTGTTTCTTTTCTTGCTTAGCTGAGAGTGCCAGGACTTTCTCCGCATGTTCTGCGTATCTGACGATGTCAGTCAGTCGTGCATCTTCCACACCAATGCACGATCTGATTACCTCGTCCCTGATGTCTGGCAGGAGTCCCCTCATGAATGCGTCTTTTAGATGTGATTCCCACGACCCGATAACAACTCCCAAATCATCTGGCCGTGGGATTCCGCTGTGTTGTTGGAAGACTTCATTCATGCGGAAGTAGAATACATCTGTGGGCTCATGTGGCATCTGTCGGGTGTTGTTTATACGAGTCATGTCAGTACGGTCTGGAAAAGTCTTTTCAAGGCCGAGTACCAGTGTCACCATCGCATTTTTGTAGGGTACGTTGGTGGGGTCGTTTAAGTCAAAGTGTACCAAGACGGGATCAGTGTCCTGGTCGGCCGGAAAGTACTGTTTGATTCTAGCATATTCCACTGGGCCCAGATTGTGGAGCAAGATTTGTCTTACTTCATGCACAGTGGGTGTTAAAGTCTCAAGAAACCTAAAAAGGCATACGCCGAAGCGTTTGCCAGAGTCTTTGCATGGAGGCAGGTGCTCGGTGGATCTTTTGAGGTCAGATTCTGTCAAAAGTCGGTATATGAGACCCACTCCGGTTGCTGTCGGGACCTGGAAAATTGGACAGGAGAGCTCCACTTTTTCTTCCTACGTCTTTTCTGGTGGTGGAGGAGCTGTCGCTTGTACCACAGCGGCAGCACTTGTGGATGGCTGTTCAGCCCTGCTGTGGCCTGCCTGTTGCATGGCTCTCGTCTGTGTTTGGAAAGGCACTGCTGTGGGCCTAGGTGGTGCTGAGGCTCCTGCTGGTTGGGCTGAAGCTTCGTCGGGCGGTGGGGGGTATGGGGGTGGTGGCAGCACATCCAGGATCAGATCAGCGTCACTTAAGCTCGGATAGAGAGAAGGAGAAAAATCAGTAAGAGGCTTCTTTGCCTGTACTTCATCAGTGCTATTCATTTTCAACAATGACATATGTTTCTGTATTTGTTTACTTTCCCTGGTTTCTGCTTCTTTCATCCATAAGTTAAAACACTCCTTATTTTTTTCAACTTGTTCTAATTCACTCGTCTTAATTTTGTCTTTCTTTCTCAGTTTTTTCTCTTTTTCCTCTAATTCCTGTCTTAACAGTTTGAGTTTGTACGTGCTAAAAGACCCATTTTCAGGAAAACCGTAAGTCTTGGACCAATACGGCAGACACTCCAGGCTTTTTGAGCCGTATTTTCGCACCATGTCATCCACCACGGTTCCCGTAGGGACGTGTGACCCGGATCGCCCCGATCCGTTACCCATTTTACTGGGAAGAAGTACTTCTATCCTACTTACAATTGTCACTGTAAGGCCAGGTTTCTATCTTATTTCGGAAAAACCCAAGCACAAAAAAACCTAATAAAATCTAATAAACAGTTTCTGAAAAACTGTTTATTAGATTTACTTCAAAACTTAATTAGATTTGTCCCCCGAAAATCTATAAAGCAAAGTCACACCCGTGGGTGGATCAGTTTTATGGTGCAAAAACACTGCTGGAATTTTCACAATTATGTATCTAAACAACCTTAAAAATACCACAAAAAACTATACAAACAGCCCCAATGTTTATCTCAGTGTCCAACGTCAGTATTTGTTTCTGTATTTTACTACAGCCAATTCAAATTACTCAATTTTAATTTGAATTAGAGTGTGATCTTACCCTGCTGCGTGGAATTGCTTCCGTCGGTTCTTTTTGAAGATCAGTGTGGAGTCAGAGGAGTCCTCCGCGGTTTCTGTCCCTCTCTCTCTGAATGCTTTTTGGGCGAGGTAGAGGCGAAGATCGTTTGATCTCGGATTGCAGGTCCTCAGTCACACACGGAGCCACTCTCATCTGTCTCTCCACTCGATCCCATCCTCGTCGCCATTCTATTGTGGAAGTTTCCTTTGCAGCAGGGGGGGAGATGTTGATTTCAAAGTTTAGTAAAATGAAACAAATAACACAGAACTGAGACTAAACTAAGTTGGGTTTTTGTATTTATTAAAAGATATATTTTGCAAAATAGGAGGAATACAGTTTCACAAGAAGCACGTAGCTCAGTGTGTAAAGGATTTGTCAAATGAGTAGAAGGAAAGAGTGAGCTTAAATGCACATTGAGAAAAGGGGAGTGACATTTGAGCACATTCTTACAAACAATAAAGATGGTAACCTTCTAGACCTTTCTTTCTGACGCCAGATAAGATATAGGTCCAGTACTGGCATTTATCAAAGAAACACAGGCATGCGTCATAAATTCACTTCATCTAATCCTCTGTTCCTTTCTGCCCCAGCTGGGGTCACGCTCCCCGTACATCTAAACAGACAAGAGGGGACCGGAAGGGGAGAGGAGGATATTAGAGTTGTGGCCTTGTGGGTTATCTGTTCACACAAAGGGCATACACCTTCCTCTGAGAATCTCAGTCTCTGAAGTATAAACAACCTCCAATCCACATGCAGTAATGCACATGAACTGTCGTTTATATTGGTGTATGAGAATGCAGTGTGCTGAATAAAAACATAAGGATTATAAAGAATAAATGCTTAAATGTGATTTTACCATTACATAGGCCTATGTATGCTGCATGTATGTAGAATTTAGTAATATAGTCAGTTGATACCAGTTATCAGTAGCTATTGGACATATAGGGAAAATCAGAGTGCAATAAACATTTACAAAAAAACACTTTAACCAAAACAAACAACTAGTCTGATTTTTTTTTTTAATTTTCACCTCTTCAGGTCGACCCGCAGGGCAGCCCCCCTCCTACCCCCCTCCCCCAGTGCCGGCAGTATCCCAGCTCCGTCAAGACTCCAGTCCGGGTTTCCACAAAGGCCCGCCTCCTGCCATCCCGCCTCTACACAGAATCCCGACCAGCCCACTCCCCAAAAAACCCCCGCCCTCTGTCCCCCCTCCCTCCATACTGAAGGAACCCAACAAAGGCCCGCCCCCTCCTCTGCCCTTTGCCCCCCACCTGCACAGGTCCATTTCCCCCACCCCGCCGCCTCCTCCTCCCCCCAACGCAAAGAAAACTCTTCAGAGCAGGTTGGCATCAGTGGGGGGGCCTGGGAACGATAAGAGAGACTGGAGGCCTCTGCCGGGCGTATCTATCCAAACCCCCGCCACTCTGCCAATCTGTGACCAATTAGAGAGCAGGATGGTCCTAAATGGTCCCGCCCACCGCTCCCTTAATGCTTTAGGGAGCCAATCAATGGGCAGCAACCACCACTGGGAGACGAGCAACCACCACAGCCTACCTCCTCAGTTAAATATTGGAGGGGCTAACCTCAGACCTGTGATGTCAGACGCCCTGTCACTCAACAAGACGCCCCCCGGTCACCCGCCACTGCCTGGCCACCCTCCACTCTCTCCTCGATTTAAAGCTGGACTACTAAATAAGCCACCGGTACCTAAACCTCCTCCGCCAACGTTGAAACCCCCGCTGCCTGCAGCCAAGTCCAAGCAGCCAGGCACACCACTTCAGTAAGTTGAATTCAAAGCACACAAAATAACACAGATATATAACACAAAAGGTAAATCTGGTTGAAGCAGCAGCACTAAGGCTTTGTTTTCCCCCCAGAAGAGCATCACCAGACGGCCAAAGCTTCCGTTCGCTGGGAGACGAGACGCCCGCAGACTTCAGGAGGAAACGAGACTCGTCCAAACACAGCGGAGGAAACGACTCCGATGAGGACTATGAGAACGTAAGAGAGACTGAAGTGATGTGACAACTGACACTGACTTTCACTACGGGCCTCTCAAACACATCATGTATAGATGCTTTATTCCGCGTGCAGACTACAAGACTCTAAGTCAAATGCGGCTCATTCCACCAGATTGTTGTCACGTTTATGAGAAGGTGCACAAACTACACAACTTGTTGGGTTTAGGTATGAGGTCATGAGCCATTTTCTCAGGGGATACCCAGAGTCTCCTAGCAACCTCTTGGGTTATCTTCCTGCCTCAAAGTTTCTCCACAGGCTAGACTGCTTAAGGATGAAGCTGTCATGCTTTGGCCCTGGCCATTTGATCACAGCATTTGTTATAATAAGGTCAGCATTACATACAATCCGGGCGTTAATTGAGTGAATGAACTACTCAACCAAGTTTGTCAATCTGGTAGAGCTTCTGACGGGTCATGTTTTGTTGCTCATGATTAGTTGGAAACATTACATAATCGTTAAAGCGCTGACATAATGAAAGAGCGATTGCTCTTATTGCAACACACATAGTGGATTTATGCACTTGAATTGAATCACTTACCAGGTTTTGAAATGATTCTGTAGCAAAATACCGTAGTGCCAGACACACTTATAGAGAAGGACCGAGTGCCTCGTTTCTGTTCCGTTTCATGTTGTAATTCAGCTGCCAGCAAGTCGGTAATTCGCAGCATCTCCGCTCGTGAAAAAACGCGTATACAAATCAAGATCATCATCCATATTCAACGGGTGTAATCCATCCCGGAGAATGCGTTGCCGACGCATAACAGCCGGTCGCTCCTCCTCGTCCTCCAAGTTATCCCAACTTTCAAAATGATGCACCACGACAACAGATTTTACGGAGGACTTTACACATACTGTACTAATGGCAAGGTGTAAGATTTATGTTGTAACTTAGGACAACGTTGGAACTATTTCAACTGGTGCAACCGTTAACATGTTAGTAGCACACAAACTCCGACCTAAGTTAGAACTTACGTTTAAACTAGTCTACGTTTGAATTTACGCATAGCTTGTGTCAGACTTTAAGACTAAAGTCTGACACTATCTCACATCTTAAGACTAGCTGTCATAATGTCACTGAGTTTTTAGTCACAGACTATACAACAAGATTTAATACTTTTGATAATATCAAACACATTTGATATTGTTGGAACGTCTAGATGGACAAAAGACTGATTTAAGATGTGGCCGGTTTGTTCAGTTGGTAGACCGGGCGCACATATGTAGAGGTTTATTCCTCGACGCAGAAGGTCCAGGGTTCGAGTCTGATCTGTGACGGTTTCCTGCATGTCTTCCCCCCACTCTCTCAGCTTTCCTATCCATTAAAGGCAGAAATGCCCAAAAATAATCTTAAAAAAAGACTTAAGACCGCTCAGATTGAATTTTATGACCACCTTACACCAAACGATTGAGACGACGGGAGCGCGCCCCGACTCTCAGAATTTCATTCCGATATTGGAAATTTGTCTGCAACAGCGGAATTGCTTGAAAAGTCGTTTAGTGTCGATGACTGGATTCAATTCTTGTGGCATTACAAGAAAACCATGTAAGAGATCGCTGAGATTGCCGAAGACAGGGCTAAAATGGATACCTGTAACTTAAATATTTCTACAACTACAAAATCTTTGAGAAACAATTCAATTTCTCAAACTGAATTTTGTGCATTTCTAAATCTCAATATCTTAATGACCTATATTTGAGCCAATATCAGTGCTTCAATAAATACATTGTGTTTAACCAGGTGTTTCTATCTGCAGATGCAGCTGCCAGACTCCGTGTTCATTGATACGACTGAATCCAGCTTCGTAGAAAAGTAAGGATACCCTTTTTTTGTAATATAGAGTTGAATAACTGAAATGTTCCTTCAGCAGGCTACAGCTCTGCTACTTTGCAGAACATTTCTGCCCTCTAGTGCTGTATTGCATGCAATTATTTTTTCAACATTGCCTTTATTTCCTTTATTTGTGAGGTAGTATGTAGTATGTAATCTGGTTCAGTCTTCATCTTTGCAGCGGTACTTCATCACAGTTCATAGCCATAAAGTAATCTGAAATAAGAGACACAATATTTAGCATGTGATAATGTTTTAACAGTATGTGTCTCTATTGATAACCTGTCACCTGTGATGGGTGTACCTGCAGGTTGTTCAGAGAGAGCCCCATCCCTCCACAGGATGGACTGTACGCCATCAGGAACTCAGGAACCAAAACATCAAAGGTAAAAAAAAAATAAGAGGTTGCTGTGGTCAGTGACTTAAAAAATGATGAAAATAATAATCTGCAGAAATGAGTGTCGCTACATAGAAACAGAGTGCAAGGCGTCATACTCTGATAACCACGCCCTCGGTAGGGGGCCACAATATGCAAGGGCTGAAACACTAGAAAAGTGCCTGCCTGGCGCGCCTGGGTAGCTCAACCTGGTAGAGCAGGTGCCCATATATAGAGGTTTACTCCTCGATGCAGCGACTGCGGGTTCGACTCCGCCGTGTGGCCCTTTACTGAATACCATTCCTCTTCTCTCCACTTTCATGTCTTCATCTGTCCTATGAAAATAGAGGCCTAAAATGCCAAAAAATCATCTTTAAATAAAAGAAAAAGAAAAGTGCCTGCCGGTAGCTAGCTAAAAACATCAGATTTAAGCATGTCAAAGGAGTATTTTAGCAACCTGTCTACCAGAGAGGACAACTTAGCTGTTAGTAAGCTAATGTTAGCTCTGTGTTAGCAAGCTAAGGCACCTCCAAACATAACACTGCATAGCTTTCTGAGTTATCCACATTCCACTATAACACAAGTTACAGACTGTGTAGAAAATGTTTTAGCTTCACTTACAGATATATAGTTAGCTTAAAACTGTCATTTGGATATTTGATTTGGTAACTAAATGCTTGCTGCACACGTAACATGGGCATGTCGTTATGTTATGGTGAGAATCCCAGTCTTTCTATTCATTCTCCTGATTCCTTACACCTGTATCAACTTTTGTCTTCATAAAATCTCTGTTTTTTTTTCAGTTCAGCAGCTTAAAAAAAAGAGCAATGGGTTATTTACCACGTTGGTAGTGAATTCCACCACACAGCAGCTTTTAGACATTTTTCTGTTGTTTGCTAGCAGACGGAATTGACCTCCACGCAATACAAATCAATGGAGAGCCATGAATTGTTTCAAATGTGCTCTGTCTCTATAGTCCTAACACTAGAACCAGCTACTACTCAATTATATTGTGTGTAGCAAATGGTAATGCTTACACGCTAAACTAATCTGGTGAACATAACTTTATACCTGCTAAACATCAGCGTGTTGTCATTGTGAGCATGTTAGCATGCTCATTTTAGCATTCAGCATTGTGTCTATGTACAGCCTCACAGCGCCGTTAGCATGGCTGTAGACCCTTTGTGCTGTTTGAATGACGTTTGGTGAATCACTCACAGGCTCTCCTCTTAGAGTGTATTTAGAGATGCTGAACAGTTAAACTCCGGCTCAGTGTTCTCTACAGAAAATATACAGAAAATTAATATTGTGTATATTAATGCTCTACCCTCAGCTCACTCTGTACGAAATAAATACTGAGCTCATTTATGTCCTCGTAGACACAGAGAACTTAGACCTAGTTCTCTAAATAGAAATATCACTCAACTATAGCAAAGTAGTCTTATTATTTTTTCTAAGAGAAATAAACCTACTTGCATGTACCGTACTGTGTAATATATCAAATTGTAGGCCTAATAATATTATAATATAATATTATATATTATAATTTAATATAATAATACTATTCACAAAAGGTAATTACAGATAGGCAGAAAGAGGAAACAGACTATCTATTGTTCTGAGATCAAGCATGGCATTAAAGTCAAAACATCACCTGTCACTGACAAATTGGTCCTAATAAAATCATTTGGTGTGTTTTCCAGGTGCTGGTGGTGTGGGATGTCAGTATAGCCAAAGCCAGAAACTACCGACTGTTTGAAGAGGTAAGAGACCTGCTGCTCTCTGGCGTTCTTTGACTTATTTATATATACAGTTATAATTATTTATGTGAAAATGTATGAGAAAAATATGCGATAACATTGTTGAATATCACGACAACCATATTACTTGCGATAAATAAACAAATTTTAAAATGTATTCAGTTCTGCATTTCTGCTGCTTTCATTATTCTTCTAAAAGACAACAAATTGCTTGTTGAAAAGGAAATCATTTCCAACATTCTTTTTTACAAATTGAACCATAAATTGAACCATAAATTAAATATAAAAGGGTACCACTGAAAAAAGTGACAGTTACATTTTAAAGTGCCGTTTTCTACTGATACTTTCTTTCAACTAACAAAAAATCTCTGAGTGTCTATCGCGATACGTCGCAGCCTTTCGCGGTGTGTGTATTGCGCCAGTTGATATCGCGACGACGATAAAAAAACGGTCATATTGTGCAGCCCTAGATGTAACATTTACATTACTAAAGTCTCCTGTTCACCGTGGGTGATTTATTTATTTTTTTTGCCAGAAGGACTGTGTGTTTCTGGACAATGAAGTCACCTTCCCCACCCTGGCAGCTGTGATCGAACACTACTACAGCCATCCGCTTCCTCACCACGGCTCGCTCTGCCTGCAGAAGCCTTACACAAAGACACTGGGCTTCTGATCTACACAGTCGATCCAAAGCAGAACGGAGAGTCAGGATGCGTCTCCGTCAACGACACGTGGAGATCAACTCGCTTGCGCAGATGAAATAACAGATCATACCTCTCACTGTTCAGTGGGAGAGACCTGCGGTTGCACCAGAATGCACAGCAAAGTTTCATGTTAAACAGCAAGGACAGTAACTTTCTGACTGCTCGGACATCATGGTGTTGTGTATGCAACTTATGTCAACTGTAATAACAAGACGAAGAAAAAAAAACATTAGCAATTAACAGTTAATGGAAAATTATTTAAAGTGCTCATATTATGCTTTTTGGCTTTTTCCCTTTCCTTTATTGTGTTATATATTTTTTTGTGCACGGTATAGGTTTACAAAGTGAAAAAGCCCAAAGTCCACCCAAAAGGGACTTACCATCTTCCAGAGAAAACACTGTTCAAAAACTGCTCCAAACAGCTCTATTGTAGTCCAGCCTTTACTTCCGTGATGAACGTGCGTCACTTTGTAACACGTGTTATAATGCTCGCCTAGCTGCTAGCGTGGCACTCCCTCATGCTCTGCAACTGACAAGCTAGCAGTGCTTACCTAGCTACTGAGCATGTGCGACTCCCAACAAAGATGGAACAGAAGTGAGATGTCTCACTCTGTAGCTAAAACAGAGAGCTCAACACACAGGGTGAAAAGAGGAGCTGCAGCAACGTGCAGTACAACAAAAATATGGTGTTTTTTGAAAATTAAACCTATTCTGGTACAACCTCTAAATATAATTATGAACCTGAAAATGAGTATAATATGAGCACTTTAACTCACTTTAAGACAAACTAGAATCATATCTTATCACAGCGAGCCATCGTCATCTTTTGTGCACTGACAAAATCAGCTACTGTAAACGTGTAAAGTACGGGTCAATTATTAAGGGAATATTTTAGTTTTGAAAGCGATAAGCCTGTTCTAAAATCTATCAAACTCTCTGGACCAGAAATCTTAAAAGGGGAACTACGCCCATTTCCAAACTTCATACATGTTATTCCTATTATCTAAGATAGTCCAAAACTAACATAAACAACTCTCTCCGAAATCCAACAACGAGAATCCTAAAAGTGGAATTTGTGTTGTCATCAAGTATAAAGTCTGGAACCGCTCCATAGACTAGAATTGGGACAGATGTAACACTGATGACACTGAGAGCTCCCAGGGGAATGTTTTGAGTATATGGGTAGATTTTCTGTTTCGGAACTGAGAACACTACGCAATGGGTAACGTAGAACGAGTGGGTCATTGTTAACTATATATATGTGGCCTTGACCAACTGCCATGCTTTGCTCGTTTGCAAGCCATGATGTCTCTCTCTTTCTCATGGGCGGACCAAATTCTCTGGGTGGGCAAAGCAGATAAAGGGGAGGTAACCTTGCTCCTTATGATGTCATAAAGGGAAGATTCCAGATTGGCCCATCTGAGCTTTTATTTTCTTAAAGGCAGAGCAGGATACCCAGGGCTCGGTTTACACCTATCACCATTTCTAGCCACTGGGGGAGAAGTGACATTTTCATGCCATGGGACCTTTAAAGAAATGCAAACAACCCAGAGCGTTTTTTTCTCCTATCCCAGAATGTATCAGTAGTGTAGCCGGCCCTTACTCCACAGCGCTGTGGTCTTGCAATGCGAGACCACCCTGTTTGGGGTTCAATTCGCAATAATGACCCGCTCGCTCAACATTATCTCGCTTATTACATGGCTACATACTAAAGATATCAATAATTTAACAGAAAACATTGATGTAAAAGTGATTTTATTGATTTGAAAATGGTCTTCCAGAGTGTATGATCTGTGTATGAACTGTCCATAGCTGTTTTGCATAGCAGTGGTCTGCTATGCAGAGTAATAACAGACTGTAGAATAACTGACCAATCAGAATCGAGTATTCAACAAAGCCGTGTTATAAAATAGAATAACCTCATTTGGGTAAAAAAACAGAGGACAAAATCTAAGTCTTGTTGTTTATGGAGCAGTTCCAGACTTTATACTTGATGACGTCACAAGTTTGACACTTCATGTGGTTTTTGGCTTTGAGATAGAGTAGCGCATGTTCACACATCTCGACTAACCTCTGCGAGGCAATGGAAATAACATATTGGAATTCTTGATTCAGGCAGTGTTCCCCTTTAATTAACTGGACGCCGGCTCTGCTTTTGAAACTATCCTGCTGCTTTATGCCATCTGAAGACACAGGGTTAACAGGAGCGTGTGAAATGATCATGATGAAGCCCAATCCAAGACAGTGTGGTCAGATGCATGTGATGTATTTTGTCCACAGAGGGGCGCCATGACATCAAATACCAAAAATCCAATCCAGCTTCATGTAGGATCCTGAGAGTCTGTCTCTGACATGTGTTTACCTGCAGTTCCTTTGGGTCTGTCCCAATGGCCACTCTCTATACTCGGGAGAAGTCAAGTCCCTTATTTTAACTCCAACTGAACTGAAAAAACAAACTCACACTTAGAAACCATGTTATCTTTTGAATGATTTCTGGTTTATTTTAAATCACAAAAGAAAAAAATGTTTTTACAATGTCAAATGTGTGCTATTATTCCAATCAATATGAATATATGTTTGATATTTAAGAGATAACCATCTCTGAAAGTTCAGCGCCAACCGCATATTGTTTGGACAGGAATCGTTTTTAGGCTGAATCCAACATGTCAGAAAAGTTCAACTTTTTTGTGTCTGTTCATTTTTGGCAGCCCTTAAACTAACTTGTGGGTGCATTACTGCCAACATCTGGACTGGGGTGGGACTGTGGTGAATTGTGGGAGACACGTACCTCTGAATATCCCTCTGAAGCTGTGATGGGATAATAACTGTCCTACTAATTGGTGGCGCATGGCAAGCGCTTAAGTGTTCCAATAGTTTGGGTTTGGGATGGACCAATCTTATATTCTCATCATGTGACCCAAGACGATTCCAATCGGACGACTTTCAGGACCAAACCACACAAACTTGTGTCATCCCAAACGTATTTAAATATTACACAAATCTTCAGCCTCTTGCCCAGACTTTGTACCTCTATTATCTCTGTGTAACCTATTTAGTGTGCAGAACACATGCACATCTTTCTTGTCCAAGTGCAGAGTCCAAAAACTAATTTGTGATTTATGCTGTGACTTGTGACGCCTGAAGTTGTACTTTTTTCTTGCGAGTCCTTCAGTTTGGCATTTAGCACCATAAATGGTGCTAAATGCCAAACTGAACATAAAGACATTCAAATTTGATTTGTTTCTCTATTGCAAAAATTTTGACATTCTGCAAATTTATAGTTTGTAAACCACTGACTTTAATGCTGTAAATCACTATATTTATATGTAAATTCTGTATGTACTGTAAAAAAAACATCTGTAAAAATGTAAATATGTTTTCTACCAAAATATATGTTGAGACTTTATAAAGGATAAGTCAGAGCCTCCTGCTGATTGCCTTTTCTAAATTTCTGTATCAAAATGTTTGAGCTTACTGATTGTTCTGTAAAGAAGTTACAGGTTTGAGCCTCATAACGCACAAACAAACAGCCGTCTGAGCTTGAGAAAGACAATACTAGAAACTCATCCAATGTAAAAATGATATATTATTTTGATTAAAGCTATAGTGCGCAGCTATTTTATGATAATGAACGTCCGTTAACATTCAAGCCATGGCCAAATAAGTTGCTACAAAGCTAATTAAGACTATCAGGTCCACACAACTCTCTCTGTATTTCTCAGTAAGGCTGTGTTCAGAAACAACAGCAGTTCACGGCAGTTTGTGAAATGGTCACGTTATTTAATCTATTGATTCGTGTGCACGGGCACGTTTTTCTCATTTTTTTTCGTGGTGGCCAGCATGAAACTTTAAATTAATGTATTTCAATGGGAAGCATCTATCGTGATCACAGCACAACTATGGTAGCGAGTAGTATGAAATGAGTATTGGTTGGGGTGGTGGATGGGTCAACCAACACAGGACTTTTCACGTTTTGTGTCCCCGTTGTTGTTTTCCCTAAACACAACCGTCCTGTTATTGTCGCGCGTCCCCAAGAGACCGCGGCCATCTCCCGGCTTGTGACGTGTCCTTTGCCCATTCTTCTTTTCCTAAACCCAACCTCCGCTGACCTGTTATTGTCGCACGTCCCCCAGACACCGCGGATCGTGTCCCAGCGTACGACGCGTCCTTTCCCCATTCTTCTTTTCCTAAACACAACCTCCGCCATCCCGTTGTTGTCGTTGCGTGTCCCCCAGAGACCGTGGATCGTGTCCCGGGGTGTGACGTTTGCTTCCCCCGTTCTTCTTTTCCTAAACCCAACCTCTAAAATATTAGATAAACGTGTTCTTGTACACAAATCAATAGATTAAAAATGACGTGACCATTTTACGAACTGCCGTGAGACTGTGTTGTCAGAAACTGGTGTAGTCTAGTGACATTCGCGTGCAGAAGCTCGAGTGAAAATAATTACCTCTTCTAAAGCTCCCATCATGTTTTTTTTTTTTTCCGGTTCACCGAAGGCTTGCGTCATGTCAACACATTCTCACTCCCGTCGCGTCAAAGAGCGACGCTTGGTCGGGTGCCTTTGGTGTTTGTTATCGACGCAAAAAGTCTCCTTTAGCGTCATACACACGTTGTTGGACAGGACTCTTGGCGTCCCTTTTTGACGCTCTGAGTCGGGACGTACGTTTAACTGACATGCTGATAATCTGAGTTGAGGGATCTGAATTGGCACGGGGCAAGACCAAGATGCATCCCTAAAGTCAGGAAACAACAGCTGATAAATACAAGGGGTGTGAACTTTCACTGGTCTCACGATTCAATTTGATTACGGTGATCCTGTCAACGATTCAATATCATGATGCATCACGATGCGTCACCTCAATATTATTATATTCAGTCCTTCCAGAAAAATGCGGAGTTTTTTTGTGATTGTTGCGGGCAACAATCCTTGATTATGCGGCACGTTTTCTTAAAAAATGCGATGAAATTGCGGGAACTTGCAAAAACTGCGGTTTCATCATGGCTTCATCGCGGGGTGTGCAGCTTTTCGATGATGTTCACGTCGCGTAATTACATCACTTCGTAACGTTCCCACGACAACAGGGGAAAATGGCTGCTCTTGTGTGAAGTAAACATAACATTTTTCAACTTTCTGCTAAGATATATGTGACTTTTTTGCAATGTAAATGCGGGGATTATGAAATCATGCAAGCCCTGCATATTCTGCGCGGAAATCGGCAATTTATGCGGCGACAGTGCGGCGTATTTGAAAAAATGCGGCCCCCGCATAAATATGCGGACTTTGGCTGATTATGCATTGAATTATGCGATCGCATAATCTCGTTTTTCTGGAAGGACTGTATATTACTACACATGGTTTTCATGGACAAATTCAAGCAGTCGGACATATATGAAATGAAAATGAAAACCCTTTTTATCGTATCTGCTCTTGAGAAAGACACTTCCTGAATGTAGCGGAGTCTGAACACAAAAGGACAAAAGGCAGATACAAAAAAAAAGCAGCGAGCGGAAAAATCAACAAGCAACATCCGTAGGCGATAACCGACTATGGTCTGTCACTGCGTCGATGCAGAATCGTCCAGGTCCGCATGGCGATGCGTCGATGTGACGATTCATTTCTACGCCCCTAATTAATACCAGCTGTGCCAGCTGATTAGTGAGCATGTGAACATAATCACGTCGACATCTCTCTCACTGTCGAGTAAAGACTTGTGTCGCTGTCTGTGGTGCTGAAACACCCTTATGTACCAATCAGGGCACACGGAGATAATGGCTCCGAACTGACCAATAAACTGTGATCCACCCATCCATGAAATAAGTTTCATCTTCATAGATATCTTCACAGCTACACATTCTATTTTAATTTCTTTTTGTGACATTTTCATCATGCTTCGTTCCACGGTCACTGTGTTTTTTTTTATAACTGTGACTTATTTTGGTGTACCAATCAGTGTAATCATTTCTCACAAGGTTCTAGCTCATTTTGGTGGTACTAAATCAGAGCGGAACCTCCTCTGCCTTCTCTGCCACTTTCTCAAAGGGCTAAGAAATAGAGGAAATAGAAATACTGAAGAGAGTGGTCTACCAGCTCTCCTTCGCAGAGGGATAAAGTAACTCCCCCTTTGGCTACAAACCTCTTCAGAATCCTGGCCCAGATTTGGGCACGATTATTATCTGCTTTCAGCCGGTGCTAAGAGCTTCCTGGTGAGATGAGGATAAAACTGTTTGGTCTGAGTCAGTGTTGATATCTGTAGGCTGTGTGCAATTCTCTGCCTTATAAATGTCGCTTCTCAGCTGGATTTGAACATACAGAGACATTTCTTTTTTGAAAAACTAAAACCCTGCCAGTGTTTTTGTTTTTGTTTTTTTTTAACCATCTGGAGCTGAGTTCCTTCAATTTTTATCCCCCTTCTGTTCTAGATGAATCTCTGTTTAGCTTGTTTTTATATAACCAACTGTAAAGCTGCTGTTTCATTGCCCTGCTGGGCACTAACCTAACATTTCTCTCTGCGGTCCTGCTGTGAGCAACTCTGCAAGGACAAGTTTAACAAAATGTAATATGTCTAAGTCATTTCAGGTAAAGCCTTAACTTATTTATTTATTATTTTCAGGACAATTCACATTTGATGAACACGTAAAAAGTGCCAGATTGTAGCCGAAGGGCTAATTTCCATCTGTAGTCCATTACAATAAAAAGGACAATAGATACACAGCAGCAACATTTGCTAATAATTCATTAGTAAATGTTAAAACAGAGACACAATATATATTGTGTCTCTGTATATATATATATACACATATATATATATATATATATATATATATATATACTCTCATATCTGTTGCACTGCTCCTTTGCTAAGACAGGAACCCCTTGCTGACTGCATAACAGTCATACGATATATATTTTTGTATCTAGGGAAAACCTTGGAATACTGCCACAACATTTACAGGTTAACATGATGTGGGGGGGTGAAGTTGCTTAAAAGGAGCCATCTGGTGCTGTAAATGTTCACCTTGGGTTTTGTGCATGTTGACACTATGCAGTGACATCAATCTGCCATGTTTAATTAGAGATTTTTGACTGCGCAGAAAATCATTAACCCTTGTGTTGTCCTCGGGTCAAATTTTTTTATATCGGAAATTTGGGTTTTTTTCAACTAAAATGCCCCAAAATAACTTGTATGCAACCCAACATTCTTCACAGGTAAAATTAATGATTACCTCCATTGAATTTTGGTTGTTTTATTCAATGTCATAGCATTTGAATGTTAAAATGGTTTTAAAACAGCATCCTGACTAAATGTTGACATAAACCAGTCTGTGATTCACTCAACATCCTCTGATCTCAACTATTAGTCAAAATAATTCCTAATATCTGCTTTTTTATAAACTCAAAAAATTGGTATAATGTCATGTAAATTAGGTTTATTGACCATTATTTAAAAAAGAAAGTTGAAAAGAGGGACAAAAACGTTTGAAAAAAGCGCCAATAAATTTGGAAAAAGCGCCAAAAAAAGATAATTTTCAATTTTGTCCCCGGAAGGAAATCTAGTTCATGGTCGACGGGAAAACAACACAAGAGTTAAGCTTCTCAAAAGCAACCAATCAGCTTGCAGCCAATGCAGACTGGCTACAGTCACAGTGGCGTGCACAGTTAAGTTTTGTTTTTATTTGAAAGCATTTTTAAACCATGGTATCTCTGTACTCTAACAGGACCCTAAAGTCAGAGGCCAGGTGCCTCTTTTCAGCCAGTGTGTCCTTTTGGTTAGTTTAAGCCACTCTAGGCGGTTTCACATTGCATATTCTTAACCCAGGGCTATCCTTAGTTGACCCTGGGGTAACTTACTGCAGTCCCCACAAAAGACATTTTTCAACCGAAGAAAGTCTCAGTTTGTCGTATGACCAGTTAGTTTTGTGTGAAACCGCTCAGTGAACGCAACACATGTAACGCTATCGTACCTGATGTGTTTTATCCAGTGACGTGTTAGCAGAGAAGCGTAAAAACGAGCAAGATCCTCTGCTCATGTGAGTAACGTTACATTCCCGGGACGTCATAGTTTGGCACTTTGAAAAAAATGCTCATTTGTTTTCATACCACTCTCATGTATGTACACTAAATATGAAGCTAGAGCTAGCAGGTGATTAGCTTAGCTTGGCACAAAGATTGGAAACGGGGAAACAGCTAGCCTGGCCTAGCCATGTCCAAACTTTTAAAAATGTGCATTGCCACACCTGGCCATATTCAGATTAACATTAGTACTGCATAAAACATGCAACAGCCTAATAATATTTATTTTATTGAGTCCACTGTGTTGGTGCAGCGGCTCCAGCCTTGCTTTTAGTGCAGCGCAAAGCAGCTTCATCCAGCAATGCACTGCTTTGGTCAAATGTGTGCAACACATGTTCCTGGTAGATTACTTTGTAACGGTACCTTTACTGTTTACCTGCCAATCACAACCAAGGAGAATAAAAATGATTGCTTCTGTTATAACTTTTCAGAGTTGTAAAATTCTGTCATTATAAACAGCATTGTTATCCACTTTGCAGGGTGTTGGTGTCTGATTGGCTTTCAAACTTATGGATCTATGACAGAAAAACGTTTTGGATTGTATTTCATTGTCTCCTTTTTAACCAGGGGTGTCGGACTGGGGGAAAAGAGGGACTGAGTACCCAGGGCCCTCATGTGAGGAGGGCCCAAAAAGATGCTAGAATGAATAGGTGTGGATGAGGGGAGGGGCCCATAGAAAATGCCTTTCTACAGGGCCCAGAATTTTGTGCTACGCCCCTGTGTTTACCTGTAGCAACACACACCCACACAGTGCTCTTTTTGTTATTTAATGAAAAAAGATTGGTTGATTTCACTAAATTCTGGTGTGTTTTACTGTATCTGATCAACAGCCGCATCGCCTCTGCAAATATACCGTGACAATTCTCTGCATGGGTAGATAAAAACTCAACTCATTGTTGCTTCAAAGCTCTAATTATTTCCAGCCGTTATAGAGCGAATTATTAAGTGAAATAAGAGGTGATGGAGTTAGTTTTTTTTTTTTTGGGGTAATCTTCATGGGTTAGGTTACTGCTTGGGAGCCATCAAATAATGATTTTCCACAGTTGATTTTCATAAGAGACTGGATTTTTCAACCGTTTTATCTGCAATTGTGTGGTTGTGTATTAGTGTGTGTTTGGAGGTGACTGCAAGAAAGAGATGCTGACAGTTGTAGAGAGACGGAGACACTTCCTTATACCGATTTGTACAGTGGTTTGTGTTTATTTTTATTTTTTTCAGGGCGTGTAAAAATCTGGGACAGAATGAGCCTTGGGGTGTATCAGCAGCCATCAGCCATCACTGAAGACGAGGTTCAATCCTCTGATAAGAACTGCTGAGAGCCTATGAAAGCTGGCAGCACGCAGCCCTCTGGAAAATCCAAAGGCCTGGTGATGAAAATGGGGAGGAATAGCATCAGACAGACGGAGGAAAGAACATGTGAGAGCTGAATTTGGTGCCAAGATTTGGTATTCACTCTTACAAAATGATTGGCAATGAAAACCAAAACTATTTCCCACACACAATTTTTGTTCACCTCTGCGTTGGTTTATTGGGTTGACGTTTCCGTCACAAGAACATTTGTCTTGAGAAAGATCCTCGTGACCGAAACGACGACCGAATAAACCGATGCAGAGGTGACAAGTGTGTGGGATTGTTCTTTGTTCTTCTGGAAATGGATCTTCTGGGGGAATTGAATTCCCTTCTCCACAAAGGAGACAAAGCAAGCGGAGTGAATGTTGCTTTTCTACTCAACAATACCAAACTAAACATGTTTTTTTTTTAACTGGTAGCTGTGTTTTATCAGAATATAGCATAGAAAATCTGCTTAGAAATATAGGACATATTGGATAGGATATAACATAATGCAATTCTGCTAAATAAAACATCACATTCATTATTAATTTCACTTGAAATAAACTGTATATCAGAATACAATACACATGTTGTATATACTTAGTCTGCCACTTCAAATCAAAACAGATTTGAGTGCTGTTCAAAGGTATCAGAATTTTGGATATTCATCATGGAAACATGAATTGGTCGTGTGACAAGGGCTGGGGAAAAATTGGCAGAACAGGCAGCCAAGTGGCAGCACTCTGATCCAATGGAAAGCACAATTGTTAGATTGACAGCACTCTAGCCCAATGGAGTGGTTGGGGTACCAGGGGGGCAATCATATTTCAGGGGTGGCCGGTGCCACCCTGTGCCTCCTCTTCTAGACCCGCCACTGCTGTAGGCTGATCTTGACATTTAGAATGATGAGCTTAGGTAATTGTGATTTTTTTCCTAATTTGGATAAAAATATATAATACCTGACGAAGAAAACTTTTATCCAATCTTCACTTTGATGAATAATAGAATAAAACTCAATAAGCCTCAGTTGTCCTTACTGTAATATATGTTTATTTTAACAACACAAATCTGACATCAGAAAAGCGTTAAGTATGGACAGCACACATTGGTAGTCTTCATTAAAAAAACTTAAATTCTTCTTAAACTTGTCTCAACTTTATATGATACCTACGCCTTAAAGAAATCACGCCTGAGGGGCAGACCACTGTCTGTGACGGCCAAGACCAGTTCTCATCCATGCTTATTGTGACGACGAGGCATCTCCAAGGGTCTTCAGCTTATCTACCAGACAGAGTGAACACCCTCACACAAAGTATGCCAAGTGTCAAGGTCCCCCTGAGTATGTGGCCGCAAGTCCTGTTTGACAGGAGAGTCAGAGAATCTTGGGAAATGTATGGACATTTAATGGGACATTGTCCTGTAGTTAACACTTGTGGTCATAGTGGCCACTGTTTAGTAAAGACATGTTCAGCAAACTACTTTTCTACAGGTGGAGCTTTAGTGTGCAATTATAGTAGGCTAAGCTACAGTAGCCTATTGCTGCTACAGATTTCCATATATATATAAGCCAATCAACACAAACCAAGGGATTGCACTATTTGCCCCTTTGTGGCTGAAGGTGAAGGAGTGATATATATATATATATTTTTTAAATTAGACTGTAGTGATAGCTAGAAGGAAAATCTGGAACTACAGAAATGTGCTGGGTCGAATACACGTTAATCATTCCCTGGTTATATTTTGCAACTGGTCCAGAGTAATTGATAAATAAACTGTAAGTTGATAGATAGATAGATAGATAGATAGATAGATAGATTATCTATCTATCTATCTATCTATCTATCTATCTATCTATCTATTGATTGACATATAAATAACCACGAAATATAGATAGAATTGCGTAACACTGATTATACATAGTCTAATTTCTCCTTTTTATTGAGATTTGTGTGTAAATAGGATCTACTTCTTATCTATCATTTATGCGGATAGTGAAGGGTTAACAATGTTCCAAGAACTCCTGAGGGAGGAAGAGAAATCCTCCTCAGCTGTGACTGGCTGTGTAGCACCACTATCAAACCGGTTACCGGGGCCGCTCGCTACCGTCAACTTTAGGAAATGGATATCAGCTCGAGAGGAGTGAACGGGAGCCCGAACGGCCCCCACTGCGCGTGTGTGTAGAACGAGCTCATAAAGGCGCGTGGTCTTGCACTGCGGTCGCCTCCGTTTTATTTCTCACTGCTCCTTTTCGGACGCAGTTCTGTGCTGCGCGTGCTGCTGATCCGTCGGTGGCTTCGGCAGGAGCGGCTGTTCAGTTCAGTTCTGCTCGGTGTATGAGCGCTCGTGTCTGTTGTCTGTATGTGTGATTTGCGCGTGAACCGGCAGAATCAAAGTAGAAGCAGGCCAGCGCGAGCCAGCAAGAAAGGCAGGCAGACAGGGCAGAGATGCAGCCCGCGAGCGCTCAGCTAGCAACCGTGCGTACACTGCAAGAGATGGTCACGTCCACACCGGGGATCCTCCTGCTGCCCATGCTAATATGTCTCCAGCACTGCATTAACGTCCACGGTAAGTCTCGAGTCCTCTGTGTGTGTATTTGTTCGCTTATGCGTCTGTGTGTGTGTTGGGAAACACGCACCGTGTCCTGTGAGGTTATAGCTAACGTTGGCGAGCTGTACACCTGTCTTGACTGCTCCTTGAGGGAATGACCGTGCTTGGCTACACCTTGGGCTAATCAACCTGGCTCTTCTTCTTAGTATAGAAACCTCTTAAGTAACATAATTTGGGGGCTGGAATTAGCCATGTTCTGCCTTGTGCTTGCTTTACATGTATTTATAAGGAATGTATTCGTCCTTTTAAATTAGTAATGTATGTAGCTTGAGTGTTCCAGCTCAATATCTGTCTCTGGAAATGAAAAGAGGGGGATGGAGAGGCCCGTGTGGTTTGTGTTGCCTGCTGTACGGCACTGCTTGTCGCCACTCATTTCTGGCCAATTAGCCTTGCGGTCAATTAACGTTAATTTTTCGCCCTGAGAACACGCAACCCTTCCGAATAAACGCCTGGGTATTGTATTGTGGTGGTTATGCGTGTCCGGATTTCTCATTCACTTCCGCTGTGGGAATTTCTTTTGCCGTCACCACCCCCGGCGAGGTTGGTAATTTATTTATTTACTCCTGAGTGGAAACCGACAGCGGGAGTGGGGTGGCAGGGAGAAGGAAAACTGGGTTACAGTGGACTGATGTTTAGCGATACAAACAGGGAAAGAAGCAGTACCGCAGTCCCAGTAGAGGGGCAGCAGCAGGTGAGGAGTGACCAGCCAATTACCGAGCGCAGGTGAACCCAATGAGGGCCTAATTATGAGCAGAGTGGCCAAGGTTAAGTTATAGGCTACTAACTGGTGGTGGTGGTAATTAATCTTAAAAAAATACTAGTGATGTGAAGTTTTGCTGACATCCTGTTTTATATTATGTTTTTGGATTTTTGACCGTTGTTTGAGATGAACCAAACAAGTAATTGGAAGACTCCACATTTAGGCTGTGACTAACTCTATATTCACATTTGGGATTCTGAAAGCGGCAAATGATGGGTGCTTTAGCTTGATTTAGCTATATAAAAATGTGTTTTTTTTTTGTTTTTTTTTTATTTACTTGATCAACTAATTAATTGCACTAATTCACATCCTAAATGTTATATTAAATATGTTGCCAACCAGCCCTGAATCGGGAATATCTATCGCTTAGTGAAAAATATTTTATGTAGTTAAGTTTAAATAATTTTGTATTTACCATTGTTTTTGTGGAAGACTTAGGTGCACTTATTTGGCAGGGGGTTTAGGGGTCCTCCCTCAAGTGTGTGTGTGTGTGTGTATATATATATATATATATATATATATATATATATATATATATATATATATATATATATATATATATATATATATATAAATTTTTTTTTTAATCTAAAAATGCAATTTCAGATTTTGGACCATTGTTATCACCATATGTTTCTAAAACTGTGACAAATAGACATATAATACAAATTAACACTCAACAAGCTTAAAGACAACATTTGCTAAGTCCACTGGGGATAAACTACAATCATTAGATGTGTGAAAAGTATTTAGGTTACCTTTTATTCAGCTTAGGTGGTGCCCAAAACAGCTTTGGTGCTGCATCTAAGCCTTATAGTGGTATAGGGTACACCCTATAATTGAAGAGACCCTTCTTGGTTAAGTTGAATTGTGATATTTCTTATCATTACTTTGCACTTGCCTAATGTTTTTTCCCACCTTATGGGCTGCTCAGAAGATTGTCTACAATCCAAGGATTTTGTTATCTGAGTTGGAGATAGAACTGTGGGACCTTTCTTACCCCCAGGTACATGGCTTTTATTAATGCAGTTACTCATTTCAGCAGTAGTTTGCACACAGGCTAAATCATATTTCAGCAGTGTTTTTGCGCAGGCTAAATTATGTAACCGCTCAGAGGCAGAGAGCTGTGTTGGCAGATCAGTCTCTCAAATTCCTACCTACTATGGAAAATGGCCTTTTTTGGGGGGACGGTGAATCAAAACTAGTCCTTTTTTTATAATGTGCACACACTCCCCCGTAACATGCATACACCCACCACCTCTTTCTCATTCTCAGTGGGAAACCAAACACATGTACGCACACGCAGATGAGATTGTGTGAGCCTATTTGAACAAGGCGTAACGCAAATTGGATAGCGGCAAGAGCAGCAGCATCAACGCTGGCCTGATTAAAATGGATGTGTTTTTCCACCACGGTTACTGTGATACCATGCTAGACCCAGATCTGCAGCTATATGAGGGGAGGGGGGGGGGGGGCCGGGGCCGTGTGTGTGTGTGTGTGTGTGTGTTGGTTCTTGAAGTGGGTGCAGTGGTGGACAGAGGGAGGAGTGGTACACTACAACCCTTTCTGTTACTGGGGAAAATTGCATTACCATGACCTCCAGCGTGACAGCGTTTTTATAAAGCGCGCAATGATCTATTATTTTGGGAAGTAGACGGTTCACTCAGCCCCACGCCTGTTGAATCTATGGTTTGAAATCCACGGGGAGTGCAAGCAGGTGAATAACTGTCATGTGGAATAATCTGTCATTTCAAACTCAAGCCTTTCAGTGAAGGAGAGAGTTTGCTCTTTCAGTTAATCTAGACCTACAGTATGATCGACACATTTGCATGCAATAACACTGACTTCCACATTTAGGATGGTGGTCTAGGGCTGTGTAATTTATATATATATTTTTTTTTTATTTCAATATATGCAACATCTTATACAAAAGTCAATGAGTTAAATAATTGTGATTATTTTTTTTTCATAATTGAGCAGCCCTACTATAGTCATTGTTAGGACAAAAATCTGATTTTAAGAATTGTTATGCTTAATATGAGAAATGTTTTGAAAAGTCACAACATTGCAAAGTTGTAATACTTTCACAATAAATTCAGAATATTTTGAGAGTAATTCTGAAGCTGTTCTGTGATCAGATGTCACGGTCTTGCTGTTTGACCAAAATGGATCCAAACATGAAGTACACAAACTGGTTTTCTATGTGGTTCTGGATTCACCAAATTCTATCTAGTTCATGTTTCTTGAGGTTTAAACTTTTTTTAGAAATGTGTTTGAAATGGTACTGTGCAGCTATTACAAAATATCGCTGCATCTAGCTTTCCAAAATCCTTAGTTAGCTGATGTGTTCTTGGTCCTCATGAACTAATCTTGCAAGAATGTATGCAAAACGACAACAAAGAAGGCACACAAAGGATTTTGGAGGAATAGAAGCGGTGACCTTTTTCATGCCTTTTGCAAGGAAAAAGTGCTGAAAGCTTTCCCAGCAGTTATGTGGCAGCACTACCGGTGCACAGTTTGGAGTGTTTCAACTTCAGATGGTAGCTAAAAATTGAGTCTGACACTGCAGGGAAAAGGAGAATACTCTTGTACGGGTGTACATACAGTGCCTTGCGAAAGTATTTGGCCCCCTTGAACTTTTCAACCTTTTGCCACATTTCAGGCTTCAAACATAAAGATATAAAACTATTTTTTTGTGAAGAATCAACAACAAGTGGGACACAATCATAAAGTGGAACGAAATTTATTGGATATTTCAAACTGTTTTAACAGATAAAAAAACTGAAAAATTGGGCGTCCAAAATGATTCAGCCCCCTTAAGTTAATACTTTGTAGCGCCACCTTTTGCTGCGATTACAGCTGTAAGTCGCTTGGGGTATGTCTCTATCAGTTTTGCACATCGAGAGACTGACATTTTTGCCCATTCCTCCTTGCAAAACAGCTGGAGCTCAGTGAGGTTGGATGGAGAGCGTTTGTGAACAGCAGTTTTCAGTTCTTTCCACTGATTCTCGATTGGATTCAGGTCTGGACTTTGACTTGGCCATTCTAACACCTTGATATGTTTATTTGTGAACCATTCCATTGTAGATTTTGCTTTATGTTTTGGATCATTGTCTTGTTGGAAGACAAATCTCCATCCCAGTCTCAGGTCTTTTGCAGACTCATCAGGTTTTCTTCCAGAATGGTCCTGTATTTGGCTCCATCCATCTTCCCATCAATTTGAACCATCTTCCCTGTCCCTGCTGAAGAAAAGCAGGCCCAAACCATGATGCTGCCACCACCATAATTGACAGTGGGGATGGTGTGTTCAGGGTGATGAGCTGTGTTGCTTTTACGCTAAACATACCGTTTTGCATTGTTGCCAAAAAGTTTGATTTTGGTTTCATCTGACCAGAGCACCTTCTTCCACATGTTTGGTGTTTCTCCCAGGTGGCTTGTGGCAAACTTTGTGTTCCTTGTTCTTCATGATGCTCTCTGCTCTTTAAACGGACCTCTGAGACTATCACAGAGCAGGTGCATTTATACGGAGACTTGATTACACACAGGTGGATTCTATTTTTCATCATTAGTCATTTAGGTCAACATTGGATCATTCAGAGATCCTCACTGAACTTCTGGAGAGAGTTTGCTGCACTGAAAGTAAAGGGACTGAATAATTTTACACGCCCAATTTTACAGTTTTTTATCTGTTAAAGTTTGAAATATCCAATAAATTTCGTTCCACTTCATGATTGTGTCCCACTTGTTGTTGATTCTTCACAAAAAGATTACAGTTTTATATCTTTGTTTGAAGCCTGAAATGTGGCAAAAGTTCAAGGGGGCCGAATACTTTTGCAAGGCACTGTACTTCAGGTTAGTATTGGAGTCGGTTATTGTGCTGATTGGATCAAAGTGCAGGGTGTACAGTTTTCCTGACTAAGTCAAAGAGACACTAGAATAGTAACCCCAGAGAATACACCGTTAAAGAACCAAAACGCAGGAACATATTCTCTGCAACTGGGGTGCTTGGTTACACTGGCTTTGCATGTTGCATCATGTTAACTTCATCTCACATTTACTTTACACTACAGCAAACTATTTTGTACAGGGTGTCCTGGTACTGGGGCTGCACAATACATCACTTTTATTTATTGCGATATCAACTGGCGCAATAACCATATTGTTAGTTGAATAAAAATCAGTAGAACACTTTTTTTTTTTTTTTTTTTTTTTACATTCCATTTAATGCTCAATTTGTTCAATAAAATGTTAAATTGCCCTTTTTTGTTTTAAATTCAACAATCAATTTGTTTTTTAGCAGAATACTGAAAGCAGTAGAAATGCAGAACAGAGAAACTTTAACTTCCGTTTATTGCAATTAATATTGTTGTTGTGCAATTCGACGGTATGGCATATTTTCCTCCTATCGTGCAGCCCTAATGATTACAGTAGGTACTGAACAGACTTGACTCAGTCACAGCCTAACCTGCCATCTTACCATACAGTATACGGCTTTGGTATTGGTCCCAAAACTGTGGTTTTGGGACTCTGTAGCTCTGTAACCTCCCTTGTGAATTACAAAAACAAACATGGGGGGAACATTGATGGATGGACTCAGCAAAATTAACTGCTGAATAGCTGAGATTTTGTTTGATCTCGAAACCCCTGCTGCACCTTTTTTATGATACGTCTGTGCTTCGCGTGGTGATATTGTTTTTGATCAACGCAGGGCTGAGCTGTCGCCGGGCTCCTCAGGCTCTCTTTATATGATCATTCTCGCTCCGTCAGCATTAAATGTACGCCAGCAGTAATCACTAGGTCAGGCTGATGGGTGAGTCAGGACTTGTTGTGAAATATTTCCCTGATGTAGCGGCTCATGATGATGACTGGTGCGTGTTGGCTACATTTTGGCTTTTCTATGGTATTTTAGAGTTTTGTTTTCAAAAGGAAACGATGATTGTGAATGCTGCGCAAGGTCACCGAAGTGAAGGGATAATTTTTGTTATGAAATTGCATGCAATTTGTAGACTGGCCATGTTTGTATGCATTTGTGTGGAAAGAAACTCTCAGCGCCACCAGAAAATCACCAGCGCTAAAAGGGCTTCTTTTTTTTATTTCAGCAGTCAGCCTCCCTCTCATCCACAGCCGCTATATTTTACACTTGCGGCTGGCGCTGATAAGCCAGCTAAGCTGCTCAGTTTTGACTAGACCTGAACGCTTTGCTGTGAAGTTAGAAGATGGGAAGATGACATCACAAAACGGAGAGAGAAAAATAACAGACTGAAGGTATTTGTCCGTTTCTTTTGAAGTAACGATCGACAGATTGATCGCTAATCAAAATAGTCTGTAACGTGACTGAAAGTACAGCTGAAGTCTGCAGGCTGTTGGCTGTTTATTGACCTCCTCCTGTGCTGAGGACGTAGTGGGCTCGTATCAGGCGTACCAAACAAAGGCCAAATATGTTCTGTCTACAGTGGTGGTTAATCAAAGGAAGCAAATCCTCACATTTATGAAGCTGAAACCAGGTGTTTATGCTTGATGAATGACTTAAACGACTAATGAATTATAAGAAATTGTTTAAGATGAATTCTCTTGACTGTAGGTTCCTAACTGGCTGAAGGTACGTAGTGAGGCTGCACGATATTAGGAAAATATCTATGGCTGAAACGATTCCTCGAGTAATTAGATTTACTAAAAATCCTCTATGCAAAAATGATTTTCCTTGACGCTTCGTAACATTCTGTGTTTCTGCACGGATGATTATTACGGTCTCGCACTGGTTTGAAGTTTGGAATCGGTTCAAACGTAATTTATTACAATTAATTGTGCAGCCCTACTACATAGGCTGTAGAACCATAGACTTGGTAACATTGGCACAGCTTCAGTCATGCAGGTCTTCAGCTGCGTGTTGCTGCTTCAGTTAAAGGCCTGAAGCTCCTCAGGTTCCAATCAAACAGCCATGTTTCTCTCTCCCTTAAGGAGCTGCTGACCCAATTCAAACGGTTCCCTTCATAATGGCGTTTCAGAGACTAAATGCAGTTCCGGTTCTTGGAGTTCTTTTTTTTTTTTTTTTTTTTTTTTTTTTTTTTTTCTTCCATTCTGACAAAAACCCTGCAATCCTTATGGTCCGAAAAGGATTTTGGCAATCGCCCTAAATGTTTTTACAGAAACATTTGACCCTCTTTTAATGAAAAGTAGTTGACCGCTCAGTGGCAAAGAGAGATGCGCGTCCTCGTCTGTGCTCCATTTACCCACAGTCCAGACTAAAGCGATCATCAAGGTCAGACAGTGTTATTTAAAGACCTGGAGCCGTCCCTGTCTCCACTACGACAGACTGCACTGCAAACGCTGCTTTCTACTACAAACTGTTCTTGTTGACGTGGAATCAAATCTTTGACAGTTTTGTTTCCACTGTAGTTTCACTTATTTCCACAGCACATGAGAACAGAGAATATGAACTGCTTCAGTGTTTACCGAATGAGAATCAAATGCAGATGCACTTCGACTTAAGTGCATGATTCTGCTGCGACGCTTTTGTCTTTCAAATATCTCGTGAACCGTTCATCCGATCTGCTTCACACTTGGTGTCCTAGGTACCCTATGAACTTGGTGTTTGGAATTCTGTTTGGGCGGCATTGGATACTGGCCATTAATAAACTGTAAATAAAACTAAACGGCCACACGATAAAGGTTGAGGGGGGGGAAAAAAAACGCTGCCATAAGTCTGGCTCTCGCGTGTTGACCCTTCACAATAAAAGCCCATCATAAATTCACTCAGAGCATTCCGCTAAGAGGAAACTCCCTAAAAAGGCATTTTTTGCCGACACAGATAAAAGAAAAGCCAGCCACAATATCGTATGAAGTTGCTGTGAGCTGTCAATTCACAACTTGAGCAGACTGCAAAAAAAAGTGTCATCTCGGAGCTGTCCGGGCAAAGAGAGCGGTCTTCCTCCGTACGGTTGACTCCCATCTTTGCCAGTCCAATGTGGGTCAGTCTCTGTACCTGGTCCGGTTCTGGTGGTTGATGAATGCATGTTTTTGCTGATTGGCTCTCATAACCGACCGGATGGGTAACGCATGACACACTGCTGAGGCAAATGTCTGATTATGCCACATTCCACCTTGGGACTGGATCTTACTGCATTTTTTGATACTATAGTTCACCTAAACAGATTGGAAAATCAATTTGGCGTTTGGCCTATTTTAAGAAACTCTATAGAATAGGGCTGGGCAATATCTATATTATATCGACATCAATGTATGAGGCTAGATATCTTATTACATTTTGGATATCGTGATGTGACAAAAGTTTTGTCTTTTCCTGGTTTTAAAGGCTGCATTACAGTGATGTAATTTTCTGGACTTACTTACAGTTTTATAATTTGCCATTGTATCCACATTATTGATTTATTTATCAATGTAAATATTTGTGAAAGCACCAATAGTCAACCCTTCAATATCGCCAAAATATCAACATTGATGTATTTGGTCAAAAATATCGTGATATTTTATTTTTTTTATCACCCAGCTCTACTATAGTCGCTTAGATTACTGTTGTTGGTACCATTCTTAATTTTCTAAGGTTAGTGAGCTATTATTTAATCAAATTAAAAGTCAGGCATTTGGTTTTACGTGGTTATGAAGAATGGACAAAAAAATCCTCCAAGGTTCCGTCTTTTTCCTCAGTTTCTGTACATCTGTTTGACGACTGAACAGATGTTACCCTGTAGACTTTCAGGACATTTAGGACACTGAGGCATATTTCACTAAAATATTGTCACTTCGTCGGTTGCAAATGCAAACACAGGGGTTCAGTTCAGACATCAGCAGTGTGTATGCTCAAGTGCTCAAACACAATATTATTGGAGGAAGGGTTTTCTCTCCTATTGTTTATAGAGCGGTTTAGATTAACAGCCAGTATGAATAGTGACTTGCACAAGTGGAGTTGGATGGAATGTTTCACTGCAATTCCTGAATGTTGAGGTATAGCAGAAAGGGCTGGGTATTGTTTAATTGGTTCCTAAACGATACTTTTTTTCAATAGCAATTTTATAAAAAAAAAAAAATTGCAACATTACGGCACAAATATTTTGGTATATTTCAGTTCCTACTACGTATCGCTATGCGTAATGTAGTTTTTCCTGTGTCTCTACGACGTGTAATGTTAGAAAGCCGGTCAGACATTATTAGCTCTAAGTAGAAGCATGCTTATTGGTTCACTGACGCTGATGAGATTTACTCCTTAGGTATTAAAATTGGCTATTGAATGACAAGGCATTTTTCGGTACTCAATACTTTAGAGGCAATTCGGTCTGTGCCTAAAAAGTATTGAATTCAGTACTGTTGGGATTTCCTCCTGTGTCCCCACCCCCCTTTTGAGACGAGGTGTCTAACTCCAAATAAAAAGACGTGTGTACATATATCCCCGCACATTTGTTAAATTTGAATTACATTGATCCTAAGCAAGAGCTGACTAAGACGATAAGATAAAGTCAAATACATTTGTTTAATCAGTCAAGCATCGGAGTTTCAATACAGATTTGTGGGATCACAAGGCACGCAGAGACTAAGTTTCCCTAGCAACAGAGAAAAAGCCAGGTCCACGTAGAGCTCGGCAATATAGCGATGTTAGATAAATATCGTGACGAGACTAGATATTGTAATATTGTAAATGGCTTAAGTTCTGTCTTTTGCTGGTTTTAAAGGCTGCATTACAGTAAAGTGATGTCATTTTCTGAACTTACCAGACTGTTGTAACTGTTCTATTATTTGCCTTTACCCACTTAGTCATTATATCCACATTATTGATTATTTATCTAAAATCTAATTGTGAAGTTATTTTGTTAAAGCACTGATTGTCAACCCTACAATATCATCACAACATCGACATTGAGGTATTTGGTCAAAAATATCGTGATATCTGATTTTCTGCATATCGCCCAGCCCTAGGTCCACGTATCTCTAGACGGTCAGACCTCGTGACCACCGATCTGTTCTTCCCCATCATCTCTTATACTTTCCTTCTTGGGGCCCCTCTTCTTCTTCCGCACCAGGACTGCTATCTTCACACAACACCCGTCAGGGTGGGAGCCACTGTATTATCTCTCGTCATCATTTGTTATTATTACTCAATGTACTTTGCTCGAGGCCACTGTGACCCTAAACTCTTATATGTACCGCTCAAGTTGAACCATCTGTGTCTGCGTTTCCTTTGTCTAGGGAACCACAGTCTCTGACAGCACACAACTCACCATAAGCATACACCAAAACACATTTGGTCTCTTATGGAAACCTTTTACATTTTTATATTTATCTGCAGATAGTAAGAACATTGGTCTATATTACCCAGCCCTAGTAGCAGAGCTACAGTTGTTAAAAAATGTGAAGCAAGTTGGTCAAGAAGCAAGAGGAACTCAACTTTCTGTGGAAATCCAACATGTGGAGCTGGCATATCTCCACAGTGGCTAAGTGGCTGCTGGGATCTGCTGCGTGCCAGCTAGTTCTGCTGGAATTTCAATGCAATTTGTTTCTAAATTTCAGCACTGCAGGAAATGCTGCTAGGACTAAACAAAAAGCAAACTGTAGCTCAACAAATGATTTAAGGGACCATAATCACTTCAGTTTTTCCTCATACCCCCTCTGTGTCTCTCTTCCTCTGTAGGTACTAAGACGGAATGTGAGGCCAGCCAATTTCAGTGTGGAAACGGTCGCTGCATCCCATCCGTCTGGCAGTGTGACGGAGACCAGGACTGCACAGACGGCAGTGACGAGAACTCCTGTGGTGAGATGCTAACGCACCACACACGCACTCTGAGCACAGATAACTGCATTACTATGACCACGTTTCGTGTTCCGTAGCACCCCTAAACAATAAATTTGTTAGCAGTTTTTAAAGATGTACATCTTTAGTTGGAACAGATGGGCTGAGAGCCACAGACAGGGGAAAGTCAAGTATTGAGAGAGGGGCAAACACATTGTTGGTCATTTCATGGGATTCTTTTGACAATTAAAAAAACAAGTCTTATTCTTTAACTTTCATCGTAAATGCCTTTTCTCACTGGTCCTCAACTTGGAGGAGAGAGGTAAAAAAGAGGGATTTTTTTTATTAAAGCTCCCATATTATGCTAATTTTCAGGTTCATAATTGTATTTTAAGGTTGTACCAGAATCTGTTTACATGGTTTAATTTTCAAGAGACACCATATTTTTTGTTGTACTGCACAGCTCTCTCTCACTGCTGCAGCTCCTCTTTTCACCTTGTGTTCAGATCTCTGTTTTAGCTACAGAGTGAGACATCTTTTCTTCTGTACTGGTTTGTCTGCACTCGCGCAGTAGCTCGATCATAGATCATGTCAGCTAGCTCCAGACGCAGTAAAAGAGGCCGTTTCTCCAACTTCGGTCAGTTACAAGTCAGGATTAGCCGGGAGACTTCTTCTAAACGAGGGTGCACATGCAAGTAGTTCTTTTGTAGATTATGGTGAACTTGTGTGTGTTGTAGCAGTGCTTTGCCATTGAGAACAAGGTAGCATGCTAGCGCTAGTATGCTAATAGTTGCTGTTAACCCCCTCGTCTCGGCTAGTGACGTAGAAAGCCGTGCAGATTTTGAACAGCTCACCCGGAGGCTGAAGGCAGGACACATTCAGAAACCGTATCTCGCTCAAAACAGCATGGATGTTTTTTTTTTGTTTTTTTTTCCCCCCAAAAGTTTGTGTGGAAGCACCAGAGACACAAATTAACACCCCAAATCGCAGAAAAAGTGATTTTATTTTCATAATATGGGCACTTTAAATAACATTTGAAAAACCTGTATAAACTGAACACCAAAGAACAATATTAACTATTAACAATATACCTAAGTAAAATAAATAAATGGCCAAAGCTATACTGTTAACAAAATACAAAAGTATAACAAAAATACTGTTGAAAAACCAACAGAACTCGACTCTATTGTGGAGATGATTCGAGCATGTTGAAAATTCTTCTTCAATCAACTTCGCTTACATTTACAAAGTAAATTAAATGGCTACTGTTTCACAGTACTGTGCAGGGCCAGAAATTAACACTCGCCAGTCTGCACATGTGGGGGCGGGCCGACAAACTCAAAACACCGGCGCACATACCAGCCACCAGCTGGAAAATTTATTTTTTTAATTTATTTATTTTTTTGTTCAAACTTCATGATGAATACCGCTGCAGTTGGCTATGGCTGCTCTGTACATCTGGCCTGGAAAATCTATTACTAATCTAGAGTATTTTTCCTTCATTTTGTCTGTCAGTTGAGTTTCAGAAAAATTATGTTTTAAATGGCTTCTTTTGTCTGACCAACAGTAGACCCAAAAGAGATTCAGTTGTTGGATTTGTTTTTGGGTGGGTGTTAGCACATTCAATTTCATCAACACCTCTAACTAATGCAAATTGTGATATTCTAACTTTAGCATCTATCTGGCTTTTCTGGTGTTTAAGCAGCACTGAATGATTTTGAGGACTTTTAGTATGGCTTCCTGTAGATTACATCACTTAGAAACCTTCTGAAAACTTTAAAAAAATACCTTGCTTGTTCTCACTTATTACCTCAGAAAAGTGTCTATATAATGCACTAATACACACTGCATGAGTCTTATGCACACATGTTTGTTGCTTTAATCACACACGTACTGTAGATGGTTTAGACAGCAGATCGTCAAGCACAACATTTATTTTAAAGTGCCCACAGACAGTATAGAATAGATTGCATGTTCTCACTATTGCACATTTATGCGCATACAGTGAATGTCACATGACATTCAAACCCCACCATGTTAGCTTGGCCCCACCAGAGACTTCCCAGCATCCCTTGGGACAGAGTGACCTGGTGATGTGAAGGTTGCAGATAGAGCAGAGCTAAATATGGATATGAGTCATACGACAGAGGTGTGTGTATCAGTCAGTCCGTGTGTGTCCAATACATTTCAGCTCTTTCATTTTCTTATATTTCTCATCTATCTGGGTCATATGAGACCGGGAGGGAGGACAGAACAAGTGAGGGAAGGAGGGGGAGAAAAGAACAGCTGATCGTACTGGAGTGCGATATAAGGGAAAAAATCCAAATAACCAGAAGACCCCCTAAGATATTAATACATGTAATATCCTGAAATTGAAGTTGGTAGATGAATTCCCTGTACTCTAATGGCTCACATACTATATTCAATATAATCTACATTATCACAGCAGTTCAACACAACAAGCTCAACACTGCTGACTTTCAAAATAAAAGCCTGCCAGAAATGTGAGGGATTATGCTCTTTGTTAGTGCTGTGAAAAAAATATACATTATACTACTTTTATCCAGACAAGGTAAACGTGGAGGAAAATGAGTTTCTATCCACAGCCAGTCAAATCATTGTCTCAAGGGTCTAAAATTCTAAATAAATCAAAGGACAGATTCTTTGGTAACTGGTCACAGCTTGTTGACATCTTCAACTTTGGAAAGGAGGCTGTAAACAGACTGCAATGTAGCTGTTTTCAACATATAATTCCATGATTACAGTGTATCTAGAGTAGGGTTGCAAAATTCCAGGAGTTTTCAAAGTTGGAAACGTTCCATGGGAAATTAATGGGAATAAATTAAATATTTTTAATGCTAAGCAGATTGAAGCTGATTGAAGACGGTACTGCACTTGAGCCCAAGGACTACATTCCATCCAAATTTCCATTAATTCCCATGAAAGTTTCCAAATTGGAATGTTTCCAAAATTCCCCAGCTAAACTTTCTATCTGCCTCGTGGTTAGGACTGGAGTTTAATTTCCCTTTTATCTCTAAGGTGTGTTTTCCATATTCCCCCTTTTGATGGAAAATTAATGTATTGGTCAAATCTCCAGAGGATAGTTTTGAATGAATTTTCAATGCAAATGTGGAGTTTGATCTTTGTTTAATCCGAAGGCAACAAATGGTAAACTTGTGACCTTTTCACCTGATAAAGAAAGAGGCTTGGGTAGACGGCAATTCATATTCATGAGGTGTGCAATTTATTGCATTTTTTAATTTATTTATTTTTTCGTTCACCTATTTGTGTGTTTTCTATTTCTTTGACATGACACGTTTCAGTAAAGGAGCCCGTCTGTCTCCTCTTAAATGTATAATTAATCCATCTCTTTCTCTCCCACTCCAGTTAGAAAGACTTGTGTGGAGGTGGACTTCGTGTGTCGCAACGGCCAATGTGTCCCGAAGCGGTGGCACTGTGATGGGGAGCCTGACTGCGAGGATGGGTCCGACGAAAGCGTAGAAATCTGCCGTGAGTAGAAAGTTTCCTCTCCGACAAATCTCACACAGGCTTCAAGTCAGATTTTGTTCAGAGTTTTTGATAATGGAAACTCATGATATGCATTGTATTGTTAAGGTAAACTTTTCCTATATCTTTCAGGCAGTCACTACTGAGTTACTTATTTCAGTATGATGTAAATTATGGTGTGCAATCCCAGAAGTTCAACATCGTGGATATAGACTACTTGTTAAGAACTTGAAACATGCTTGAGAGGTCATTTCAGGCCTTTTTTGTCTACTTAATCTTGGTTGAAATTATTGTTCTGCAGTAACACGATATCACGAATCAGATACTTTATTACTGAATTTGTGGTCGGGAGATGTCACAGGAACCTTTTATCTTATGTGAAAAGCTATTACATTCCTATTCGATTATAATTGCAACCTAGACTATTATGCAAAAACAATTTTGTCAATTTTATTTTCCAAGTCAATTTTCATACCTCCTACAGTAGGTGTGAACTGAAAAAGAATTTCGAATTTTGTGTGTACAATATAGAATATCTTAAATATGATCCTTTTCAAATCATCAACTGTTAGGATAATTATTCATCATAGAATGGACAAAATCACTGGAGTTCTCTTAAAAGTTAGTTTACTTGCAGCAAGTAGAATCAGTTTACAGCATTTCAGCATAAGTAGAGAAAATGACTGTCGATAGTCTTTAACAGTAGCTTTTTATAGGGAAAAGGGAGTAATGGCACACAAAGAAACTGTTATCTCTGGTCAGGCTTGACGTCTCCTCAGCATGCCCTGCCCTCAGGGGTGTTCTGTGCTTTCCACAAGGTCAGTGATAATTAGGATTATCTCATGAAAAACAAATAGTTGCACACAGACTTCATGCAAATAGTTTTACCACTAAAATGAAGCAAAAACTATAGTAAACATCATCTTTCTAACAACAAGTGTATCTTTTGAAGGTGTCGAACATGGGCCTAGTAATTAACCTTTAAAATCGACATTGCATGGCTGTGTTTGAAGTCTTGTAGACAAAACACTCGGTGCAGTCACCTGAGCTCTGACTAACGGCAGGTTCTCCCATGGGTGTATTCAGAGGAGCAAACTCATAATTGCAGATTAACAACAAGGCATAATTTCATAATGAACAATGAACATTAAAGTATGAAATTACTACACCACAGGTGGTCAGACAGTGTTCATTACTGGAGTCTCAGTAATACATGGCTAGTCCATACTGATCTAAAAGCAGTTTATCCAATCCATTTGTAGTAAATATCATGGTAAGAAAAAATGTGTTTAATTGCTTTGAGAGGGCAATTGCTTTGTTTTGGAGCTGACAATTGGGTGTTTGCTTGCTGCGATGATGATGATGACAAAGATGCAACAGACACAATGAGCCTTTATACAGAAGTCCCCACACTGATTACTAGTGGTGGGTAGTATATAAATATCTAGACTGTCGTGAATCTCATTAGGGTTAGATTAGCTTCTAGTGTTTGTCTTGAATAAGCCCGACAGACTGAAGTGGACAGTCTTTGGTTCAATGTTAACCATGCATCAATATTTGCTGTACAGTTAAAACGGCCTACTTTGAGTATGCAAATTCTTTCTTGATGATCCTGTTGCAGTAATCTTTTCAAAGATTCCCTTCCTACAGTGGCTTTTGGAGCTGTCAATTGCCCAAACTGCAGTTCTTTGGTCATGGCTTTCTATTCGCTGATGAAAACCAAGAAATGCGGTTGAAAGCTACTGAAAGGGCTAGTAAGTGGACATTTATAGTAAAGGTCTGGACCCACAGCCACAGAACCTGCCATCACCACACAGCTAGCATACAGTAATGTCTTAATGAGTTCACCTGGAACTCCCAAACAGCATCTATGTTATCGATGTCTTTGATTCTCGCTGCAGTTTTTTTTTTTTTTTTTAAAAGTTAACTTATGCTGGTTTGGCAGTGGTCCGCTATAACAAGCACTAGCGTTAGCTATTGTTAGCTATCGTAGACCTGTTTGTGGTTTTGGGAGTTCCAGGTGAACAAGCCCTTGCTGTAGAAGTGCCGTAAAGCCAGAGGCCTACGGTCAGTGTGCATGGAGATGAAGAGCCTTTAACTGTTCTTGCGTTCTGTTAGGCGTTCTTCTTTTTTTAGCCTTTATGACAGACTAGAACACTTGCAGGCGTATATGCTTTCTCCGTCAGGTACAGTGGTGGAGGAAGTACTGAATCTCAGTACTTAAGTAAAAGTACAAATAACCAGAGATATATTTACTTTAGTAAAAGTACAACAATGAAAACCCTACTAAAGCAAAAAGTACCTGATTTTAAATGTACTTTAAGTATTAAAAGTAAAAGTACTTTCATAACAATTTATTCTCTTAATGGCTATATTCTAATAATAAAAAAACAGTAGGCGTATGGGCTGTGGCATTTTAATTAAGTTAGTTTTAGGTTAATGTAATTGGGCTTACTATCTGTGGGCTTACTATCTGTGGCCCAGTTTAAATTCTGACTTACAATTCTGGTTATCTATGCACACATTTATCTAGCGAGAACACACTGCTTGGACAACAAGTACGTGGCTTCACAGCTGAGGAGCACCGGGAGTGTTTTTAAGATAAATATACGGGTTGTATATTAACCCTATGTGAACGGATGCTTCACATATAACCATTCAGAGTATCGGGAGCAGCAGCAATAACACGAGCAGCCGCGGTAGTACCGGGAGCGGTACGCACCTGGCCAATAAATGCTATTGAAGGGCGGGTCTTGGCGTGGCCATAGTGGGATTTGTAATATCACGAGCGGCACCAGGAGCTGGACGGCCGCTGCTGAAGGTTTCCCTGTGGACTGCAAACGTGTGATGGTCAGGAAGACGTTTGGGCAGGGGGGAAAACATCAGAAAATTTGACTGAACATTGTAGAATTGTAGTGGAGTAGAAAGTATAGATAATTGCTGCAAAATGTAACTAAGTATAAGTCAAAAGTATGCACTATTGATTGTAATTAAGTAAAGTACAGATACGTGAAAATTAAGTACAGTAACAAAGTATTTGTACTTCGTTTACATTCCACCACTGGTCAGGTCCGAAAGAATGACATTCCCTGAATCCATGTGCATAGCAGAGATTTCTTGCTGTGTTTAGCTCTTATCTCACTGTTGCAGAAATTCAGTGGCACATCAAAGCAGGAGCAGCCCTGTCAAACAAACAAGTTGTTTAAATGGAACTGAGGAGAACTGCTTAGCTTTGTACGGTATAACTGATGTGAGTCTTGCCGAGGTGCTTGTTGAAATCAAAGATTGAAAGTGTTTATACTGAAGTCATCTTTAATGAGAATATCTCGTCTGCACTGCCTTTACTTTGCTGTTGTAAATGGACTATAGCTTTTCTCAGCTACAGAGATAATCGCAGGAAAAATGAAGGCACTTCATCCAATGCATGTTTGTTTGATATTTACTGCTTCCTGAATACTTAAAGCATTTTTCACTCAAAGTCAAATAAATAAATAAAGCGAGTGTCTTTCATCCATGGTACTGCATGTAAATGCTGAACCTGGGGTCTACTCCCAACTTCAATCACAAAGTACCTCAATGAAACTCACTAGAGGGTTGAGACGGTGAGTACTTCTTTAATATACCTTAGCAGTAGAAAAGAAAGTGTCAGCAGCCGTCTATTAAACCCATGTCAGTAATAAGTGTTCTATTTCTTAGATGCTTTAACTTTACTGTGTGTCAGCGCAACACAGCGGAATGACTCAACAGCAATTTGAAACTAAATAATAAATGCTTGCGGTTTGTACAAAATGATCAAAAGAAAAGTCCTCTTTGCACACCTGTTTACAGAAAGGTGTATTAAGCATCAGGGCAACCACGTTCATCAGGCAGTTTGTTAAACAAGTGATGGTGAGCAAATGGATGCACAGGGTTTTTCCTGGATCAGAATGGGTCTTTAGGGGGTGACTACACACGGCAGTCTGTTACCTTAATTTAACAAATTATGCATTCCATTTCCTGCCATTTCTGACAATTTGATAAACAAATGTATATTATGCTTGAAATAAACCCCAATTAACAAAACTGGTTTAAAAAAAAAAAAAAAATGTACTTGTGATATTTAAATCAGCCAGACTCTGGCGATAAATCTGATATTAGCACTCATATTCACGTTTTATGTTCTGCTTGTTCAAACGATTGATTGGTAAATTGCTCTTAAACACATTTAGTGAGGATTTGAATTGCTATTTTTATTCTCAATTCTTATCATTTTGGTGCTGGTGATTTTTCCTTTGGGGGCTGGCTCAAACCTCTTTGGGAGACGGCAAAAATTCCGCTATGCAGGAAAAACCCTGGATACACATACTAGGAGCTAAAACTGGTGACTGGTTGTCATATCCAGTAAAAGTTAAAGGATAATCTATGAGCAGTGTCTCACAGAAATGAAGAAAAGACATTTAATCAATAACACATTAACACGTTTTAGAAACTATGCATAAAAGGGATTTTTGTGTCAGAATTGAGGGTTTCAGATAAAATAAATTTTATGTAAGAGAAATTGTAAAGACAAATGTGATTAGGGATTTTGGGCTATATACAACAAATGACATTGACTAGAACAATTGAATGGATAATTTCTTGCAATTTGAAGGTATTTACTTTTTCAGAAGGCACCAGTGACGGGCCAGTGCAAAGCATGACGCAAGTGTCTTTGCTAGTTTTAAGACCGTCCAGCGCCCACGTCGTTTAAATAGCAAATGCACCTGCGCCCATGGGCGTGTTGGTCTTACAGGGAGGTGTGTTCAGGTGCATTCTTGGCATATTGCCATGTTGAGTCAGTGGAAAGTGACTAACAAAAACCTGGTCTAAAGTCAATAAAGCAGCATTTCATTGTTATTTTTACAGCACATTACTAAAATGCACATAAGCTTGTGCACAACGCGTGCACACTATGCTTGTTACAAACACAGGGAAGCACGCGCAGCAGCACACAAACATGCAAAAGAATAAAAATACAAATATTACAATGTTAAATGGTACTGGTATCTGATCACGTACTCTGACTTCACGCACGAGCGGATCAGTTTCTTCTCTCCTTCCTGCTTAGCAAATCCGCCATCATAATAGCAACGTGCCAAGGTACAAATGCGCCTGGCTGCAATGTTCTAAAAACAGTTTAGTGAATATTTGGTCTGAACTGTGAAACCCTGTGTTGGACAATGAAAATAGATTAACCTTAACCATACACCATTTAATAATTATTGAATTATTTATACTTTAAACAGTTTTAAATACAGTTTTGAAGCAGAAATTATTACATAGTATTTTTGTATTCAAATGTATGAATGCTCTTATTTTCATAACAATCGATTTGTTATGGTGCTTTATCAAGTTCAAATGGGCCTCATGTAAATTGTGGACAACCTGTCTGCACATTTTTCTGTTGGTCAATAAAGTGTGTGTGTGTGTGTGTGTGTGTGTGTTTTAATAGCCGCAGTGGTGTACGTGCTGTTCAACCCAGCTACTATAGCTGTTATATCTGTACTGTTTGACCAGCTGTTACACATGACTTGGCAGCTGGTAATGGAATCGTGTGTGTGTACGTCTCTGGCAGTTTCTCTGTAAAGGTTCTGTGGTTGTTTATGTCAGTTATATTGCATCAGTGATGAATTCAGGAAGTGAGCTGCAGCTTCTATTAACTTGATCATTGATTTAAAAAAAAAAAAAAAAGTAGGATTTCAGTTCTCCATTAACTCAAATTACAACCTGGGTTTTAGCTGACTTCTGAGTTTTGCTTACACAGGCTCACACTGAAAAATTACAAAAGGAAAACTGTAGTTACTAGATGTGCCATTTGGCTAATTTTGGCATTTTTAACCTTTTTGTTTATATCATGCATTTTATTTGCACTGTCTGAACTGAATTCACTTATCATATTTATATAAAACCTTGTGCGGTGTCCATTGAAAACACATTGCTTAGACTGTGGTATTGCTGCTTGCAAAACCACTCGTACAAAAAACTTAACACTCTCACTGTGCTGCGTCGAGTCCTGAGAATCTATTGGGGACAAAGGTCGACGGTGGCGTCACCGTGGGCCCAAAAATTGCACTTGACTACAACCGCTCTGCGCCTGCGGGAGAAGAAATCTCTCCATGTCAGCACGGGGCTGTAATGTGTTTTTCAAAAAAGGAAAACCAGATACAAACGTTACTATGATACCTACAACTAAACAGCGTTTGCCCAAATCAGCAGAACAGAGCCTGCGATCCCTCTGCCCCCCCCCCCCCCCCCCCTCCCCCTCCCCCTCCCTCCCCAGTCAGGACGACAGCGGACATCGGGAGGTGGCCAACTACACTACTGTCAATCTCCCGGGCCGTCATCGCCATCGGTTCTCTGGGCAAAGAAGTTGCCCTGCGGTAGCTTGCTAATTACACCCAGTATGCCTTTCTGCTACACTGGTTACAGAAAATGAACCAAACAAAGTTGTGACTCATCTGGCATTAGCAATGTGCTTTCCTACGATGTAAAAAGTCACTGAGTGTCCATCGCCCTAGTTTTTGTGGCGTGTCGGGGCCTTTAGTCTGCCTGAGCTGTGAAGTGCAGCCCCCGCTGCTGTACAGCTGTTTGCTTGGTTATTCAGTTTATTAATGTGGAATGTATTGAACGTTTCCAAACTGCACAAAAGTCAACACAAAGCCTGCCATTGGGACCCCAGCAATACTCCCACTAAGTGTATAGATCAGATAAATGGTTCTGGGGATATTGCTTTATAGTTAAATGCAGTGAGGATACAGACATTTCATACAGCAGATGTTTATAATGTGGACCTGCTAAAGCACATTCAACCCTGTTGGACCTACTCAGAGACTCGGTGGTTCATACACTTCACTGATAAATCCCAACTGTACAGTACTGGGCTTCATGATCAATCATAACTAAACATGATTTTTTTTTTTTAAATCTGTGTTAAAACGAATTTGCGTTTTAATGATTAACAACCTAATTGGCATACATTGATCTGAAGGTGATGCTGAGAAATGGTTAATGCACAAAAATGGATTCAGAAATATGGCAGCATATTGTTACCTGGCTTATCAACAAAACTACATCCTCGTATTCAATAATTCACGCAGCTCTACGAGCCACTTTTCAATTCACCTTCATCTACTGCTCCACTGAGCAGCTCTTATCACAGTACAGTCCGATTTTCTGTGCCACACTCCTTGTCATCTCCCTCCACAGTGGAAGATTGAAGAGGAGCCGGGTCTTGAAGCTGAAATGTTATGGAAACAAGCAGTTTGGAGTAAATGTGTATGCTAAGATAAAAGTGGATATTAATGATGCAGGAAGATCTGGAGTTTTAACCTCCAGCTGACTGTTGAATGAATATAGACAAGATGGGCTCACTTGTTATTTTTGGCCCTGCTGTCATGTAGGCAACAAGTAGCCACTGCAGCTGTGTGGTGACCGCATACATGATACTGTACCTTTTTTTTATAAATCTGACAAAAAGGAGGCATATGCGCATTTCTGTCTCGACAAAAGATACTAAACCGTATTGACCGGAAGGAGGCAGAGGTGTTAACGCGAAATCGACTATAGTAGTGCCAGCAGCTCAAGGCCACTGGCCGCAGGGCATATCATTTTTTGAGGGCCATAAGTCCAAACTGAGGAGGCACAGCAGCCATGGTCATTGTGGCCGCTGTAAAACTGCCCTAGGATATGTTTCTAAGCATACAACAAGAAATCCCAAGATGGATCTTAGCTGTAAATCTGAATTGGTAAGGCTTGAACATGGCCTTGAAGTCCCAAATATGCAGATGAAATGTCCTTGTAAAATAAATAGAAAAGTATATTAAGATTTTTTGGGGGGTTTTCAGGCCTTTATTGTATCAGACAGGAAAGTGGGGAGAGAGAAGGGCCGCAGGTCGGCATCAAACCTGGCCTGCTGCCAAGGATGCAGCCTACATGGGGCACACTCTCTACAGATTGAGCTAGAGGCCATCCCGTTGTAAACACTTGTTAAACTGAACTATTTGATACCGTACAGTAAGAATTTAGAAGTTATTTTGCACAATTATTATTTTTTCCATTTACAGTTTGTACCTCAAACTCTGCAGTGTGTTTTATCAGCAGCAGACTGACGGACAGCCTCCACAAACGATGTCTAGGTCGCAGTGAGAGCTAGCCATATAGTGACATGTATTTGAATGTATTAATTCCCAGCAAAGACTGAAGAGGTAAGGAACCAATCTGAACCAAAAAACATTGGTGGCCAGTTTTTGGCTGCAACATAATATCCAAAGTCCACTCCATTTTGCACTTCTGTACTTCATTAATAAATATATGCGTCTCTTAAATTATTTGTTTTTGGTATGAATCAAAGAAAACAACAAATGAAATTATACATTTTCTAACGGTGTGTTCTGGGTTTTTGTCCATGCAGACACAAGGACATGTCGTGTGAACGAGTTTAGCTGCGGAGCGGGCTCAACTCAGTGTATCCCCATCTTCTGGAAATGTGACGGAGAGAAGGACTGTGACAATGGAGAGGACGAGGTCAACTGTGGTAAGTGGACACAGCATTTAGGACCATACTTTTTTTGTTAGAGTACACAACATAGTAGAATTTAACTTTTCTAACTCACTTTCGATAATCCCTGGATTTTGACTTAAACATTTGTTGATTTTTGTAGTCGGTGAGTGGGGAATATTGCATATCTTTTAGCTGAAAGGAGTGATGTAAACAACGGGCATTATTTTTCCCACGGTACTTAATTGTCCATGCGTTGGATCCAGGGCCCATATACTGTAGGTGTATTAAAACACAAGGAATATACCTTCACCTTCTCCCCAAATGGTGAAACTTTAAGTTGATGAGGACCTGAATGGGGGGTGTTTTTTTAAAAAGGGTTAGGTAAAGTTAGCCTTCCAAGTTTATTAGCAGGTAGTTGTTGTCAAATGACAAAATGGTAAATGCAGTGGGAAAGCTCATGATTTTCCATGTTTACAGCAGGGGTTATGTCACTTACAGTTTTATATTCATCGAGCTTTGATTTATCTGAATTATGCCTGGCTCTCTTTACTTGCATTATGCTGTAGTTTGTTCATTTGTCCAGATAATGTCCTGCATTTTGATTAATTGATGAGCGCTTGGACTCAAAGACCTATGACCTGGACAAACTATAAACTAAAATAATTGGATCTGACAAACGCTAAAGCAGCCTGTAGCATGCTGGTACGTTTTTATACGTCAGTCCAATTTCTCCCACTTATCAGGGGCCGCGCTGCTGTGGCAGCAGGCTGAGCAAGGCGGCTCTTCCTGGGGGATCTTGAGGCATCCCCAAGCCTGGATGAGAAATACTGGTAGAATTATTATTTTTTTGTTTTAAATGAAGGAAAATGTCTAATTTAACTAGACTTACTATCTGCCAAACCAAATTGACAGATAATAAGCTGAGTAATGATTTAAAATCTGATTTCTACACTTGACATTACTGCTGATGATGGAAGATGTTAATCACTCCAATGAATATGATGATTCATCTATACCGTCCCAGTATTGAGTGGGTACTGGGAGCTGATTAGCATCAGTGAAATCGGCTACTTAGCACAAGACATTTTTTATTTGTCTTGTTTTTTTTTTCATGTAATTGCTCTTTTATACCAGTGTTTTACTGCAGTGTAGTAAATCACATACACCCCTCTTAAAGTGAGCTGCCACAGGCCCATGTAAATCAAAATCTCAAGACATTGACGGAAAGTGGGCAGAAAGGGGATGACGTGCAACAAAGGACCCTGGGTCGGACTCTTGACTCGTGCACAAGGACGCACATGCATGTGGGTAAAACATGGATTTAAACAATACTAGATTTGAAATACAAAAAACTTCAAGGAAGGAGATGCATTAGTGAGGTCCAACACTGAGGTTTTGATAAGGTCTGGCTCACAGTCGGTGTTCCCGGGGTTGTATGGGGGTTGAGGTCAGGGCTCTGTGCAGACCAGTCCAGTTCTACCACACCAAAGTGGGAAAACGATTCATTGACCTGGCTTTGTGCACAGTATTCTGTCATGTTGAAACAGAAAAGGGTCCGACACAAGCTGCTGCCACAAAGTTAGAAGTGCACTTTTCTCTATTTAATTGCATGATGTTGCATTTGATTTCCCTTAATTGGAGCGGTTTTCCATAGTTTGGACTCCATAGTTCCAGAGCATTATTTTTTCTCCAGTTATTTACAGTTGGCACTTTAGGCAGGTGGTGTTGTCCTGGCATCTGCCAAACCCAATTCATTCCTCAGATTGTCAAATGGTGAACACGTTTCCAATACTTGACCATCCAACTGAAGTGTGCTTTGCATTATTTAGTCTTGGAACTGTGCATGCATGGTAATCTCAGGCTTGTGTGTCGCTGCTAGGCCATGCCAACGCATGACCATTTTCTACACTACCAGCAATGGTCAGGCAAGAAATTGACTGACTTATTTGAAATGTTGTATCCTATGACTGCATCACGTTACTGAGCTTCAATGTGACCCATTCTACTGCAAATGTTTGTCAATGAAGATTGCATGGATGTCTACGTCACTGTATCCACCCGTTAGTATTAGTAGAGAGTATGTTTGAACCCACTAAATAGAGGACGGTGTCATATACTTTTTGCCACACAGTGATACCAACCTTATGTCCCCTTTTAATAATAATGTATGGGTAGTGGACACAGGGACATTTAAAAAAAAAAAAAATCCAATGAGCGACCACAGTAAAGGCATGTGCTGAAGATGCAGCCCAAATGTCTAAATCATGAGTATAAAGTTCTGTTTCGTGATGACCTGCCTTCCATCTGGAAAGTGATACTTGTGTAAAAATCAGCCTAAAAATGTAATTACAGTGGATGAATGGAGTCCTGGAAATGAGTCAATTGTAACCTGTATACAGGATGAATTATCGAGACTTAGTTATTTCTGGAAATTGCCAATACAGTCAGAATAAACAATCGAGACTTAAAATGATCTTGTAAAATTGCTTGTATGACCTTGCCGGTTAATAAATCCTATATTTAGCATGTCAAATGATTATTTTAGCAACCTACTGGATGTCTACCAGAGTGGACTAGTTAGCTGTTAGTACGCTAATGTTGGCTATGTGTTAGCAAGCTAAGGCACTGCATAGCTTTCTGATTTATCCACCTTCCACTATAACACAAGTGGCACACTGTCAACATGCTTTAGCTTCACTTATGAATACAATTTAAATGTATAGTTAGCCTGATATGGACATTTAGATCTAGAATTTAGTGAAAAAAATGCTTGCTGCACACGTAATCATGTTGCTTTTAGCGACTGAGCTGCTAATCCTCACAGCGCTCTCCTATTTCCTTCCTCCCCCCTCCCCCCCCCCCCCCCCAACTGCCTCCAGGTAACATCACCTGTGCTCCAAATGAGTTCACGTGTGCCAGCGGCCGTTGCATCTCCCGGAACTTTGTGTGTAATGGCGAGGACGACTGTGGTGACGGCTCAGATGAGGTGGAGTGTGCACCGTCCTCCTGCGGCCCCAGTGAGTTCCAGTGTGGAAACTCCTCGTGCATCCCGGCCAGCTGGGTGTGTGATGACGACGTTGACTGCCAGGTAAGATGAACACAATACAATGTCACATACGCACGCATTCTGAAAAACTGATTACAAGTGGTGGACACAAAATATTGAGAGATTTTTATTCCTGCACCATCAGACAGTGACTTAGCAGGAGTTTGGCATTTGTCAAGTCATTTTTACCTGGCCTGGATAATTGTCCTTATGAATTCTAGTCATGCCCTTTTTGAATGCCCTTTTGAATCATGCAATTATTAATGGCAGCATATTTGAACAGTGACAATCCTGATTGGATGGTTGACCGTAACCACTGATTAGAGTGGCATGGCAAGATGATGTGGCAGTGGATGTCACTGATGAGCCGTGGAAAGGAGCATAAACAAGTCCACTCCTCTGCTGTATAATGCAGGTAGACATGGATTGCTGCAATTCAAAATACTGCAACTCTCCAAATTAAAACAAGATGTTATCATCAGTAAACCTGGCCTGTGACCAGTGTGGACTGGAGTCATTCTCATTAGCGCACGTTTTAAAATTGCCCAAATGTCGGTAATTATGGAATTAAATTCCCTGTCCCGATCCGCCACTTCTCTACTTTGTACTACACTTATTCAGCATCAACCTGCTTATTCTCTTGTCTTTCATGTTAGGAGTTTTTTTTTTTTTTTTTTTTAAGTTTAATTTATTTGAAATCCAACTATAAATTGAGGAACCTCCTATGTATGCGTGTGTCTATCCAACGATCATGCTTGCGCAAAAAACACAGTGGGGTGGGTTTAAAAAAAAAAAAAAAAAAAAAAAGACTAGTGACAAATCTAGCAACTTGTTTTTAAAAGACTCCATGAAGCCTTCAGAGGAGCCGCAACAGGCCTACGGGTATGTCGTGGACCAGCGCCTTTAATCAGTGTGTTAAGTTTCTCTTTTTGGTCTAAAGATTTGCTACTCTCGGTCGCAAAAAATGTTCACACACAAAACTCCCTCGTTTCTAAGCAGACTTTTCCTCACTATAATGAACAGTCCGGTATGAGATCCCTGGGCACACAAATTACGCACACCGGTTCTGCAAGTAAAATTTTCACAACACCCTGCGGTTATTGACCTGCCTTTCTCTCTCGCACGCACGCACACACACTGACTTTGACACTCCTAACACGTTTCCTCACATGACAGAACAAGTTCCACTGAGTCGGCAATTTGCCTGTTCCTTGCTAATTGGCTGTGTGGTTATCACCGTGACGGCCTCGCAGCAAAATGAAAAACTGATGCAAACTCTTCCATCCACAAATGTATATCAAGTACTGTGTTCAATGGGAAGGTCTCTTGCTTGATTCTAATTAAAGGGATAAACATCTGTGAGCAGAGTCCTGAAGCTGTGGCATTTCTGCCCTGCACATCCCCCAGATCACCTGTCAATCAAACAACGTGGGTGTATCAGAGTCAGAGCGCATTGCATCATACTCTTAAAAACCACGCTCAACTGAGGGGGGAAAACACTCAGAGCCACAATGTGCAACCAAGGGCTGAAACACTAACAAAAGGCCTGTAGCTAGCTTACTCTTAATGAACTCAGATTCTTGTATAATCAAAGTAAACTCCTTTTTGGAAATGAGATTTACTCTGGATGTTTGTTCTGTCCCACACATTTCTCTTCAGAGGGCCATACCAGATCTAAACGTCACACTTCCGGTGTTCAAAATTGCTCTTAGTTTTTACATGAACTGGTCTCAGAGCAGCGAGTGAACTGCTGAATGTTGGCAAACTCTAACATGACTATTTTCTTAAACATTAGGAAATGGCATCCGTACCCCCATCCAAACAAATACATATAAAAGGGATAACTCGGATGATGCATGATCAAATTCTCGTCTCTTTCCACTGCAGGACCAGTCAGATGAGTCTCCGTCTCGTTGCGGCCGTCACCCGACTCCGCCTGCCAAGTGTTCATCCAGTGAGATGCAGTGTCGCTCAGGAGAGTGCATTCACAAGAAGTGGAGGTGTGACGGAGACCCAGATTGCAAGGACGGCAGCGACGAAGCCAACTGTCGTATGTACTGACGAGCTGTCATCAACACATTAACAATTGAGCATTTAAGATCCTAATGGCATTCATTTTTGATACCACGGCAGATTGGAATTTTGTAACTATTTAAATGTGGCAATTGTCCTTTCACGGATATACTAAAGATTGTCAGTAAGTGAATGAGCCAGTGATTGGCACAAATCATGTGTAACTCAGGTTTGTGGGTGTGTGTGTGTCCTTGGTAGCTGTACGCTCGTGTGTTCCGGATCAGTTCAAATGTGATGATGGAAACTGTATCCTGGGCAGCAGACAGTGTAACGGCGTCAGAGACTGCGCCGATGGATCAGATGAAGTCAACTGCAAAAACCGTATGTGCTCTGTGTTTGCAGCTTTACAAATGACTGTTTTTGTTTTGTTTTTTAATTATCCTGAGGGAATTGTCAAGTAAAGAAGTGAACTTTCAGGTCGGTCTCTATTGTGGTAAATAGAAAAATGTAGTCTTAAAATGAATGTATTTATTTACAATACTGGTACCAGAAAACAGACCCCAAACAGTTGTGCCATGGAGTTTGCATGACTACAGTCTAGTTATACTTGTAAGAACAAGGTCACAAATGGAGGCCTGTGTAGCACTTCTGACCATCAGTCTAAGAATGCAGAACCCAGTCTCCATTAGCATGTCAAGAATTTGAGACAAAGTTCTCAATCTTTCGGACTAGACAGTGTAGATGCACTCAAAGCCAGTGCAGTTAACAATGACGATGCAGAAATGCATACATTTTATACCTTTAAAGGAATTTTACTACCACATTCTTTTTTGTTTTCTATTTTAACATTCATGTGTGTGTGTGTGTGTGTGTGTGTGTGTGTGTCCACCTCAGGTACAAACGCAGAGGGTCGACACACTGCATTTATTTGTATCTTGTTTTCATTAGTTCTTGCTCCAGTAGCATAAAACAGACTTTGACGAGTTTGTCCCCGATCCTCATTTAGAGTGCTGAAAGAGAGATTATCATGATTCGGTTTGAAAATCCAGCTACTTTTATTAGATGATCTTGAAGGACTGAGAAGACTTTAACTGTTCCAATACAGAATACATGTTGGTGAATCTCAAAACCCAATGATATTTTCTCACACATTCAAGCAGTCTCTCTTCCTGAAGTTCATATGGAGCTGAAAAGTTGTGAAGCTTTAATGAATGTCAACCTTAAAGGAATAGTTGAACGTATTTGGAAATATGGCTATTTGCAAGAAAGTTTCATTGCAATGAAGCATTATGATATGATGGCTTTTCATGTAATTGGATTTTTAAAGGAATGCATTGTGTGTAAGGAATAAAGAATGTTGTGTGTAAGCGGGACGTGTAAAATTGTGTGCATCTCTCCACAGTGACTCAGTGTAACGGACCAGAGAAGTTCAAGTGTCGCAGCGGGGAGTGTATCGAGATGAGCAAAGTGTGCAACAAGGCGCGAGACTGTCCCGACTGGAGCGACGAACCCATCAAGGAATGCAGTAAGTAGAGAATCAACATCTTCAAAAACAAATGAGCGCTTATCTAAGGCCAGAAACACTCTACATTTGTCGATTTTTATTTTCAAGGTTCTACAGATTTTTGTCTGTTCTGTGATAAATACACTAATTATTACTACTACACTAACAATATGTATGGTTTTGGTCCCAAATGTAGCATGTAGACAAAATCTGCTGTATACCGAAAATACCTGGATGGTCCGATGCATGATAGAGAATTTATTTTCCCAATCAGTAACAGTCTGTCAGCATACTGCGTTGGTTGGTAGTATGTAGTAGGCAGTTTGGAATACGGCCTAGGTCTCCCCAAAGTTGATCTTGACAATGTTATTTTCAGCGTTTTTTCAGATGTTTTATCGAACATTACATTTTACGTGAAAAATGAGCTGATAGTTCATCCGACCGAACTTTTCACTTAAACAATGAGCTCAGGCTCAGAATCACAGCAGCAGACAACTCATGTACACAGAACCAAAGCTCTTCTTCCCCACAGTCGGGACTGTCTGCAGCTTCCTGGATTCTTGTAGTCACGGTCAGGTTATCAGGTTTAGTAACATTGTGCCTGGCATCACAATTTGTGGCGATTTTTCTGATTTGAAGTTTAGTCATTTAGGATATTTTCCTTGTGCCTACATTAATGAGGAACAACTGAAGATATGCAGAGTGGTGTGCCTTCACACGAAAAGCTTTGTTTTAACCATAGGCAGGCTGGGGAAAATCATATTAATGTTAAAAAAAAACCTCAAGGTGAAATTATCATGCCATGGGACCTTTAAGCCAAACGGATGTAGATGACACTTGACGGATGATTATTAAAATATTTCCCCAGCCTTCCCAACCGAGGCAGAACAAATGTAGATAGATCAACATGTTTGATTTTTTGTATATTAGGTTTGCACTAGAAACTTCGTAAATATGAATGATCTTGTAGTTCCAGCTGTGATCGACCTACAGTGTTTGTCTCCTGTAATCTGCAAATGTCACTTATCAAGTCTCGTAGAGCTTCACAGCTGGCAGCTTTCAATGTCAGCGACATGAAAGGTTTTGAACTAGAAATATTTGAACTTGAGTTCCCAGAATGCTGATTCTCTACACGCTTTACCCAATCTAAACCAAAGCAATAACAGAAGGTCCAATATTTAGATTACATTGGACAGGTCTCTCAGTCACAAATTGCTTTTCAGTAAGTTCAGATGTCTTTTCCTGTGTCCATACCTAAAAGATTTTAATTTGGGCAAACGCGGTAAAAACTACACGATGTTCCTCTCAGTTGCACATTGATTTATGCTGATATGTGGGTTTTTGTATGAAATCCCGCCTTGTGCAGCTTTAATGAGTCCTGCATTTCAGCGTGAGCGAATGAATAGTGCCTCCTAAATAATTCTCTTTCATGGATCAAAGAACTCGGAAAAAGTGAATATGCTCTCCACAATCTGAATACTAAAGTCTGAGTCTGAATTGTACTACACTTCAATCATAGAAAAAGATTGGCATATCATGTTAATGTTCAATTTAATAGATAAAATAACTTTTTTTTTCAAGCGTGATGTACAGTTGTTAATGAGCTGGATAATCTTGTTTCGAGTATTGATGCACTGTCTGCTTTGTTGAAAAAGGGAAGGGAACGTGTGTTTTTTTTTCCCAGGTTTTATCAAAGAACGTGGCGATCAAGAGAAATGGTAGGTTTGTAAATAAATCAAAGAAGAACTCATTGCTACGTTGTCAAAAAAATAATAGTTTTGGCCTTACAGACTTAACCAGGCACAGAAACTTTTTAAATAATATTTCATGGTTAAAGTATGCATATAGAACCACAACATCCTCAGTAGTGCCAGTTTGAATCCAGACTGTGATCTTTGTATCATCCCTCTCTCTTGTTGCTTTCTGTCTAAACTGTCGATGCCTGGATGATACAAAGATTTTTTTTATTTTTTTTATAGCAGTTATCTGATGCGAGCGTGACAGGATTACTATTTAGACTGGTATCTACGGTTTGTGAGCCTTGCTTGCATGATTGAACTGTGCTCTCATAGCTTCAACAAAGCCCCGTTTCCTTCCTGTGCTTCAGATCTAAACGAGTGTCTCATGAACAACGGCGGCTGCTCTCACATCTGCAAAGACATGGTAATCGGCTTTGAGTGTGACTGCACGCCGGGACTTCAGCTCATAGACCACAAGACCTGCGGAGGTAGGTGACCTTTACATTCGAGCCATTTGATGAAATATTTGCATTGGTAAATCACTTATATTTTTATTGTATTGTCAAAACGCTCACTTTTATAGCATTGTTGTTTAAGGTAGCATTAATCGTAAATGCACACAGATTAGCTTTGTCTTTTCCAGTTAAATTTAGTTTCCTACAGGTTGTAAGTCTATTTGATCATAGACATGTGATTCAGTGTAAGCATTACATGTTTGTTTATGTTTTTTATGTAGCATTGGCAGCATTTTGAACATTACCATATGTATTTAGGACTCTGGCTCAATTACATTTATTTTCAGGAGACAAACACCACCACTTATTGTTGTTCCCTGACATACTTTTGTTTCTTGGCAGCCATACACCTCAATTGTTTGAACAGTAGATCAGACAGAACTGTCGGCTTTAAACATCATGGGGCTCGAAATTAATCCCAAATCGCAATGTCCTTGTCAGGCTATTGTTCTGGATGGTATGAAAATAAAACCTCAAGACTGGAGAGACTGTCAGACTGAAGATGCGTTACTGCATTTGTCTTTCTTAGAAAGCCCTAATCCAACGGTCTGGGTCAGACATACTGGAGGCTGACTCGGAGATGTTTGACTTATGGCTGCTCAGTGTTCTTATTGTGCACTTCTGGCCTCTGAAGGCTTCAGTGTGTAATGGGATTGGATGTGTTGTATTTATTTTTTTCTAAAAGTAGCAATCCTCTTGGTTATGTTAGGGAGGTACTGATCCGACACACTTTCATTATTGAGCCAATCTTGGCCTCAAGCGCCACTTTGGACATTGAGAAATGTGTATAATCCCATCTGGAATGCACCCCACTGGTTGCACAGGCGCTTAATCTACTCCCAGGTATAAACTACCACTAAACTCCTGAAAATCGGTGTATTTACATTTGATTGTGATGAGAGCATCTGGCTAAAGATCATTCTGAGAAAATGGCAACAGCAATTATAGTTGGGTATAATTTTTACTTTATGTATCCCAAGCTCACATCGGTTTACAATCTCATGCAATAGCAATCAAGGGAAAAGTAATTGTTTAAAAAAATAAATAAAAATAAATTCAGTATTTTTGTGTTTGTAGCAGAGCCGTGTGCAAACGTCTGATTACCCAAATTGAAGCATTGAGCAGGCTTAATTAATAAAACATGTCACATACCAGCTGTATTCCCCCTGTTCTCTCTTCCTCATCCCTCCCTCTTCTCTTCGTCTGTCTCTCTGTGTGCAGACATCAATGAGTGTGTGAACCCTGGCATCTGCAGTCAGATCTGCATCAACCTGAAGGGTGGATACAAGTGTGAATGCCACAACGGCTACCAGATGGATCCGACCACCGGCGTCTGCAAGGCTGTTGGTGAGTCAACAGCTGGGAATACAGTGCAACTCGCTGAAATACAACAGCTCTCATCTTTTAAGATGCACAGTGGGGAAGTATTACACCAAATGTTTTTTCTTTAGGTCTCAGGCTTTTATACTTAATTTCTGCTCAAGAAAACTCAGTGAGCCACACCATACCAGGCTACTGTCAGGCTGTTTGGCTTGTCTGAATTTAGAGATAAAAGGCTGTTGCATTGTAATGGGTTGTACTGAGAGGTGTCTCCAATATTTTGTCCACCCATTTATGTGGGCAGATAAAATATAAAGTGGTTGAATATGAACTGAACATTTTGACCTTGGCTGTTGTATTACTCCGCATAGATGGGTGGATTCTCTAAATGGGCTTTTGAGTGTACGGTATAATGCAGCTTTCTAGTCATGAACACGTCGTGGAACAAAACCCAATTAACCAAAATGCCCTGGAAAATGATGGGATGTCGTAGAATTGTTGCGCTATTTTACTAATCTGGCAATGCTCTGTCACATGACTCACAAGCTCCCAAAGTCTATTTTTGTGTTGAGATTAAATTACAGCTCTGGTCAGAGATGAAGTAAAGTTTAAATAGTGGTGGGTCGTCTTGCAGTTCAATTCTTAAAAAGGCTCCTCTTGAAATGAAAATCCAGATATTCTGAATCTGCCAAAATTCAGATTTCTAAGAACGATATCCGGTTCTTGGATACCCCACTGGTCACATTAAGAACATAGTCTGACCTGCTTTTATGTCTCTTACAGATCACCTAAGATGACCGTGTCTCTAGCCTGTAAAAAAGAGATGTGGATAACTATTAAAGGACCTGCAGAGGCAAAGTAATTAGCATTTTATGAAAGAATTTGAGTAATGGAAAAGGCAAATCATTTGTGTGGTAATAATAATAATAATAATAATAATAATAATAATAATAATAATAATAATAATAATAATAATAATAATATCTTTTTTTTAATTATTTTTAAATGCCATTTTTAACCCACCCGGCAGGCTGAGAATCACTGTCCGGATGCACATTGAAATCATTTTATTTATTTTTTTTTAACCTGAGAATTAATGGATAAAATCATAAAAAGCAGCTTTGTAAACATGGGCAAGTACATGAGTAAAGTGAACAAAGTCACACTTGTTCAGCGAGAGCTGGGTAGGTGAAAACAAGATGCCAGAATCTTAATTTGTAAAAAAAATGAACTTAAACTATACATTAAAGTTGTCAATAAATGATAACGATTCAAATATCATCAGAGAGGCTCGAGGTGGGGATGCCATTCTCTAGTCTGGTGATCACATGCAGTGTGATTTGTTTCTGCAGTAAAAGGACTTTATTGTGTTGCCTGTTGACAAAGACCATCATTGTATCCTTCAGTCTGAAAGTTGTTTTTTCCTGTTGATTTGTCATCCAGTCCTATAGACTATTTATAATATGATTTCTCTTCTATCACACTACAATAATATTCAGTCATTTGGTTGCTCTGTTCAGATTCTGAGTGACAGGAAAGACTAGAAAAAAAAGAGCCCACACTCTTTTTAACAAGTTTTGACCATTTGATAAAACCTTTTTATTTAGAGATCCCCATGTTTAAAAGGCTTTGAAATGATCCCGCATCAGCAGATGGAACAGAGCAACCGGAGGTACATTGTGAAGACGTGAGCTATAAACCAAGCCTCCCCTGTCCTCAGGTAAGGAGCCCTCCCTGATCTTCACCAACCGCCGTGACATCCGCCGCCTGGGTCTGGAGAGGAAGGAGTACACTCAGATTGTGGAGCAGCAGAGGAACGCAGTGGCTCTGGATGCCGACTATAACCAGCAGATGATCTTCTGGGCTGACCTGGGCCAGAGGGCCATTTATAGGTAGATGACACACACCACACATAAGCATGTGAAGGAACACCACTAACACAAAGAAGCTGCAGAGTCTCTTCTGATTTGACATTTCAATACGATGATTCCACTTTGTCATTCAAGTTTAAGTAGATTTTCACAGTTTCTAACATGATAGAAACATGGCGGCTGCATGAAAGCAGTGAAACATAATTGTCAGTATAAAGACCGGTTACCTCTGAGCATCTTCAAAACAACCCAAGGTGATCATTCTGTCAAAGTGCATCTAACCTTGGCGTCTTTTTGAAGGCTTTTTTTTTTTTTTTTTTTTTTTTTTTTTTTTTTTTAATAAACAAAGTATTTAGCGGTCTTGTAGCCGTACTAGTGGTGTGGCTCCACATATGTCAATTTTGTTAGTTGAAAAGTGCATCGCTAAGTTCAGAGTAAAACATCTCTAACTGTTGCATGGGTCACTATGACGTTGAGTACACGGCCGTGCTTCCCCCAGCATGAATCCTGATTTTTATTTTTAGCCATGCTAGCGGCATGGCTCTCGGGATGGCAATGTTGGTCAGGTGGTCCACCGCTTTGGTCCAGCCTGAAACGACTACTGGATGGATTGAGATGCTATTTTTAAATCCATTGTCTGGAGAGGGAGGGAGAGAGGGAGGGAGGGAGAGGGAGAGAATTCCTATTGGCCCTGGTGATCCCCTGACATTTCCTGTAATGCCACCAGCAGGTCTAAACATACAATTTTAGAGCTTGTCATGAAATTTTGTACACACATCCGTGGCCCCCTCAGGATGAATTGTAATCTCCTGACTTTTCATCTAGTGCCAACATCAGGTCATTTTAATTGCCAAATACCTGCAAAACTAATGACATTGCCATCATCCTCAGCTGGACTCTGTTTAGTGCTGATTAGCAAATGTTAGCATGCTAAGATTTAAACTAAGAGGTTAGCATTAAGCTCAAGTTTGGGTATATTTATCTGAACCACTAACTTTGCCTGAAGTAAGGCATCCATATTTGCCTGACATTTACAGGAACTTGTTGTTGTGATAGGAAAGTTAGACATATCAACTTTTTAACTTTTTTATATCTGATGTTTTTGAGGCGAGATTAGTTAAGACTTTGCCCTGCATTGTTTTCTGAAAAATTGTATTTAAACTAATGTGGCCACGTGAAGATTCAACTGATTGTTTAATTTCGAGGTCTTGATAGATGATATGAATCTTAAATTCTGTCTGCGCCTTTTTTTTTTTTTTTTCCCTCCTCAGCACTGTGCTGGACAAACGAGGGGAGGTCGGCATCCACAGCAAAGTGATAGACAACGTCCAGACTCCTGTGGGAATCGCCGTGGACTGGATCTATAAGCACTTGTACTGGTCTGATCTCGGCACCAAAACAATTTCTGTAGCCAACTTCAACGGAACCAAGCAGAAAGTTCTGTTCAACAGAGACCTCAAAGAACCGGCATCCATCGCTGTAGATCCGCTGTCTGGGTGGGTGGAAAGCTCATTTTGTTTTCAGGTGAAAACCTTTCATTTCCATTTGACAATGTACATTTACGTGTGTGTGTGTGTGTGTGTGTCCTGTAGGTTCCTGTACTGGTCTGACTGGGGCGAGCCAGCCAGGATTGAGAAATCTGGTATGAACGGAGTGGACAGACATGTTCTGGTGGCGACGGACATCCAGTGGCCTAATGGAATCTCCCTGGGTAGGATCTCACACACATGCACACAGTTTTTTCTTCTCGTCTTTCAGCTTATACACAAACTCATTTTGTTGCAGTGTTTACATCTAATCTGCCAATTAAATGTTGTAGATTTCTCCCCAGATGCCTTATGTTATTAAAATAACTAACGCTCCTGAAATTTTAATTTTTTCTTTTTATTTAACACCTGACCAGATCATATTTTATAATGAAATACTCTCCTTTGTTCGGTCTCTTTTCTCTTCCTGTACTTGCATCCCCCACACTGGAAAAGCCATCGATTTGTCCTTAATGAAATGTTGTATTGATTTCAATTTCTTTTCTCTCCTTGTCTCATCCTGCCATGCCTCATCTTCTTTCTGTACTCTTCTGCATTCTTTCATCCCCCTATTCCTTAACTCCCTGTTCTCATTTCTTCTGTCAACACGTATTCTTCTCCCTTGTATCACTCCTTCTCTTTCCACTTTTCTTTTCTCCCATTTATTATCCATTCTTTTTAATTCCATCTCGAATTTCTCACCTTCTCATCTTCTCTTGTCTCCCCCCCCCCCCCCCCCCCCCAAAAAAAAAAAAGATCTGATCAAAGGCCGGTTGTACTGGGTTGACTCTAAGCTGCACATGCTCTGTAGTGTTGACCTGAACGGAGACAACAGGAAGAAAGTACTCCAGTCTCTGGACTACCTGGCTCATCCCTTCGCTCTCACAGTTTTTGAGGTACTGCTGCTATTATATTCTCATTTTCACACATAACTCTTCAGTTTTTTTTTTTTTTCTCAGCAACTAAAGGTGGCACACAGGTTATGATTGTCATTTGGTCTTGACTCATTGAAACGAGTTGGACAGAAGCCGCATTCTGGGTCAGTTGGTGTTGACAGTCTGGAGATAGAATCGTTTAGGGTTGTCTAGTCTCGCATTGCAAGACCTTCCTCTGCAGCGCTGTGGAGAAAAACGAGTTTCAGTTTATTGGCCTTTCTTTAAACCAATCCCAATCGTCTTGGGCGGTGCCAAGTGCTAGACGGAACCACGGTGCCTCTGCAAAATAGCCTCAGGAAGAAATTTTCAATCTACGTTGATGGAAAGTTAAAACATTAAGAATAGCTTGCAGTTTGCATTCTAGTGAGTACACAGAAAATGCCTCTGCACTCAATTGGATAGACCTACAACCAATCAGAGAAACAGAGTATGTGACGTATGATAAATTAAACTTTTGCCGAATCCCATAAGGAGGATGGCAAAAACATCTTTCCGATCGACAAATGCCTTGATCGCGGTTCTCTGTTCCTCTTTTTTTAAAATTAATGCGCTGTCGATATCTTCTATAACAGACGCGATGGAGGAATCTGTTACTGTTGAAAATATGTCCATCATATAAAGCCCGCCCTGACAAGTTGATTGGTCCAAACGGCTCTGATTTGAGCATAGTTGCTCCACAATGGATCAAGTCCAGACCGAACTTTCCGACCTCAAATGTTGTGGGCGGGGCAAAGTTTGGCTGGCATACAGGCTAGTGGATCACGTCTTATATCTGCAAACTAGTTTCCTAATATCAAGTATCAACAATTATATCTGCTGGTTAAAACCTGTAGTTTTCATATATTATATGCATATATAGGTCTTTCTTACATGTAATCTGTCTGGATTATAGACTCGTGGACATGTGGCTCTCTCGCTGTCTCTCTCACCTACACCCACTCACACAACTGCTAACTCTCTCTCACTCAGACGGATGACATTTATTCACATGCAGACACTCGTGCTTAAGATGCAGCTTGTGTCTGAACACTGCGTCATGCACTATGTTACTAACAGTATACGGTCGTAACAATTAGTAACATTTTTGCGTCTTCCTTTTTCCAAATGATAGAAGTGTGATCCTACTAATCAGTCCATGAAGCGTTTAAGGTTCAGTGCTCTCATCACATGCAACCTCGGAGCTCCTTCATGGGAAAAATCCTCTGCTGCACAGGAAGTTCCGTGTTTTTGGTGATAAACCTGAGAAGAACAGGATGAAGATGTTAACATGAGCAGTGAAAGCCACCAAGGCTGAAGAGACCAAAACAGAGCGCAATCTAAATCAGCAGAAACTCCAAATGTGGACGTGTGCAGTGCAGGACCACCACACACGGTCCTGGCACACAGATCGCTGAGTTTGTGATGTAGTCTTTCCATCCCCATTTAACATCTGACTGAACATCCGACTCAAATATTTTTGAAAGGACCTTTTTTAAAAAGACAATATTGGTGAACCTCTGCTCAATCTCCTCCTCACTCGGTTATTCAGATAGGACCTATAATTTGCAGGGAATGGCTGTGAGGTAGTGTAAGATCAATGTCTTTGAAAGTATTAATTACTGAAGAAATAATTGATTATATTGTATTTGCATAATATAATACCACTAAAACTTCTCGTTTCTGACTAGGTTGTAGTTGTCTATCAAAATTTTGAATCAGGATACTGCTGCTACAAGTTACCACAGCAACAATACTTCTGATTTTAAAGCATGGTCACACATGCGTCAATGCAGGCGAGTGACCATGGCCTGCCGAGGCAATGCCGGATGTGACTCACAATGTCATTCAGCATGAAAAAGTATAAGAAAATGACTATCTGACGAAATAAATCTTAGTTGACTTAACACCAAAATGGCCAATTACTCAACTAATTAAGAGGGGGCAGCCCTAGTGGCATTCTGCACTTTGTCTTTCTTGTTTTTTTTATAGAGATAGAGAGAGAGCATTGTAGTTAGTCAAGCTTTTAGCTATTAATGGGAATATAAGCTGTATCTTTTTTTTTTTTTTCCTGTCCTCTCTCCAGGATAGAGTCTTCTGGACGGATGGCGAAAATCAAGCCATCTTTGGCGCAAACAAGTTCTCAGGCTCGGACGTGGTGACGCTGGCCAGCAACCTGAATGACCCCCAGGACATCATAGTGTACCATGAGCTGATCCAGCTGTCGGGTAAGAAGCTGCGGGGGGGATGCGAGCAGAGAGGCAAGAGGAAAGGATGGACATTGTTGTGGAATGGTTGTTGAGCCAGAAAATCCAGTTGATCAGCCCCGTAGGTTAAGTGACATCACGGCAACCTCAAGTTAAAGCGGACGTAGCAGACTCTTATTTTATTTATATATATATATATATATATATATATATATATATATATATATATATATATATATATATATATATATATATATATATATATATATATATATATATATATATATATATATATATATATATATATATATATATATATATATATATATATATAGCTGCAGTTAATGGAGAGAGTTAATCAGAAATGACTGTAATTACACATGATTCAGGTACAGGGAGTACTAATGAGGATTATCATTTTAGCTTTAATCATGCAGCCATAATTTACACCGGTCTACTAGCCGCTGATTTATGGAAGGAAAGGGCAAATAGTTTTTTTGCTTTTTGACAAAACAATGTTGTCCGCTAGCTGTCATCATTTGGAGTTTGCTGATTTTAAACTTGAAAGTTCAACTTTTAAGCTTTGAGTTTTAGCATTTACAATTTCATACCATCTGAGCAAAAGGCTGTGTGATACGATTGAACACAAGCTAGGAAGTGGACCTTCTTTAATTGTGAATCTGCTGTTTCCAAGGTTAAAGTGAACATTACAGTACAAGCTCGGCTGTGGCTCATCTAGAGATTCGGCATGTCACTTTTTTTTTTTTTTCGTCCAGCCGTCCCACATCCAGGTAGCAGGGATAGAAATTATTTTTTTTGTTCACCTGCTACTGTGGCTGGTGGACTCCAAAATCTACCAGCCACTTTCTTTGCCTCTTTCATGTGAAAATTAATACAACCAGATCTACAATACTCGTGCATGTTTATTTCACAAGGACTTAAGGAAAATCTTAACATTCTCTTTCTCTCATGCACACACCTAGTGTTTCCACTAGGATTTATAGAGCATTTGGATCAGAATAAAATCAGTTTTACTACTGTAAGTCTGTTCATCTTTAAAGTTTACTGATATCACACAGAACTAATGAACAGTTATACATTGTTATTGTGCCCCCCCCCCCCCGAAAAGCTTTTAGTAGCTTATTTGGGCTTCCCCCCCCATTTCACGCGACCTACATATGGTCATTGTACCTTCTGAAATTGTGTTTAATGATACAGTGATGACGTGTGTAATAAACGAAACAAATGCATACACAGATACAGAACACATTTTGCAATGTGCATCTTGGATCACTTTTTCACTGACTATGACCACCACTATGTCATTACTAAACATTGTGCCAAAATATGAACAATAACATCAGTGGGCATATTTGCTAGCTAACCACTGCTCCAGTACATAGATATCTTAGAACGTTACGTAAAACGGGTGATTTAACGGCAATGCTCATGTTGCATAGTTAAACCACAAAACGAAATACTCATTGAACGTTTTTCAGTTTGGTTTTGAGTGGTATGCATCCGCACTAACCTGATAAACGTTTTAAACCATATTGTTAATACAGCGTGTCGGGAATACGTCTCCTTCAGCAGGGAGTCCAAGGCAGAGGGACCGCAGAGTTCTCTGACGTTAGCTTTGTGTCTCAGCTGGGGTCGGATAAACAGTAAATCCATTAAAGTCAGTGCCCAATACGCTATTTTCAAAACTGTAGCTGTCATATTTCACAGGGTTTTCATGGTAAATCAGCTGCTGAGGCTTCCGTAGCTGTATGCCACTCTGCCTGAGGAGAAACTGCTACTATATTCGCGCTGTTTATTTGGTTGCCATGACTTCGCCACTGATGACACACACACACAGACATACTCCTTGATTTATAGTTAGATGTGATGAATGATTTCTGTGCTACAACTTGATTGCACATTTTCTGTGTTTGTCAAAGTATTCAGAGCTACTGACTCTTGTGTGCAGGTCCTAACTGGTGTGCAGAGAAAGGTGCAAACGGAGGCTGTAGCTACATGTGTCTGCCTGCGCCGCAAATCAACAAACACTCCCCCAAATACACCTGTGTGTGTCCAGAGGGACAGGAGCTGGCTGCTGACGACTTACGCTGCAGACCGGGTGAGTCACAGTACCACAGTGGTGAAACCGATTTATTTACTTGCATGTATTTATGGCTGTCATGTTGACGCCTGAACCAGGAGCACACATTTGCAACATGCAAGCTACAATTTTCAATACATCATTTCTCATCCCATTTAATTTTGGTTATCAGCACTGATTTCCTGAATCGATTTAGTTGGGTATGTTTAGAATATTTTTTTTTTTTCTTCGATATGAATAAGATTTCAGAGAACTAATGTAATTTTTTTTTTTTTTTTTTTAAAACAAAGTCCTTTTAACATTATTAAAAAATAGGGTAACACTTTACTTGAAGGTATCGATATAAAAAAATACATATCATTTTTTGGGGTCAATTCTTAATGTAAACATTACTATTTTTGGCAACACTTTACTTGAAGGTACCGACATAATCGTGACATGACACTGTCATAACTATGACATGACACTGTCATGAACGTGTCATAAACAAGTCCTAAACGTTTAGGACTTCAGTCATTAAGTGTCATTCGGTTTTTGTCATGACAAGTTGACATTGTTTGGGTTGTCTGATTATGACAGCTTGACATTAATCAAAGTGACATTTCCAGAAGTTGTCTTGGTCATGATAAGTTGACATTCAATTTGTTTGGGATGTCTTTATCATGACAACTTGACATAATATCTTCCTGTTTAATGTTAAGTTGTCATTACCAAAGGTTGTATTAGGTAGTCTTTTTTTTTTTCACATGATAGGGTTATCTTTCCTCTAGCTTTTAAAAGCTATTTTTAGCTGAAACATTAATAAGCCATTGAGAATTATGATAGTGTGTATATATGGGCAAATCTGGACATATTTTTACACAAATGGGTCAGGTTAAACCACCAAACGAATGGTAAACCTGTAGCTGTCAATCGTGTTAATGTGAATTTCAACTGCTGAACACACACTGCAAGGCAATTCTGTGCATTCCTTCCTACTTAATCTTCCCTTTACTGTGCTGCCTGCCTCAAATGGGCCTCTTCTTAAAGAACTGATTAAAAAGAGACGGCTAAAGAGAGCTGGGCTTTCACAGGGGATCCCCCCAAAACAGAATCAATTCTAAGAAACCAAATTAATTCATTTTAATTCTTTGGGTGGAACTGGCTTTTAAAGAGTTTTGTCACTCCCTCCCTTTTCCTCTGCTTCTCAGCCGCTCAAGCATGTTTACTTGGTGTTAGTGTTCCCTCTGCGAGTCTTGACTATCTGTATCCATGCCAGCCACAAACCCAGCTGTCTGTTTGTTTTAGTAGTCTGACAGCTGAACAGTAGCTGAGTCAGTTAGTGTTTTGATCGTGGGTTTTTTTTTTTTTCCCCCCCAGTCTCTTTGGCAAGCTTCAACACCGTGCTGCTGCACATCTCAGCTGCATCTGTCTCCTCCCTCTTTGTTTGAAAGTGTCTTTGTGGTCTCATCCTGACAGCTGAGTTGTGTGGGTTCCCGAGGTTGATCCTTCTTCCACTCTTTTTTAATTTATTTTTTTTAAAAACAATTTTTTAATGGCTCAGGTCAGCGCTGCCTTATTTTTGCCTGTTGGGTTCAGTCCTAGTCTGAACAGCCTCCAATCTCTGTACTCATGAGTCGGATGTGACTGTTGGTACCATAGCAGCTGAGATTATGCAGCTGAACACCTATATGTGATAGTTGATCATGTAATTCCCAAACCATGGCTATTTATCTGCTGCCTGACAAGCCAACATTCTGGCAAGGCTTTCCACAAGATTTTTGAACCTGGCTGCAGGGACTTGCTTCCTGTAGCTGGCCTGGCTCACAGTCGGCTCTCCAGGTCATCCCAAAGGTGGTGGATGATTGAGGTCAGGGCTCTGGGAGAGAACCATTTCTAAATGGACCTGGCTTTGTGTACAGTGACAGTGTCATGTTGAAACGGGAAAGGGCCTTCCCCAAACTTATGTCACAAAGTTAGAAGCACACTTTGTCCAAAATATAGTTGCATGCCGTAGCATAAAGATTTCCTTCACTGAACACAAGTGGCTGAGCCCAAACCATGCCCCAGACCAAAAGTACAGTGTGAGACAATGGAGGTGTCCTCTTTGGCAGCAAAACCAATTATTTCAATGTTATCTTGATTAACTGGATAACATGTTGGCCCATCCAGTCAATGCATTTAATCCACTTGCTTAGTGATTGTATGGGATCCTAGTCCATAGGGGATGTCATGTACGTCTTTGTCACCAAGAATGAACCATTGGGGGAACTCCACATGTCAAATTAGTTCTCTAACCTACCAGAAACTCATTTTCTGCTATATTCTTCCAGTTTCTCTTTTTTCCCTCTTGTCAAAATTAGCTCGAGGTGGTGCAAAATTATGGCAAAGACATGTCCGCCAATATTGACATGTTTAAACTGAAGAAATTATTTTCACTTATCCTCAAGCTATTTGACTCTTTCATTTCAGCTTGAGGAGAAGTGCAAATAATTTCTTAAGTTTAAACATTTTCAATATTTGCGGACATGTCTTTGCCATTTTTTTTTGCACCAAACTGCAACTCTGCCCTCCATCAGTCTTTCTTTCTTGTGAAAAGGTTGTTGGGGAAACTGTTTCCCCCCCCCCCCCATCTACTCTGCTCCAGATGTTTTTTGTCTTTAGCAGCCCAGCTCCTTTCTACACACCCACAGATTAGCCTTTTCATACTCAAGCAGCATCGGCTAGGAACCTGACAGCTGAATTCTGTGCACATACTCTCCTAATTGGACTCAAACTTTAGACCGAGACACTGGTGTACACAAAGTACTGGAACATCTCCCAAGCAACTCTCTGCTCTGTCTTCCTGCCTGCCTGAATGAAAGTCTGCCTAGTTAGCCTGTTCAGTTTTCTTTAAGACTTCTGTTCTTTACTTTCCTCGATTTCCAAGTGAGAACTGAGGGTCTGTTTCCAGAGTTTCTTGACCGTTTGTGCAGCCTGTCTTTTCTTGTTTTTCCTGCTCCATTTATATCTGCCTCAAATGTGTTTGTCTGACTCATGTGTATTGGTGGAATAAGTAATTTCCGAGTGTTTCTCTTTTGTAAATTAATTTGGACTATCCTGATGTACAGGGAAAATTCTGACAGTACTTATTTAAAGTATCATTACAACTACATAACCTCGGTCTTATTTTGCAGTAGCCAAGGTTTTACTGAGAAAAAACAAACCGCCAACCTCTTTGTCTCTTTGTCCTGAATTATAAAGTAGAGCTGTACAGTTAGCTGATGCTTTAGTTTGACCTGGTAATCAAATTCTCACTCAAGAGGTGACATACTCTTGTCCTTCACAAATGGAGCCAAGTTTGTATTTTACATGGCTCAAAAGTAGAAACAAATGGTGAAGGTTACCTGAGAGTAGATCCCTATGCAGTTTGCTGCAATAGCTAATCCAGGATGTTAACTTTTGTTTGCTTTGGTTTAGTCTCTGTGACCAGTGGTTTAATGTAAAAGTGTATTTGGAAAGCTTTAAGAGGGTTCTGCTGTTTGCCCCTGGCATCTAATTTACCAAATCTCCGTTTTTATTTTACCACAACACCAGTTCTATATGAATCATTGAAAAATTCCCAGATACAGTATGGGTGGCGACGGAGGTGTGGAACCAGTAGATTATATGGTAGGATGAGATGAACTCTGCACTCCAGTAAAAGTCTGCCAGCTCTGTATCAGGTTTTACAGCCTGCCTCGTCTATAGAAATGTAATGGCCTTTATATCGGCAACGTCCCTGCAGCCTCCTTACGGCCTGTTTGGGGAATCTGGAGCTTCCTCCAGGCTCTTTCCAGCCGCTGGGATGACTGAATGTACCACCCAGACCGTTTTATTTATTTTTTTCTTGGGTGGGTGGGTGGGTGGGTGTGGGTGTGGGTGTGTGTGGGTGTGTGTGTGTGTATATTAATGCAAACTCTTTCTATCAAGCTTGAGTATCTTGTGTGTATCTGGGAGTGCTCGGGTTGTCGTGTCTTTGAGTGTGTTTCCACGCCTGTCTGTGTGTCTGGTAGTGTTTAAATGTGAGAATGGTGTGGGAGGGGTTAAAGAGGGATGCCTGTCACTCGCTGAATGCTCCTCCACCTTCCTCCGAGTTGGGCTGTAGCCAAAAGACTCGCAGCTCTTTACTGAACCTCGAGCTAACATATTTATCCCATTTTACAGCCATTGCAGCTGAAACAAATAGAACTGTAGAGCATTGTGCAGTTGCAGCTTTGACCGGCTCTAATCTGGTTGGTAAAAGAAAGTAATAAGCAATGCTTTCACTTCAGGATTGAACCTGAAACTACCAGTGAGGGATTTATATAACAGCCTTTAGAGGCAACTGGAGAGTGTTTTACTTCAGGCTAAACAATCTCAGGCCGAAATACAGGATGCTGCTGGGACTCCAGTTTGTTTATATTATTCATCATTAGTCTGACCTGTCAGAGTTTTAGACAGCTGGAGTTTTGGAGCTGATCCCCCGCTGACATTGGGTGGTACGCCCTCCGTCACCAGTCAGTCACAGGGCTGACCCATGGAAAAGGACTCATTCACACCAAACCTGCACGTGTTTGGACTGTGAGCGATCCAGAGCACCCGGCAGGAAACACACAGGCACAAGAAAAACATACTAACTGTAAGGTGTCAGATCTCAGTGTTGGTATAAAAAATAACTTCAAATTAAAGTTAAGGGGAGCACTACTTTAAAAAAAAAAATAATAAAAAAAAAAAATAAAACACTGGTGGCTCCAGAGGACCTGGTGAAGTCTGATAAATTGCCTCAAGTGATGTCCCTGAACTGATAGTTAACAGTTAAGTTATGAGTTAAATTACTGCTTCTGCTGCATCAATTTTGATCTTTTTTCTCTCTTAAAACAGTGTGCGTCCAATGTTATAGGAGTGCAATAGTGTCCTGTAGGTGAAGGCTTTGGAAACGGTTTGAGTCAGAGTTAGACTGTGCTTACTGTTGTATTGTTTGGCAGTAGGTATTTATTGTAGCAGTAAGCCTTTTCAACTCCTACACAGAGACCTAACGGCCCTTAGAGTTTACAGTAAACACAGCCTCACTCTGCTGCCTCTGCTAATCAACGCTGGATTGATTCGCCTGAAAGGATTTTATTGTTGCTGCAGCCATCTGTCCTGGTTGTACAGAAACTGATAGAGGCGATGTGATCAATACAGTTTACTGTGCGACGTGGCTTTAAACGTTTTGAGTTGTTTCGGAATGTCGTTCTTACTTCTCCAGCTTTTGTGTACATCTGGCTTGATTGTTAACTGTGAGGAACAATACGGAGTGTCTTCATGCCAGTCTGTAACGCTGCTGCTGTTTGTGTTAAGTTGCCAATGGCTGTTTGTTTGTCTTGTCTCTTGGCTTAGTTATTGCTTCTTTCCAACTATACAAAATGGATCCTGCTTTCATCAGGCGTTTATTTACTAGTTTAGTCTCCTGAGATCTGGTCTATTTTCTAAGGCCTACTTTCGTGTGTGCGGTTTAAAAATGGGACAACTTCTGTAGCCTGTTTTTTGTTTTCATAAGGATGACTCTTGGTCCTCTCTGTGACAGAACATTCTACCAAAGCTCCCTCAAAGGATGATGGAAAAGCCTCGATACAGCCACCCCCAGGTAAAACAATCAGCTGTTGCCTGCGCCACTGCCGTCTCTGTTGCCTCTCTCTAAAGCATGTTGGGCTTTGTTCAAAAATGAAATAACATTTACAGTTTTCCTCCCTTACTGTGGATTCAAGAGGTGCTTTTCCATTTTAATTGTTAAACTGGACATCTGGCTTTTAATTGTTTTTGGCTGCAGCCTTAGTTGCAGTTTATTTGGCTTTTTCTTTGCCACATGTACTCCTTAATCATTCCTCTTATTAAATCTACTGCCTAAATTAAACTGTAACATCACTTGTGTCCACTGTGCCTTATCGAGATTTTTAACATTCTGGGTTGACTGTCTTTTTTTTTTCCTGTCCAACGTATCTTTAATGATGGCTTCTGGCTGTGCTTTGGTGTTAGTTGGTTACGTTCAGATGTGTTATAGGCCTTGGTGCACTTCTGATAAGTAGCCTGGGGTTTTCAATCGGTAATTCTATTCCAGCTGTCCTCTGGTCTATTATTTAGGCAACAAATGGCGCCACTAAACATTATTATACTTCCTGATTTCATCGCCCAAAGAATGATGGGAACTTTAGTGGCCGGATTGTTTGCTGAGGCTACAGTTTCTCTTGTTTTTGTGGATGGGTTTTGAGATTTAATTTCTTTATCGCACTGCACAAAAAAACGTACTTACTTACTTTCTACATGTTTCTCATTGGATTTAATCACAATTCATGTTTTAATGTTTCCATAGATTAAATGAACACAGGCTGTGTTCGGAGTATAGTTCTGTATTCTATATTGTGACTCCAGTATATTTCAGGTCTTTTTTGCTTTTATCGCACCTGTTGAGCCACTGACGTGAGACCAGAATCTAAACATGGAGGCTGATGCCACATTTTCATTAATGATTGATTTTGTGCATGGTGTTTAGTTGGGCCTAACCATGTATGTGCTTTAGGTCATATTTCTGGCTCGACTTCAGCTGCATGTTGATTAACCTCTGACTCACAAGGTCTCACTAAATGTGATTAGTACACGTATGCTAGAATGAAGTGTTTGCTCCACATAGAAACAGGGACTCTAATCAGCAACACAAGGAGCACAAACAGTTTGCTGAAGAGATCTTGTTTGTGTCTGATTATAGCACTTGTTCTCATGACTCTTATTCAGTTAGTTGGACCCTCGGTTTTGTGTTCATGCCAGAATGTTTGTAAAAGCGGTCTGCTCACTTCTCCCCACACATGGAACGCTGTAGAGGATGCATCTCCACAGGGTGTTGACCATTTCATGTTTTCATCTGTGGTTACGTTAGGATGAGCTGGTGAGGAAAGGTTATCTGCATATCAAACTACAGTTTAGCATCCAACTCTGTGCTGGCAGATGTTTGTTTGTCTGCCAGCGCAGCCCAGGAGCAGCACCTAGTGGTAGCAACAAGAAAGGGTCCCAAATCACCGAAGCCATTCTGGATCGGTGAGTTCCACTACGGCTCTAGTTAAAGGGAAGTGTGATAGTTGTATTACTGTGAGACTTGCTGATGCCCAGTCTGTGAACTCGGCAAAGAACACCAGGGCTCTCGGTGTCCAATAAAGTCCTGACACTGTAATTAAAGGTTAGAGAAGAGACCCATTTTTAAAACTTATGTAAGCAGGTGGATGCCTAAATTATTGTGGAAGTAGAATGTATTGTGTATTTGTACAGTTAATTGTTGACATCGTTTGGCCAGCTCCTCTGTGTCTCGATCTTTTTCTTGGCTGAGAGGCATGTTGATTACATCGCCAAGCCTTTTGGCAGCAAGAACACGACTTAACAAACGTTTTTTTTGTCCTGAAGTCTCTGCTGCTGATTTCAGCCAAGCTGTTTGCCAGTCATGTCACTCACTCGTCGCTGACCCCAAAACCCTGCAGCCTGCTGCATGAACACCCTGAGTGATGATGATGATTATGATGGGGAAAAAAATAAACTGTTTTCTACAGTGCTGTACCAAAGTTTAAGTTTGGAGCCAATGTCAAATTCACAACTTCAATATCCCGGCAGGATGTGAAAATGAGTTTAGATCAGATTTAGAGCAGCTGACATTTTCCCAGAATGAAACCATTCAGTGTTTGTACCCAGTGTTTGCTCTTTTTTTTTTTTTTTTTTTTTTTTTTTTTTTTTTTTTTTGTCAATCATTTTAAGTTTGTTGGCATTTTATTTTGAATTCCCCCTCCCACCCCTCCCCCCCCCCCTCCAAGTATACCTCAATAGAGATGTCCCTTGCCTCGACCTGCCCAACCCAACTCTCCTCCCTGGCCTCCATGCCTCTCGGGTCCTTCTCAGGACAATATGCCAGTCAAACTTGTGACTAAACCTTCTTCCCTTTTTTTAACATGTTGAAATACGTGTGCATTCTCAAACTAAACAAGTAGATGTGTGATGGGTTTAAAGTGTTGACCTGTGGTTTGGTTTGTTTTTCAGAAGCCGTGAGCACATCCATCCAGGTGAACTCCACAGCCAGAGGGTCTGCTGCTGCCTGGGCCATACTTCCTGTCTGTACGTATCGCTCACTCACCCAGATCCATCGGCCATGGCTTGGTTACCTCAAATAAGTAATATCTGTCTAAAGTTCATCATATTATATGTGCATTCAAGAGACTTAAGTTTGCTTTAAACAGTTATTTGTGTCCTTGATAATGGGATTTGAGTGGGATTTCTCGCTAAAAATTTCACTGAAAAAATATCTTTAGGAACCCAGGGTTTTAAGAGTATCTGTGTGTGCCTATCAGATATTCCGAACACCACTATCACATACAGCAAATGTTGTAGTTGTACTGACGTCCAAGCTTGAAATAATACAATATAACTGGATCCACTGTTTCCTTTAGTTATTTGTAATGCTAAAATGGCAGTTAGGCTGTGACAAAATATGTTTCGAGCAAGTATGATTGAAGCAAGAATGTAAAACAAAAAACAGGGTGACTAAATTTAGGGAATAAATTAATTTGAGGAAATGATTTGTAATTTGAGGGCAGAAACTATGAATTTTAGGCAAGGATATTTAATGGGCTGCATAGAAACTCACAGGTACACCTTAATACGTGTGGGAACTACAGCCCCTCTGCCCTGATACCAGATGATCTGACTGTTTGTGTCCCTTTGTCGTCGTCCCCCCCCCCCCCCCCCCCCCCCTGTTCAGTGCTGCTGGCGATGGCGGCGGCTGGCGGCTACCTGATGTGGAGAAACTGGCAGCTGAGGAACCAGAAGAGCATGAACTTTGACAACCCCGTCTACCTGAAGACCACAGAAGAAGACCTCAACATCGACATCACCCGGCACGGCGCCAACGTGGGTCACACCTACCCTGCGGTGAGTAAACGACCAAACCGCCTCTGAGCATGGAGCATCATGGGTAAGAATGGTCGGCGAACGACCTCAGAGGCTGGCTGTACTCATCCCAAAACGCACTCGTCTCCCATCAGTAATTCTCAGAATATGTGAACTGGAATGCACAAAGTGCTACACACGGCACCTTTTAGAGCCCTCTTAAATGATAAAAGGATAAAAAAAAACAACAATCTGGTGCTCTGGATTCTGAGCAGCCGTGCAGTTTAATTTCATCCTGACACGGGATGGAGACTGAATGTCAATGAGCTCTCCTCTCACCCTGACCTTGTGGCCTTTGGTAATCCTTGGTGCATTGCGGGCCGTCCCCAGAGTCCATCTCTCTGTACACAGATTAAAGAGCTTAACTTAACCCGGCCAGAGGACACCCACCTCTGCTGTTAAATTCCCAGCTGCAGCAAAAAGAACGCAAAAACTTTTTTTTTTTTATTTTTTTTTTTTTTACATTTCCCTTTTTGTTTGCATGTGTAACAAAGAAGATGCAACGCGTTGATGAATGAACGTTGGCGGTGTTGGTAGCTGTGTTTTCACGTTGGACGGAGCCAGGCTAGCGGTTTCTCCCTGCTGCCAGTCTTCACTCAACTCAAAATAAACCTCTTTCTCTTCTCCCCCTCCCTCTCTGTCTCCAGATTTCGATAGTGAGCACAGATGACGATTTATGATTGCCGGAGCGTTGCTTGGCGCCACGTTGTTCCCATGCCGACGGTTGTCCATAGCAGCAGCAGCAGCAGCAGCAGCCCTTACAGTACGGCCACATGCCTTCTGAAGTGCATTATGTCATTACCTTTTTAGAGAGGGTGACTTAAGGAAATGTTATTATGTGAATAATACAATGAATTGTGTGTCCATAACTGTTTTCACTTGGTACGTCCAAAGTGTTAAGGATTTCTTTTCCTTTTTGGTCCTTATTATTTTCGGACCACAGCTTTTGTCTTTTTTGCCCCGCCCCTCTAAAGGAGTCCGCCATCTTTTCACAAGAGAGGAAAGGAACGCAGAGAATTTCCTCAATTTGATCACCTCTTACTGGGCTTTCTGTGTTCAAACTGACAAGAGGACGGCGTACGTTTCTCTCCAAACAGATCAGCTCTGCTGGACAGGATTTAAAACTGGATCTGAGTGACGTGTTAAAGACAGCGTGAGATTACTTTTTAGGTTATTACTCAGAGTACAGAGGGGTCAAGGGTCATCAGGAAGTGAGGCGTTCATCAGGAAGTGAGGCGTTCATCGGCAAATATAAACCAAACTTTGTCTTTCCTCCTCTGATCCAACGGGCTCAGATGTGTTAATTATGTACGATCATGTTTTGGGCAGCAGTATCTAAGATGAAATGTCTTATTTGCTTATTTGCATTTTCTTTTGCTTTTATGTCTTTTTATTTGCTTATTCTGGAGTGCATTCTTACAAATGTGTTTTTTTTTTTTTTTTTTTTTCAGCCAGTACATTTATTATTATTATTATTATTATTATTATTATATTGCTGTGTAAGGATAATTATGGTGACAGCATTTGTAAACATTGTATATATTTACCCATCAGCCCTCAGACATGACCATCAATCAGGACTCTCTTCAATGCACTTTGATCAAATGTTCCTCGTGTAAATAAGATTGTATACATTTGACTTGAAATACATTTTTGCTATGGTTGGGCATCGTACCAGGGTTAAAGGTCAGAAGTATTTAACAAGAAAGAGAATCTGAAAACGGGAAGAAAAATGCAACTCAATTTGGTAAAACTATTTTGTATGTTTGTGTGCTGTTGCTGTGAACTTTTTCTAGCCTTGTACAGTGAGGGGGTACTATTACAACTAAAGCTCTGTATCTGTGAAGAAACTGATTGGGCCACTTGAGAAATAAAACCTAGTCCACAACATTGTTCAAAACACGGCGTCCTGTCTTTTCTGTAATGCATGCGAGGATCCACTATGAACAGGGGTGTCTACATACTAGAACATGTAGCTTTAGTCTGGGACTGTTTTCATGGTCTAGGTCCCTTGGTTCCAGTGAAGAGAAATCTTAAATGTACAGAATCCAGCGATATTTAGACAATAGTAATTCCAACTTCAACATGACAATGCTCTCATAGGTGAAGTACACAGGTTCTTTACTTAATAAAAAGGGAACAATACAGCAATCTTAAAATTACAAGTAAAAGTCCTGCATTTAAAATCCTAAAGTAAAAGTACAGAAATATTAGCAAAATGTACATAAAGTATAAAAGGGCTCTTGTGGCTGATACATGATTAGATCATTGATATTGATGCATCACTGTGCAAATATTTTACTGTTGTAGCCCGTCAACGTGGACCTACTTTGATCTAGTTTGTATATGGTTAGAGCTTGATATAGATGTATACAGTATGTAGATAAGGGGGGTGTGTGTTGCACATTTTAGTCTTGGTTCTTGATGTAAAGCACTTTGGATGCCTGCTGGTTGCTGTAAAGTGCTATATAAATGTTGACTGATTGTGACATCACAACTGTACAAAAGTCCTGACGGCTCGTTTTTAAAGGCACAGTTTCTGAATATGGGTTATGAGCCTTCAGATCACAGTATTTATATAGTACCTAAATCTGCTTTTTAATCTAGGCTCTTTACAATATGGAGTCTTAAGTTGTAAAGAAGTGTGATTGAGGATCAGAGACTGGCAAGGACGAGTCAGAGGAAAAATTCAACTAATTCAAACAAGATGCACCCCGCTTCTCAAGGATCTGTTTCAGAGAGCAGGATAGAGTAAGACATCAAAAAAAGCCACTGTCAGGTGTCAAACTCATGTAGCTAATACAGCTGAAACCTCCTCCTGAATCTGCAAAATGTCATGGTCAGTCATGTCATGGTCAGTCAGCTGAAGGATGAACAGGAGTGTTTGTGAAGTGGGTTGAGACGGTAGGAGAGCTGGTAAGTCGTTTTTATTCAGTTCATTATCCCAGTTTAACTGCAGCAAGGATTAATCTCCACTTATCTGAATGCTTGAGTTATCAGTGGGACATATACGTCAAAGACACACTTGGATTAAGACAGACGTCAGATGTGTGGGTCTAAGTTCCATAGAAAGGACTGCGGCAGTCTGCCTCATCTACATTTTAAAAATCCTTTTAACAGCAATAAAAGCAAGATTGAACCACTTGATGTCAAATTTAACCAAAATAAATGCAACTATATACCCCAGTCATTAATAATTGTTAGATGTAAAATGCATACATTTCACAGGAAGTGCCTTGTTGGCTTTCCAGTATTTTACATACACAAACAAAGCCAGAAGTTACCTAACTGTAAACTGATAATCCACCTATCTCCCCTCCATTCAGGACTTATACTCCTCCAGAGTCAGGATCTACACTTCAGACACATCACACCCTGGACACAACCTGTTTCACCTTCTCTCCTGAAGGTAGATGCCACAGAACACTCAGACACAGGAACAGTTTCTGCCCACAGGCGGTCACTAGTGTCAGGATCAAATCAATGTGTTCAATAACCCTGTAACACCATGCAGCCACCATTCAGTAAATCATATATTTAATAGTGTTAAACACATCATTTCAACATGTAAACTCCATAGCACCTACTTCGGATATATAAACAAGCTGTTTTATTAATAACATAATATTCCAGCACCATTAGCACTTCTGCATTTCCCCATTGTCTTGCTGTTTACAATCCTCAGAGCCGTTTATTTACAGTACATGTACGTATGTGTATGCACATGCATGTGTGTATGTATAAAAAAAGTTTGATTATATACACTTTCATATTAGAGCTGTCAGTCTTCCTCTATAATACATTTGAATTAAATTTGTCTTAATATAGTATTATTATAGTGTAGTGTATATGTATTTGGGACCATATATACTGAAACCTTTCCAGTATTTTTTTTGTTTGTTAAAATAAACATTTTATTAGGTTTTTAGAACATCAAAGAAATAAAAAAAAAAAATACACACATGACAGCAATCACAAATACTGCATGAGATAATGCATTAAAATAGTAAAATAAAAGAGCAGCATGGTATACATGTGTAACGTGATACAACATAGGACCTTACATGAACATGTCTTTTAGGACCTTTCCAGTATTTGTTAGAGGCACTAAACCAAAGGAGTTCCAACATTGAATAACCAAGAGTAAAATGGGAGCACACACACAGATATTCAGGACAAAGTGGACTAATCCCAATTTCACCAATTTATTGTGGCCATATCGAACAAACATGCTTTTTTTTTTTTTAAGCAAATGTTAGAATGCTAACACACTCAATGGGGACCATAATAAACATTACCTGTAAAGTATCAGCATGTTAGCATGCTGACATTAGCATTTAGCTCAAAGCACCATTCTGCCAGTACAGACTCACTACCATGGCTGTAGACTCTTAGTATTGTTCCTTTATTTCATGACCTGTCTGGGATATGATGTAGGAAAAAAACATTATCAAACATAATTTTGATATATTAGACATTGCTTGCAACTATGTTGTTCAGTCCGGAACCAAGTAACCAGATTGGTAAAGTTATGATATGTCGGAGTAAGTGGGAGGAAAGAGAGAGAGAGAGATCAAGAGATGAATGAAATGAAAAGAGGATAATGGTATTTAAAACTTTAAGCACCCAGATCATCTCAGTCAGCTGCATTAGAGGACGAGAGTCACTTTCTACCCCGTGTGTGTGTGTGTGTGTGTGTGTGTGTGTGTGTGTGTGTGTGTGTGTGTGAGTGAGAGAGAGAGATGAAGGTCAAGGCACATGTGCAAGATTCCAGCTGTTCCAGTGTGTTGCTGAGATGCAGGTGGTGTTAGAGCTGCCAGCATGTCTCTATTTGCAGGTTAACTGATTTCCGGTTAAAATACGCATACACAAGGACCATGCTGACCCACCTCAGAGCCCGTAGCAGGAGTTTGTTCCCCAGCTACAAGATCGGCAGCTGGACTGAAGCCGTCCAAGAACCGGCAGACTATGTGGACTTTACGAACACCTTTGTCAAGCCATGGAACTCGATGCAGGTCAGACACTTTATTAACTCATAGTTTGATGTTTCTTTTCATTTGTTCTAGTCTTTCTCTAAATTCCTCTGCTCTTCACTAGACAGGATTTTGTTTTCTGATCTGAGAGGGAAAATCACGTCCCTCTGTCAAGTTAACATTGACTAAAAGAGACCAACAGAGCATCTCAGACAGAGGGTGATACAGGTGCAGCAGCCATGGGCAGTATTAGAAAAAAAGCATGTATTATAGTGTATTTGAATATTAAAGCATGTATGAACCTGAATTAGCATAATGGGTCACCTTAAAAATGCTCAATTCATCATCAACATAACGTTTTTTGTGTTATCATTGAAGGATCTGAACAGAGACATCTATGATATTTATTCTGAGTATGAAATTGAGGAGGAGGAAGATAAACTCCTGGTGTCTCCTTCCCACCTGCTGCTCTCTCCAACCAAACACTTTACTCTCAACATCAACGTTGGAGGAACGGTAACTTTACTCATCTTCTATCATGAACATACTGCTTAATTAGATATGTTGAAAACCAGACTGATACCCCCTTTTATTGTAGTCTATATCCACGACGTTCCACTTCTGAGATTGCTCCGGTGCCGACAGAAATTCCGCCGGATTATGCTCTTTTCGGGCCGGATGGCCATCGCCTTCCGCTTTCTTTGTGTTGCCGTTCTAAACTCTGGTGGATTTATGAGGACTGTGGTTAACTGCTCCTCAGATCTCTGCAGGGTAAATCCAGACAGCTAGCTAGACTATCTGTCCAATCTGAGTTTTCTGTTGCATGACATTGTCCCCATAGAGAAATTTGTCTTGGTCTCAAATGCTTTACGCATCGATAAACATTTTAAAAGCGTTCTAGTGTGTTCGTTCTCAAAATGGTTACATTTTTTGGTTTACCTTATACCATATTTAACTTTCTTGTCTTCTGTTTTCCTCTTCCCCAGGTGTACCACTTGCCCTATAGGTTAGCTGCCAGGTATCCGAAGACAAGGATCGGCCAGTTGGCCACGTACACAGACCACAGGAGGAAGATGGATCTCTGTGACGACTACATCATCCAGAGCAACGAGTTCTTCTTCGACCGGGACCCTAAAGTCTTCCATAACATCTTCAACTTCTACAGGTTACATAAACATACATTGCAAAATGAAAGAAGAAATGAGATTCCCTCTTCTTTATGATTTCTTGAAATAATTCTGGACCCCTTCCTCCTATCTCTGTCCTCTCCATCAGAACTGGAGTGTTGTGCATTAAAGACGAGCTGTGTCCCCACAGCTTCCTGGAGGAGATCAACTACTGGGGCGTCAGAATCAAAAACAGCCAACGCTGTTGCCGCATCTCCTTTGAAGAGAGGCAGGACGAGCTGAACGAGCAACTGAAAATACAGAAGCAGCTGATAGCAGAGGTGGGTTGGGCAGTGTGTGTTTTTTCAAGGGACGTAGAGCAGCCTGTACCTGTACCTCTGGAGACTTGCAGAAGATAGCCTGGTTCCAGATCTCTGAATCATTTGTTGACATGTCCACATTTGTCAGCAAAAACTCAAGTGGTGTTCTGGTGAATGGCCGTCTCCCAGGTGGAGAGCCTTTTTGTGAAGCAATAAAGTTTGTGACATTATCAGATAGTGACATCTTAAACTCAGCATTAGTTACAGTCAACAGTCTGCTCACTGCTTTTTATCAGTGATCATGATACTAAACCATAGCTAAACCATAGATATGAAACTACAATAGAGCAAGGGTGGCCAACCATGTGCAATGGAGGGCCAACAGTCTGCAGGTTTTCATTCCCACTGATGGCCAGACGTGTTCCTCCACTCAACTTAAAGGAGTGCTAATCAGTGGGTGGAGTCTTTGGTTGAAAAGAAATCCTGCAGACTGGTATAGATAGTAATGTCAGTGGGATGGTCATGTCACAAAATGTGGTACATAAATGGTCCCCTAACATGAATAGGAATAAATCATTTTGGTGATTGACTTTTTTATTCTATTATGTTTATTATATGTATCTACAATTTTCATCAGGTCCAAACGTAAGTTTTTCGACCACTTTGGTTTATGACCAAATACCATGGCCTATTATAAATACCTGCAAAGCTAATGACATTCCCATCATCCTCGGCTGTGCTTTGTGTTACGTGCTAAAAAGCAAACGTAATGGCTGAAACTTTGAAATGTTGCATGCTGAAACACTTAACTAAGATGGTGAACATGGTAAACATACAGTACCTGCTAAGCATCAGCATGTTAGCATGTCATTGTGAGCAAGGTAGCATGCTAATTTTAGCATTTAGTTCAAAGCACCGCTGTGTCTTAGTACAGCCTCACAGAGGGCTCTAGTGTTGGTTTCTAAAAGATGTAGGTTATCACGCAGTATTGGCCAACACTGTTCTTTTAATACATCCATGTCGAACACAGGATGACAAAGACATATGCTTGTTTGATATGCTTATTAGCTAGCTACATTAGCTAACATATTATACACATCTAGCAATCCTGCTCCTGTTCAAATGTATTTTTCCTCACATTATCCCAACACATTTACTTAAACGTGAGAGTGTTGCTGAGCAGGATTAAACAGTGGCTATTAAGTTAGCTAGCAGTGGTTCTTCTCAATGGGGTCGCAAGATAATTTCTGGGGGTCGCCAGAAGGTTGGGGAGACGAAAATGAGAGTGGGGAATGGTTTTTACATTACTGTGTGAGTTTGGTACATTTCATGTGTTATACTCAGAGCTTCATTTGTCAATCGGGAGGTCCTGGAACACAGAAAGGGGACTGACTGAAGGCGGGTCAGGGGGAGAGAACAAGTCACAAACGCATCAAAAATTCACAGAGCCTGGAGCACATTGGACAAGGCTAGGTGATAGCTGCTAAAACTAAAACCTAAACTAAACTGTCATTAAAGCAAAGAATTAATTGTTTACATGTATTAATCAGAGCATTCACAAAAAAATCACTCAACATCAGCAGGGGGGAGGTGCATAGAAACAGCCTTTTACTACGGTGGCCCTGAAGTGCAAATCACAACAGCAAATAGAAAAACGCAACAGCAAATCATAAAACACAACGGCAAATAGGAAAACATTTCAACAAATCATAAAACACAACGGCAAATAGGAAAACACGACAGCAAATAGGAAAACATGACAGCAAATAGGAAAACAGGACAGCAAATAGGAAAACACTTCAACAAATCATAAAACACAATGGCAAATATGAAAACACTTCAACAAATCAGAAAACACGACAGCAAATATGAAAACACAACAGCAAATATGTAAACATTTCAACAAATCATAAAACACAACGGCAAATATGAAAACACGACAGCAAATAGGAAAACACGACAGCAATCAGGAAAACATTTCAACAAATCATAAAACACAACGGCAAATATGAAAACACTTCAACAAATCATAAAACACGACAGCAAATATGAAAACATTTCAACAAATCATAAAACACAACGGCAAACACTTCAACAAATCAGAAAATACGACAGAAAATAGGAAAACACGACCGCAAATAAAAGACAGACAGTCCATTTGTCCAATCAGGAGGGTCCGTCCTCTGCTAGATAGGCCTTACCTTTTCCGGTAGAAGTTAGTGCCGTTGCGTTTTAAAATTTGTTGAAGTGTTTTCCTATTTGCTGTTGTGTTTTCCTATTTGCTGTCATGTTTTCATATTTGCCATTGTGTTTTATGATTTGTTGAAGTGTTTTCCTATTTGCTGTCGTGTTTTCCTATTTGCGGTCGTGTTTTCCTATTTGCTGTCGTGTTTTCCTATTTGCTGTCGTGTTTTCCTATTTGCGGTCGTGTTTTCCTATTTGCTGTCGTGTTTTCCTATTTGCGGTCGTGTTTTCCTATTTGCTGTCGTGCTTTCTTATTTGCTGTCGTGTTTTCCTATTTGCGGTCGTGTTTTCATATTTGCTGTCGTGCTTTCTTATTTGCTGTCGTGTTTTCCTATTTGCTGTCGTGTTTTCATATTTGCTGTCGTGCTTTCTTATTTGCTGTCGTGTTTTTCTATTTGCTGTCGTGTTTTCCTATTTGCGGTCGTGTTTTCCTATTTGCTGTCGTGTTTTCCTATTTGCGGTCGTGTTTTCATATTTGCTGTCGTGTTTTCTTATTTGCTGTCGTGTTTTCCTATTTGCTGTCGTGTTTTCATATTTGCTGTCGTGCTTTCTTATTTGCTGTCGTGTTTTTCTATTTTCTGTCGTGTTTTCATATTTGCTGTCGTGTTTTTCTATTTGCTGTCGTGTTTTCATATTTGCCGTTGTGTTTTATGATTTGCTGTTGCGTTTTTCTATTTGCTGTTGTGATTTGCACTTCAGGGCCACCGTAGTTTACAGCAGTTTGCAGCCCTCTTTCTCATTGTCGAGGAGGGTGGGGTAGTCACGAACACCAACCTTATTATTTTGGGGGTGTCGCGATTTGAAAAGGTTAAGAACCACTGGCTTAAAGTATAATAGTGAAAGTAAGCTCCTCCTGCATTAATCACGTTTATTTAAAAGATTAAAAAAAATATTTTTGTCACTTACCTCTAGTGTTACCTATCAGTACATATAGTTTTGGTTTTATTTATTCAGGTGTTGGGAGTCCTGCCTCCACCCCAAAAGAATGAATGTGAATGGAAATTATTAGTGTAGTGCGGCCATTGAAAAATTACATTTTTAAAATAAAAACATAAAATCAGTGTCCCATTTACCGTAGATAATCCAAAGAAGTGCAACTTGAACTATGTAATGAATTAGTATTTTGTACACACTAATTATTAGCCTACTCTCCCCCTCCGCTCTATATGTTTATACACGCTGCAAATAGGATGTCATGAAGTCATCCCCTTCTAGCTTCAATGGTTCAGCAGTTTATGTTTTTGTTTTTGTACCTGTGAGATTAAGTTAGTAATCTGCTGGCTGACCTACATTATAAATCACTTCTCCGCGTCGCCGTCTTAACAGATGGAGAGCAGAGAATAAGCTTTTTCTTGGCACAGATTTAGACAGATAGCCTGACAAGCCAGACCCACATCAAGATGTTGGGTCTGGGAACTCACCATTGGCAGGGCTCAATCCGAGGGGCGGGATAAACTGTTTCAAATTCCCTCAGCACACAATAGGATAGCGCTACAACCAACCAGAGCAAAGCTAGTTGATAGATTCAACTTTTGCCGTATCCAGTCGGCAAAACTCCGAACACATCTTCCTTTTTTAAGAATGACTTCAGTGCCGTTCTTTGTTCTTTTCTCAAAGAAAAGCTTAACTCCAAGTCTTCCAGAGTCACGGCCAAAACCGATTCAAAAGACTGCTGTTCGCCAGCAGCAGCAGCAGCCATCATCTTTGTTTTCAAGTAGCAGGGAATTCACACGGAACCGTCGCAACTCTGCCGTCATTATGTTAAGCCCGCCCACCGACTCTATACACGATGTGATTGGCCTGACTAGAGTTTGGTTTTTCCAGCTTGCAAGCCAACGGAGAGTTGCTAGACGACCCTGGCTGCAAATTACATTTGCCGCATCTAGATTTCTAGGCTATTAGACAGATGTTTCCGTCACAGAGGTCCCACTCTGATGCAGTTTGTTGTACCAATTCTTCCCACCGTTGTGTTAGTTTTTGCTTCTATTCAATTACATTTTATTTATAGTGTTAAATCACAACAGGAGTTATCTCAGGACACTTTACAGATAGAGTAGGTCTAGACCACACTCTATAATTTACAGAGACCCAACAATTTCCTACGAGCAATGAATTCAATTGGTTTTAGTTTGTTTTGCTCTGTCTTCATTTAAAATGAGAATTTTTTATAAACCTTTAACTCTTATTTATTGCTTAAATACACACTTTTTTACGTAGACTACTGTATCATTTTACACTTAAAAATGATTCTGTTTAGTTTTTGTGTTTTATCCTAAATAAAAGTTTACATATTTTAGAAAAAAAAAATCAATCCTTTCATTTCCAGTCGTCCACTTTTTGTTGCCATGAACAATAATGTTTCTCCTGTTTCTGTTCTGTGACTGGGATGTATTTCTGCCCCGTGTCATCCAGCTGGAGATGGAGGAGAACGAGGTGTTATTTGATGGCTTGGCCTTCGGGACGGCCCGAAAGATGATCTGGAACCTGATGGAGAAGCCGTTCTCCTCGGTCAGCGCTAAGCTGATGGGCGTCGCCTCCTCCATTTTCGTGCTGGTCTCGCTGGTCGCCATGACACTCAACACCGTGGAGGAGATGCAATACAAGGTGTGTGTGTGTGTGTGTGTGTGTGTGTGTGTGTGTGTGTGTGTGTGTGTGTGTGTGTGTGTGTGTGTGTGTGTGTGTGTGTGTGTGTGTGTGTGTGTGTGTGTGTGTGTGTGTGCGCGCGCGCTTGGTTTACTATATTCGTGGGGTCCAAAAACAGGGGAATACAGTATACTTGTGGGGTCTGCACAGCCTTGTGGGGCCCAAAATGCTGGACCCCACAAGGTTAAAGGGCTGTTTGAGGGTTAAGACTTGGTTTTAGGATTAGGGTTAGAATTAGGTTATGGTTAGGGTAAGGGTTAAGGTTAGGCATTTAGTTGTGATGGTTAGGGTTATAGAAAATTGCATATGTGACTAACTTTGATTGCTTGAATCTCTCACAGTTTCTGCCTTCAGCACAAATTTCAGAACTGGTTCAGACCAGTTCTCACCCCTCCCCTCCCCCTCATACAGCCTTGTAGAAACTACATAAGGATGCTGCTCTCCCAAAAATATTTGTACGTTTCTCTCAGACTCTCCTGATGCACTGAACCTTCTTTGCGCAAAGAATACATTCTTAAAAGACTTTGTTGACTGAAGCCTTATTTTAGATCTCACCCTGTGTATTAGAATTTCCACAACACAGGGTAAGCATAAAGCATTAAAGCATTAAATGCAAGCAAACTTACACAGGATTTATTTTTATTTTTAGAATGTCTGTTATATTCAAAGATTCATTTGCATTTGATATAACAAAGAAATCCAAAGCAAATGTGTAAAAACATAAAAGATAAAAAAAAGGAGAGAAGAAGACAACATAAACAGTCACAGTTAAAATCTGGATATTCCATATCCTTAATAACAGTTAAGGACATCTCACTAATCATACCATAAATGTTAAAGAAAATAAACATTACAAGAAAGCAAGTAGTTCATCCAGCAAACAGTCCACTTTTTTTTTATTTTTATAATTGCTATTATTTTTTCTTCCAGACGGCGTCGGGCCAGCTCAGTGGCAGATTCTATGGCGAGTACGTTGAGACGTTGTGCATCACCTTCTTCACCCTGGAGTACCTGCTGCGCCTGGCGTCCACCCCCGACCTCAAGTGTTTTGGACGCAGCATGCTGAACACGGTCGACCTGGTGGCCATCCTGCCGCACTACCTGCAGATGGTGCTGGAGTGCTTCGAGGACCAGGACATGCACCTGCACTCGGGGGACATTGAGACCGTGGCGCGTGTCGGGAAGGTAAGAGAGGGGGCTGATGGAAGAGGTTAGCATGAGATGATTGGATTGATTTTGTCTCACCCATATCCATTGGTTTTTTCTTCTGTGTTTTTGTCTTTTCTGTAGGTGGGTCAGGTTCTGAGGATCATGCGTCTGATGCGAATCTTCAGGATCTTGAAGCTGGCTCGTCACTCGACCGGCCTCAGAGCGTTCGGCTTCACACTGAGGCAGTGCTACCAGCAGGTCTGACTAGAGCTGAAGATCTTTGCCCGAACCCGACGGGACCCGACGGGTTCGGTCTTAATTTCTATCATTTTACACGGGCTCGGGCCGGGCTCGCGCTCCGGGTTGCGCGGTAAATGAGCGGTCAGGTGATGCGTTTCGATTAGTGCAAAAATGGATGCTGAGGAGGTAAAACGGAGGTTGGCCTCTGGAGGACTTATTTTATTTCTTTGTTCCAGCTTCCAAGTGGCCTATAGCCTATGTTAGTCATGAATAAATTATGCTAAAAAAATGTATAAATTACTCATTCTTGACAAAAGGCAAAAGAGCCTTACACACATTTGAATAATGTCGGGCTGTAAACGGGCTCGGGCTTTTAAAAAGCTGTCAATCAAAATGTACTTGTCGGGCTCGGCCGAATTCTGTCAGGCTCAGGCCTCGTCGGGCCGAACTTTTAAGGCCCGATTGCAGCTCTAGATCAGACTGTACCTACAGCTGATGTCAAAGAAGCCAGTAATAGGGATCAAAAGACAGAGGAATTACTTTTTTTCATACTTGAGTTCAAGCAAAGATTTTCTATAACTAAAGATAGCGCATTACACACTGCGTAGTCTCGCATTGCCAGGCCTTCCTCCACAGCACTGCGAAGGAAGGTCTGGCTAGTCCACACGCTTGGGTGTTGCTAAGCACCAGACAGAGCCAGGTGCTGCTGAAAAATAGCCTCGGGAAGGAACTTGTTTTGGTGGAACATGTGTACGTTCAAAGATTGTTTTAGTCGTGCAACAGAAAACTCAGATTGGACAGATAGTCTAGCTAGCTGTCTGGATTCACCCTGCGGAGATCTGAGGACCAGTTAATAAATCCACCGGAGTTTAAAATTACAACCCAAAGAAAGCGTGACATCAAAGAGGGACATCCGGCAGAATCTCCAGCGGCACCGGAGCAATACCGGAAGTGGAACATCGTGCATATAGACTACACGCTGTGCCAATGAAAGAAACAGTACACACTTCTTGGCCTCGTCTGAAAGTGTAGTGAACGTCGTGTGGATGGAAGAAAAGTTATATTTGCATAATTTATTAATACGTTTTTTCACTAACATTAGTATTTAAACAGCTAAAAGACATATTTAGCATTTCGAAAATTAGTTTTGTTAGGGCGTTTGTTAACGTTAGTTGATGTTAGCGTATTTGTGTTGCCAGATCTCGCGAGAGTTCGGTCCTGAGACAGAAACAGGTCTCAGAGAGAGTTAATTTTCTCCTGATTTGGCTGTCTAAAAAATGCCATTTCAGTGTCAGAATGTTGGCAGGTTTGTGGGTCCAATATTTAATTTGGTGACTATGGGTCAAAATAATTGATCATAATCTGTGTTCACGTTCACTTCTCCCATTGGAATCAATTCACTCAGGTCCTGCCGCTACTCTACTAATGAGGCGTAGCCGTGGAGGAACCCATGTGACACAGATACAGGAAACTACTCTGATTTAGGGCTTCTCGATTCTAAACCGTCTCTGGTTCAAGTAGGCACCAAATCTAGAAAGAATTAGATGAAATTTGTAAGAGCGATGAAGAAAGTGTTGAAATGCCTGAAAACCTGTGTGTATGGATAGATACTAATGAATCTAAGACGCCTCACAGTTCTACAAAATAGAATGTGTTTGTGTGTGCAGGTGGGCTGTTTACTGCTCTTCATCGGCATGGGCATCTTCGTGTTTTCAGCCATGGTGTACACTGTGGAGCATGACGTTTACAACACCAACTTCACCTCCATCCCACACGCATGGTGGTGGGCTGCTGTGAGTCAAACAAACTGTTATTAAACCTTTTTTCTGTCTGTTTTCTACCTGTTCTCTGCACCCACACAGACAAGTAGCTGCGACGTGAGCAGCGACTTGTCTACTTGCTGTGTGTTCCTGGGGAATAAAAAAAAATCAATCCACTAGTAGGCAGATCAGTGTTAAATCATCCCTGAGTAACACCAATATCTGCCTTGAGATTTTTCTCAAACATAACTGAGCATGGCGATACCCAAGGAGGTTACTTTCTGTTAATATTGCGATTTACCGCTGCAGCTAACGGGGCACAGGCACAGTACTGGCCAGATGTCAGGCTGTATGGTTCCATGATGTTACAGGACTATTTTTATCTGTCTTGGGCCATCCCCAGACCCTTGGAAGAGGGACGACCAGTTGCAGGTCCAGACCGTTTCAGAATGGACTGAATAAGCGTTGCAATGTCGGTCCTTTGTGAAACCAATTTGGTCCAGGTGAATTACATGGGATATGACTGATTCTAATGTTGGCTAGTATCCTAAGATCACAATTAATCAGGCTGATAGGTCTGTTGCTTGAGGTGAGGTGTCCTTGCCGGCTTTAAGCATAATCGAAATAAGAATCTGCGATTTTAACTTAAGGAGTCTGGGGGTGGCAGTTGCTCAGTCCGTAGGGACTTGTCTTGTGTGCTGTTATTGGCTGGGGGTTACACACCCACGTGGGTCCCAAAGGCTCTTTGCTGACCCCCATAAACGTCCCACACACAGGAAAATAAGAAGAAAGAAAATACAGGCAGAGAGCAGGGTCTTTGCAGATACAGACACCGCCACAGGGTGGGTCAAGTGATGAGTCACTGGTGGTAACAGCAAGTACGGTATTAATAATACACAGATCCCAGAATTCGTACGTATTTGAGATGAATGACTGCTGTCAGTGCTAACTTTGGTAACAAATACCTTGCATGTCCTTGGACTGATTCAGAATAGGATCTATATTTGATAGAGAGAAATGATCACATCCTCAACATCTCAAGTCTTTATATTTCGAATGTTGTGGTTTACTTTCTGTGGTCTTCCTCGGTGTGTCTTTCCTCCCTCAGGTGAGTATTTCCACCGTGGGCTACGGCGACATGCTCCCCGAGACCAACCTGGGCCGTATCTTCGCCTTCGCCTGCATCTCCTTCGGCGTCATCCTCAACGGCATGCCCATCTCCATCCTCTACAACAAGTTCTCCGACTATTACACCAAGCTCAAGTCCCATGAGTACGCCGCCGTCACCAAGGCCCGCGGCAAGGTGCACTTCGCCAGGAGGGCGGCCAAGAAGTTGGCCGAGTGCTGCGAGGTCGCCGCTCAGCTGAGGACATCCCGCCTGCAGTGAGCCGGGTTGTAGATCTCCAATTCTACAGTAAGATGTGTCTGGAAAGGCAGGAGTGGCAGTCAGGGATGTGAAATGAACCTGGCACATTTGGCAAAGACTGTTTAACCCCTGTGGCAGAATGAGACTGCAGGAGACATGGAGGTTTGAACCAGTTACCTGCTGATAAATCTCAAACTGTTTAGACCTCACTTAAGACACTTCTGAGATAAAAAAAAAAATGTAACTCCAAGGTCAGGACTGTATTTCTGCTGAAGAGAAATTTGAATATGCATCCTTTCATCCATCGGATCCATCCATCCTACATACCTGTGTATTGCTATTAAGCCTATCCCAGCATGCACTGCATTGGGAAACATCCTCCGAATCAGTGGGGTGGGTTTGGAGTAGATTTGGGGGGAGGGGGGGAGGCAAATGTTGGTTAAAGCAGCAAAGATTCAGCAAATTCAGATTCCAGCTTCTTAAAGCTTTAGTGCGTAACTTTTTTTATAATATTGAACGTCTGTTACATTCAAGCCATTGCCAAATGAGTTGATACAAAGCTAATTAAGACTATCAGAGAAGGGGTTGTAGCCGATTCTGTGGTCTGGCACAGACCAGTGGTCACAACCACTAGGGGCGCTAGAGACACTGGTCGCGACCAGCTCCTCAGTGGTCTGCCCTGTGGTCCCTGTGGTCTGTGAAGCGGCTTTAGTATTTTCTCCCCTTTCTTGTCGTTTTGGCAGCACTGTTGGCTGGATAAATGTCAGAGATCATAATCGTTTGTGTATAAAAAACACTATATCAGATATATTATGATTATTATTGTTATTATTATTGATTATGAAGATCCGTGTGGTCAGGACCAGCTGGTCTCTGGCACAGACCAGTGGTCACAACCACTAGGGGCGCTAGAGACACTGGTCGCGACCAGCTCCTCAGTGGTCTGCCCTGTGGTCCCTGTTGTCTGTGAAGCGGCATTAGTATTTTCTCCCCTTTCTTGTCGTTTTGGCAGCACTGTTGGCTGGATAAATGTCAGAGATCATAATCGTTTGTCTATAAAAAACACTATATCAGATGTATTGTGATTATTATTGTTATTATTATTGATTATGAAGATCCGTGTGGTCAGGACCAGCTGCTCTCTGGCACAGACCAGTGGTCACTACCACTAGGGGCGCTAAAGACACTGGTCTGTCTTGTGGTCCTTGTCATCTGCCTGTTGTCTTGACCAGTTACTGAGTGGTCTTTGGAGTAGTTATTGTACATTTAATACACCTTCTCCCCTTTCTTATTGTGTTGGCAACACTGTGCTGAATACATGTAAAAAAAAAAAAAAAGTATTTATCTTTTGTCTGTAAAATATTATTGATCATTACTATTAATAGAAATCATAATACCAATGATTAAATTATTAGTCATAGTTGTACTATCGACTATGCAGGCCCGTGTCTTCCATCATCAATGATCAGGACCACTTACCCTAACTCTTTTTTTGAAGAGAATTGAAGATTAATTTTCAATTGGTTTTTCGATCATGCCATGGCTGCATGGCCACTGCCTTTAAACCAATGAAATGAAGGAAACGGTTGGTGATTCAGTTCCTGGCCAATCAGGAGCCATTTCCAATTTTAATGCCAGGTGTGATCATATTGATCATATGCCGTATGCTCATTCTAAAACCACGAAGAGCGGCAAATATGGCCTAGGATATACTTTTCTTGGATTCCTTTGATTCCCAGGCCCATTCCAAGGATCTGTGTAAGTAATCTTTGACTTTTATTATGTTTTCATTGTTATTCTTCGAGATATGCTATACGTGATCAGACTCTTTTTAGATTTGAGCCATCTTGTGTGTCTTTGACTAATAGCCTAACTGAAATGTCATTGAATATAAGCCCCAAATGTATAAAAATAATAATAATAACAATACTAATCATAATATATCTGATATAGTGTATTTTATAGACAAACGATTATGATCTCTGATATTTATCCAGCTAACAGTGCTGCCAAAACGACAAGAAAGGGGAGAAAATACTAAAGCCGCTTCACAGACCACAGGGACCACAGGGCAGACCACTGAGGAGCTGGTCGCGACCAGTGTCTCTAGCGCCCCTAGTGGTTGTGACCACTGGTCTGTGCCAGAGACCAGCTGGTCCGTGCCACAGAGCAACTGGTCGCGACCACTGATGAGCTGGTCACGACCAGTGTGTTTAGCGCCCCTAGTGGTTGTGACCACTGGTCTGTGCCAGACCACGGAATTGGCTACAACCCCTGCTGGACTATCAGCTCCACACAACTCTCTCTGTATTTCTCAGCATGGCTATGTTCAGAAGATTGTGGCGTCTGGCGACTTTCACGTGCAGAAACTCAAGTGAAGATAATTACTTCTTCTGAAGAGTTTTTTTAATCCTCTGTGTCCTCCTTGGCTACTAGCAACTGCGTGGAGGAGGCGTGGGGGTGAAGCGCTATCACCGAAGGCTTGTATCATGTGGATGCACCGTCAGTGTTGTCATTACTTAGAGTTCCTCATGGGGGAGACAGAAACTACACACTATAGCTTTAATTATTTATCTATGAACTGTTCCCCACTAGCCTGGTTGACACCAGACCCTTCTCAGTTGTAACTGAGAAGGGTCTGGGCAAGCTTCATTCACAGCTCATTTCCAAAGGGGCGTCACCAACGGACGCCGCTCAAATGCCTCTGGGCGCAATTGGATAGTCCTTCAACCAATCAGACCAACGGTCTGGGTGACGTAGACAGCGGCATCAACGGGTTGCTGCGCTTCGGTGGCCGTCATGTTGAATGTAAACAAAAATCTGCTCGCCGTCGCTGCGCTATCGTCATCATGTAAAGCCTGCCTCAACGGTTTTGATTGGTGCCTCGATTTGGAAAAATTGGAAATGGGCTTGAATGGGCTCTTGGCCAGACTGACTTTTGACGATGAAGGACAAAGCTCACATTTGCCGGAAGTTCGTCTAAGCTATAGTGGAACTACGCACTATAGCTTTAAATGAGAATATATTCTAGTTTCTTCTCTCCTCTGTGACAGTAAACTGAATATCTTTGACTTGTGGACAAAACAAGACATTTGAGAACGTCATCTTGACCAAACTAATCGATTAATCGAGAAAATAATCGACAGATTAATCGACTTTGAAAATAATCGTTAGTTGCAGCCCTAATGCTATCTTATACACTCTTTAATCTACATACTGTAGTTGTAGGCTAGAGTTGTCCGTGCCATCATCGTCACCAAGCTCTACTCTTCCTCCATCCACTAGTCCATCCGTCCATTAGTCTCTAAAGCTCACAAGTAATCCATTTTTCAGGAGACTGAAATAAATCATAAGATGAAGACCTGACATCTGGACGACGGATATATGACCGGTTTATCTTCCCCATGCGTTTCTCTCTAATAATAAACCTATGTCTCTTTATTTTGTCGTCATAAAGCTGCAGTGTGTGTGTGTGCGTGCGTGCGCGCAGAAGTGGTTACCAGGGCCACACTGAATCTGTGGACGCAGAATTCTGCAGATTTTAAACAAATAAATAAAAACTCCAAATGTTAACACATCTTCACCTTAAGCAGAAAAACAGTCTACTAAATTCCAGATTTTCATATCGAGAACTGTAAAAAAAAATGTTTACACTAAATCATCAGTGTCACCCGATCAGTAGTTTTAGCTGTTGTCAGCTCTGCTGGAATAAACTATGTTACGTCCTGGTTAAAAGGTTAATGAAAGACAGTATGCTAAATTTAAAGCGAGGTGATTAGCCTATCTTAAGATAGCTTTTATTGCAGATTAAACAAAGATAAAACAAGGTCATTAGTGAGCTTTAGAGGTGTGTGTATTTGGACAGAAGCAGACCGTTTCTCTCCTTTCCAGCCTCTAAGCTGCCCAGACCTTTAGGGGGGCTCAGCCCCTAAAGGCCCGGACACACAGAGCCGATAATCAGCCGTTGGACAGTCTGGCGAGGTCAGTGACTCAAGTGTGTTCCATGCCGTCGTCCGTCCGAGGGGCCGTCGTCCTTGACATGTATAATCGGCAGGGTGGGCTCAAATGACCCATCTGATTGGTGGAGTGCTAACCCAGAAAGAGGGAGCGGGATGAGCTTGACTAGTCTCTCAAAATCTGACGAAAATCATTTAAACTGACCTTTGCTGATCTGAAATGAAGACAGATTCAGCAACTGCATGGCCTATTTCTCCCTTAAAATGTTTTCAGAAACACGTTGCGGTGAACTATTTTAGTACAATATGAGATCGCATTCCAAACGAGCCGCCATGACAGTCTGGCTTTGAATTTCCGGAGAAACCAGACCCACGTGATGGGCTGAGCCCCCCTAAAAAGGGTCTAAAATTGCCCATGAAGCTGCGTCCTGTAGCTTTGACAGATATTTGACAGACAGATATGATAGTGGTTTCTATCCTCTCATTTAAGTGTTGTCTTCCCGTCAACCTTGAAAAAAAACACTTTTTTTAGTTTCTAGTTTGTTTTAGCTTTTTCCAACGTTTGAAATTGTTAAATTTTTCTTCCACACATTTTATGATATAATACAAACAAACATTAAAAACACTATGTGCACGGAATAATAACAATTTAAATTTTTTTTAATTGTAATAGCAACAGCCCTGGACTTATGTTTGCTTGGTTAGAAAACCGTTAGCGTTTTTAATTACTCCCCATCTGGTTTAAAATACGAGATCATACAATGAAGTACTTCAAATAATCTTTAATTTGCAAACGCACTCTCTTTTCAGCTGCTACAGTTATCACAAGGTAAAAAATCTTAAGAAATAAAATCTGAAACAGGGGATGGCACAAACATTCAGGACTACTGGACATCTAGAAACGGGGCTGCTGTTTGTATTCACTGACTGTGCAGCCCCTGGTTCACTCACATTACCACAAGGAAGCCTTTAGGTTGTATGTTGCCATAGAGAAGGTTTTGAGATAGCTGTCTGTTAGTTGATTAAATAATCCAACAGAATCATGTCATATTCACAAGTCGGCTGCTCTGAGTTTCTTTTCTCTCCCCTCTAAGTGAAATACTATTTCAGAATTAATTGTTTATAAAGTTTTTTTCCATTTGGATGTCAATGAAACTCACTTTAAAAGCCTTCAGCGGCCGTAACGACTTAGTTTTTATTGCGCCACGTAAGCTTTTAATGTGAAAGAGATGCTGACTTTCATTGGCAGCAGCTTGACAGTGATTGAAAAAATGGAAGTATGTTATATGTTTACGTTATGTGCATCGTTGCTGCCTGCACACGGGGGGGGGGGGGGGGGGGGGGCATCTGTTTTCTTGAAGCATCGCCTCGTCCTCCAAACACCTTTATTTCATTATACACAGATACAATTGTCAACATTTCCACACAAATTCACGGCCATGACAGCGGTGCTCCAGGTTGTATCCACTTTGTGAAAAAGTTTCCACTCGTGTAGGCGTTTTCTGGGGGAAAAAGGCCCACTGCTGCACAGGAAGTGATGTGTTTAACATCACCAGTCCGTCTGAAATCAAAAGTCTCTACTTGTTCAGATTCTCCAGCAGGATTTCCGCTCCTTTGTTGGTGTTGCTGATGCTGCTGAGCTCGGATTTGATGGACTCCAGCGCCGCCTTCACCTCTGCTGCCACGGACTTGTCACAGCTGTTCAGGAGGCTGCACACAAAAACAAAAGGGAAAGATTCCACAAAGGTTAGATTGGGGCCAATAATATATATTTTTTTTTTCATACTTACATTCAACCATTTAAAATGTTAATCGTGTTGTGTCCCTTGTAACCTTTAAACAGTGCAGCTCAAATAATGTCATGGCTTAGGGAGTTGATTTGGTTGTTAAAGGGTCAGTTCACCCACATATTGGGGTCATGTTGTGCAGAACGCGGCTCAGCACACTGTGTTCCATTTTCAGTCCCTCCAGGATTTCGCAGACTTTTTTTTTTGAGATTGTTGCGGCATCTCTTGTAAAAAAAAAAAATTCAATCAAATTTGCAATGTCTTTTGTGATTTTGTTGCAGGAGAAATCGTTACAGCGTGATGTTAAAGTGTGTACAGGTTGGCAGAACGGTCTGGATTGTTTTTCGCTGTACGTTTCGTGGGCAAATGTGACATGTGATCTTCATATCACAAAGCGACGTGCGTACGTGTGTTACGTCAACCCGTTCTCACTCCCGCTTGGTCAGTGGCTCTCAGAGTCCCATACTGAAACAAAAGGCTGGCACGTGGGACAGCTGTGATTGGTTGAAGTTGTGGGGAAACTCCGGTTAATGGTCAAATTATCTAGCCTCAGATTCTAGTCAGAATCTGAGTCTGATACTGCTCCACTGGGCTGTGATTATGGGGCGTGTTTCAACCGAACCAGAAAAGAGAACGCCTCTGCACTCAATTGGATAGACCTCCAACCAATCAGAGCAACGGAGTATGATAAATTAAACTTTTGCTGAATCCTGTAGGAAGGACGACAAAAACATCTTTCCGATCGACAAATCCCTTGATTGCGGTTCTCTGTTCCTCTTTTAAAATGAATGCGCTGTCGATATCTTCTATAACAGACGCGATGGAGGAATCTACACATCTAGGTTCTCCAGCAGCAGCCATCTTTGTTGTAAAAGAATTCAACCCGAGCTCTGTTTGGTGACGTGGTTGATCATCTGTCCATCATCGTCTAAAGCCCGCCCTGACAATTTGATTGGTCCAAACAGCTCTGGTTTGAGCACCCAACCTCAAATGTTGTGGGCGGGGCTAAGTTTGTCTGGCATCCATTCTACAAATTTGCGGTAAAGTTGCGGTGATTGGAGAAAATTGCGAGTCACGCTGAATTCATGGAGATTGGTTGAATTTGCGTGAAAACAGCCTATTGTCTCACTTCCCTCTAGTGGCATCTATCCATGCAGAAAGTTCTGGTTTTAACCGGCTGACGCTTCTGCCTTAACCCAAATGCAATGGAGATAATTTGTGGTGCTCACAGCTTTGAATCACTACGTCAATAATCCAGACTCCACTGTGCACAGCTTTCTACGAATAATGAAACAGTTCCTATTAACACGGTCGACAGACACGTTGTTGATCAAGAGAAACGGGGACACTGTGGAAAGAACTTCCTTTCTGTTGACGTTTGTAAATGTAATTTTTTTTTTTTTTATTGTTGAAATCTGAGGTGTGTGTGTGCACGCGCGATAATTGCAATAATAATATCGCGATATGTTAAAACGTGATTTCCTAATCGCAAAGGCTGTGATTTGGTCACGAGAGCAAATCAGTCTGCACTCCGCAGAGAAAGCATCAACTTAGCACGCTAACGCTACACCGTACCTTGAGCAGATTTCTGTCATTCAAACAACTTGTTGAGTTGTAGTTTAGAAAACTTGTACAGCCATTTTAATAAAATGAAGGGTTTTATTCGGGCTCGAGTCCATACATGCGGTTAATGGATACAGGCACGCAGAACTGAAGGCTCGGTTAGCAGCGGTTAGCTCCAGTTAGCTCCGTTATAAAGATATGGAGGGGAGGAGACTGCCGCGGGGAGGGGTAACAACCAGACTGTGATTAATGACGTTCGGGGAGCTTTCACAGCAGCGTGCCTGCGTTGTTTCAACCGTTTTATTAGTACAGTTAATCCCACGACAAGACCAGCATGCTACTGCTAACGTAACAATAACCACGTTAGAGTGCAACGTTGACGCTGTCATGCACACGGCACGCAACTTCACGAGGGGAGAAAGGGGCTGGAGGCAGCTCCTCCGCGCTGTAAAAAAATACGTGTGTGTGTGTGTGTGTGTGTGTGTGTGTGTGTGTGTGTGTGTGTGTGTGTGTGTGTGTTTTTTACTTTAACTGTCTAGTAGAGTTCAAAGACATTGTTTAAAAGGTGGAATCAATTAAATAATCTAAATACTACTAAGTGTGGTAAAGCCACATATTTGTTTTTATATTTCTGCATTCTGACTTTTATATGAATGTTTACACCAGGCTTGGTCAGCACTCAATATACTACTGTGACTGAAGTAGTTAACTAAAAGATGTCATTCATATAATTTCATCATCACATACAGGCCTGGCCTCCAGGAAAGAACAGTTTGTTTAATCTATCTAATCTTGTGTTGTTCATACTATACAATGATTTATTGCTTGTCTTTGTTATATATATATATATATATATATATATATATATATATATATATATATATATATATATATATATATATATATATATAGTAATCGCATATTAAATCGCAATATTTTTGAAAAAAAATTGCAATTAGATTATTTTCAAAGATTGGGGTGTGTGTGTGTGTGTGTGCGTGTGCTGACCTGCAGAGCACCATGGCTCCTCTGTTGACTTTGACCCAGCTCTTCAGTTTGTCTGTTCCCACAGTGTCCACCAGTATTCTGCTGAACCGCTCTGAGGGGCGAGTGAGACGGACATCAGAGGGAGAAGGAAGGGGGGAGAGAGAGAGACAGGGGAATAGAAGAAAATGCTGAAGTTATCAATATTTGAACTGAAGTCATGGTCCCCCTTTGTCTTAAAAACTTTACGGATTTCAATGCAGTTTTGGTGGAAGGTTAGGCCCTGGGTCAACTGTCTTTGGTGCAGCTGGCGCCCTCCTGTGGCCATAATTTTGCACTCGCACATTTGTGGCTGAGGCATACAGGCAACGCTCTGTTTTTACCATTGTTTCTAGATTTTCTGATTCTATTTTCTATCCCAGTTGCCCAATATGAAGTACATGGTGTTATTTTTGTGTGAGTGTCTTCAGTGCACCAGAAAATAAATTGACCAACCAAAGGAAGTTTTTCAGTGACTTCAAGTCTCTATAAATTCCTTTTCATAGCATGCTATAAAACTGATGGGATTATTTTAGAAAATGTTTCTCTGTGATTTAAAGTTTATGCAACCTGAAATTAATAGATGGTCAGTATAGTGCTTTAAGAAGCAGATTATCTCCATCTGGCCCAGCAGTTTGAAGCCAAATTACAAGAAGTTGTGCGTGTGTGTGTGTGTGTGTTATTGTTTACCTTCCTTGCCAGCCTCTGCCAGTGTCATGTCCTGCTCCATGAGCCATTTCAGCACCAGGTGTCCTGCTGGATGCTCCGCCATGTGAAGCTGCAGCACAAGCAAAAACTCCCAATGAACAACAGCAGAACTGCCATGTTGTTGGATTATATGTTTGTGAGGAAGCCCGCTGCCAGGATTGCTTCTTCTGGTAACCATCCTACTAAAGCGCGATTTATGCTTCGTACGTAGGTACGTGGAGATACCGACCCTACGCCGGACCCTTCCCCGTAACCTGACGTGCATCTCTCGAAAAATGTAACGACTTAATAGCGTTGCAGGTTTCCCACCGTGGTCCGAAAGCACAGGGGAGACGCACTGTTTCTCCCACTATGCCTCCAGAGTCGGTACTCGCTCCGAAGCTAATCTCCGCCACACACACACGCACACACTACCTGTCCGTTGGTCCCTCCTGGCACCAACTCCTGGTTGGCCAGCTGAGCCACGGCCGTCATGGCGGGCCGCAGGTCCCCACAGGCCGATGCCAGGATGTCACTAACGGTGACGCTGGACGCCTTGTCCATCACCATAGCGGCAGCGTTGTCACGGAGATGCTCCAGCAGTGGGGGGGAGACCACTTCCAGCAGCTCCTTCCTCCGAAGTGCCATGTCCTTTTTACTGATGAGAGGAACACAGCACTGATGTCACTGGGGTTCATCACGGCCTCATATAGTTCGTATATAGTTATGTTCGTCATGAATTAGCACTTTAGAAGTGCTTTTCCTTCGATGACAAGTCAAACTGTCTGCTGTTTAAAGGCTTAGTTGGTAGCAGTTGTTGCGCTGCAGTTTAATTAAGAACTCCACTGTCAGAAAAAGTGACATGAATAAAAAGTGTCATTGGGAAGATTTTGACAACCGCCCCCGGCTGTTACCTGTGTGCGTTTCCGTCTCCTTGCTCCAGCACCTTGATGATCTCGGGCAGCAGGTGAGCGGGGTCTCTGGGGCTCAGCAGGTACAGCAGCGCCTTCTTACCGTACTTATTACCGATGACCTCGTCCAGAGACGACAGGATCTCCTGCACAGGTGGGAAACAGGTGAGACGAGATTTTTTTAAACAACAACAACCACGTCATCTCCAAATGGTCAATCACAACCTGGCAGCTTCCTTAAACTATCATTCACGTCATACTTGGGTTTGACTAAAGTGCAGTCACGGTTTCAATAATCAGGATTATCGTCGAGTCTCGTGAAGCAGCATTCAAACCACGTGGCATCAGACTCACCGAGAGCACGGCCTGTTTGACCAGCTTGGTGTCGTCCACGCAGTCGAACATGGCCAGAAGAACCAGGTGACCAAACTCTCCCTGTGGACAAACAGTAGCCAGTCAGTCAGTGGGAGGAGGCGGCAACAACAGGAGTTCAGAAGAGACTTGAAGAGTTCAGGGTATCCAATCAGGTCCAGACTGATGACTGCGATCAGATATTTCTACATGTGTTCTCCGCTGGTCTGAACACCAACAAAGGTAAACACTGAACCTCGGTGAAGACCTTTTCTCCTGGTAAATGATCACTGTTTGAAACCAATGAGCTAATAAAGTACTGACAGCTTGTTTCTAGGATGAAAGAGTGGAGCAGCGCTGAGAACTCACCGTGGCAAACTTCACCATGTAGGTCTTCATGGTTTTGATGATGACCTTTCTGTCCTGAAAAAAAAAAAATTAAAAAAAATAAACATTTATTTTACTTCAACACTTATTTCCTGCCAATCTTCTAAACCTTAGGCTCGATGGTTTCTCATAATATTCTGCATATCGTACCTTAATTTGTTGTTTAATATCTGTAAATGATCCAGTAACATTAGAAAATATACATATAAAGGCAGTATTTAGGACACGCATTTTCATGTTACACAGATGATAATGTACTGTATGTAGCAAACGGGTTGATGCATACACTGTATAAGTCTAAACAGTCTATAGACAAGTAAGTTTTTTTTTTTTTTTTAGTTATTTGACATTTTGAAAAACTGGGTGAAACGTCATGATCGACAGCTGTGACTGACTCGCGATTGGTCAGGCGGGTGTAAGGGCGGGACTTCGGTACTGTGATAATGCGCAGACGCCTGCTCCAAAATTACAAGATGGCCTATTTTATAATTTTGATATTGGTATTATTTTTTTGTATATTTTATATTGCTTGCATGTTTCTGCCAATAGACTTGTGTTCATTGTCGTTGATGTAGTCCCGTAATCTGTGTGTTCTGGACGTTAATAACTCACCTTGGCCGTCCCGTGCCACAGACAGTGCATCGCCACTCGGGCGCCGTCGTGTGTGTGAGCCATGTAGACAACCGCCTCTCGGATGGACTCGATCATCTCCTGCTCACGTCACAACAAATACAAACAGTTAATGCAGTCAGAACTAAATACACTTTTTAATCTGCCGTCTAATATTTGTCTTCTTCGCAGCTCGACTCTCTGCTCGAATGTCTACCTCATTGATTTTCGTTTTTTTATTTTACACCACACTTTTTTTTTTATAAGCATACATAGAGAAATGTGCTGCTTTTCAAATACTGACAACATTGTGTGAGATGTCAAAGAGCTGCTTACTGTTCTCGGTTTGTCCGGCGCAAACAGGAAGAAGTCCAGGAAGACTTTGTGGACCAGAGAGTGTTTGATCACTTGTTCTCTGAAACAGATCTACATATTAATAAAAGGCCACAAAGGAAGTGAAAAAACAAATTAAGATACCGTATTAATTCAAATTAAGGTCAAGGAGTCTTTATTATCCCCGAGGGGCAATTCGTTGTGCAGCAACATCAAATTAGATAAGGAAAAGGGGGAGGAAAGGAAGTAAATCAAATAAAAGGGCATATATACGGTATATTCAGAGTTTCTCGTTACCTTTAACTCATCCAAGAAAGACAGAACTAAACTTTGCAGCTGAGAAACCGCAAGAAAACCTTGAGAAATGTATGAACTCAATCAAAGCTTAATTAGCAGCTTTCAAATTGTGTTAAATAACAAAAGTAACATGGTTTGCATTATTCTTATCCTCTACTGTGGGCATTTAGTCTTCTCTTCCATGTTGGTGCCATTTTGCTTGCAGTTAGCATGATATTGTCTCATTCTCTATTTCTTTACCCTATTCAGAGCTGTAGCTAACCATTATTATTTCTATCAAATACTGACAAAGAAATTTAATTTGCAATGATATGAATCACAGCAAAGCAGAACATCCTCTCATTCAAGAACCTGGGAGCGGATAACGTTTGTCGTTTTGCTACATAAATGACTTTAAAGATTCATCATTGACTCTGGTTACTCTCAGACTAAAGCTGACTAAATATATTTTTATAATTAAGTCAAACTATTTCCCTGCACGGATCAACAAGGTTTTATTTGTAGTTTTATGTTTGCGTTCAGCAGCTTATATTTCCATTTCTCTTCGGCTCTCATCGTATCACTGATTTGGTTTTCTGGTCTTACTTCTGGGCCATGGGGGTGAGAATCTGCTTCATCTCGTCGATGATGTTTTTCAGCTTGTCCGGGTTCGCCTCGGCAACTTTTTCGATGGTGTTGCACACTGTCGACTGGACACACAGGCAGAGAAATGTTAACAGCCAATCGATCCGTTGCAGATATTCCACAAACATAACCAGTTAATCCAATACGGACGCCACTGATACCATCAACATTATCATATACTGTACCATGGTGTACAATATCTGGAAGCAGCCCAATGCTAGGGCATGCAAGTGTGTGTGTGTGTGTGTCTCTGTCTGTCTGTCTGTCTGTGTGTGTGTGTGTGTTGTTGTTACGGCCCCTCCTCTGCATTGCAGGGGAGGTTCCTCCTGCAGTCAGAGGAGGGTCGTTAGTGATTGGAGCTACCTGGGCTCAGGGTATTTAAACTGCTTCTAACCACTCTTCTCTCTCCCTCTGCTCCTCCGGGTATGATCCTGTTACGTTTGTTCCTTTATAGTTTTACTTAGTTTCCACTCAGTCTTCTTCATACACACACAGATTCATTCATCCATGCACTTTACATACACCTTACATTATGACATTCTCACGCTTCATTCCTTTTTTCTTTGTTTAAAGTTAGTTTGATTTACAATAAAGTATCCTTTTGATTGGCCTATACTTGTTGTTGGTGTCCCCTCATTTTTTTTTGCCGCAGGCTGTGAGCCGGCTTGTGACAGTGCGCTTGTTTTACTATATTTGTGGAGCCCAAAATGCTGGACCCCACAAGGTTAAAGGGCTGTTTGAGGGTTAAGACTTGGTTTTAGGATTAGAATTAGGTTATGGTTAGGCATTTAGTTGTGATGGTTAAGGTTAGGGTAAGGGGCTAGGGAATGCATTATGTCAATGACGGGTCCCCACAAAGATAGTGAAACAAACGTACGTGTGTGTGTGTGTGTGTGTGTGTGTGTGTGTGTGTGTGTGTGTGTGTTTTTACCTTGCAGACAGTGAAGGTGTTCCCGTACAGCCCCTCAGTGAGCATGAGTCTCTGTGCGAGCACAGCTTTGTCGTTATATGCGTACTCGATGATGGACGAGGCGGCGGCGTGGCGAAGCATCGGCCGCACGTGGCCTTTAAACGTTTGCATCACCGCCGCCACCAGCTCCTTGTTCCTGCGGAGGAAAGACACAAACACAAATCTCACACACATGTCCACGCACAACCTAAATGACATCCACGTGATGTAACAGGACCAAATCTGATCCAAGTCTGATGTAAATATAGACGTATGCAGAAAGAAGAAAATCGGAGCCTACTCACCCGTACATCAGCATTTTTTTCACCACGTGTTTGCCGTACTGCGACTTACACAACTCGATGATGTCATCTGCGGTAGACAGCAAAGCAACAACAGTTAATGCAGAAACTACGCACTATAGCTTTAATAGTGGTCCTGACTGCTAGCCTGGTCCTACCAGACTCTGGTACATTTAATTTGTACAGACAGTCTGGCCACTCTCTATTGACAAGTGTTAACTTCCTTGAAGGCGGGTACTGTTGAAGTTTAAAACTATTGGATCTGCCCAGAGCCCCTCTGGATCTACCATAACCAATCGCTAACGTTTGGGCGTGACATGGGCTTAGCATCGCTAGCGTTAGCCTTAGCCAACTCCTTCACCACTAACGGAGCGAGCTGGAAAATCTAACTTTTCCCGAACCCCGTGGGGAGGAGGGCCACAACATCATGGCCACCAACACAACTCAGCAAAGATTGTTCTTGCTCTGGCTTTAACTTCTGGATATTCAGCAGCGTTGACACAACGGACCGAATGGCTTCGCTCGCATCTTTCTCCACCGACATTACGGAACTACAATCCAAACTAGCGCACGGCCTCAACATCATCGTTCTCAGCCACTCCCTCTGTTCGCTGATTGGACCGGTAAGAAATTGACCGGAGAAAACCCGAAAATATACTGCAAACCCAGACGGAGTATTGAAGGAAAATGAAAATTGAGCGGAAGTACGTAGGAGGGCGGAGCCAGGCTACCTGACTGCTAGTTCCTCTGATAAATAGTTAAATAGTGGATCACAACATAACCGTAGTCCTCTGAGACCCTCTCAGCCGTCATTAACTCGCTGTAGTGGGCAACTCTTTAAAGCTTGATAGAAGGTATTGCTAGCATGTCATGCTAGCCTGACCTGAAAGGGGCTAAATAAATTGGCAATGGAAAAACTGGTCCTTATAGTTTTGGAAATATATCCAGACATATATAGTGGTTGCGGTTGCAGATTTGCATATCATAGAAGACTGGACTATTGGCCTTGGAGGTAGCCTTCTAGTTCTGGATATTACAGTAATGACAGCATGTATGAAAATCCTGCTCCCTTTCCTCAAAATATACCAGACACTACAGTAGATACTGTATATGGATAGGTTAGTTTAAAACCCCATTAGATTGCCTGCAGTGTGTACAGCTAACAAGCAAGTTTCCCTTTTAAGATACTGGCCATCTTTCACACACTCTGTCGCCATCTACCCATAAGCCCTCAGTTTGTTTTCAAAACAGAACAACCACCTTCAGTTGTCTTATAATGTGAACACATAGGAATCACAGAGAACGTCGACAGACACAGTGACAGTAAAGTTACAAAGGCAGCGAATGGAAAAAGCAAAACACGTCTGCTCACCTTTGAGCTCCTCGAACAGTTCCTGTCTCTGCTCGTGGCTGCCGAACTGGATGAAACACTGCAGCACGCGCACCGAGTCGTGAGCAAACGCCATCTGGAGGCAGGAGAGCAGTCAGAAACGACAAATTAGATCTCTATTTTCACCTCATATTATCCCCTCAGTACAACATTACAGCAATGTTGGATTCGGAACATGCAGACTTCTTTTTAACCGTGTCTCTGTGTCTTTAAATCTCAGCCACTAACTTGATAAGATACTCAGTGTTAATCAAATAAAAATGAACCCTTTCTATGGGTACATTTGTAGATTTGTAAGTGAAAATGCCCACTGGTTGAATGGCAGCTGGATTTCAAAAAATGCATCCATAGAAAATCTCTCAAGACATTCGTGTCCCACACGCACCACAATTTTGTACGCACCACTTCCAGATGGAGGGAAAGGGTGTCTTGTTTACGACCCTTCTCACATTCCCAAAGCTGATGTGCTACGTCAAACAAACTCAATAACAACTCTGCAGTAAACGGATGAAAAGGTGGACTGAGACTGACCTGTTTGATCTTCCCGCGAATCAGATCATGAAGCTCCTTCATCAGTTTCTGCTTCAAGTCGTTTTCGCATTTCTTTCTGTTGACACACACACACGTCAGTGAGCAGGCAGTGACATTTACGTTACATCTACCAGGAACGTGGGCTTGCATGTGTTTGATTGGTCAATGCAATGTGTTTGCTGGATGTCTTCTTCTTAATTCAATTCAAATTGTATTTATAGCGTTGAATCATAACAGATATTCTACAGCTGTAATATTATGTACACCCCTCGTTTAAGAAATGATGCAACATAATTGAGTTGCCATCGGGGCCCCGGTGTCACCTCTCCATTGTCTGCAGCAGAGATTTTAGCTCTGAGCAGCTCCCACACTGGCCCCGGAACATAAATGAAAAATATTCAATTATTTAAAATAAACAAATGATCCGCGTGCAACGACACTGCGTGGTCGTCAACCGGCTGTCTCTTACTCACATAGAACAGTCCGATCCAAAATAATAATACATTATAGTACTGATTTTACTCGGATAACATTTGGCAACTAAAGTCGAGCCTGCAACAACTTTTTTTTTTTTTTTTTACCAGGGGCAAGTTCAATCTCAAAGCGGCGTGCACCGTTTTGTTGCGGTATCCCAATTGAACGACCCGTTTCCTCGGAACGGTGTGAAAAGATGTGCAACGGCTTTGAGATGTGCTTTCTCTCGTTTGGTGGGTGTGTCACAGGTAATACCCAATCAGCAGAGATGTACTTTCCATAAGATCATCTCTCAATGCAAATCCAACCAGCTATTAGGCTAACTGAAATTAAACCATGCCAATCTCTAGGTATGGTGAAGGGGATGTGATGATGTGGGGCTATTTTAATTCCAAAGGCCAAGGGAACTTTATCAGGATGCATAGTATCCTGGATCCATGAAATAACTGGCCTTTAGAAATAAAAATCTGCCTGCCTCTATGGGAATTTAACATAGGAGTGTACTTACTTATGCCCCCTGTATTTTAAGGAAGAACATTTATTTATTTACAATACATTATTCATTCACAAAGACAATTGGTGTCCTTAAAGGTTGGATTTTTCCAATTTTTCTTTAATTAAGGCATTAAGATCAATTTCCAAAAGATGATTTTTTTGTATGCCTCTTTTTAGTCAACTTTAGCATGGGTTCATAAACTTATGAGCAACTGTTAGAGGATTTAAACATATACTTTATCACAGGTAACCATTTTGCAGTATATCATGCTGTGCTGTTAGTGAGTGTGAGTGTGTGTGTGTGTGTGTGTGTGCGTACCTCCTGAGGTCTCCCCACACACGTTTGCACTGACAGATGATCTGAAACATGTCCTTCCTCTCCGCCTGCTGTCTGCTGGTCTTCAGATCCTTCTTCCTCTGCTGCCTGTTCTTCTTCAGCTCCTCCTCCGTCAGCTCCGTCTTTGGCTTGAACTCGCCTTTCTTCATTTTCTTAGCCGCCGGACCTGATCGCACGCACAAACGTAGACACGCGCAGAAATTCCTTACCACGTTTCGACACTTCGGTGGTTATTCGTCAAGAAAAAGATCCCCGGCTGAATCCAGGCGGTGGAGGAACTGGAGGTCAAGTTCAGACACCGCCGCTTTGAGCAGGGCAGCGAAACAGGCAACCAATCACAAGCCCCTGTTCATGTTTTTCAAGTGTATATAGTATTTAAAGCTGTATTTGTACTACACGTATACTGTGTATTGACTGCAATTGTTCCTCGCAACTTCAACTAACTAGCCGTGTCGTAGGGCTGCAGGATGTGAGGAAAACACGCGATAACGCTGTTGAATATCGCGTTAACGGTATCACTTGTGATAAATAAACAGATATTAAAGTGTACTCAGTTCTGCATTTCTGCTGCTTTCAGTATTCTCGTAACATAGCTACAACAAATTTCTTGTTGAATTTAACACAAACGAAAGGAAATCTTTTAAAAAATTATATTATTGAACGAATTGAACATTGAATTTAATATAAAAAAAAGGCACCACTAAAAAAAGAATGACCGTTAAGGCTGTTTAATGGTTGTGCCGAGGCTCCACGCAGAGCTTTCGCCGTAGCCTACGTAAGTGGCCTGGTGTTTATACTTGTGCGCTGGTGTGTGCGTCGAGCCGGCGTGTGTGTGTGTGGTAGAGCGAGGGAGAAAGTGAGAGAGTGACGGCGATTAGCTTCGGAGCGAGTACCGACTCTAGAGTCATAAGCTGCTTTCCGACCTGAGGGATTTTTGCAGTTCCTAGAACCCTTTTTTTCTCGTGTTCCGACTGGACCAATTTGGGGATTTTTAAGTCCCTCAGGCCGCAGTTCCTGTAACTCTTTCAGCTCCTACCTCAGGGCAGGGTCTTTTCCCTTTTCAGCATATGAACCTAGGTCAACGAGGGTCGGGTTACCGGTACAGACAGACCAACAACGGGACAATTTTCACCATCTTATTCATCACTAATTTCACTTCCGACAACGTTTTAGACGATAAATTAAGTATCTGCCCTGTTCTTTCTCATCAAGGTGGGAAATCTGGAGCAGGAAAAGTTAACCCTCTCCTTGATTTCATGTTGTTTATGGAGAAGGAGAACCAGGAAATGAGTCGGGGGGAAATGCAACGCTACCAAGCCACGGCCAAGCGACATGCGCCGCCGCGACGTGTAGTTACATTTTTTCGAGAGGTGCACGTCAGGCTACGGCGTAGGTTTGCGTCTGCACGTACCCACGCACAAGGCAACGGCTTAGATCCGCGAGTCGGACTCGAACCCCGGCGCACGATCAACCAGGTGAGCTATCAGGGCGCCCCTCAACTGTTTATTGCACTACCCTACCCATACTGTTCTATTTATTTATTCACAAATGTACATACTGTAATTACACCTATACATAGCCAGATTATACTGCTCTTCATACTATTCATCCTGCACATACACTTATTCTCACTACTCTTGTTACCACACTGTACATATCTGTCTATATGGTTCATACAGAATATCCGTACTTATTCTGTTTTTCTAATTATATATTCTGCTAATGCACTGCATGTATCTATATTATTCTTACTACTAGTATAATGTCACTGCTACTACATTGCACATATGTGTACATGTTTTTCATACATTGTTCATATTACATAGCCATATTTATTCTGCTCTTATAACACTGCAATGTATTTCTTGTCCTGCCTATGCATCACCTGTCTATACTTTGTATATCACATTGCACTTTTCTGCTGTTTTTGCACTTCTGGTTGGACGCAAACTGCATTTTGTCGTCTTTGTACTTGTACTCTGCACAATGACAATAAAGTTGAATCTAATCTAATTATTGACGTGCAACATGTAGGACTTAATGAGGGCCAATTGTGAATCCAAGACGAGAACAGACACGAGAATGGGACTGTGAGTGAGAACACTAACTGGTCAAAATATTCGAGAAGTAAAAGACTAAAATATGCAAAACCACAATCTGACAGCTTCTGGGAGGGCAAAAATCGACTTGCATATGTTTTCTCACCTCCACCCTCTTCTTCTGTATTTTTCCCTTTAAATGGCAGTTTTCTCTTCTGCGGGCCCTCCCCGTCTTTGGAGAAAGCAAACTTTTGTCCTCGCTTGCCGCCATCGCCGCCCTTCTCCGGTCTGCCCTTCCTCTCTGCGTTGTTGTACGATTTGAAGGGCTTTTTACCACCTGGCTTACCGCCTGGTTTCCCACCAAGTTTGGTCCCTATGGAATCTGGACAGAGTGAGACTTGCCAATTACAAACCTGGTTGAAAGTAACGGTGTACATGGGTGGTTATGGTGAACTGCATCTCACCTTTTCCTTTCTGTGTAAACTTCTTTCCGCCTTTAGGGGAAAAGGGTTTTTTGGATTTAGCCTCCATTCTAACGTGCGTCCCAGAGAGAAATGGAGATGAGGACAACAGCAGAACAAGAGACATACAAGTAATCAGAAATCTGGGCTCCAAAAAAATGTCACATAGCAAAGTACAGAAAAATATGTTTGCCTGAAGATGGCATAGTACCAAAACGTTGCCTATTATTAAAACTTTGTGTATTTTTTCGCAAGTTTGACGTGCGGGAGTTTTTCTTTGCAACATACCAAAGTCCCACATATTTCCAGGCCTATTTGGTGTGTCATACAGCTAGTATCGGGTTTTTCTTTAAGTGTCTGATTTGGACAGAGCTTGCAGGACATTTTGATTTGATTCGACCAGTATGTAGGGAGTTAGATTGACGTAAAACAGGGCTGTTGCTGTTTGAATTTAAACGGAAATATTACTAAGTTTTTACAATAAGAGGCAGTAGGAAAAGAGTCAGACTAACGTTACAAACAAGAAAATACTTGTGTCTAACGTTACTAACGTTAGCTCACTAGCGTCACCCAGAAATAAATTAGCTAGCTAACGTTAACGCTCAGAACTATGAAGAAAACTACGTTTCACGACTAACTCACGCGTCTGATACTTAAGCACATTGTGCTGGTACTACGTTACTTCATTATACATTTTAATGATGCACATTTACTTCAAACTGCCTAGTTTTAGAATGTGTTGTCGCTACTTTCGCTTAGACAACGTTAAATGGTTTGGGTACTTTTGCCGAAGCTAACGTTAGTTAACCAAGCTAACGTTAATAGCATATATAGCTATGTCAACAAATCTAATTACCGGTATACTATCGATAACGCCACGCGCTTCTGTAGTTTATCCGTAATGTTAACGCAAACAATAACAAGGTATAAAACATTTCTACTGGTGTAACTTACATTTCAGATTATCACGCTCTTCCCATGCGTTCTGTAACCAACACGGTTTACGGCACAAAAAGTCCAATCAAATTGAACCTTCGCTGCCGTAAAACGTAGGCGACAAAAGGGGTTTAGAACTACATTAACCAGCAGCAGGCTAGTTGCGTGTGACTTTCCTTGTTGCCTGGTAACGCCACCAAACTAAAACGGACTGGGGAGTCAGAAAATTACCAAATTTAGTTGCTGTGAAAATATTTTACTTTGTTTAAAGTCAGTTTGGTCAAGTTGGAAATACCTTTGAATATTTATGCCCTCTTTATTTTACAGATGAAAAAATAACAGAGCAGCAGATTATTTAACAGCAGAAATGTCGGAAGAAAAAACTATTTGTGTTGGTGAACAGACTGGGAGCACACCGACAGCTTCACAGGAACACATCGAAGGTAACGTTAGTTTTTGATTAAGTTGATGTAGCTAGCTAGTTAGCTAGCGTTAAAGCGTTAACGTTAACTGTAATGTAAAGCTAAAGGCTTTCAGGTTCAGATTCTCTGTAGACCATAACGTTAACAACATATAAAACGAATTAGCATAGCTAGCTACAATACAACAAAAAGGGTATTTAAAAAAAAAAAAAAAAGTTTTAATTTACGTTAGCTAGCTAGATACCTAGCTAAGTAAGTTAATGAAATGCTGTGGTTACGCAGTCGCATTAAAACCCTTGTGTTGACCTCGGGTCACATTGACCCGTTTTTAAAAAAAATTATATCAGAAAATATGGGACGTAGAAATAAGCGCTGAAAATATGTGGAAGAAAAATTTAAAAATTTAAAACGTTGGAAAAAGCAAAAACTAATTGTGAAAAAAAGGCGTAAAAAATGTCAGGGTTGAAGGGAAGACAACACAAGGGATACAATAACTGACGTGAGTCCAGTTTAATTATGAGATTATGAATAAAGTGAATGAAATGTCAGTAGAAGTGTAGCAAACTAAGCATTTTGGAGTGTACTCTCTTAAAGTAGATGCACTCTCAATTGACGTTATTTAAAGACTAAGAAATGAAAGCAGTGAAACTGTCAGTTGATGTGTAGCGGCTCAAGCAGTTGAAGTTACATTACTGGTGCCTGAAAGCTGCTGTCAAATGTTTCCTCCCTCACAGACCATGACAGTGAACACTCTGAGATACAGCAGCAGGCGGAGGAGGGATCAAACAAGCAGCTCTCTGCAGACACGTACTACAAATATGAGGATATTCACTCCAGACCCTACATCACACCTGACTCTGAAATCCCAGAGAACCTCCTGTTCCTCTCGTATCCTTCTTTAAAAATGTGTTTCACAAGAAATATTTTAACACCACCATCTCTAACTTTCTCTCATCATACTTATCAAATAAGCACGGGAATCTGATCTTCATCCTTAACCCGTCCTGCATTCAGTCACTCCTTTGGCTACGACAGTAGGCGCAGGGGGAACCTGCAGCTGCTGGATGACAAAACTCTGATCTTTATAGCAGGTAACCTGCTCGTCCTGCTGGACGTTTCCACCAAGGAGCAGAGATACCTCCGTTCCTGCAGCGGAGGAGGAATTGGCTCCATCACGGTAAGATGGGTGACCAACTTACACGTCACGTAAGTGAAGAGTCCCTCTTTAGTCTCCAGGCCGTCTGTGACTGAGTGCAGGAAACACTGATGAGAGATGGATAACTAGATAGATAACTGAACTAGGGCTGGGTATCCCCAATAGATTTGATTCAGATTCACAAGGTACAGATTTGATTACATTTCCGATCGCATTCTACATCAATTAGGTTAGGGAAATTTCAGTTACAATAGCAATTTTGCTTGGATATAAAAGAGATACTCCGATAACTCATGCTATAAATTGTACAAGCAAGAAGCAACCCTCAAATATGTTTTATAATGCACCAGGTTACTGTAATGTTTACATTAAGAATTGATCCCCAAAAAGTTTAAAGTACTTTTCACTTATACATCCATGGTGAAAGGGCATATATTAAAAGATACATTTCTGGATTTTGTGTATTGTTGTCAGGTCACTCCAATAAATAATGATGGAATTCAAAAAGCCCCACATCATCACATACCCTTCACCATACCTAGAGATTGGCATGGGGTACTTTCCATAAGATCATCTCTCAATGCAAATCCAACCAGCTATTAGGCTAACTGAAATTAAACCATGCCAATCTCTAGGTATGGTGAAGGGTATGTGATGATGTGGGGGTATTTTAATTCCAAAGGCCAAGGGAACTTTATCAGGATGCATATTATCCTGGATCCATGAAATAACTGGCCTTTAGAAATAAAAATCTGCCTGCCTCTATGGGAATTTAACATAGGAGTGTACTTACTTATGCCTCCCTGTATTTATTTATTTACAATACATTATTCATTCACAAAGACAATTGGTGTCCTTAAAGGTTGGATTTTTCCAATTTTTTTTTTTAATTAAGGCATTAAGATCAATTTCCAAAAGATGATTTTTTTTTTTGTATGCCTCTTTTTAGTCAACTTTAGCATGGGTTCATAAACTTATGAGCAACTGTTAGAGGATTTAAACGTATACGTATACTTTATCACAGGTAACCATTTTGCAGCATATCATGCTGTGCTGTTATAATCTTTGTGTGTGTGTGTGTGTGTGTGTGTGTGTGTGTGTGTGTGTGTGTGTGTGTGTGTGTGTGTGTGTGTGTGTGTGTGTGTGTGTGTGTGTGTGTGTGTGTGTGTGTGTGTGTGTGTGTGTGTGTGTGTGTGTGTGTGTGTGTGTGTGTGTGTGTGTGTGTGTGTGTGTGTGTGTGTGTGAAGGCACACCCTAGCAAGACGTACTTTGTTGTAGCAGAGAAGGGAATCCAGCCCAACATCATAGTATATGAATATCCCTCCTTACAACCATCCAGCATCCTCAGAGGTAAAATGGGTCTAAGATGCATTGAGTTATACCTTTTTTCAAATGTGATGTTTTTTTTATTGATGCTCATGTTTTTACCTTCATGTTTGTAAGGCGGTACGGAGCGGGCGTACAGCTTTGTGGATTTTAACCGCGACGGGAGCCTGCTGGCCAGCGTGGGGAGCGCCCCCGACTACATGCTGACTCTGTGGAATTGGAGGAAGGAGGAAGTGATGCTGAGCTGCAAGGCCGTTTCTCAGGAGGTCTACAGAGTCAGCTTCTCCCCGTACAACCCGGGACAGCTCACATCATCAGGATCTGGACACATCAAGTAAAGGACGCACTGAATTAGGGCTGGGTTCAAATAATCGATTCTCCAATTAAAATCCATCTTTGTTGAGTGATCTGATATTAATTTGTAAAACTCAGAAATTGATCTTTTAATAAATGCCTTTTTACCATGGATGTATGAGTGAAAAGTACTGTTAGGGGATCAATTCTTAATGTAAACATCACAGTAACCTGATGCATTATAAAAAAAATAATTGAAGGTTGCTTCTTGCTTGTACTATTCACAGTATGAGTTCTCTGGGTATCTCTTTTATATCCAAGCAAAATTGCTATTGTAACTGAAATTCCCCTAACCTAATTGATGTAGAATTGAATCAGAAATGTAATCGAGTTGGAATCAAATGGATTTGGGCTTTGGCGATACTCAATCCTCCTAAAACCCTTTAACCCTCTTAAAGCACTGCTATTAATATGACTTCAGACATCAGAAGTTGAATTATTCCCTTACACTGATATTATATATTTATATTTTGTTTTTTCCAACAAGGTGGAAATACCTTCTCTCCTTCTTTCTATCAGGTTCTGGAAAATGGCCAGTACATTCACAGGTCTTAAATTGCAAGGGCTGATGGGACATTTTGGGAAAACTGCAGCGACTGATGTTGAGGGCTATGTGGAACTTCCTGATGGAAAGGTGTGTTCCAGGACGGCCTGGACATGTATGGAACATGACTTTGAGTTTACAGCCACGTTTGGTCCGATGACTGATCCCTCCAAAAATCTGACATCATGAATGATGATTTTTCTGCCTAAGGATTGTTGCATGACAGCGTTTATGGCAACAAAATGACTTCAAACATACATCATAGACCATAGTCATAGTCAAATCTAGACTTTAAGGTTTGGAAAAAGTGAAATAACACAATATAATCATCTTTATTTTTTATGTTTCTGACAAAAAACAATCTCAGGACAGCTACATGGTGGACTTTGTTGTGAGATTGTTTTTCGTCGACTGCAGTTTGCAAAGTCAAACTTTCAATCTCCAGAATATTTTGTTTTCCAAAAATCCTCTGTTAGACTCAAGAAAACGAATAGTTCCCTCTGACCCTCGTCACTCTTTGTGTCCTCCTGTTAGGTGGTGTCCGGCACAGACTGGGGCAACTTGCTGCTGTGGGACGGGAATGCCATCAAGGTGGAGATTTGCCGTAAGGGGGGGCAAAACTGCCACGCTGGGATGGTCCAGCCGTTTGCCCTGGAGGATGGACAGCTGATGACGATTGGCTCTGATGGTGTGGTCCGGGTAAGATACTGGCAATAATTTAACTAAAAAAAATAAAATAACGTCAAATGCTTGACTTTTAGGATGTGTCTGCAGTGGTGGAATGTAACTAAGTACATTACTTAAGCACTGTACTTAAGTACAAATTTAAGGTACTTGTACTTTACTTGAGTCTTTTCTTTTCAAGCCACTTTCTACTTCGCTACATTTCAGAGAGAAATATTGTACTTTTTACTCCACTCCATTAAAGCCATAGTGTGTAGTTTCTGTCTCCCCCATGAGGAATTCTAAGTAATGACAACATGTTGGTGCATCCACATGATACAAGCCTTCCGTGATCGCGCACAGCCCCCACCCCTCCTCCACGCAGTTACTGGTAGCCAAGGAGGACACGGAGGATTAAAAAAACATGATGGACTCTTCAGAAGAGGTTATTATCTTTGCAAAAAAAGTCACCGGACAACACCATTGTCTCAGCCATACTGAGAGATACAGAGAGAGTTGTGTGGAGCTGATAGTCTTAATTAGCTTTGTAGCAACTCATTTGACAATGGCTTGAATGTGACGGACGTTCATTAATATCAAAATGTTACACACTAAAGTTTTAATCTGAAAGCTGTAGTTAGTAGTTACTTTACAAATTAAGAATTTTGTACACAAAACACATGTAGTTTCTAAAATATGTTTTATTATAAATGAAACTATCCAACAATACAACAGCCGACAAGTCCAGCTGACGTGATCAGACCATGGAACGCACAACTGTTTGGATTCTTTCCAGTTTCTAAAATGTGAGGATGTTTCTGCATTGAGTACGTTTTCTTTTAATACTTAAATTACATTTTCCTTGTGATGCGTACATACTTCATACTACCTTTTTTAAAGCATGACTTTTACTTGTAACAGAGTATTTTTAAAGTGCGGTATTACTACTTTTACTTAAGTAAAGGATCTGAATAATTCTTCCACCACTGAATGTCTGTCAAGTTTGTCGCCAGATGTTTATTTTAAATGAACAATGAGGACGTGCAAATGTTTGGTGATTGTTTACACGCTACTGACGCTTTTCATTTTGAACCATGTCTTTTGTCTAAATATCTTCTGAAGGCAGCAGTATTCCTCTCTAAAACATTGTCACGTTATAATGACACGTGTGGCCAGAAATATTCTGAGACTTTAATTTGTCGGCAGTATATCGCACAGGTTGAGCCTAGATTGAGACATGACTGTTCCTGCAAAGGGATTGCAGTTGCCAGATATTTATTGAATAGTTGCAACATTTGCTCTACTTTGTGGCAGACACACATTAAAGGTGCCGTAGGTAGGGTTGCGAAGATCCAGGACTTAGCCAAAAAATATGAACATCGACACCTTCTCAGTCCCTCCCCCCTTTATGCTAAAGCACAAAACGGTCTCCTAAGCCCCTCCCCCACAAGGGAGAATGAATGCGTGTGCATGAGCAGTGATTTCACACAGTTAGACACCCCCCCCCCCCCCCCCCCCCTCGCCCGGTCCTGATTGGAGGATCTGAACAGGGAGTTGTGGATTTTTGCAAATCGCACTACAGGCTGTAGGTGGATTTTAGTTTTTAAATGACCTGCTTCATGTAGTTCTACTCGAACATAGGGTCAGTTTCAGCAAAATTTCTTACCTACTTCTCCTTTAATAGATGGCAATATTCTATACTCTTTGTATCTTAACAAATTAATTAAAAACTGAACCAAAAGTAATGTAAGTCCGTCCTTTCTGACTTCCATACCCTGTCTGTGGCTCGTAGTCCTGAGCCCACTGGTTCCTACTGAAGATGCAAATGTTTAAAAAAAATGCCTCATAAAGTTCATAGTTTCATATTTTAAAAGACTAAGTAATCTCCTAAAACAGCTGGGCACAGTAGTTTTAAGAAAATGTTACTCAAACAGGAGAAAAGAAGTGCATTTGTTGGCAGCTATCATCAGTGGCTGATTAACACACATTTGGTCTATCAGTATTGGATTAAAACACATTGCCAGATTAAGTCCAAACACACCTCTGAGATTAACGGAGGGTGACATGTAAGAGCACAGATGGGGAGATTATTGTTTACTGGTTTATAGGATCACCGTTAGTTTCTGCTCACGCCGTTGTCTTCAAATACACCATGATAATTTGACAAATACGTGAACAGTTACAAATGAAAAATAGCAGGGAAACGCGAAAAAAAAGAAAAAAAATTAGCTATCTTAAAAAGGTGATTAAAAAGTCAGAAAAAATATATATATTTGGGCATATTAGGGCTGCAACTAACTATTATTTTCATAGTTGATTAATCTGTTGATTATTTTCTCGATTAATCGATTAGGTGTTTGTTCTATAAAATGTCAGAAAATGTTGAAAAATGTGGATCAGTGTTTCCCAAACGCCCAAGACGGCGTCCTCAAATGTCTTGTTTTGTCCACAACTCAAAGATATTCAATTTACTGTCACAGAGGAGTAAAGAAACTAGAAAATATTCACATTTAACAAGCTGGAATCAAAGAATTTTTACTTTTGTCTTTAACAATTACTCAAACCGACTAATCAATTATCGAAATAGTTGGCGATTAATTTAAAAGTTGACAACTAATTGATTAATCGATTAATCTTTGCAGCTCTAATATATATATATATATATATATATATATATATATATATATATATATATATATATATATATATATATATATATATATATATATATATATCAAAATAGACATCATCATCCTGATTCATCCTTATCTTCATATTTTTACTTGTATCCTACAATGTAAAACATATTTGAGGACTTTGAAAAGTGCCAAATAAAAGATTTATTATTATTAATAATATTTTCTTAAATAAGTTTGACTTGCTCTTTGTGTCTGACCCTAACCCCAGTTTTATCATCAGTATGGCTTTGTAACCCCCCCACAGGGCTGGGACTTTGAGAGCATCGACAGCGCCGACAGTAACAGCGACAGCAGCAGGTTTGAGCTGGAGCCCATGAATGAGATGGTGGTCGGACACAACGTCTGCCTCTCGTCTCTGGTGAAGAGCTCCCTGCCCGACTCCTGCATCTGGTTTGCTCAGGTCAGAGGGCAAAAGGGTCAAAGGTCACCAAATAAAACCATTTGTAGCATGTGATCCAGCCTCACCTCGATCAAAACGCATCTCTCCGTTATGTTTTTTCGTCTTGTAGGATTCCAGCGGAGCCATCTGGAAACTGGATCTCTCATTCACCTACACGGTGAGTATCTCACACTGACTGTTTGTTTAATATTTATGTCATGCGTACGTTTAGGGCTGCACGATGTGAAGAAAATATCGAATTGCGATTATTTTTGACTGATATTGCAATTGCGACATGATTCAAGATATTGGAGAGAATGATCATCTTTCGATCATTATTCTCATTTTTATTGAAAAATATTCAAAATTAAAGTGATTAGTGCGAGGATCTGTACCAAACAAAAACAAAAAACTTTCTTTAGTCTGTAGGATAGGATTTGTAGGCCGGGAAGTCTCTGCAGCACCACAATATTATATTCAGAATGGTTTGACACATACAATATTTTGCCTTTAACAAATATTGCGTCCCTCCTGCGATTCGGTAGCCTGGATGCCAGCTGAACTTAGCCCCGCCCACAACATTTGAGGTCGGGAAGTTCGGTCTGGACTTGATCCGTTGTGGCGCAACTATGCTCCAACCAGAGCTGTTTGGACCAATCAAATTGTCAGGGCGGGCTTTATACAATGATGGACAGATGATCAACAGTAACGTAATCAACCACGTCACCAAAGAGCGCTTGGGTTGAATTTGTTTACAACAAAGATGGCTGTAGATTCCGCCATCGCGTCTGTTAAGATATCGACAGCGCATTCATTTTAAAAGAGGAACATAGAATCGCCATCACGTATGTATACACATTGCCACACCCGTCCGCACGACACAGAAACTGCCGCCTCTGCCTTTGCTCTGTCGAAGCCTGCCTTTGACTCGCAGCTTCCGCGACGTCTGTCTCCGTTGCTCTGATTGGTTGTAGGTCTATCCAGTTGAGTGCAGAGGCATTTTATTTCCTGGTTGGGTTGAAACATGCCCCATAATCACAGCCCAATGGAGCAGAATCAGACTCACCACAACATCTTTTGGGTGTGTGAGGAAAAAAAAATCTAATTAAAAATTGTTTACACTGATCTGCCCCTTTTTAAAAAGTCTATATCTTTGACGTTCCACGTCCGGGATTGCTCCAGTGCTGCAGGAAATTCCGCCGGATGCATGTATTTTCCATTTCCTTCCGCTTTCTTTGTGTTGGAATTTTAAATTCAGTGGATATATGAGGACTATTGTTGACTGCTCCTCAGATCTCTGCAGGGTAAATTGAGACAGCTAGCTAGACTATCTGTCCAATCTGTTTTCTCCCGCACGACTATTTTGCAGCGTGTCTGTGTGGAGTTTAGCACCGCCAATGACGATTATGATTGGTTTAAAGAAATGTCATTAAATCAGAGCACGTTTCCCTTCCATCCCCGAATGCTATGTGGACTAGCCAGACTCTCCTTCAGCCCGCTTTTGGTGATAGGTCTAACCGAGCCCTGGGTATCCTGCTCTGCCTTTGAGAAAATGAAAGCTCAGATGGGCCGATCTGGAATCTGCTCCTTATGAGGTCATAAGGAGGAAGGTCACCTCCCCTTTCTCTGCTTTGCCCACCCAGAGAATTTGGCCCACGCATGAGAAAGAGAGAGACATCATGGCTTGCAAACAAGCGAAGCATGGCAGTTGATCAAGGCCACACCCCCACCCTCCACCTTGCCACCCCTCCCCCCCCCCCCCCCCCCAATAGCTACAGACACAGAAATGGCACATCCTAAGGAAAGCTCATTGTGGGACTGGCTCTAGTGGCTGTAATTCTGCACCAAGGCTGAATTTCGGGGAAAGAGACTTCAGATACAGTATTAGGGGACCACTGAGGTCTATATAAAAGAGACTTCAGATACAGTATTAGGGGACCACTAAGACCTATATAAAAGCATCCAAATAGCAGCATGTGATAGGACCTTTAAGAAAATGTTAAGTTTTTCAATGAAACAAAAATTCAATATCAGATCATTTTGGACCGTTATTATTAACATATCTGTGTCTAAAATGTCAGAAAAGCTAGAGCAGATAATAAATAAATAAATAAATAACACTGAAAAAGCGTAAAGACAAAACGTACTAAAGAAGTCTACTGGGGGAAGGACTACAATCATTAAATCTGAGAGAAGGCATTTAGTTAGTTTTGATGCTCACATTCATTCGGCTTAGGTGGTGACCAAAACGGCTTGGGTGCTGCACCTAAACGGAAGGAAAAACCCTGCCGTGTGTGTGTGTGTATGTATGTATGTATGTATATATATATATATATATATATATATATATATATATATATATATATATATATATATATATATATATATATATATAGAGCTCAGTACAGAGGTTGGCTGCCCTTCCAGTGTCTTCTGTGCTGAACAAAACACTGCACAAAGCCAGTGGAAAATAGGGTTGTATAATGTGCCTCATTTATTTAATTAACAATGTAATGAAACTCTTAGTGACCAAAATCTACTCATAAAGCAAATTATCTATTAATACATAGCCTGTTTCCCATAAAATTAAACTAAAAATGCCTTTTAACTACCAATAACATCTCACCAATCGGTCCACTGTCCAGACATCCAGAATCTTTAATTGGAATCAGAGGTGAGCCAAGACGAGAAAGGTATAAAGTTATTATTACATGTATTCTTATTGAGGTGAATACATGTTTATAGTGATCTAGGTAACATTGTCTAGTCCTAATGGAAAACCATAGTGCAAACCGTATTGTATCATGAATAATTGGGCCCAATGAAATAGCAGATGTGTCGTCTGTGTGTGCAGACTCCTGATCCAGAGTGCCTGTTTACCTTCCACGCCGGGCCGATCCAGGCCATGGACGCGTCCAGGAAATCTCACCTGATGGCCACGACCGCTCTAGACCGTGAGTGCCACACACGGACACGCGCACACACACACACACACACACACACACACACGGACACAATTGGGGACACACACACACACACACACACACACACACATATACACACACAGAGAGAGAGACACACACACACACAGACCCACACACACACGGACCCACACACACACACACACAGAGACACACACACACACACACACAGAGACACATACACACGGACACACACACACACACACACACACACACATACACACACAGAGAGACACACCCACACACACAGAGACACATACACACGGACACACACACACACACACACACACACATACACACACACACACACACACACACACAGACACACACACACACACACACACACACACACACACACCATAACAGTAACTCTGTCTGCGTCTGGCCCTGCTCTCCAGGTTCAGTCAGAGTTTTTGACTTCCTGGCAAAAAAAGAGCTGACCACCACTCGCTTCAATCAGGGTGGAACTGCTCTCGGCTGGGCTCCGCCTTTGGTAAGTGTGTCAGTGTAAACATGTATCATCTATCATATTACGTGTACTGAAAGAAAAATGAAGCTCTGAGGCTCTGGTGTTTGTCTTCAGGTGAACCAGAGTGGTAGTTTACTGGTGACGGGCTTCGAGGACGGGGTGGTCCGGTTGCTGGAGCTGTACGACCCTCAGAGGCTGCACATGGTCAGCGGGCGCAGCCCCAAAGGAGGCGCCATGTTACGCCTCAAACAGGCCTTCAAACCCCATAATGCCCCTGTAACTGCTGTTGCGTATGAGCGAAATGGAGAGATCTTAGCCACGGGGGTAAGAGGTTTCCCAAGAAAACACCTGGTTTTGGAAAATGTATGTTTTTAAATAGGCTTTAAAGGTTTGAAAGAATACCTCAAAATCTATCAAATTGCTTTTCAAATTGCTATGTTTTGAGTATGAACACACACTGCCTGTGGACTAGAAAGGTGGCTCTGAACGGTTGGTATTTTGCTGGTATTCAGCCTGGACTCTGGAAGTTTTTCTTTAGGTAGTTAACCTTTATTTTTCAGGAGAAAGTCTCCATAAGTACACAGCGCACAATCACACATCCATTTTTTTTTTGCATATGAGGGAAAAACAAGACTTATTTCTGTTCCTGTTCCACCTTAGTCTGACAGCTTTTGTTGCTACAGGAGATCTCAGCCTGTGGTAATGATAAATATAATTCACGAGGTACAGAAACAAATAACTACAACTCTTGCTATTGCCTCACCCTCAATCTCATAACGTCATTAAACACATGGATTTCATTTTTCACTCGCTTATTTCTGACAGCGAAATTTCGACAGAAACACCACAACTCGTTACGTCTTTACTTTAAAAGACACAATAACAACCAAGGGAATAAACCACCTGCTTGCTTTGGTGTGAGTATCTTAGTATGGGAATAGTTGAACCTATCCTGTGATCTGGGGTCGTGTTTAGAACTGTGAGATGTTAATTATGCCACAGGAGTGGTTTGAGAAGTTTCTATAAACACGTTATTAATCCATAGTTTAGGGTTTTTTTCTCCTTTTTTGCTATTCGTCTCACCTTCACAGTCTCACCCCCCAACCCCCGGACTTTCTTCTACCCCACCTACTGTGCAATATTTAATATCTAATACTTAGATATACTATATTGATAATACTGTGCAATTTCATTACTGTGCAATATCTGTATACTGTGCGATATCATACTCCACACTGCATATCACACTGTATATAAAACCATATTTATCTTTTTATTTTTTTATGTATGTATATAGCGTCTCAGAACTGTGCACCTTACCCACCCCCTCCCCTTTTTTTTTGCACTACTTATTTTATTCCATGTTGTTACATTTCTTTTTTGTACATGTCGGCACTGGAAAAGGAGTTGCTTTTACTGTAATCTCGTTGTACATGTGTATAGTGACAATAAAAGGCATTCATTTCTATTCTATTCTTCCTGACCTCTCGCCTCCACCCTCCTGCTCAGAGCTCCGACAGCACTGTGTTCTTCTTCACCGTCGGGGAAAAATACAGCCCCATCGGCTTCATCAACGTTCCCGGGCCGGTGCGGGCGCTGGAGTGGTCACCTCATTCCCACGTATGTTTGGTCTCCGACACCCACCTGCACCCAAAATACTCTCTGCGATGGAACCTTATTGATTCAACCGACTTCTTTTATGATTTTACCCAGAGTGAAAACAGGCTGCTCATCCTGTGTCAGAGCGGCCACGTGGTCGAAGTGCAGAGGCCTGATCCCGAGGCCGAGAGGCCGACCAAAACCTTCCAGCTGCCTGACCTGTCCAGCAGATCTTTCAGGTTCAGGAGCATCAAATCACGAATCAAGGTCTGGGCTTTCCCTTTCTCAGCTTTACTTTGTAGCCTTTTACTGCTGTATTATATCGCACTGCATGTTTTGTTCGTAATCTACATCATATTTACTCCTGATGTCTTCTCTGTAAGGCTGGCTACCGAATCCAATACTTTTTTAGTAGAGCTGGACGATATGGAAAAAAAATCCAATGTCATGATATTTTTGACCAAATACATCAATGTCGATGTTAGATATTGTATGTTTGATTATTGGTTCTTTCACAAAATACTAACACAATGAGATTTTTGAGAAATAATCATCAATAATGTGGATGCACTGACTAAGTGGGTAAAGGGAAATAATAGAACAGCTAGTAAGTCTGATAAGTTCAGAAGATGACATCACTTCACTGTCATGCAGCCTCTAAAAGCAGGAAATGCTTGTTTCATATCACGATTTTACGATAATAAAAATGTAAGACGATATCTAGCCTCATATATCAATGTTGATATAATTAGCCCAGTAAATCTCATCAGTGTCAGGGAGCCAATAAGCACGCAGCATGATTGGAAAAAATTTTTAAATATTTGTGCTGTTATGTGTAATGTTGTAATTTCTTTTTGTTTTTTAAAACTGGTATAGAAAAAAGTATCATTTAGGAACCGGTATCAAAGTCAAAGTATTGGTATCGCTACCGGTATCGAATACCCAGCCTTACTTTTCTCTGTGGCCTTGTCTCATTTAAGTATTTATCTTTCCTTCATTTCCTGCTGTCTCAAAGCATATCTGCATGTTCATTGTAAATAACTAACTCGATGTCGGTTTCAAACCATCTGGGCATTTATTTGTGTGTTTGTGTATTTCAGAGAGAGGCGGAAATCGCGAGACGTCAAGCCGCAAAGGAGAAGAAGAAGAAAGAAAGAGAAGAGAGGTTGAAACAATCAAAGAATCCGGACATAGAGCCAGAGGAAGAAGAAGAGGAGGAAGAGGAAGAGTTGCCCTCTATCTACATCCCCGAGTCTCCCAGTCCTCTCTACTGTGGCTTCTACTCACAGCCTGGCCAGTTCTGGCTCTCTATGGTACACACACACACACACACACACACACACACACACACACACACACACACACACACACACACACACACACACACACACACACACACACACACACACACACACACACACACACACACACACACACACACACACACACACACACACACACACACACACACACACACACACACACACACACACACACACACACACACACACACACACACACACACACACACACACACACACACACACACACACACACACACACACACACACACACACACACACACACACACACACACACACACACACACACACACACACACACACACACACACACACACACACACACACACACACACACACACACACACACACACACACACACACACACACACACACACACACACACACACACACACACACACACACACACACACACACACACACACACACACACACACACACACACACACACACACACACACACACACACACACACACACACACACACACACACACACACACACACACACACACACAATTATATATGTGAACGGGCAGAAGATATAAATAACTAGGATGTTCAAAGAAACGAAAAACCTACAATCAACTGAAGCAGTCAATTTGTTTATCGATCAATATAAAAAAGCACTTCATCATGGCTGGGCATGGAACTCAACTACTTTTTTTCATCCCGATAAATGTCCAATATCAAAAGTATTCAAATGTTATTGTTTCCACTCATTCTTTGATCCAACAATTCCTTATTTGATAAAAATCACACACGATGACTGCACATATTGAACTACTGAGCAAATACAGAGACGTAACACTAAGCATTAGGTAGGCCACAATTACACAGTCATAAATAGATAATCACCATGAGAGGTGGTCCTCGTGGGAAAAAAATAAAGAAACTGAGGAAAAACATAATAATAATTTATACTTTATTAATCTAACAAGGTAAATTCCAATGTTTTCACTCTGTTGTTATTGTTATACACATTACACACAGGGCTGAATTACACACACATGCTCAGTACCTATACATGCGCTAATGGAGAGATGTCAGAGTGAGGGGGCTGCCCATGGAAAGGCGCCCTGAGCAGTTGGGGATCTGGTGCCTTGCTCAAGAGCACCTTGGCAATGCCCAGGAAGTGAACTGGCACCTCTCCAGCTACCAGTCCACCACCATACTTTGGTCCGTATGGGAACCAGCAACCAGCCGGTTCCCAACCCAACTCCCTACTGTAGCTGGTATGGGGTAGCTACTGCCACCCCATACCATTCAATTTGGATTACATAGTGGCTAGAGAGATGAGAGAAACATGGCCTGGAAACTCTACAAATAGTGCGACTGGATCAAAAGACAAACAATTAAGAGTCATTTAACACCACACGCTGCATGATTGCATTTCCTGACTCAACACCAGCTGTTCCAGACTAGAGCACATGCAGTTGTACTTGGTCTAGCCCAAATGTTATGTGTAATCCACTCCAGAATCATACAGTGTACCAGTACCAAAACACAGGTATAGTTTCAAAACTATTATCAGAAATTGTTCAAACAATACCCAGCCCAACACCTTATTAGAAACAAGACTAATCATAATACTTACAGTAATGACAGAAACAATCTATTATGACATCTGGACAATTCTTTACTTAAAGACTGAATCAATTTCTCTCTCTTTTCTCTGGTGCAGGGTGGCTATGACTCAGGTTTCCTGTACCACTGTAAGTTCTCTGAGAAGCAGGACCAGGATCCGGACCAGCGGCAAGATGAGCCCTTTGACTTCCTGCCTGTCCACAGCACAGACAACGACCCCATTCGCTCCGTCGCCTTCAGGTAGCCAGAGGGCAAACTTACAAATCAGTAGTCTTTATATCAACAATGAATCAAATGACAGAATGCAATGTGAAAATGAACTCTGGAGCGCTGCTGAGCTTTTTTACCTTGTTATAGCTCATAGTTGGGGTTTTACAGCACACTTACCGGCTGGTTCTCTTATCAACCCCTGCTCAGCACCGAAGAGCAGACAGACGACAGTTATTAAATAGCTGGTGAAGAAAGAGCCAGATATTTATCACAGGAGTTTGTTTAGACCAAAACAGAGCTAAAAGGAGAGTGGATATTAGACGACATGCATCAGTTGGACACAAACACAACATCAATCAGATGAAACAGTAATGTTGCTCTGTGCCTGCTGGATGTGTAAAAAAAGGCAACAGTGTACTTAAATGTTTGCCGCTCGATGGTGTTTTAAGCCCCCAACGTCGACTTCAAGGCAGCGCTAGGACCGTTGCCTTCAAGGCACCTAACCCTAACCATTGCCTAATCCTAGTGCCTACCAGGCAGCGCTGCCTGGAAGGCGACGTTGGGGGCTTAATACACCAAACGCCACGTTAGCCATCATAACATTATAAGGTCAGGGCTGTGTGCTTGTTTTTGGAGTTGCAGTGTGTGCAAAAATAATTTCATGCAGCTTTAAATCTACCAAGAGTCAGCACAGAAAAAATCTTCAAAATAAAAATAACACAAAAATTTACCTCAAGATAATATAACTTAAGATACGATAGACTTCATTGATCCCAAACTGGGGAAATGCCCTTGTTACAGAAGCTCAAAAATATTCATACACATCAGAATAAGACAAATACACATTAAATAGGCATAGGAAAAATATACAAGAAGTATTATAAGAAATAGAAAATATAATAGTAATATGTACAGTATAAACACCCTTATTCTATACAGACAGTGTGTGAAATAAAGCCAGAAAACACAATAATGTTCCTTGTATAAGTTTCCCTCCTGTTGTTTGTAGCTCCAACAGGCAGCTGCTGCTCTGCGGCATGCACTCAGGCTCCATCAGGGTTTTCCCTCTGCAGCCCGCTGACCACAGCCTCACCTCCATGCAGGCCTACTGGGCTCTCAGTGTCCACGACAACCAGTACGGACCCCTGCGGCACATCCGCTGTAGCCACGACGACCTTTTTGTGCTGACGGTGGGAGACGACGGGAACATCTTCTCCTTCAGCCTGCTTCCTCCAGAGGAGCTGCAGAAAGGCCTGCAGAGAACGAGGGCCAGGGTTCCTTCACCCAGGGTCAGTCAGCATGTATTAACTCTTTATGCAGCGGGGCTCTATGGACGACAAAGTCAGTCAGTCGGTCTGCCAATTCAGACATTTTGTAGACATTCATGTTCCCCCAGAGGATGAATCTTAGCGACTTTGGTGATCCCCTGTCATTTCCTCTAGTGCCTCCTTCCTCTAGTATCCAGTTTTTATTAAAGTTTCTATTCTTATTATTAATGCATAACAATTACAAAAGCAGTCATTGTCACTGAAATCCTTGGGTCTCAGGTTCCCTCCAACAATGCTAATCATTTTTTTTAATGCTAATATAAAAAAAAACTAAATAAACATCAAAGACATAATAATTGCAATATAAAATATAGGGATAAAGTACAACATAATAAATGTAAAATGAGGTAATATAAATTTGTGGAGGACAGAAATTGCAAATAAATAAGCTGAATGTAAACATGAATGTAGTACATGTGTATGCATAATGAGAAGTAATATATCATATCTTGATATATACAGTAAATACAGAGGTGAAAACAGTTAGACCATATATTATATACCTAAAATAGAAGTATGTTAAACTAAGTAAAGTGCTGTAACTTGAACAGTCTAAAGAGCCGTAGAACGATAAAATCTGAGCAGCAGTTGCTGGTTGGATTTAGCCGCTACAGAGCTCCGGGACGCCGGCCACCAAAGGCGGTTGTTTAGCCGCCAATAGGTGACTGTGAGCCAGGTACAGGCACCGCCAGATGACGGTCCTTTCAGGGGACACGTGGTGGAGTTAAAGGACAAATCCGGCGCAAAATGAACCTAGGGGTTAATAACACATGTGTACCGAGTCGACTGTTCTCTGGGATTTGTTTTCATGCTAATCGAATGTGACCAGTTTTAGCTCAAACCGCTAATTAGCTTATAACGCTAGTCGTCGGGGCAGAGGGTAAAGTAAAAAGAAATCACTATTTCTACACCACTAACAAGGCTCAAAATAGCACCACACTTCCACTGTAGCATAATGAGGGTCCCTACATGTAAACCGAAGCATTGAGAACTTTGTAAGTGTACAGACAGTTTATTATAAAGATAGTTTAGAAAGACAGTACCATTCACGTATACAGGCGGGCGCCATCTTGGGAAAACGGTCACGATCAGTCGAACGACGAACGCCGTGCTTGAGCTATGTTACTGGTTACTGGTTACACGGCGTTCCTGGTTGTGGATGTTTTGTTGGCACTGTGGGCATGTAAGCATGTTGACATAAGCATTTAGCTCAAAGCACTGCTGTGCCTATGTACATCCTCACATATTTGCTAGCATGACTGTAGACTAATTTAGTTATAAATATTCTAAACTATATTATTATTTACTTATTAGTCTTGTTTGTCTGTTAAAGTTTTAGATCCAAATCGGGGCTCCAAGGATGGAGGGTGTTGTATGTTGTACAGATTGTATGATGTTGATTGTTAAAAAGTTTGTGTTTAGCACGTGATTTAGAAACTTTTTGGGAGCAAAAAAAAAACTATTTATGGATGGTATGGTGCAGGGAAGCCAAATGCATGGTTGCTTGTAAAAGTAATATCTTTTTTATTTTACACGTTTTACACAGGTGGGTCTTGAGAATGAAGCGTTGGCCCAGGATATTGAGGACCCAGCAGCCTACAGGTGAGCGTGAATAATCTGTTTAAGGATAATTTGGTCCTCCAGAGCAGGATACCCAGGGCTCGGTTTACACCTATCACCATTTCTAGCCACTGGGGGACCATATGCAGGCTGGGGAACTCATATTAATGTTAAAAAACCCTCATAAAGTGATATTTTCATGCCATGGGACCTTTAAGAAAATCAAACTCAAGTTCTATCTCATCTGACACCCTACCCCCACCCTGTCTGCCTCCAGCATTGAGACAGCTAAGCAGAAGCTGGAGAAGGACCGTCTGCGTCGAGAGGCCGAGCTGAAGATTGTGGCAAAGCAGAAGAAGCTGGCTGAGCTCCAAAAGCAGTTTAAACAGCTGCTGAACGTCAACCAGAGTCTGCCGGAGCAAGTTCGTCTCAAGCCTGTGGTACAGACACCCACACACACACACACACACACACACACACACCTCCGTCATCAACTGTCATCTGGTTTGACAGTCCATGTGGTTTGACATTGCAGCTTCTGTTAAGTTTTAGCATAAAACTAAAAGAGGCAGCCAAAATTCACACCAGAAACAAGACATCAGTAGCGGGTAAGCGTCCTGACTAGAGCTGTAACAATTTAAAATTTGACTGCACAATTAATTGTCCCAGAAATAATTTCGATTAACAATATATCTGTCTGTTTAAATCAGATAAAATCAAAAGTAAAAATGTATGTATTCATGTATTACTTTTGCTAACAAATTAAAAGTTTCAAATCAACCCCAGAATACATCTTTTGGTTATATCACTGTTATGTATTAAGTACACAGCCTATGACGTAACCACGCCTCTTTATTATCATAAAACGTATTTTTGTTTTTGAATGAACATCAAACCGACAATTACGATCAACAGCCATACCCTTCAGGACCTTAGCTAATGTTAACAATTCATTGCGGTTAAACAAAGAAACAATGATTACGTAAAATAATTTTGATTACAGAACTAGTCCTGCCCTTCAGAACCAGCTTATCTTAGCAACTGTCATCACAGGCTGACTAATATCAGATATGCCTCTATTAGTCTGTTCAATTGGCACAAATAGTTTGTTAAATACGCAGTGGATTGAATTATTTAAAAAAAAAAGAAGGCATCCTGACATGTCATTAGCTGTCTTTCTCTCAAATGTGTGTGTGTGTGTGTGTGTGTGTGTGTGTGTGTGTGTGTGTGTGTGTGTGTGTGTGTGTGTGTGTGTGTGTGTGTGTGTGTGTGTGTGTGTGTGTGTGTGTGTGTGTGTGTGTGTGTGTGTGTGTGTGTGTGTGTGTGTGTGTGTGTGTGTGTAGGAGCTGCAGCTGGATCAGCGTTTCAGGGAGCAGGCCGAGAGGGTGAAGGCCCAGCGGGTGAGGGAGGTCAGAAAGCAGATGGCCTGGGAGGAGGAGCGCAGCAGCATAGCACTCCGCAAACTACAGGACTGGTACTGATGACAAACACATACACACACAATTAATCAGATTGATTAGAACTACGTACTTGTCTATATTAGGACTTTGGTAAATAAGTTTTTTTCTAGTTACTGCACATGTTTTAGCTAAAGATCCTCGCCACTCAAATATTAGTTTTTCTTATGTTTATGTCCCCTAAAATGTCTAAGCTCGACTATACTGACTTTTATCTAGTTTGTCACTAGAGACGAGTTATCCATGTGTGTAGAACGGTAGGAGGTAAACGGTAGGACCCCCGGACTGAAACCCTCACCTCTAGTGTTTGTTTTCAGGTTCAAGGACTCTCTGGAGGCCAACGTGGTCACTGTGGTCGCTATCCGCACCGACCACAGAGTCTCCACCTACTGTCTGCCGGCGCTCGCCAGGCCTTCAACCGGTCTCAGACATGACAGACCCGGCTGGCCTGACGAAGACGAAGCTGCTGCACCAGAACGCAGGAAATCCAGAGCCGAGCCTGCAAAAGACAGCAGCATATTGGAAGGTAGGAAAGTCTTTTTGCATTTGTTTCACCTGTCAAAGATATAGGGCCCTATCTTGCACCCGGCGCAGCGCAGCACAAAGCCCGACGCAAGTGTCTTTGCTAGTTTAAGACCGACGCAGTTGTCAATTTCCACGTCGTTTAAATAGCAAATGCACCTGCGCCCATGTTTGCGCCCATGGTCTTACAGGGAGGTGTGTTCAGGTGCATTCTTGGCGTATTGCTATCTTGAGGCAGCGGGAAGTGATCGCGCCATTGACCAACAAAAATCTGGTCTAAAGTCAATAACTCAGCATTTCATTGTTATTTTAACAGCAAATTTGTAAAATGCGCATAGGCTCGTGCACAGCACGTGCACACTATGCTTGTTACACACACACAGGGATGCGCAGCAGCACACAAAGATGCAAAAGATTACAAATAAAAATATGACGGTGCAAATCCGCCACCATAATAGCAATGCGCCAAGGTCCAAACACACCTAGCTTTTAAAGGGAATGGGCGATGACACTCTGATTGGTTTATTGCATGTTACGCCCAAAACACACCTATGAATTAATGAAGACACTAAGTACAACCCTTTTCATCCATGCGCCCGGCGCACGGACCCTTTTTTGCGCCGATTAACTAAAAAGCAGAATTGAATTAGCAAAAGTGGATTTGAACACGCCCTAAACGCACCTGTGCCAGGTGCTTCACACCGTGCGCTTAGATCGTTAAAATAGGGCCCTTACAGGCGCATTTAAGTCCCGCCCCCCCCATCGAAAGGGAAAACAACTCTACGCCCTCCATTGATTTGTATTGCATGAAGGTTCCTCCTCGTCAATTCGGCCTCCTAGCAAACAACAGAAAAATGCCTAAAAGCTGCTGTGTGGTGATGTTTACTAACAAAAGAGATATCATAACTTAAAAAACTGAGCTTTTATGAAGACAAAACTCTAACCTAATGAATGTTCGACGTTACGTGTGTGAGCCTTACTTACAGACATAGTAGGCCTAAAACTGACATTTTGATATTTGACTTGGTAACAAAATGCTTGCTGCAAATGTAACGTTGAACATATCGTTAGCTAAGTGTCAGGATTCCACAGTCTTCTGATGATTCCTCACATCTGTATTCACTTTTGTCCTAATAAAAGCTCAGTTTTTCCAGTCAGCAGCTTATAAAAACTTTAGGTATTAGTTATTTACATCGTTGGTAGTGAATAGGTATCACCACACAGCAGCTTTAAGGCATTTGTCTGCTGTTTGCTAGGAGACGGAATTGACGATGAGGCACCCTCACGCAATACAACACAATGTACAATGTCGGACTCAAATGCTCGAATCAACATGGAGTAAAAGGTGGGTATGTTTATTAAAGAATAAACAATCCAGGCAACGGTACAAATCACACAAACAGGCAGAAGACGGGGTCAAAAATACAGGCAATAAATCAGGAAACAAACACTAGGAAATGCTGGAGAATGAGACACACGAGGAGTAACAACAGTCTGGCAGGGAACAAGTGAAACAAGGGGGTATATATACACGGGGATGGAAAGACAACTACACACAGGTGAATCACATTAGGGCGGAGACAGGTAATCCCAAACGGCGGGAAACAAACAAAGACAGGAAGACAAGTGAAGTGAATAAAGACAAAACAGTAAAAGTCAAAATAAAACAGGAAGTCCAAGAAACAAACAGAAAACATAATAAGAGCGGAACTGGACGTGACAGGTTCTTAAAAAGTCTAACATTCAAAAATCTAAATTTTGGTTTACAAGTCAATGGAGTTGTTTTCCTCTCCGGTGGGAGTGGCTTTCAGAGTATGACGCAACGCGCTCTGTCTCTATGTTCAACCTATCACTTGTTTGTCTTCTCCAGAAGAGGAGGTGCTGCGCCCCCTGCCGGCTCGTCCAGCGGGGGTAAAGCTGGCAGATCGGCAGGTCGAGAGGCTCCGAAAGGCTGCAGAGAAAGCTGAACAAGCTCGAGCCAAGATAGAGAAGAGGAAGAAGGAATGGGCCCAACTGTGAGTGTCATGTCCAACTACCTCACCTCAGTCCTCTGGGCTGTAATTAGATTTACATGGCATTCTCCATTTTGTTTTATGGTCTGTTTCCTGTCATTTAAAAAAAGAAAATGCAGTGCCAGAGTAACCCACTAGGGGTCTCAGGTGCAAAAACGAGCCGTTGACCTGAACTGTGATGGATTGTTGTGTCTCAGTTACGCAGAGAAGCCAGACGAGAACTGCGAGGATCCGCAGGATGTGCAGGCCATCCGAGAAGCCAAAGAGAACATTGGAGACTTAAAACTAAAGTCAGCCAAAGACTTCACGGTGCCGAAACACCAGAGGGTGAACGCTGAGAGGAAGAGAGCGCAGCTGATAGGCCTGGAGAAAAACGTACTCTCCCACACACACGCAAACACACACGCAAACACACACACACACACACACACACACACACACACACACACACACACACACACACACACACACACACACACACACACACAACTTAGCTCATTCACAGCATGAACTTCTTCCAGAAAGCATTAAAGGTGCAGTAAGTGATGCTAATCCAATAATACACTTTTTTGTCAAATACAGTGAATATCTCCTCACGGTCACCCAGCTCTCTATTTCTGTGTGCGCTGACAAAGAATCTGGTGTTCCTACACAGCTCTGGCTCTGTAAATGGAAAACAAACCGAAACAAGCGCACAAGCCACAAAACACTATTCCAGCCAATCGGCAACAGGCGGCGTCAGTTGATGGTAGGGAGAGAGCATGTGAATGTGCCGCCCGGCCAGGAGTTGCGTTATGTTATGTCCGTGAATCTGGGTGGCGGAGCTTATGTGTTGTATTTGTTTGGCAGTTGAGTTCAAATATCGACAATCTTTGAGCTGCATCGCTCACTGCACCTTTAACAGACTAATACAAATACTAAATAGATTGATTTATGATTGAAAAAACGTTAGTTGCATGCATAGCAGATTCATTTCGTGACTCCCTCCCTCTAGATGCGTGAGAAGCAGACTGAGATGAATAGACGGATCGTAACCTTGCGGGACTCCAAGGTTCGCCTGGTATCTCAGTTGCGCGCTCAGGCTCAGCAGGTCCAGAAGGTCCAGCAGCGCCTGCCGGCCATTCATCACCGCCCTCCACCCCCCCTGCCCACCATACTGCCAGAGGAAACCCCAGAGAAGAGGCTGCAGTACAGCCACGCCACCCTGGAGCGATATCGGCTTCTGAGGGAACAAAGGTCATTTTTCCAAAATTATGTATATGAATGCACAAATCTGGCAGACCTTTTATTTTTATGTAGGGTTTTGGATTCCTTTTAAAAAAAAAAAAACAAAAAAAAAAAACACACAAAATAGTCTTTCTGGATGATAAAAGCTATTAGGGTGGGCTTTCCCAGACAAAGAGAATAAACAGACCTAGATATCTCCTTTAATAACCGTGGTATTCGTGCATGTATAAACCTTAACCCGGGTACACTTAGGTTACATGTCTTCTCATGCTCCATAGGTTATACAGTACCTCCCCATTCCGCTGCAGTGGTTTTTAACCCAGAAATAGAAGAGAACAGTTAGAAGCAACGGCAGCAAAAACAACAGCAGGAACACAAGCTTTATACATTTAAACTCACTGAGGACTTCGCCATGGCATGCAAAGTAAATGTATGAAATATACAGCGCTAAAAAGTCGTCCATGTTCCCCCCCACTTTCCAAGTTGTTGTGATTTTAATCGGAAGAAAAAGCCTTATTCGGACAAATTATACGTTGGCAGAGTGCCATTTACTGTACCGGAGGTAGAGTTAAGCGTTAGGCGTGACACTGTACGCGGGCCTCCGTAGATGGTGCGCGTGCTACGAGCATGCACAGAGACATTTATGCTCAACGCATTGTCCGTTGCAGTACTCTCCGTAACACCAGAGGGCTTACTAACTAAATAATCTGTAAATATGGAAGAAGTAATCTAGTAGAGAAGAAGAGACCGGAAGTAAAGGAAAGCAGGTTCAAGGGGGTAAGCTTCTCCTCTGAACGCGTAGCTCCTATGGCGCCATTTTGATGCTAACAAGTCATCACGTCCCATTAGCATTCCATTGACTGCCATTCATTTTGACGTCACTTTGACAGTGAATAACTTTACATCTGAAGCGTTTAAAGACTCTATTTGTCCATTGTTTATTTCTAAAGAAACAGGACAATGTATAAAAGGCTCCATTACCTTGTAGCTCACGTTATGGCTCGTAGCAGACGTTTTTGTAAAAATAGGCTAACGATTGTGTCATAACCACGCGACTTACTGTCACATAGTAGAGGAATTACCGTATAGTCAGGAGAAGCTCTCAGGCAGTTTCGACTTACATTAGCTGTTTAAGTGTAATTACTAATGTTAACTAGCATTTTAGTGAGCAATAATTAGCCTGTGCCTATGTTATCTCCTTACATATACCTACGCTCTTCATCTACTCTAATCTTTAATGTGACTATCTCCAAATCGAAACTACTGTCTGCCTGTAACACTGTTAAGAAGACTTTTTCCATGAAGCCGTTTTTTTTTTAGCTTTAACCAAACAATCTCTCATGTTTTTCCACACTCTCCAGCTAAATTGTTCTTCTTTTCCCAGTGTGGTGTGTCTCTCTCTGATCACATATTTAAAGGTCCCATGGCATGAACATTTCACTTTATGAGGGTTTTTAACATTAATTTGAGTTTCCACAGCCTGTCTATGGTCCCCTAGTGGCCCCACCCCTCCTCCACGCAGTTGCTAGAAGCCAAGGAGGACACGGAGGATTAAAAAACATGCGCACTAAAGCTTTAAGCTTTTTGAGAGTTACTTAGTTATAATGTGCTCTAGTTTTTCAAACGTTTTAGACACAGATATGGTGATAATAACGTCCAAAATTATGTGAAAAAGAGATGCAAAATCCCACAAAGAGACACAAAATGTATAGGGGAAATTTACCAACATTTTGTTGCCTAAACCCCGCGCCAAATACATGCAACTAAGTCTTCCACAAAGCTAGGGAACACACTGATTGTTACCATCACTGTATATGTGTTGCTGCACTGTTACTGTTTTATTTTATTTTCGAAAATAATAAAAGGAGCTGTAAAACCTCAGAATATTTTGATTAGCTGCTGATGGCGTATTTTTAAAGCCATATATTGACTTTTTTTAAATTTTCAAACAGGTTCAAGAACATGGAGCAAGAGGAGCAAGAGGGAGCCACGAGTTTATTGGAGCAGCTGGAGAAAGAGATGGAAGGGGAGGACAAGAAAGAGGAAGAAGAAGAGGAGAGAGAAGAGGAAGGGACTCCAGGTCTGTCAGCTTTATATTTAACCAGAGAAGAAAAAGAAACCGCAGCGAAGGAAGAAGCAAAGCTGAGCAAGCTGGAGAAGGAGCTCCGGAGGGAGGAGGAGATCAGACTGCTGCACGAGCAGGACTCTCTGCTGGAGCAGGTCTGTCTTCCATTGAATGATGACTCTGTGATTAAATAAAAAGGTAGCCTCACATAGCCAGACCTTCCTCCGCAGCGCTGCGAAGGCAGGTCTGGCTAGTCCACACAGCATTCCGGGATGGGAGAAAAAACGTGCTCTGGTTTATTGACGTTCTTTGAACCAATCACAATCGTCTTGGGCGGCGCTAGGCGCCAGACAGAGCCACGGTGCCGCTGCGCGGGAAAGTCGTCGGAGCGACACAATCTTCTGAACATGGCCAGACTGAGAAATACAGACAGAGTTGTGTGGAGCTGATAGTCTTAATTAGCTTTGTATCATCTCATTTGGCAATGGCTTGAATGTAACAGACGTTTATTAATATCAAAAAGTTACTCAGTAAAGCAAAAATGGGCACAGGTGCATTTGCTATTTAAACGACGTGGGCGCTGGACGGGAAACTAACAAAGACACTTGAGCCAGGCTTTACGCTGCGCCGGGTGCAAGATAGGGCCCATAATCTGTGGATGTGTTTTTGTAATCTTCAGATGGAGAGTTGGGTGTGTCAGTTTGACGCCGAGCTGCTGCTGCTGCGTCACCAAAAGCTGCGTCTGGACTGGCAGCTGAAGATGGCCGACCTCCGCCAGATGACGCTCTACCAGGAGCTGCTGCTCCTCAAGGAGTTCGAGAGGAGGGAGGACAAGCTGCAGGAGAATCTCAGCGCACGCATCAAGGAGGAGAAAAGCATCACGGTGGGAGAGAGTTTATGTGCCTGTTATTGTAATGTAATATAACTTATGTCAGTTAATATCTACTTTATGCTTTTTATCTACTAGATAGATAGTATGTGTGATTTCTTTATTTCCAGCATTATCTGTAAATGCATGGAAGAAATTCTGATTCTTCAATATATATTATATCTGATTCAAGATATAAGCAATAATATGATTAATCATGATACAGGCCACAAACTTTCTAAATTACAAACTCATGCAGTTGAATACCAAGCCTCATTTAAAAGAGGCTGCAGGTATTTATGATGTGTAAAAGCAGTAATAATACTTTTTATAAACAATATTTGTACAGCGCCTTTCATACAAGAAATGCTTTACAATAAAGAAGGTGCATGGCATAAGCAGACATAGAATGAACATAAAAATGGGTCTAGATTGCCATAATTGATGGAAATAAGATGGATAATAAAACGCACTTGAAGCAGTAGCGCTACGCCTACAACTCCCGGTCGATCAGTATAGTTTGGGCTGAAAGTGAACAAAGGCAGGTGCGTTTCATTCCAATCCTCTGCTCCTCCCCCGCCCACTTTCCCTCTGCTCTCCGTGTGAGTGGCCTCCGTGCGACGTAAGTATGCTATTACATCGTACCAAGGGCTGAGGGGAACAGAAGGAGGGAATGTTGAAACGCTAATGAAATGCAGCAACGGTAACACTGCAGGAGATATTTCAAATGACTCCTCACGTTTTGCACAGAGAATCAGCTTCTGCCTTCAAACGGACGCTTTAGAGTTCATTCTTTCAAACGCATCAGACTTGAAAACTCTTTCATACATCAATCTATCCTATTGTTAAACCAGCTACATTAAATCCAGTGCAATATGTGTTCAGGGTTACAGTCTCCAAGACCTTGTCTGTGTGTATGTTCATGTCATTTTCTGTTTGTTTTTTTCTGCTTTATTTATTTATTTATTTATTTATTACAGGGACAGTGCATATTAATAAACATTTCTGTCAATATGCCAGAGTTAGCCAGAATGCTATTTTTCATCTGCAGTCCCTAGACAGATGGTAAAAGTCACCCTAAAAGAAAGTAAAATTACATTTACATAACAATATAACAATTACAATACATTTAGTAAAAAGTACTATTAAGCTAAATGTACAATAGAAACATAGCAGACCAATAATCAGACAAACATCAGACAAAGACATGAACACATGCACACACACAAGGCAAGAAGCCAGCAGGGGGCAGCGAGAGCAGGTCAAGAAGTTAATGGTAATGTTGACAGCTCTGATTATCAATGAGCCATTTCTTTAACTGGATCTTGAATGTACTATATGTCTTTAGATTTCTGATGGTTGTGGGGGTGAGGTTCCACTCAGTAGCTGCTTGAACAGAAAAAAAAGTTTGTCCAAATACAGTTTTCCTAAATGGAATGATACAGTTTCCCCTCATTTTTATATGAGCTACCCAGGCATCCAAAAAGAATTTCAGCCCTGGCTGACAATAAAGTTGTATCGTATCGTATCGTTTTGTATTGTATTGTATTGTATCATATTGTATCGTATGGTATTGTTATCGTTACAGATCCTTTCTGTGCTGACTCGTTCCTCATCCCCTTTCTCTCCTCACAGTCTAAGCTGGAGGAGTATAACGAACAACTGGAACTGAAGCGGGGAGACATCATCAAGCTGCAGGAGAGAGAGAAGGCTCTGATCGCCGCCTTCCACGCTTCGCTGGGCGAAGAAAACAAGTTTGAAGACTTTTTGACCAAAGTCTTCAAGAAGAAGATCAAACGCGTTAAGAAGAAGGAGCAGACGGAAGGTGGCGGTGAGCGGGACAGGAAGTGTGATTGCGTGATGCTGTGGCGGACGTATATCAATGTCTCCTTTTATTATCTATATGTGTGTTTGCAGAAGAAGAGGAGGACAGCGATGAAGACTCTGATGAAGACGATGAATGGGATGATGATGATGATGACTATGACAGCACAGAGGAGGGAGGAGCTGCTCTGGACAACAATGTTTGCCCTCCAGGTCAGTCTTGTGCTGGGAATTTTTTTTAATTTGGATAGCAGTGGTTACATTTATTTAATTTTTTTCCTCCATTCTCCAGTAGACTTGCAGTTACTCCTGCAGCGACGACGCGCATTGAGCTCAGGCTCGTACAAGGGAGGGGTAGAGTAGGCGCACCGGGGCAAGGAGGCATTTTTATTGGTTCATTCCAAGCGGGGACAAGGCAGTGATTGGTGGGCGTTTTTTACAGGATTACAGCAGCAGTTACGGATCTTTTTTCGCTTCCTTTTTCAGAGCCCATAAGGTATTTATTGCTATCGGGGTGTAAAGACCATTTCAAACAATTTAAATACAAAAAGTGGGTATTGGAAATAGTAAGCAAACCGTGCCTTTAAGGATCCGCCACCCAGTATTCAAAGTTTCAATGTTAGTTGAGCATGTTAGTTTTTTGGGGGTTTTTTTCTGGGAGAAATATTCAGAACCTTCACAGTAAACTTAACTTAAGGCTTATTAGCACACACTGAGCTTTAAGTTTAACAGTCTTCGACTTTAGCTTTGGCTATAACTGTGTGTGTGTGTGTGTGTGTGTGTGTGTGTGTGTGTGTGTGTGTGTGTGTGTGTGTGTGTGTGTGTGTGTGTGTGTGTGTGTGTGTGTGTGTGTGTGTGTGTGTGTGTGTGTGTGTGTGTGTGTGTGTGTGTGTGTGTGTGTGTGTGTGTGTGTGTGTGTGTGCCTCAGGCTGTGAGCCAGAGTTGTTTGAGAACACAGTGCAGCTGCGTGAGCGTCGGCTGGACCTTGAGGAACTGCTAGTGGAGGAGAAGAAGAGTGCTGAAGCTCTGAAGAGAGAGTGTGACACCCTCGTCAAGAAGGTCACACTCTGCTTCTGTTTTCTGCGTCTTCTCGCCTCATCTCATCTGACGTTTTCCTGTTGTCGTGTGCTGTTTTTTGTCACTCACATCCTGGTGTGTGTGTATGTGTGTGTGTGTTTCTGCTTGCCTCTGCAGGAGAAGTTGGTGAAGAGCAGTCGGAAGGCAGCAGAGGACGACTTGGAGTTGGTGAACAGGGAGAAACAGCAGAAAATGAATGAACTGGATGTGGTGGTTCCTATTAGACTGCATCAGGTTAGTCCATATCCACAACGTTCCACTTTGGGGATTGCTCCGTTGCTGCCGTAAATTCCGCCGGATGCACCTCTTTTCAGCCAGATGTCCGTTTCCTTCTGCTTTCTTTGTGTTGTTATTTTAAACTCTGGTGGATTTCTGAGGACTATGGTTAACTGCTCCTCAGATCTCTGCAGGGTAAATCCAGACAGCTAGCTAGACTATCTGTCCAATCAGAGTTTTCTGTTGCACGACTAAAACAACCTTTCAACGTACACATGTTCCACCAACACAAGTTCCTTCCAGAGGCTATTTTGCAGAGGAACCGGGGCTCTGTTCGCCCATGACAATTGTGATTGGTTTAAAGAAATGCAAATAAACCACAGTTTTTCTCCCATCCCGGAATGCTGTGTGGACTAGCCAGACCCTCCTCCGCAGCATTGGGAGGAGGGTCTGACACTTTTTCTGACGTTTTTGTCTTTTTTTTTTGTCACTTTGGTGCTTTTTTCAATGTTTTTGACACCAACTTATTACCAGCTTTACACTTATTTTTCGAATTCATGGTCAATAAATCTCATTTATAGGAAATTATACCTAATCCTTTAGTTAAAAAAGCAGAAAATATGAACTATTTAGACTAATTTTAAAGGACGGGTATATGTCAATGCTCAGTTGGGACACCGTTTCAAAACATTTCAATTTGTTTTTTCAAATGCTGAAAAATTGAATAAAACACCCAAAATTCAGTGAGCGTAGAGATCCGATCATTTGCTGTACTTGTGAAGCACGTTGCATGGAATCATCCGTGTTATTTTTGGGCAATTAAAATAAGGTAGTTAACAAGAAACTCATATTTCTGATAGAGAAATTTTAAAAAATGGGTCAAATTTGACCCAAAGACAACACAAGGGTTATCAGGTACTATAGAAGTTTGACGTCACTTGGCTAATGCTCTCATTTGATCTTCTCCTGTGATTAGTCTTCTCTTCCTTCCACCCTCTCCATTGGTCCACCAGATTGAGTTCATCACTAACGGCTCGGTGCCGTGTGACCTGAGCCCGGCGTTGGTGCTGGACATGAAGGAGCTGAACAGGATGCGGGAGCGCATCAGGCAGCTGCAGGCGGAGAAGAGCCATCAGAGAGATCTGTACATTCAGGCCCGCCAGCAGCACGTCAGGCTCATCCATGACCGCAAGGACATGGACGCCCAAATCCAGGGTAAGACCCACACAGGCCAAAACCTTGGCCTAGAAGAACTCAGCTTAACCTGAAAGCTCTGACGATACGTTAGATATGTGTGAAATTAATAATAATAATCATTTTATTTATATAGCACTTTTCAAGCATTAAGCACAAAGTGCTTTCCAGATTAAACGATTTACAGGATATTAAAGGTTCTCTAAGTGATGTCACGCGTTTTGTCACATACAGCCAACATCTCCTCACTATCCGCTAGCTGCCTGTCCCCTGAACACACTGTAAAAAAAAAAACGCGGCCTCTGTAGACAGCCCAGGCTCCACAAACGGCAAAAAAGACAAACTGCGCCAACCTGCACCACCAAACATAACAAACAGTGTTCCAGCGTTCCAGCCAATAACCAACAAGAAGGATTTGGGGGTGGGAGGGGTTAGTGTGCGGAAGGGAGGGGGAGCGGAAGGGATGAGGAGGAGGGAGGGGCGAGCTAGCCTCCGTTTTTGTTTGACAATACTTCGAACGTCAACAAGAAGTGACGTCATCCAACATCGCTTAGAGCACCTTTTAATTAGGAATCAGAAACCCATATAAGCCCCCCTCCCCCCATGACATACACACATAAAACAGTGACAGTGCAAGATAGACTGTCAATAAAAGAAACATGTATGCAAAATGAATCTAAAAATACTAAAATGATAATGCAAATTCAGCATAATGTAAATACGCAATGCCAGTGAAGTTCAAATAAAACACCATAAAAAAGTAGCAAAAAGAGGAAATATGCAGTGTTGCGCTGGAATGGAATAAAAGCAGTGGTGGAAGAAGTATTCAGATCCTTTACTCAAGTAAAAGTACTTATACCAGAGCGCCTGGGTAGCTCACCTGGTAGAGCGTGCATCCATGTACAGAGCCTTAGTCCTCGAGGCAGCGGTCGCAGGTTTGATTCTGACCTGCGGCTCTTTGCTGCATGACGTTCCCCCTCTCCCCTTTCATGCCTTAAGCTGTCCTGTCTAATAAAGGCCTAAAATGCCATTTAAAAAAAAAAAAAAAAAAAAAAAAAAGTACTTATACCACACTGCAAAAATACTCTGTTACAAGTAAAAGTCCTGCATCAAAAATGTTACTTAAGTAAAAGTATGTAAGTATCATCTGTAAAATGTACTTAACGTATTAAAAGTACTCAATGCAGAAAAACCCTCACATTTTAGAAACTGGAAACAATCCAAACAGTTCTGTCAATCAACTAAGTGTTTAATCAGCTATTGTTGGGTAGTGAGGTAAAAAGTACAATATTTCGCTCTGGAATGTAGTGGAGTAGAAGTAGAAAGTGGCATAAAAAGAAAAGACTCAAGCAAAGTGCAAGTACCTCAAATGTGTACTTATATATATATATATATATATATATATATATATATATATATATATATAAAAACACCCGTTCAAGCCTTAGTTTTCAGTCTGGTTGGTGGAACAGCTAAGAGGTTTTGATCAGCTGATCGTAGGGGCCTGGCTGAGCTGTAAGGGGTTAAAAGCTCTTGAATGTAATCTGGAGCCAGACCATGGGTGGCCTTGTATGTAAATAATTCAACCATGTGTGTGTACTTGTGTTGATCTCACCCAACTGTTCTTGTTTTTATGTTATTGTCTTTTAGCATTAATATTATCAACTTGTATTGTATAGGGCCAAATCTGTATGTATTATTGATATCTTATAATCGTTTAATCTCATTTTAGGGTGACCTCTTACCATCAGTCCAGGGACAGCGGATGTAAAATAGCCTCCAGGCTAATTCTGGCACATTTTACTTTTATGTATTATTAGTGGACATTGTCTCAGACAAATAAACCTGAAATAAATAAATAAATAAACCAGTGCAGTGATGGTAAAATTTGAGTTATATGAAAGAACCTCCTAGACTTAGTTAATATACTAATCTGGCTGCTGAGTTCCAAATAGGTTGCAATTGTGAGACTGAGCGGGACTTTAAACAGGTAAAAAGAGAGTTGAAGAGAGTTGCCAGGTTGGATCAGTTGGTAGAGCGGGCGCACATATATAGAGGGTTTACTCCTCGACGCAGTAGCCAGTAACCTGTGGCCATTTGCTGCATGTCATTCCCCCTCTCTCTCCCCTTTCATATCTTCATCTGTTCTGTGGAAATAAAGGCCTAAAATGCCCCCAAAAAATTCTCTTAAAAAAAAGAGAGTTGAAGAGAGAGTAAAAGTTTAAATGCCCCAGGAATGATTGTTGCCAGGAGGTAACATTCTTAGATACTGATCTGTGTGTTGCTGTAGTGCTGGAGAAGCAGTGTAACGAGCAGATGATGATGAAGTTCGGGAGGCCGGTGGATCTGGAGGCTCTGCAGACGCTGTCAGGGAACAGGACCATGGAGGAGCTCAAGCAGGAAAAACTCCTCCGTGAAGCTGCGTACGCCAAGGAAATCAAACAGTGGGATGTACGCTGACGTGTGTGTGTGTGTGTGTGTGTGTGTGTGTGTGTGTGTGTGTGTGTGTGTGTGTGTGTGTGTGTGTGTGTTTGCAAATCTGTGTGCGCTTTTTACATGTGTGGGATATCTGTATATCTGCCTTGTTTTGTTCTGATCCCCTGTAAACTTCAAAAGTCATTTTTTACGAGTGTGTGTGTGTGTGTGTGTGTGTGTGTGTGTGTGTGTGTGTGTGTGTGTGTGTGTGTGTGTGTGTGTGTGTGTGTGTGTGTGTGTGTGTGTGTGTGTGTGTGTGTGTGTGTGTGTGTGTGTGTGTGTGTGTGTGTGATATTCAGGCAAAGGTGGAAGAGGCGCGCCAGGCTCTGATGGAGGTGACCAGGTGTAACACAGAGCGTCTCCGCCGCATGACGACCCTCTTCGACCAGAAAAAGGAACTGGAGCATAAGCTCAACACTAGGCAAAAGAAAATGGTAGTTTCTGTGCACACTTACATTTTACATGTAATATTTATCAAAGCTGGGATCCACATTAAAAGGAAACTTCAGTATTTTTCGAACTGGAGCCTATTTTCCCATGTTGTTGTGCTGTAATGTTATGTTGTATGGCAATTGCGCACGTTTTAATTTCCATCCACTAAAAGTGCTGTTTTTACCACTGACATGCTCAGATTATTATTCTAAGTGTCTGACAACATTATGGAAAGGTTTCCTACATAGGTTATGCTTTCTGTTAAAGAGTGAGATCCTTTTTGTTTAACATGAAACATCCCCAAAATCACTGTCGCCAAACTCACCAGACTCCATGTAAATAATCGGTAATTTTATCATCGTAAAACACACTTAATTTAAAGTCGACAAAAACCAAATAAAACCATCAAAAGCCGCATTGGTTCGTCTCTCCACTGTTCCAACAATCACCACTCTGGTTTGGTTGAAATAAACCCTTAATACACCCATTTACTTGTGGAAATATGCTGCCTCGATACACGCAAAAAGAATTGCTTACCCCCAATTTCCACTGGATGTGGAACGGCTCCGGAACAGCGGCGTAGTCATTAGGTTTCAGTTAAAGTCAATGTGTGTATTTCCACTGACTGCGGAACGGCTGCGTTCCGACTGCGTCCCAGCTCCCAGATACGCAGAGCTTCTATTTTTGCCGGATGCCGGAGAGCTCCGCAGCAATTCAGAACACGGCAGATAGTGCGGAACAGGAAGTGGAGCACAGAAACAAAATAAAAATCTGGTTAATTTTCAAAATAAAAGCCACCGTGCTCACGGCGGATCATATTTCCCTGCACTACACCTTGAAAACACAGCACAGAGTTGTTTCCCCTCTTTCTCTGGATGGAAACAAACCGTTGTTGGTTTTGTGGTTCTATTCTACGTGAATTCGCGAGATCTCGTGGGTCCTCGTGACTACAGCTGTCAGTCATGGCCGCAGCCGTGCCGCAACAAATCCGGACCTGGTGGGTATTGACGGATGGCAGAGTACGCAGCCGTTCCGCAGCGGAGCCGGTCCGCAGACGTTATGCATTCAGTGGAAATCCGGAGTTATTTACATGGAGTCTGGTGAGTTTGGCGATGGCGATTTCGGTTTCTGGTTAAACAAAAAAGATCTTACTCTTTAACAAAAAGGTCTATCTCTGTAGCTCTGATCCTTTCCATAATGTCAGTGGCAAAAAACATTTAGTAGACGTAACTTGAAGGTGTGCATTTGCCCAATAATGTTACATTGTTGTTGTTCCCATTAGTCACTTAGACACAAAAACATGGAAAAATAGGGTCCAGGTTGGTATATGTGTATCTTATTTTTAATCTGATTCAGATAAGCAGCAGGGCTAAACCTCTGTTCACACAGAATCTCAGTTACCTACAGAGGGCGACAGTGGATTATTTAGCCTCTATGGGGTAGACTAACTACTGCAACAGACACACTCAGACATATCACCTTCTTAAGTTGTTATTGCAAACCCATTTACACATCCAGCAGATACAGGGCAATGTTAGCATCCATGTGTGTTGTGTTTGTGTCCATCTGATAACTATGAGCACAAGTTTTTCTTCTAACTCTAGTTTGATCTCCACCAACTCATGAGGAAATGTCTGGCTCCTTAGCTGCTACAATGTTCAATTTTCTTTACCAGCTTTTCTCTAACTGTGTCTGTGTCTGCTGTTTGGTGCTGAGCAGTTAGTGTACAGTGTTTTTAGAGCTGCCTTCTGTTGGTTGAGGTTAAAGACCACGCTGGGACTGAGCCAATTAAAAATGTGCCGTTAAACCAAAGAAAGCTTAAAGGACAATTCCGGCGCAAAACAAACCTAGGGGTTATTAACAGATGTGTACCCATGGTGTCGCTCTCTGGGACATGTTTTCATGCTAATCGAATGAGTTTTTAGCTTGAAAGACGCTAGCGCGGCCCGCTGATTAGCTTACAACGCTAGTATTCGGGGCACAGGGAACGTAAAAACAAATCGCTATTTATACCACTAAAAAGACTCAAAATATCACCACACTTCAACGGTAGCATAATGAGGGTCCCTAAATGTTAACCGAAGCATTGAGAACTTTGTAAGTGTACAGGGTTAGGGTTAGGGCGCCTGCTCTACCAACTGAGCTATCTGGGCGCCCGGCAACGATATGTTAAAACATGATATGATGTCAGCACTTTAGGCTGCTTCCCTTTATTCATGTGCACACAACTGAGGTGTATGAACATAAATGTGTGTGTTTCCATCTGTATACTGCATACCTTTCTAGATGTCTGTTTGTGTGTATCCAGGGCAGACAGTTCCAGGATTACAGGAGACGTGCGGACCAGGAGGAGATCCGGAGGCTCCAGGGCCTGGTGAAAATACAAACGCAGCAGGCTGAGGCCCTCAGGAGAGAGATTGGCCTCCTGTCCCGTAAAGGAGCCCACGTGCTGCCCCCCAGCCAGGCCCCAAAGCCCCTGCTCACCCCCGTGCCCACCCCCACGTGTCACACCCAAACCAGGAAACAAGGACCACGGCATCCATCCAGACTGCTAAAAGCACAAAACACACCCAGCAGACAGGGAGCTAATTAACAAACCCATACAGTCCCTGTAAAGTGAGAGAACTCAGCTCACTAATAGCACTTAGTCATGAATTATTAGATACAAAAATACTGCAGTTTGGTGACTACTGTGTTAATTCATAATTAAAAGCCTTAAATGATGAGGGTGTTCGATTTTGACTTCAATTATACAATTTAAAAATGTATCTTGAAAAGAAACAGTAAATAAATTCAGGGATGCTAAAGGTAGAGTAACGTGATCAAGAGCTGTAATCGGGCCCGACGAGGCCTGAGCCTGACAGAATTCGGCCCGAGCCCGACATGTATATTTTGATTGACAGCTTTTTAAAAGCCCGAGCCCGTTTACAGCCCGACATTATTCAAATGTGTGTAAGGCTCTTTTGCCTTTTGTCAAGAATGAGTAATTTATACATTTTTTTAACATCATTTATTCATGACTAACATAGGCTATAGGCCACTTGGAAGCTGGAACAAAGAAATAAAATAAGTCCTCCAGAGGCCAACCTCCGTTTTACCTCCTCAGCATCCATTTTTGCGGTAATCGAAACGCATCACCTGACCGCTCATTTACCGGCCCGAGCCCGTGTAAAATGATAGAAATTAAGACCGAAACCGACTGAACCCGTTGGGTTTGGGCAAAGATCTTCAGCTCTAATGTGATCTCCTTTCTTGGTTTTAAATAAACCTCTAGCAGCCTCAAGAAGCCAACTCTAGGTCTCATACATATCCGTATCATAGCACTCCTCAGGATTTTAGATCCTACCTAACCTAAGAATATCAGTTTGTAACCTTTCCTCAAGGCTCAGTGCTCAGTTAGGTATTTTTCTCTCCCTCTTTGTGGCCTCATTTGCAGCTTTGTCATACCTTTCCCCTCCTATGTGCAACTTGTAATTATGAGAAAAGTTAGGTATAGTTATCAATCATCACATTAAATCTGCATTTTTTCATTCTCTGTATGAGACACTGGGAAATATGAATGTTACCTAATGTGGACGGCATTAATATTAGTATGACAACACTGTGCCGGCATCTCAAGTTGATGGATTTTTCAGATGTAAAGCCCTGTCTGACCTGCTGGAACACTTCCTTAATAAGGAAATATAAGCAAATGAAATATAAATGATGACTATACTGGCAGCACTTCATGTTACTGTAAGACCTAATAAGCTATACTTTGTAAAAGAAACTAGAAAATAATGTGGTCTTTATTAGACAGTAAACTCTAGACACCATACACCTAAATTATGCTGTAATTATATTGAACTCAAAGTATACTATATTTAGACAGGATTATACTAAATTCTACTCTTATTATTTCATCTGTCACGGCGCTTTATCATATCTTTATTTTGTTCATGTCACTTTGTAAATGTGTTAAGAAATGTGTAGTTAAGATATAGCCTAATCATTATTCTGATCATGAGTAGACATTGTTAATTGTGTGATGAAATAAAGTAGATGTAGATGGATGAATTGAGCCAGAGTCCATTGCCAAGATTTACAGACTGGGTATGTGAACCAAATTAATTAATTTATTGAAGTAGATTTTCAAAAGTAATTCAAGTATTCCTTGAGCATATACTCTAGAAACTATCGAATGTAATGCAGTATAAATGAGATCACTTTCCATCTAAAGCCAGTGTTGATGTTTAGAGCAGATTTAAAAGGGAAGCAGAAGTGTTATAAAAGAAGAAAACATATGGAAGATGGAAACACTGAAGAACACTGTGAATAAAGAACATTTGCATTATGTTTTCTGTTTGATTTGAATTTTGTACTTGGCAGGAAGAGCACTAAACAAATACTGCAGCAGATAAAGATCACTGCACCCTGTATTCCCTGGGTGTGGTCTTAGTCTGCACGTTTCAACACAGCACCATAGAAATTAGGAGTAATGCATTCACTTGAAAAAAATATATTAAAAACTTAGCACGAAGCCTCTCTCATCTGTTTTAAATGGTGTTATTAATTTGTATCATACATTGTTACACTGTTTTCCTCCCTGAACATTTATCTGTGTAAACCTACCTTGAACCAATCCTCCTTTCCTCTGGTGCATCTATGTACTCTCATGTCATCAAAGTAAAAGGAGCGATTGTTAAAAAATGTACATATACATCCTTGAGTGTCTCATTAAACCTTTAGAACATATCACACATCCACACATATCACACATCCTTACTACTTTCAGAATCAACTCACAGAGGTGAAGCCAGTAGATGATAGGATACGGACCACATTATTACATCCAATATGTTGCAAAGCCCCAATCCAGATTTTTTTGACTGTTTAAATTGGGGTTCATTTTTGTATTAACATAGCCCTTTATTGTGGGGTTCCATTTGTGCCAAAATTACACAACCGGTCAAAAGTTTGGGGTCACTTAGAAATGTCCATTCCACTCCATTCCAGACAGAATCCCAGCTGAGATCAGTTGCATTGTTTTTTTAATCAGGGCAGCAGTTTTCAGATTAGATTCCATCCACCACCCCGACCAACCTCCCTACGTGGATCTTTGGCTTTTAATACTACTCCCTACCATTGTCGTGCTGTGATCACGAAATATGCTTATCATTTAAATACATTAAATTAAAATTCGTAATCACTACACGAAAAAAACAACATATTCGTGTCCTGTTCACGAATCAATAGATTTAATAGCGTGACCATTTCACGAACTGCCATGAGACTGGGCTGGTCTCAACACTAGGCCTTCTGTAGGCCTACTCATTATATGTTTAGACTCTACTGTTCAATGTCATCCTGAGATAGTCAAATTGCATTGTTGAGTCTAGTCTTCTGTTTGAATGAGCTTATTGTTACAGGTGATTTGAATGAGCACATTTAAGACAATTTGACTTCCAAATGATTATACATACAGCATGTATACAGTCAATACATGAAACAGCTTCTTTTTTTAAATTATTATATTTTATGCTTTTAAATCAATTGGCAGTGTCATCCCAATCTCTCCACCTCGTCTCTGTAGTTGGACTCATCCCCCCCTCGTGATGAGCCCCTTGACGAAGGTGTTGCTGTGGTGAGCAGGGGTGCAGTCGTGGGTGTAGAGGGTATAGAGCAGGGGACTCAGCACGCAGCCCTGCGAGGAGCCAGTGCTAAGGCTGAGGGCCGTGGATGTATGGGGGCCCACTCTTACCCTCTGATTGCGGCCTGTCAGAACGTCCTTAATCCAGGTCTGGATGTTAAAAATTGTCCCAACAGGTCCGGTCAAAGCAGTCCTGAAGCAGCTTCCAGTTCCAGAAAATAGAGAATTTATTTAATCCAGCTAACATGGGTAGTTGGAACTGAGGATTTCCACTTTAACAATATCAGTCTACTGGCCAGCTAAATTGTAAATGCTATCAAGTCCTTATTAACGGAGGGGAGGTTAAGTGGAGAGGGCAGTACACCAAATGAAGCAGTAAAAACATGAAGGACAAGACTCTATCCAGAGTGGGGCAGTGCCAAAACATATGTGTGTAATTTGCTTGAGCTTGCTGCAAACAATCACACAAAGGAGATGCCATTTCAAATATTTTTTGCAAGCTTTTGTGTAAATAGCTCAGTGTAAAATCCTGCAATGAGTGAAACAGTGCCTGCGGCAAATGGATGACTTGTGTACTTGCCATAGAATCTCCTCCAAAACATCGCCAGGAATAATCTCTCCCAAATCTTGTTAAGGACACTAGAAGAGCCTGAACAAGGATTGTGAATGTTTGAGTAGATAGTAAAGATTTACTATTTTATTGGCCACATTACTCCAAGATAAACAAAGCCAGAATCAGAAGTCTTGAACCGTAAGTCTTTAGAAAGCCTGCCTGTTAACCGCAAATACCTCGCTTTTGCTAAGATTTAGTTTATATCTAGAAACCTTCCTAAATGCGTCTAGGAATGAAAGCGCTCCAGTAATGGAGTGTGATAAATGGGACAAAAGCAATAAAAGACCATCCGCGTAAAGGGCAACCTTCGCTTCTACACCATTTCTAACTATACCACAGAGATCAGGGAGGGATTGTAAAGCAATACACAAAGGCTCCATCAATATGGCAAACAAAATAGGGCTCAATGGGCAACCTTGTCCATTGGAACGGTATAGTAGAAAATATTATGCTATTTGTTCTAACAGAAGCTTTTGGCGAAGAATATAATAACTTAATCGAAGAAACCAATTTTTGCCCCAAAACCAAATATCACTTAAGTAAAAAACAAATAATCCCATTCTCCCATGTCAAAGCCTTTTCAACATCCAGAGATATCAAGGCTTCTGGTGCAATTGTTAAAGAAAGATTATAAACCACATTAAATACCTTCCTGAGATTAAAAAAACGAGTATCTATTACGAATAAACCCAGTTTGGTCCAAAGAAATAATTTATGGAAGAAAGGGTTCTAAATGATGAGCTATCAGCTTAGACAATCATTTAAAATCCACATTTAGCAATCTAATGGGGCGATGTGAGCTTCACAATAAGGAGTCAAGCAAGGAACTAACACCTAAATTGAAGACAAGACTGAAGATTTTTATTCTTTTTTTCACTTGATAACAAAGGTATGAGAGATGAAGGGGATGAGCACACACCGGTTGTTTCTAACCCCTCCTATTTTTGGAAAGAAGCACAACCTGGTAACCACTCCCTCTTCCCTCTTGGCATATTGATATTCACACACTCTATGATATCACTATCAGTCTATCACTGAGAGGTAAAATGGCACAACGAAGATATCAGCCCGGGCGGGGAAAAGTCCTCTGTACCATCTGTCGGGGTCTACTGAAGGATCCAGTGACTACTCCCTGTGAGCACAACTACTGTATGAGCTGTATTAAAAGCCACTGGGATGTAGAGGATCAGAAGAAAATCTACAGCTGTCCTCAGTGCAGAAGGGTCTTCAGATCGAGGCCTGCTCTGAGGACAGGACTCCAAGCTGCTCCGGCTGATCACTGCTATGCCGGACCTGGAGATGTGGCCTGTGATTTCTGCACTGGGAGAAAAGTGAAAGCTCTCAAGTCCTGTCTGCAGTGTCTGGTCTCTTACTGTGAGCAACACCTCCAGCCTCACTATGAATCCCCTGCCTTTGAAAAACACAAGCTGGTCGACCCCTCCGAGAAGCTCCAGGAGAACATCTGTACTCGTCATAATGAGGTGATGAAGATTTTCTGCCGTACTGATCAGCAGTGTATCTGTTATCTCTGCTCCATAGATGAACACAAAGGCCACGACACAGTTTCAGCTGCAACAGAAATAACGCAGAAGCAGAAAGAGCTTGGGGGGAATCGACAAAAAATTAATCAAAGAATCCAGAACAGAGAGAAAGAAGTGAAGCTGCTTCAGCAGAAGGTGGAGGCCGTCAATCACTCTGCTGATAAAGCTGTGGAGGAAAGTGGCAAGATGTCCACTCAGCTGGTCCGTTGTATTGAGAAAAGAAGCTCTGATGTGACGCAGCAGATCAGGTCCCGACAGGAATCTGAAGTGAGTCGAGTTCAAGTGCTTCAGGGGAAGTTGCAGCAGGAGCTTGCTGAGCTGAGGAGGAAAAACACTGAGCTGGAACAACTCTCACACACAGAGGACCGAACCCAGTTTCTACAGAACTACCCCTCACTGTCAATTCTCACTGACTTTAAAGAATCATCCAGCGTGAATATCCTTTCTGTACGATGCTTTGAGAATGCGACTGCAGCTATGTCACAGGCCAGAAATAAACTAAATGACAGTTATATTAAGGAATGTGACAAGATCTCAAAGACAGTGACTGAAGTGGGTGTCTAACCGCCCCAATACCACTTGACAAGAGCTGAATTCTCACAAAATGGAGGTCCAGAAACAGAAAGCTTGCAAAATATTTTATTGAAAGAGCAAGATATATATATATATATATATATATATATATATATATATATATATATATATATATATATCCTAGTAGCTCAAGCAGATCCACGATAAAGGCACCCCCAGCAGTACCATTTTCACCAGGAGGAGGCTTTGGATTCCCTTGAGTGGGCCCATAATAGTAACCATAATAGGCGGCGCCGACATGTAAGTTTAGCCTTTTGATCAGGCTGATTATTCAACTGTAAGCACGTCCTCCCTAACGAGGCTATACATATAGCCCAGGTAGGCTGAATTTTCACTTATCTGTAAAACCACATAGGTGAAGTCATTACAGTTAATATATTTAGCAGGTCAGGACTTATTTTCTAATTTTGGCATACAGTTGTTGTTTATAAAGTTAATACGCAGGCTAGAGTCCTTTTAAAATAATTTCTTGATTTGATATGTACAGTCAGTCAATAAAGTTGATTCATTTGTTCTGTCTCTGGGTGGAGTTCCAGGTTCCAGGTTTTAACTGAATATTCAGCTAAGAGCTGGAAAGACATGTCAGATTTTACACTGTAACATAAGAATATAAGATAAGAACCTTATTGTCTGTTCACAAAGAAAATGTTAGTGCATCGTCTGCTCCAACAATCAACAGGTAACATTAAAAACACAAACATTACAAAAACATGTGTATGGTCACCCAACAAACACACGTGTTATATGACACTGACGACAACAACACACTTGAGACAGTTGGAAGACCACACTTACAAAATATATTCATAATAAGATATACTGTAAAAACAAATGTAACCCTTTGTGTGATGTACTGTATGTAGAGCTCATGTTTGTTGTATATTAGTTTTGTTGCTGGGATATTTTCTGAACTTCCTCATACTTATGCATGAACTATACCACAAGTCTTCTCTTATCATTTCATATTTGATCATGTTTGTTTTGTTCCTGTCATTTTGTAGTTCAAAAAAAGTAAATCTTACTAATTGCATCACTGATCATAGACCTGTTATTATGAGAACATGTAAATGGGCAGATTTAACCTGAGCTTTTTATCTATATTTGCTGATTGGATGTGTTAACAAAGTCAAACAGTGGAGTTAAGTTAACTTTTAAAGAATGAATAAAGTATTTGCTTGTTTGTTCTGATGTCTTTGTCTCTGGTATGACTGGCTCGCTGCCCACAACAAAGGAGGGAGATGCACGCCAAACTTAATTTTAAAGTTATAGTGCGTAGTTTCTGTCTCCTCCATGCAATTCTAAAGAATGACAAAAACACTGTCAGTGCATCCTCATGACTCACAACCCCCACACCTCCTCCTATTAGCTTAAGGAGGACACTAAGGATTAAAAAACAAAAACACGATGGGCTCTTCAGAAGAGGTAATTATCTTTTTTAAGCCAGGGACCCCTTAACTGAGAGAGATTGTCAGGGATCCCCTCCTATAATGTATAAAATTAAGTTGCATATTAAACTGGGCCTAAAATAATGTGTGGGTGACCTAAAGCCTTTATACATACCTTTTTAGTGGATAGAATACCAAGCTATTAAAATAATAATTGTTGGCATGATTTTATAAATCATGTTTTAAAGTGCTCATATTATGCTCATTTTCAGGTTCATAATTGTATTTTGAGATTGTATCAGAATAGGTTTACAGGGTTTCATTTTCAGAAAAACACCATATTTTTGTTGTACTGCACATTGCTGCAGCTCCTCTTTTCACCCTGTGTTCAGGTCTCTGTTTTAACTACAGAGTGAGACCTCTCACTGCTGTAACATCTTTGTTGTCGGTCGCACATGCTCAGTAGTTGGTTAAGGATTACATGAGCTAGCTAGCTGTTTCTACAACTTCGGCCTGTACGAGGCAGGATTAGCCGGGAGACTTCTTCTAAACGAGGGCGCACTTCCAACTTTGTGTGGAATACCTGCAGAATAGGGACATGGAAGTAGTTCTATACAATTTATTTAGTAGATTAGGGTGAATTTGTGCGTGTTGTAGCAGTGTTTTGCCATTGAGAACAAGCTAGCATGCTACCGCTAGCATGCTAGCGCTAGAATGCTAACGATTAGCCCCCCAGCCCCTTCGTCTCGGCTATTGACGTAGAAAGCCGTGCAGATTTTGACCAGCTCACACGGAGACTGAAGGCAGGACACATTCAGAAACCGTATCTCACTTAAAACAGCATGGATGTTTGTTTTTTTGCGTGTGTATGCGTGTGGAATGCGTGTGTATGCGTGTGGATGCACCAGAGACCAGGGACGTCGTTAGGCCTATTTTAGGGGGGCTTAAGCTACCCCAAAATGTTCCTAAGCCCCCCCAAATTATAATAAGAAAAATAATAATTAGATTTTAATTTTGTTTTACAGTGCACTCTGTATCACTCACTACGTGGAATCAGTCTTCCTTCACCATTCATCTGTTGGTCTCGTCGTGCACTGCAGTCTTTTTTATTTTTATTTCAATAACTGTCAACTGGTTGAAGTGGCTGTTTTAGAGAGAGGCTCACGAGCGGCTGCTTGCACGGTAACGGTATGTGGACGAGTGAGGTGAAGAGTTACTGAAGAGAGAGAGAGCGCCAGGCAGCATTAAAACAAGCAGGAAATCAGAGAAATAAAATGTTGTTTCGCCGATTTATCACTCAATATCAGTCTTGTATAAAGTACTTGAAAGCAATACTTGAGTAAAAGTACAAGTATCTTACCAGAAAATGACTTAGGTAGAAGTTAAAGTCTCCTTTTAGAATATTACTTGAGTAAAAGTATCAAATATTTATTGTACTTAAGTATCAAAAGCAATTTTCTGATATTAAATGTACTTAAGTATTAGAAGTAAAAGTAAAAATACTTTGATCATGAACTTTATGGCCAAAGATGTGTAACGTTATCTTCATCACCACTGTCGTCGGGGTGATCGTCGTCTGTTACCATAGCGGCAGAGCTTGCAGCAGAAGTTATTATGCTTCCTCCTCTCATTTGTTTTTTTGTTTTTTTTGCCGCTTGGCAACAAACAGGCATTAGGTGACCAACTGGAATGGACGGTGCATTATCTTGGAAATTTAGGAGCAATGATTCTCCAAACCTGCTTTTTTACAGTGTAACAAATTTCTTCTGATTTTATTTTGTAGTAACGAATAACTTATGTAGTGGGGTAAAAGTATACATTTTATTTAGGAAATGGAGTGGAGTAAAAGTAAATGTTTCCGGAAATATAAATAACAAAGTAAAGTACAGATACGTGAAAATTCTACTTAAGTACAGTAGCGAAGTATTTGTACTTCGTTACATTACAACACTGTTCAAAATGCAACTGTAGCAAGTGTCTCACTATCATTAATGTTATCCAAATTGATAAATAGAAAAAACAAATAATATATCCAGCTACAAAAAAGCCGGAAAGTCAAAAGTTAGACAGAAGTACAAAGAGTCCATGGCTATGAAGATGATACCCGTCTGGTCTCTTCTCATTGGTTTAAACTGGCAGCTTTCAGAACGCTGCAGACCGGTGGGTTGCAGTAGCTGCAGGAGTTATCTTGTCTCGTCGCTAATCTTTGGTCTGGACTTGCTACGGCACACACACTGAGTGATACAGAGTGAAATTGTAAGTTGTTGTTAATGACTTTTACTTGCTTCACTTCAGCTACATTTACTTGAGGTAAAGATAAA
>CM042329.1:6975212-7000212 GCA_023566125.1 Zingel zingel | reverse complement strand
ACTCTCTAGAACACAGGACCAAGTCCAGTTTCTACACAATTACTTATCGCTGTCAACTATCAATAAATCTGCCATCTTACCCGGCATCAATACCCGCCCTTTGCAATACTTTGATGATGTGATAGCAACACTGTCAGATGCCATAGTTAAACTAAAGGACAGTTATGGTAAGGAATTGAACAAGATCTCAGAGCCAGTGAGTAAAGTAGATGTTTTACTGCCAAAAAACGCCAAGTTCAATATGGATCCAAACACAGCCAGCATGAAGATGGTACTATCTGAAGAGAACAGAAAAGCAACCTCAGTCCAAGATGAACAGTCATATCCTAGTCACCCAGACAGATTCATGGACAGGCCTCAGGTTCTGAGTAGCAAATGTCTGACGTCTGGACGTAGTTACTGGGAGGTGGAGTGGAGTGGCTTAGGAGTTACAGTAGCTGTCGCATACAAGGGTATTGCTAGAACAGGAGAGGAAAGTATCTTTGGAAACAATGACAAGTCTTGGGCATTAGAGTCTGTGGCCAAAGGTGCTTACTCTTTTAATTTCAAACATAACAGTAAGAAAATTCCCATTTCTGGCCCTCAATTCTCCAGAGTAGGAGTTTACGTGGATTACAAGGCAGGTATTCTGTCCTTCTACAGCGTCTCTGAAACTATCACTCTCCTCCACAAAGAGCAGACCACATTCACTCAGCCTCTCTATGCCGGACTGGGAGTTTATTATAAGGGGTCTACAGCCAAGTTTTGTGACGTCAAGTAGACAAGAGTTAGAGTGGATTTTACCCAGGAAACAGAGAGGGCTTTCGCATGACAATTCATTTAGTATGCCTGATGCAAACTACATGAAACCTGTTTGTGTGGTGTATATACATACTTCTCTAATTTGTTCTATATTTTGCATTGTTGCTGGAATATTTTCTACTCTGTAGGCTACTTGGGCTTTAATTGAGCAGCACTTACACGTTTATTTTTTTAAATCACATTTGAGTAGTTCATTGTGGGTTCTTTTTGATATTGTCACATTGTCAATGTATTCAGAAAAGTAAAGTTAAGCCTTTTTTCTTTGAAGTCATTTTTTTGTAATCATCATTGAATTATTTTCCTCCACAGTGCTGACATACTTGTTTAACATACTGTTGTTGTGTATGAAGTGAATACGTAGATGGAAAGAGTCTAAAATAACGTACTGAGTCAATCAGTGTGTGGTCAATCAAGTAAAGTAGTTTCGTTTTCCTTGCAGTATTTGTCTTTGTCTCTGGGTGGAGTCCCAGGCTACAAGTTTTTTTCTCTGCTTCCTACTGTATGAACTAAACCACGTCTTTTTTAATAGATTCATATTTGATCATATTTGTTTTTTTTCCTGTCACTTTGTAGTTTGGAAAAGTGAATCTAACTAATCAATAGTTGCATGAGCATCACTGTTTATTTAATCTGAACCTGATTTGATATGTTAATAAAGTCACTAAGTAAAGAGAAGTATTTGCTTTTCTGTTCTATGTCTCTGTGGCAACAGTCAGTGAAACTGAGGTAAACGAAACAAGTCTAAACACCGGTGAGGACTGTAATTAACTGTAATTGGAGACAATAACTGTCACCAAGGGAAAAGTCAGCCAGTGGGGACACCTAGTGGTACAACACAGACACGACCAGACTGTTTTGACCATACGCTCACGGTCGTTTATCACACATTAAACTGGGATGGAGATGGATGTGGCAACACAATCAATTTGTATAGCAAAGATATGGTTCTTATTTAACGCATGACAGCAAATACACCACTGCTGATCAGTTTTGGACTGTTAGGTTAGGCAAAGCAAGCTATAGAAAACATTAATACTGAATAGGTCTTCTTCACTGCAGACATTTTGACTGGTCATAGTAGGGAAAGAACAGATGGTTCTGTTCTATTCCAGTAGCCATAGTGTTACAGAGTACCAGCATGCACAATACAAGGACCCTGTAACCAACACAGCATAATGGAATTTGGCCATCATTAATTTTGTTATTTACACCTGTATTGAAAATGTCTTCTGTCAAAAAGGCCTATACCCTTTGGCTTTAGGAAATTGAGGTAGCAACAACCCTTTTCTGTGACAATGTATGGCTAAACCAGGAGTTTATAATGTTGGTGTGGATTAAGTGAGTTACAGTGGGCTTCAACTTATGCCAGTGTTTTTTTTAATTTTTTTTATCATATATTTGTTTACATTTTTTGCAAATTGGAATCTTTAAAAGTATGCCAAATTTGCCAATAGCAGTTCCTGTTTGCAATGTACCCATTGATGTACAGACAAGTACCACTGGATTACTTTGATATTGAAGACAATTTTAAAACGTATCGAGTTCTGGAGTCACAGGAGCATCTTTTTCCTATTATATGATTCTAAGCAGATTTATGGACGTTTATTCACGACAGATATCGGAGATAATTATAACCTCTGTAAGTCAAATTGAATTTAAAATGTGTAGGCCATTATGACTGCGTTTTTGGATTTGCCTTAGCTGGACTAATGAATGTGCCCAGCACCTGAAAAAAAACAATCAATGCTGTAAATTCATCAGAATATTAAAAGCAACTCAGTTAGAAGGCTGTACTCAGCAAATGTTCAATATTTCATTCCTAAAACTGTTACCAAATATGAAAACAGAAATTTTAAAATAAATATGTTTCAGTATTACAACTGGAGATGGTCCGATACCATTTTTTGCTTCCTGATACCGATTCTGATAGCTGAACTTGCGTATCGGCCGATACCAAGTACCGATCCGATACCAGTGTGTCATATATTTGATTATGTTTTAACAACTGTATACTACTATCCCTGTATGGATGTGATATTACTTCTATCTTTCTTTTATTATCCAGTTTGACAGTCAGTTATAACGGAAAAAGAACATAAATAAACTACTTTAACATAGATTTTCTTTAGGGCTTTATTACGTGGTATAGGATCGGTGCATTAACTCCAGTACTTCCAGATAGCAATACCAGCGTTTTAGGTAGTATCGGAGCCGATACCGATACTGGTGTCGGTATCGGAACATTTCTAATTACAACCTCACTGTTTCAAACTAAAGTGAAGTGACAGCGGAGTCTGTTTATCTTTGGGTCCCAGTGAAGTAACACAAAAGGAGTTTTATTTTACAGTAGGTGGATACAGAGAAAAACACCACGTTACTCACACCTGAATAATGCTCCTCAGGCTTTCCAAATCTGGGATAAGACAAGACACAAGAAAAAGACTAAGCAAACAGAAGAACAGAAGTCAACCAATGGCATTAGAGATGTTACAGTAGCTGTTAAACAGCAACCCCCACACACCCTTTACATCCAGTAACCCTCATTTACAATACGCTACAATAACTTTGTTAATCCAAAGGCACTTTCTCATTCTCACTTGTCCCTCAGCGGGCTCAGCTGGCTCTGATTCAGAGTGATTATAGTGTGGGACGGAGGCTCTTAATGTACCCAACTGTAGCTTTGAATGTTTTTGCCCATTTACCCCCAAATAATGAATGTTTTACACCATCAGTTCCCTCCAGGTAGTTTCCATTAAAGGCACATGATAGCTAACATCTCCAATTACATAATGTAAAACAACCACATGAAAATATCTTGTTGGTAGTTTAGTGTCCCAAATTCCCCGTAACGTAACCCCATTTGTACAAGTCCTGTCCCCTGACCAATCGACTATCCTAACCTTAACCACTCCAGGTCAATTGCCTAACCCCAACCAATGGAGCTGCTTGGTAGGGCGGGTTTAATTAAAGTTTAATTTTGTCTCATCATAAAAGAGCTGTACAAAACCGTTGCAGAAAAAAAAATAATGGTTGACTTATTTTAAAATCAGGAATGACCTGTAATCAAAACTACAAATCCAACCAGACTTTAGAAACCAGCTCCAGGGACTATAGAAACTATTAGTCGATTCATCGATTAGTTGATTGACAGAAAAACGATCTGCAACAATTAGGTGATAAATACATTTTTCAAAAGAATTTTCAAAGCAAAAATGACCAAAAACCTCCTGTTTTCAGCTTCTTAAATGTGAGGATTTTTTTTCTGTTTTATAGCATTGAAAATGTAGCATCTTTGTTTCTGGGCTTATGGTTGAACAAAACCAAACCTGCCTGGAAGCTACAGCAGATCATTCCCCCTGTCCAACAACAGCAACAGAACTAATGGTGCTCTCCAAACTGTCCCCCTTTCCCCCCCAGTCTGTGCTCTCCAAACTGTCCCCCTTTCCCCCCCAGTCTGTGCTCTCCAAACTGTCCCCCTTTCCCCCCCAGTCTGTGCTCTCCAAACTGTCCCCCTTTCCCCCCCAGTCTGTGTCCTCCCGGGCGGCTCACAGAGCCAGCTCCTGCAGCAGCCTCTCCTTTTCCCGCTGCAGCTCCACGATGCTCTGCTTGTTCTGCTCCAGCCGGTCCTCCAGCCACTGCAGCAGCGGCCCGCTCACCGCCGACATCTGGCTGCACAGGTTCTTGGTGAACACTGAGCCGTTGTGGATCTTGGTGACGGGGTCCAGGTGCGCCAGGCTGTGGATCTTGCGGTAAGTGTCCTGCTCCTCCTGACACAGGATCCGCGGCAGCTCCACGGCCGACTCCAGGCACACCTTACCAATGGCTTCGCGGGGCACGACGTGGACGGGTATCTCCACCCGCTCGTACTCGGAGCCCTTCTGCGCCTGCACGGACTGGAAGCAGGTGTACAGCACCCGGCCCGTCTTAGTGTTCTTGTCCTCTATGAAACAGGAGAAAATGAGGCCCACAAAGCACTGGTCCAGCATCTGGTACATGGCCTGGGTCCTCACGTCGACGTGGGAGGGCCACACAGTGATGTGCGGGTGGGAGTGGTACCAGCCGACCACCCGCAACGGCCTGCCGGTGATGTCGGCCAGCCTCTCCGCCTCCGTGGAGGCCGCGGACAGCTGCTCAGGGGAGATCTCCACCCGGTCCTTCCTCTTGTCCGAGCGGCGGAGGATGATGACCGAGTAAATATGGACGATACGGGTGACTTCCACTTCTCCGATACACAAACCCATCACCTCTTCTTTTTCCGTGCTCAGCGCGTGATTCATACACACCAGAAAGGCGTCTGACTCCAGGTGAACGGCGCTCACCGCCATACTGTTTTACAAGTGAAGTTATCTAGGTGCGAAATACGAAAACGTAAACATAAACAGTAGCAGCAGCAGCTTCACTTCCGTGTTCAGAAGTGCTGCACACAAACATTCCGTGTTGTTGCAGCCAGGCTCTTCCATCGACTGAAGGTTCCGCTTATTTTTTAAAGCGTTGTAAAAAAAAAAAAAAAAAAAAAAAAGTTGTCAGGCCTAACATTTTTAATCGATGATTCAGTCTGTGTCTCCATGTTATGTGTATTTTAGACATGTAAATCATGAGGTTATTTGGGTGAAATAGGTTCTGTCCGAATCCACTGTTATATAATAATATAATAATAAATGAATGCTTATCAAAATAATAGGCTACATTACAAACGTACAAATGTCAAATCATGCATTCAAACGGCAAAATGTAGCCTACTTGAGTAACACAAGTACAAGTCCTCATTAGGCAGCACAATAACCAATGCCAGTGTCATATTATTAATGCTATTATGATTGTTATTAATAAAGTAAAGCATTAAAATGTACATTTTAATGTAGTCAGTTCAGCCACTGTTGAGTAGTATAGCCTACATAGGCTACTTATAGTGTGTTGTAGGTACAATCTACTGTCTAAGCTGTCAAATTAATATTTTTAAAAGAATGCTATATTTGCCTCTGTATGCAACACTTGAAATGCAATGATGCATGTGTAACGTATTCCCTTATTGTAAATTAATGATTTTCTGTCTGAGCAAAATATTCATCGCAACTATATGACCTCCCGGTAACGCTAACTCAGTAATCTACAGTTTTTTCCAAAGTGGCCGCTAGAATCAACACAAACTAAAAGTTACATACAGCCACTTTAAGTACAAAAAACATCCATTTAGGTTGTCAATGTTTTTAGAGTGCGATCAAATAGTAAACATCATGATACTGCACTGGACTCAAATCTCAATTTTAAAAACATATTAAGAAAATGACTAATATTATTAAATACAACATGGAACATTTTAGACATATTAGATCTTCTCTTTCTACAGAGGCTGCAAAGATATTTCTCCATGCTCTCATTTTCTCGCACATCTCATACTGTATTACCTGTTGGGGGCAGGCAAGTCCAACAACAATAAAGCCCTTAGAATCCTTATACAAACAGGCTTTGAAAGTATTCGACAAAAAGCCATTAAGGTATCACCATTGTGGAATACTATACAAACACAATCTACTTACTTTTGAAAATTTTAGAGTGTTTTCAAATTTGTGTACAGTCTACAAAATCCTAAATGGCTTGGCTCCTAGCTGTTTGTGCAAATTTGTCACTTATCGTGCTGCTGGTTCTGTAAGGTCCACTAGAATAGCTTCCATACACGACTGCATTGTACCCTTTCGCTCTTCAGCCTTTGGACAGGCAGCTTTCTCTTAGAAAGCCATTAACCAATGGAATACTATCCCGGACAATGTAAAAAGCTGTGGTTTGCTTAGTAGCTTTAAAGCTAATCTAAAAAATCACCTAAAAACGACTCAGCAATGCACACACACTGTCAGTTAATCACTCTTCACAACTGTTGGTCTTACTTGTCTCTCGAGCGGGGCTGTGTGTGCGTGTGTGTGTGTGTGTGTGTGTGTGTGATATGAAATGTAAAGTAAAATATTGTTATTTGTTGCACGTTTTTGTTTTACTTATTAAGTGATGTTTTAATTTTTAAAATGTTGTATTTGTGTCTTTCGAGGGACTGCAGATGTAAATTAGCCAAAGGCTAACTCTGGTGTAATGCATCAAATGGTCACATTTATGTTTTAATTGCACATTGTCCCTTTTATAAAAATAAATTGAAATTGAATGATCAAGGAAGCCGAATGGACAATATAAAGTTTATTTGCAAAGTTCTTTTCATCACAATTACATTGACCAGGGTTATATAAAAACTAAATCACAAAAATATTAGTTCAATCAAAAGTGAAAGTGCAATACATCAGATATATCATGACATCATGTGACTGCCTTGTGTATTAAGGCCAGAGTTACTTCCTGTGCACACTAAACAACTGATGAAGGTATATGGATGAACACTGAAATGGCTTGTATTTTATATTTTTAATCCATGTGTTTTTAAATGAACGCTTTGTTTTAACTACAATTACCTGGCTGCATAAATTAATCTCCATAGCCATAATACATCAGATAAAATAAAGGAACACAATAAGTAAGGGTGCAATTTATAATATAATTGATATACAAAATAGTGCAATAAGTGCACTGGCTTTGCTCTGCCCTTCAGCTACAGTATATATTTTGTACCTAAGGCTGCTACTTTTGGAATGTAGTAACGAAGAATGTATTGAAAGACAGCAACTCTGAACTTTCATTGATGGGAGTACAGATCAGAGTATACTATAGTGAGTTTAGGCAAACATATGAATAAATCACATCTAACTGTGTCTCGGATGACTGTAAATGCAAACATAAATCAATTGGTGATTTTTGTCCCCCTTCATAATAAAAATGTACTGGAACTAAACATTATTCATTATACATTTGATAAGCATAAACGTGGTAGAGAAAGACAGCAACCAGATTGTTTCTAACCCTTAACATAAATCCAATGGGCCATATTTTGGCTTCCCAAAGGAAGAAGAGCAGCTGCAGTAAACGTTGCTAATGTCTGTTGACACATAATGGTTATACACACCTGATATAGTCAGATCGAATCTGAAAGAAAAAGCAATGCCTGTTCTTAATCATCGCCGTGAGGTGAGCTGAATCACTGTGGTTATTATAGTAAACTGAAATTAAATAATCAGTGAACAATACTGTTAGTAACCTGAAACGAAACACAAACTAAAACCTTTAAAATAAACTGAAACTAAACTGAAACTATATTGCCTAGTTAAAAACTCATAACATAACTAACTAATAGAAATGAATCATTTCAGTTTTAGTTTTTTAGCTATAATGTTTCACTACTAAAAAAGGAGACAGCATGATTTTCGGTCAACTGTCAACTTGACACTTGCTGTGGTGCAATTACTTCATCGCACAAAAGTAGCCCAAAGATGAAACATTATGGCTATTTTCCAACCATGTATTATATGTCGCTACATACTTCTGAGACATTATACATAACCTGGCCCATACAAAAACAAACTACTTTAAAACTAAATATATAAAAACACAACCTTTCTGAAAAACTGAAACTAAACTTAACTTAAACTAGCAAACACACTCTGAAAACTAACTAAAACTAAACTAAAATGAAATCACAAAGTCAAAAATAAATTGAAAATTAAAAACTTGCATGGCCGTGCACTCACTGCCTCCCAGTGTTGTAGTCAAGTCACCAGCTGTCGAGTCGGAGTCAAGTCTCGAGTCCCAAGTGTTCGATTCCAAGTCTGAGTCACCAAAGAAGAGTCCAAGTTGAGTCCGAGTCGTGTCACCGTTACCTGAGTTTGAGTCAGAGAAAAGTGACCCAAGCTGGACTTGAGAACTCCAACACTGCCTACTACACACAGAAGTAGTCAGAAACTTCATCCAACTTCTGAATCCTATTTCATGAATGCTTGAGTCTGAGTCTAAGTCCGAATCACCGTAGAAGAGTCAGAGTCCGAGTTGAGTCACCATTACCTGAGTTCAAGTAAGAAAATAGCTTGAGTCCGAGTTTAAGTTTAAAGGTGCCCTGCCACACAAAACTGTTTTTACTTGTATTTTTTTGAAATATGTTCGGTCCATATGTGTTTGTGTTATGTCGTGAATGTGAAAATGAACTGCTACCTCCTCTGTCAGCTCTAGCCACTGAAAAGAAATAAGCAGAGAAATCAGGCCAATTACAAAAGCTGGTCAGTCTGACGTGGTGTTGCCTGAGCTCATTACTATTAATGTGGGCTCGCCCAGTTGCGCTGGGTAAAGGGTGCTAATAGCCAGGCTCTCATTGGCTAGCAGTTAGCCAATCAGAGTCTAACAGCTTAGCTCGTTGAGTATTAATGAGAACTGGCACAAATCTTCCTGCAGGCTTTTTATACCACGCTAGAATAACCACATCATTTTTTCCCACAAAAGAATGTTACAGAGTCCATGGTAGAACTTCAGACATTACTACAAAGTAATGAAATACGTGTGGCAGGGCACCTTTAAGTTTATTAGGATCCCCAATAGCTGACACCTAGACGACCAGCTAGTCTTCCTGGAGTCCAAAACATAAAATCCAATGATCGAAGTCATCAACGTGCGAGTCTGAGTCGAGTCACAAGTCCAGAGAATAGCAACTTGAGTCAGACTCAAGTCCAGGACTTGAGTACTCCATCATAACTTCTATCTACTCAAGCTTAGAGAACAGAGCAGCAGAATCATTACTATATGTCGCAAAAACCCCCAGTGCTGGATAGAGAGGCTGAGTGAATGTGGTCTGGACTCTGTGGAGGAGGGTCATGGTTTCAGAGACGCTGTAGAAGGACAGAACACCTCCCCTGTGATCCAGGTACACTCCTACTCTGGAGGACTGAGGGCCTGAGATAATAGCGGTAATACTGTTATGTCTGAACTCATACCTGTTTTTGAAACACTCTAATGCCCAACACTTGTCATCATTTCCGAAACCACTTTTGTACCCTGTTCTGCTGATATCCCTGTATGCCACTGCTACTGAAACTTCATATCCGCTCCTCTCCACCTCCCAGTAATGACGTCCGCTCAGACTCTCTCCACTCAGAACTTGAAACATGTCAGTAAATCTGTCTGGATGACTAGGATACACCTGTTTTCCACTCATCACTGTTGCTTTTGTGTCCCCTTCAGATAACAACAACCGTATGTTTGCTGTGTTTGGATCCATTCTGGTTTGATGTGAATATTGTAAGAATTCAGCTCGGGTTTTTGGCTCCGCCTGTGACAGTAAAACATCCGCTTCAGGCTCGGATATCTTGGTCCACACGTCGCTCAGAATGTCCTGTAGTTTATCTCTGACTTCCGACACAGCTGCTGTCACATCCTCAAAGTATTGCATAGGGCAGTTAATGCTGGGTGAGTCTGTAGTTTTACTAAGACATGACAGCGAGGGGTACTTCTGTAGAAACTCGGTGTGGTCCTTTCTGTGCGAGAGCTGCTCCAGCGCAGCGTCTTTCCTCCTCAGTTCGCTGATCTCCTGCTGCAGCTTCTCCTGAAGCTCTTTGACTCGACTCACTTCAGTTTTCTGACGACATCTGATCTGCTGCTTCACGTCTGAGCTTCTTTTCTCAATGAGACAGACGAGATCTGTGAAGATCTTCTCGCTGTCCTCCACAGCTTCATCAGCAGAGCGATTGATGGCCTCCGCCTCCTGCCGAAGCAGCTTCGCTTCTTTCTCTCTGTTCTGGATTCTCTGCTGGATCTTTTGCCGACTCGTTCCGAGCTCTCCCTGCTTCTCAGTCCTTTCTGTTAAAGCCAAGACTGTGTCGTGGCCTTCATGTTCATCCAAGGAGCAGTGAATACATATACATTGCTGATCAGTACGGCAGAAAATCTTCATCACCTCGTTATGACGAATACAGATGTTCTCCTGGAGCTTCTGGGAGGGGTCGACCAGCTTGTGTTTTTCAAAGGCAGGGGATTCATAGTGAGGCTGGAGGTGTTGCTCACAGTAAGAGACCAGACACTGCAGACAGGACTTGAGAGCTTTCATTTTTCTCCCAGTGCAGAAATCACAGGCCACATCTCCAGGTCCGGCATAGCAGTGATCAGCCGGAGCAGTTTGGAGTCCAGTCTTCTTCAGTTCCTCCACTAAATCTGCCAACATGGTGTTTTTCACCACGGCAGGCCTCGGTATAAGGAGCTGTCTGCACTGAGGACAGCTGTAGAGTTCCTTCTGATCCTCTTCATCCCAGTGGCTTTTAATACAGCTCATACAGTAGCTGTGTCCACAGGGAATAGTCACTGGATCCTTCAGTAGATCCAGACAGATGGAACAGCAGAGTTTTTTCCGATCCATTAGGGTTTGTTGCTGCGCCATTTAACCTCGAAGAGACGGTGGATGTGAAATAGTTTCACTTTCTCATACAAGACAAAAACTGAGAACTGATCCAAACGCTTACTGTAGTTCCCTTTCTTCATGTTTGCTTGCTGATCTGCAGTGAACGGGGATTCCCTTTACAACATGATGGCTACACTCATCTGTACACTGGTAGATCTGCGAAAGAGGCAGGGAGCAGGAAATAGCTGGACTAAATGGGACTGGCTGTACTGGACAGCAGGAAGAGGAGGGAGGGGTTATTACACTCCGATTCATTCCAGGAAGAGGAGCCGTTTCAGTGAGGCAGCATGAAGGTTTATATGTTGACTCAATCCTCTCAGCGTTTACACTTTTGGTCTGTTTGGAGAAGGACTCTGCTCAAGTTTCCTCGATTGCTTCATCACCTCACTCAGAACCTCTTCAGTGCTGACCCAAATTCATGAAATGTGTTCCACACACTCATCTTTTATTAACTTGACATGCATGTAGAAGATATGTTAAAGTGGTGCGACATAAATAACTCAATGGGTTGTAAACAAAATGTAGTTAACCTCATTAACCTCATTTACCATTGTAAATGTGTCTGTGTTGCCTTTGCTTTAGTGAGTGATTTACTTATTAGAGCGCTTACTGGACTGTAACAGTGGATGCCGATTGACCAATCAGAGAGCACCTCATCCCGCTTTGTTTGTGTCTGTTTTAATGTATGAAAGGCATCTTCCTTGCAGCCTGTCAGCCAATGGGTTTACATGTTAGGGCTTTTTACAGGCTTCTTTTTCATGTCTGTGTTTCACCACCAGGCGTCCCCCTTTGGCTTGATATCCATTCAGTGCCACCAGTTTTAGTCCTCGCCTGTTTGATTCCCTCAGTTTGGTCAGCTCATCTTTGCAGCTCATTTTCTTCCTTTCTGTTATGTCTTGTTGTTGACCTGTTTGTTTAATTCCATTGTTCATTTACTTTAACAGACTATTGTATTCCCATAGTGCACAGCACAACGATCAACTAGATAACATTCAGGGGCGATTCTAGGATCAGACCTTTAGGGGGGCTCAGCCCCTAATGAGAATGTGACACGGATACAGTGCCTTGCAAAAGTGTTAACTCCATCCCCCTTGCTAAATCAGTAATTTCACTGGATAAAAATTAATATATGCATTTATTGTTATAACAGAGGATAAATGCAAAATATTGAACATGTGAAAAAACTACAAAAGTCCCTTTATGGACTACCAGAAACAAATGAAATGATAATGAGGTGTAAACAATAAATATATAAAAAATAAAACTTGACTGGGTTACAGGTGCACAGCATTGGTGACAGCAACACAGGATATTAAATTAAATACATTTGAATAATTAATGAAATTGTTTGTCCTCTGTCACTAACAGACAAGTTTGCAAACTCTAACTTGAAGCACTAAAATTAATAAAAAAAATAAATAATGAATTTGTTTTTTAGTATAATTTTTAGGGTGGCTGAGATGAAATGTAGAGGGGCTTGAGCCCCCCTAAAAAGGGTCTAAAATCGCCACTGACAACATTACATTAGAGTTACGCTATTGATATTCCATCATCTACATCTACAGCTAACATTGAAGCAGGGCTCAGCGACTGGGAATCCATTTATTCAGTATCTGAGACGTCTTATTTTGTTAACTTGGTACAATTGAGCATAAGGTCACCAATGGTGACCGATTAACTTCTTTGGGGAATGCCTCCCCTAAAATCACTTAATGCAAATCTAAATAGTAATATTACTATTTCTATGTGCGTTAATTCATAAGGAGTGAGAAAGGGGAAGCTGTGAAATCTCATTATTTTTGCCTGTCTTTCTTGAGCCTGTCCCGTTACCTGCATTCATGCCTAGTTGGGAATGATAGGATGGGCTCAGCTTATGACTTTACTTTATGCGAATCACACATTATTCCACTACACTCTCTACGGCTTTGGGAAACAACAACAACCTTCGAGCTAGCAAGCTACAGGCTGAAAATGGCAAGTTTTGAATGCATGTTTGGTGTTGCCAGACCTTACTACACAGCGCTGCAGAGATAGGTCTGGCAATGCGAGGCTAGGTCTGTACATATAATTTGCTACCTGTTTCAAAAAAGCCTCCCCACTGCTGCTGAGGCAGCCACTGGTGACTGGCTTCCCACAATCCATCTGAAATATGCTTACTCTGACTGGGCAACAGTTCTTAATGGCAGGAAGATGATCCTTTCAGGAGTAGCCTGCAAATGTATTAGCCTTCCATTGGTTTCCACCTTGTCTCACACGGCTAAAGCACAGGAGACGGCTGCCTGACTCTTATTTTACAAGCTGGACAACAGGTTAGTCTGTGTTCCGTGGTCGTATGTCGTGCTGTTGTTTACCTTTGTAATTTCTGGATTTCCCTATGGTCACCGCGGAACTGTGGGTAATTCCCTTTGGTGAAGTCTGCTTCGATGCAGGCTCACAGAAAGGTCTCGGTAAGTGTGTACTCAAACCCTCACGCCCTTTGAAATTCGACATTTGGACAACCCTAAGCCCTTACTAATTTCGCGAGAACGCGCACCAAAGTCCGTGAGTCTGTGAGTCCGGACATTGGGATTGGGCCATTGACTATAAAGCTTCAGTTCAACTAAAGAATTACACTCTTCTGAACTGGTTGCAGTTCCACCAGAGTTCCACTGAAGGCGCTCACAGGTGAGTGCAGAACTAATGGTGGTCTATGGAGCTATACCCCACAATGTCTTTTCTCAGGATATCATTTTTTGTCTAGTAATTTGAATGTTGCATTTGAAAGGGGAGGCTAAGAAAATACACACTGCTGGGTGTTTGATTTTTTTGTTCAAAAAAGCCTTTTAAAATGTCAATGGCATCATACACATCGTACGGCCAGAGATACTGCTTTACGGCAAGCTCTAAGTCGCTTCCTTATTTCTCTCGAGGAATCGACAACACAGCTGACAGGTTAGGCTCTCCCTGTCAATACACGTGCTAGAAAGAGGTTTGCTAATGTTTTAAAGAGCACAGAGAAATATTCACTCTGACATTCTGGTTCCGCTTCGGATGCCATCAAGCGGGATCTCTGGTCGTAATCAGTCCTTCACTGACCAATAAGCATTCATTAGCAGAATGCTAGCATGTTATAGGCAACAACGACTCAACCTGTAAGAAATCGAAAGTACATAAGTGCTCGTTCATTCAACTTTCGACCTATAATCCATGTTGAACTTGCAAAAACTACAATCAAATATAGCCGTCTAGCTCCATAGACTCCCATTCATTTTGCACTCGCTTGTGATCACCCCCAGTGGAACTCTGGTGGAACTGCAACCAAATTCGGTACAATGGGGAGTGAACAGGCTCTCTGTAGACCGGCCCTGGTTCAACCAAGCCCAAAGTATGTAGGATATAAGACAAAAAGGCGTTTTTTGCAGGATATGTGAAAAGTGAAAGTAATAGCTATATAAATATGTTGTGGGGTGAAGCTGGATGTTACATTCAGGTTCTGTGACAGAAGTTGTAACCTTATTGTTTACAAAAATACAAAAACTACTTTTCTGTACTCTTGTCATCTACATTTGCAGTTTCTCCAGTTTTTTTCTTTTGTTCAGTATCATTTTGATTTTGATTTAACACGAGGCCCTAATACGACAGAGTCTCTATGTTTCCTGAATAATTAGACTCGAGAAACATGACACGCTGTATCCACTTTCATGTCTCCATGGCAACAGGTTGTGGTGGTATAACTTTGATCCTGAACGTGGCTTGACATCAGCACATGCATGATTAAATGTGAGTTCACTCAAGCATGCCTACATCACGCACGCACGCACGCACGCACACACACACACACACACGTACAGTACAGACCAACACTATGTCAACTAATAGTCACAATTAGTTTGCTAGAAAGATGTGTGTATGTGTATTCAGTATTCAATAGTTGATAGAGCATTTGCTTTGGCAGCTCACGTTCGCAGAGGCGCTTGGTATCCATGACGACTAAGATGCTGCCAGTAACACTTAGTATTATTAAGTATGGTTTGAAATGAAAACTATTAGACATTTGTGAAATAGAACAGTCTATTAGGACTGCAACTAATGATTATTTTCATAGTCTATTAGTTGTTTGGTCTAAAAAATGTTTTCCCAAAGTCCTCAAATGTATTGTATTGTCCACGACTCAAAGATATTCAGTTTACTGTCACAAAGGAGTGAAGAAAATGGAAAATATTCACATTAAAGGAGCTGGAATCAAAGAATCAAACCGATGAATCGATTATTAAAAATAGTTGGTGATTAATTTAATAGTTGAAAAACAAATTGATTAATCGATGGATCCTTGCAGCTCTATGTAAGACTCTCCATTGTAGAAACAGAGCTAGATAGACACAACAATTTTTCTCCCACAGCAAAATTAAGCCAGTAGCAGTAACTCCTACTAGAGGTCTCCTATAGAAGACAATTAAGGCATATCTTGTCTTATAAATACACAGAAAACAACACAAAGTACTTTAAAAGATAAGGCTGGGGTTATCGCAATGTCTGACTTCCTCTTCTGTGGCTCTCAGCTCCATGTTCATTACAGTAAATTAAACTGAAGATAAAAATGCGTCACCAATATAGTTTCATAAAAAAAGACAAACATTTAAGGTGTCTGAGTAATAATACTGTAACAGCGGTAGCTGTAAAGTATTTTTAAGTCTTGATATTTACTACCTCACCATTTAAAGGTGCACTATGAGTTCCTGCATGGTTTCAGCGCAATTTCATTTTTGTCTCAAATGGTAGGCATCTATCCTCCATCGGCTAGCTGCCTGCCCCCTGAATACACTGTGAAAAAGCCCGGTCTCTGGAGACAACACAGGGGTCGTAAACGTCAAACAAACACTAGAGGCACAGGCTGTGCACCAAAATACAACAAACTACGTTCCAGCCAATCATCGACAAGATGGTTGAGGGAGAGGGTGGGGGTTAGTTGGGGCTGGAGTGGTTTGTTGTATTACAACTGTGTGTTCTTGGCTGCTGCTGTATTGTTATTGTATGGAAAAGAAAATGGAAATATAATATTGATTGTATGAACCAGTGCGGACTGTACCCAATGTTGATCTGCAATATAGTGTTAAAAAAAAGACTCGCAGACTCCTAAAACAGCTGGGCACTGTAGTTTCTTAGCTAAAGTTATTCAAACAGCACTGAACTGCATTTATTGGGGACTATTTTCAGCTGTGGATTCATACATATTTGGTGCTCTCCTGAGTATTTACAGCAGCAGGACGGTGTATGTAGGATTGAGTCAAAATAAACTACAGTGTGTGTGTTCAGGGTAATGAAGGAACTACTGTACATTGTAGCTGTAGTGTGATTCTGCTTTGTGTACATTTTAATTCTACTACTGTTGCTTATGTCTATTCTTTACATACAGTATGCAACATTTACGGTGGACTGTATAAGACACACCACCAGGGCTTGAGTGATTTATTAGTTGTTTTTTTCCACTGTTATTCTTTCACATTTCAACGGCCATTTCCTTAGATTTGAGCTAAAAAATGTGGCTGCACATTACTGCAGTGAAGAGACATGGCTGAAACAAGCAACCGACAAAAAGATGAAAAAGAAAATATTTTAATAGCAAGTGGACAGTGGGCGACAACGGCAAGGTACAACAGCAGTACAGAATAAATGTACCGTGTAACGCAGTGACCAAATGCTCATGCATTTCATATATTTCACCTTTTATAAGGCAAAAAAGAAAGAATTTGGCAGGTAAAAAGTCTGTGTGGCAAGTGGTTTTTAAAATCCACCTGCCACAGGCTGGTGGCCAAACAAGTTAAGTTCAGGCCCTGCAGACAACCTTCTGTGTTTATTTTTTAAATGTTATGGCACTAATTTTTAGCAAAAAAGGAACTGATGCAGCGCATCAGTTATTTAGCTTTAAAGTGCTCATATTATGCTTTTTTTCAGGTTCATAATTGTATTTAGAGGTTGTACCAGAATAGGTTTCATTTTCAAAAAACACCATATTTTTGTTGTACTGCACATTGCTGCAGCTCCTCTTTTCACCCTGTGTGTTGAGCTCTCTGTTTTAACTACAGAGTGAGACATCTCACTTCTGTTCCATCTTTGTTGGGAGTCGCACATGCTCAGTACGGACTACTAGCCAGTCAGTTGCAGAGTATGAGGGCGTGTCACGCTAGCAGCTAGGCGAGCATTATAACGTGTTACAAAGTGACGCACGTTCATCACGGAAGTAAAGGCTGGACTACAATAGAGCTGTTTGGAGCAGTTTGTGAACAGTGTTTTCTGTTGGAGATGATAAGGCCCTTTGGGGGGGACTTTGGGCTTTTTCACTTTCTAAACCTATAAGGTGCACAAAAAAGATATATAACACAATAAAGGAAAGGGAAAAAGCCAAACAGCATAATATGAGCACTTTAAATTAAGGTAACTCAGGGAAGCCCAAGGACACTGTAGGTGTGGAGAAAGTGTACAGTAAATGTTGAGGTAATGAGTGAGCTACTGATGAGTAGAACATTTGACCTTTTTAAATGAGAGATCATTTATTCACTCAAAACGTGCCTGGTTTGCTCATCAGTGTGCTTTAAAAAAAAATGTAACCTGTCAAAAATGGGTCCGAGGTTATTTCCTGTTCCAGTGTTGGCAAATATCAAGCAGTGACAGGAAATTAAGCTGTTTCCTAGCAACCTTTTTCCAGTATATGGGTCTTTGGAGATTTACATTGGCATCATGTTGCACAAATCCGATTTTATTCATCTTTTTTCGTCGTCGTCGTCGTCTTACTGCGTTTTTGTGTGAACTTGCATTTAAACCTCAGTTTGGCAGACATTTTTACATTTCATGACAATATGAAAAAATATTTCATGAAGGTTTTTATTAATCTTTTCATAATGCATACTGGATCCATTTCAGCACGCATCTGCATATTTGACCATCTAATTCACCGTCTTGACTTTATTTTTCTGTTGATGAATCAGTGCTTTGAGTTAGAAAAAAATGTAATATCTGTGTTTTTAATATATGATCAGATTTGCTGAAAAAAAAGAGCATCACATTTTTTATTTTATTTTTTTATTCTCTGCTTCAACATAAAAAACCCCCATCTCTTTCTTTTCAATTCCAGTCTTTTATTTAGTCATGTACAGTACCAGTATTGTTTGTGTTTCCACCTGTTGAACATTTAGGCCACAGTGAATGAGGAGGTAATTGGTCGGCGCTAGGACCCGGTTGGCTCACGTCGTTTCAGGTTACACGGTTTACACACACGATGCTGCCTTCGCGTGTTGCAGGAATGATCAGCTTTACATTTCGTATGTGTGGTGACTTCTAATGTTGTCAAAAAGTGTGAATTTTCTTAATAATCAACCAATATAAAACAAATCAGTGAGTGCATCTTAAAGAGGACAAGGATTTCCAGGAGTTTTGAAACGTCTACACTTGCAGGTGATGGCGGTTATGCTGCAAACAAGACCACATTACCAAATGACAGCATCGGTTATGCCATTCATTTGAATTTTTATGACAGATTGTTGGTGTTTTATTTTTAAACAAACAACCCGAGGAAAAAAATGGGGGTAGGCTACATGGTTTGTTTATTTTTTTACAAAAAAGGCCCAGATTAAACAAAAACGCCAAATTAAATTCCAATATAATGTATAACAGCTCTTCTGTTCACACTGTTAGCAATATAAGTAGCCTATAGTTTCAATTTCATGAACCGAAGCAGAAATAAAAAAAGAGTAGCCTATTACTAGAGTATAGACCTATAGTGTAGCCAACATTTATTAATAAATTTGGCTTTAATTAGGATTCAAATTAATCAGACAAAATCCATTTCAATTTAAAAATACAGCACTGACAGTCCACAAAATGTATGACATTCTCAAGAAACACAATTGTTTTTAAATGTAATTTAAATGTTTTTTTTAATGAATACAATTTTGAATAAACATATTTGTGGGGTAACCTACGCTACTTTTCCCAGCAAATACTGGAAATAAAGTTATTCTTGTACAAAGTTGCATATACGTTAGAGTGCATGAATTAGCCTACTCTGTTGTTCTTTTTATGTATTGTAGAAAAGCATATTTTACCTGGTTGGTCAATCGTCAAGGAATAGGTCTCTGCTAACGAATGTAAATGAAAATCTGATTCGCCAGTAAAATAATTCAGAAATAAACAAAGAAACAAAGACTGACTTTTGTATGGCACATATAGCGCATCACGATAGTTTCCAACATTTATGGCGGGAAAATTTGTACTTGTAAAATAACACTTGTGAAAAAACTTATAACGTTACTTTAAAGGTCCAACGTTAGGGGTGGGAATCACCAGAGGCCTCACGATACGATATCATCACGATACTTATGTCACAATACAATATTATTGCGATTTTAAACATATTCTGCGATATATTGCAATTTATTACCTTTTTTCCAACTTCAAATTTTTCCCAATTTCAAATTATGTCCCCAAAAGAAAACTTTGTCAACATCTGTTTTTATCTAAAAAAGATACATTTCTCTATTTGTTCATCTCACTTCAATTGTATTGCTGCAAAATGGGATTGTCAAGCAGACAAACTGACCAACACATATATAATAAAAGATTGATACTTGGCGTCTGTGTATCGATACAGTATTGCCACGGAAAATATTGCGATACTATGCTGTATCGATTTTTCCCCCCACCCCCCATACTCCTATCCAGTGTGTGGGAATTTCTCCCATCTAGCGTTGAGATCATATATCGCAATCAACTCTCTCGCGCCACGCAGTTCAAAGTACGTATTACAGCTACGGTAGCCTTCACGCTTCTTGCTCTTTTCAATATCCTTTTTCTTTTTCTGGGCGAAGAAGAAGACTCCTGTTCCTGAAATTTGGATTTTGAATACGTGTGGTCCTCCATGTTTCCTTCTTCAAACTTGCCGGGGCCGGGAAGCTACGATACCCGTTAGCAGCATTAGCAGCACCTGTGAGTTTATCATGTGACAGCGAAAACGCAAAAGGCAGAGCAGTGTGTCCTGTATGTCCCTTACCTGCTAACGTATTTCAAGATGGAGCATGAATATAGAGCGTCTACCCCAGTTCATGCAAATGCAAATGTAAATTTAAAGCCAAAAGGAATACTTGGAATTGATGGTGGTGGTAAATATTCATGAAAAAGGACAAGTTTGTGAACGGGCAACACAGATTTTGATAATGAACAACTAAAAACGTTACACACTGGACCTTTAATAGCAGCATTAAATCATCAGAAGCACATATATCTGAGAAATCCGAGTTTCCGAGGAGTCCCTGAATGCTGCAAGAGCGTCAAACCTCCACCCCTCGAGGAAGCCGAGCGACATCCATCAGACTCGTTGCAATCTCAGAGGTAGCCTACTGTCGGCCACTTCTCAGGCGGCGCTCCACCGAACACTTCCTCGGGCCGTCACGTCGAGCTCCGGCCAGGCTCGGTGATCTCTGGCAGGTTTCCTTCTCCTTCAGAACTGTGGGAGAGATGCGACGTCTCGGAGGAGGAGGAGACCAACTGGCCAAGCAGCAGCAACAGCAGCAGCAGCAGCACACACCTGCGAGCAGGATCTGAGTTTGTTTCGATAACGTCAAAGAAAGGTAAGTATCAAAGGAGAAGAGAAAGAAATGTTCCGGGAACATCCTTCGGGCTCGTTTGGGCTTCTTGTTTATTGGTGCGTTTCGGTGTTACTTGTCGTTTCCAGCATCAGTAGACGGCAGGCGGTATGAGTCATAGCCCGGCGCAGGGCTGCTGGAGGATCTGCTGAGGAGCAAAGTGTCTGCAGCCTCTAAACCCACAGTCCGTCATCAGTGCCGTGCTGTCTAGGCAAATGTGTGTGTGTGTGTGTGTGTGTGTGTGTGTGTGTGTGTGTGTGTGTGTGTGTGTGTGTGTGTGTGTGTGTGTGTGTGTGTGTGTGTGTGTGTGTGTGTGTGTGTGTGTGTGTGTGTGTGTGTGTGTGTGTGACAGACCTGCCATGTGTTGGTAGTTGGAGTCTGTGGGTGTGCAGGCACGTGTGTCTGTGTGACAGGGTAATTCACTAAGCAACAGTGGTGGAAGAAGGATTCAGAACCAAATCATTTGGGCTACTTAAGTAAAAGTAGGCCTACTATATATATATATATATATATATATATATATATATATATATATATATATATAATTATTATTATTTTTTTTTTCTTCAAAAGGGGAAAAAATTAGAGATTATTGACAGAAATCTGAAAATCTCCCTTGGCCCTATTAGCATGCACTTTTGAGACAGTCCCTAACTTCAGCTGGTCAGTTCCCCTCTTCTGGTGTCAGGCTTTAATATGTGGTCATGAGGTAAACATACTGTAACACCTGTGGAACGTCATAGACTCTATTCTGCACTGCTCAACTAATCTGGTGAAAAGTGACGAAAAGTTGATGACCTACCTTCCCTAAAGGCCAGTAAGTGAATCATCAATGTTGTTGAGGTTGTTGTTGTTTTTGTTTTTACAAATATGTTGGATTCATGTTTACGTACAGTTGTGCTCATAAGTTTACAAACCCATGCTAAAGTTGACTAAAAAGAAGAATAAAAAAAACATCTTTTGGAAATTGATCTTAATGACTTCATTAAAAAAATTAGGAAAAATCCAACCTTTTTTTTAAAGATTATTTTTTGGGGCTTTTTCCCTTTTATTATGAAGTGACAGTGGATAGACTTGAAAGGGGGAGAGAGATGGGGGTTGACACGCAGCAAAGGGCAACCGGTCGGATTCAAACTCGCACCGCTGCAGGACTTAGCCAACATGGGGCAAATGCTCTTACTGGGTGAGCTAAAGGCCTCCGGAAAAATCCAACCTTTAAGGACACCTGTCAATTTTCTTTGTGAAAATGGTTTTATTTCAGTTAGCCTAATAGCTGGTTTAATTTGCATTGAGAGATGATCTTATGGAAAGTACCCCATGCCAATCTCTAGGTATGGTGAAGGGTATGTGATGATGTGGGGCTATTTTAATTCCAAAGGCCAAGGGAACTTTATCAGGATGCATAGTATCCTGGATCCATGAAATAACTGGACTTAAAAAATAAAAATCTACCTGCCTCTATGGGAATTTAACATAGGGGTGTACTTACTTATGCCCCCGTATTTTAAGGAAGATACATTATTCATTGGTGTCCTTAAAGGTTGGATTTTTTTAAATTAAGGCATTAAGATCAATTTCCAAAAGATGTTTTTTTTTATTCCTCTTTTTAGTCAACTTTAGCATGGGTATGTAAATGTATGAGCACAACTGTTTATTTTCAGACATATATTTAATTTGGGGGGGAAAAACATACAAAAAAATATAAAACAATAATTTGGCAGCCGCCCTTGGTCAGGACTCCCTGCTGTAGATCACTGCTGTCGCCTGTTTGTTTACATTTTGGCATCATGCAAAGTCTGGCTGCTAGCAGTGGCGTGAGGGACCAGTATTTTATTTTGTACCGAAAAATGTATTTGTACTTGGTTAAACCCCACTCGTGGCTTGTTCACTGTAAACTGTTCAGGCAGGTGTTCGCCTGAATGAGAGATACACACTCTGCCATTGTGTCAGTAATGAGGATCTCTCTCCATCCCATAGGCAGAATCATAGGGTATTTGTTGCCCCATAAATCAGTTTGTGAAAGGAGCAGGGGTAATTAGTGCAAGCAGCTTTTATTGGTTTCGGTAATGCACTTGCCGTCCCGTGACCTGCTGGCAGCTTTATTGTTTCACATCTCCAGTATCCAATCCATCCGAGTTGATTGCTCGCTGATGGACTGGAAATTACACGTTGCATGTGGCTTGTGGGGTTGTTATCTCTGCTGGTATTAGTATACACTGAAGACTTCCTCAAAATTACTATTCATTTGATAACATTTCATAAAAAAAACATGTATTAATAATAGGGCTGTCAAAATAACGTTTTCATTTCGATTAATTAATCTGAGAAAAAATAACGAGTTAAAAAAAATAACGCAGAATAATCCATTCCATATTGCCGTTTGACCCGGAGCCGTTCTAGCCACCACTGGAATGTAAAATGAAGGAGGGAGACGAGAATGTGCTGCCTGGATCATTAATTGGAACATTTACTTGTAAAAATCTTCTTCCTGCCAACCCTGGCTACCGAAATCTGGAGCCACTGATATGTCTGCTCTTCTCTCTGATGCTCTGAAGACGATACAGGCTACACACAAACACCGCTGCACCTGACGCTAGTTAACACTATACTCGACAGCAGTTAACGTTAGCCTACCGCTAGCTAGTTAACACTATAGTCGACAGCAGCTAACGTTAGTCTACCGCTAGCTAGTTAACACTATAGTCGACAGCAGTTAACGTTAGTCTACCGCTAGCTAGTTAACACTATAGTCGACAGCAGCTAACGTTAGTCTACCGCTAGCTAGTTAACACTATACTCGACAGCAGCTAACGTTAGTCTACCGCTAGCTAGTTAACAATATACTCGACAGCAGTTAACGTTAGCCTACCGCTAGCTAGTTAACACTATAGTCGACAGCAGCTAACGTTAGTCTACCGCTAGCTAGTTAACACTATACTCTACAGCAGCTAACATTAGCCTACCGCTAGCTAGTTAACACTATTCTCGACAGCAGCTAACGTTAGCCTACCGCTAGCTAGTTAACACTATACTCGACAGCAGCTAACGTTAGCCTACCGCTAGCTAGTAGCTGGATTAAACACGGTTAAAATGCTGACAGCTAACGCTAAACAGTGTAAAGTTTGACTGTGTTTCACTGTAGAGGATTCAACACCGGGATGTAACAATCTGCAGCTGCAGTCGGAGAAACAACACAGACGGTGCGTTCAATAAAACTGGTAAACTACAGCGTCATGGTGCATTTGAAGTTATTGTAAATGTCCTTTTCCCATCTGGTGGTTGTTTTTGTCGTTCAACAGCAATTTACTAGTGAAATAAGTTATTGTTATACATTATTATTAAATCATTTAATGTTGACCATATGGCCTTAGCAATAAACAAGCCGTTCTTTAATGTCACCAACTGTTGTTTAGTACCTTTTATTTATTTATTTATTTATTTATTTATTATTTTTTTTTTTTTTCAGGCACCGTTAATTATGTATGCGATTAATTTCGATTAATTAATCACAGAGTATGTAATTAATTAGATTACATTTTTTAATCGATTGACAGCCCTAATTAATAAACAAAAACAAATGAAAAGCGAGAGAGTTGTGGCTGCAGGATGGAGATGTTTTTCACTTCTTTTATTTGTCATGTCCAAGTGCTAATGCTGCATTCTTATCCTGTCAGATTTAACTATGAACTGCTAACATGGGAGAACTGTTCACACCCGCCCTTAGTGCACTGGTCCCCAATTTTTTATTTTTTTTGTCTTGTTTAAAGCCAAGAATGACTCTTTGTCACAGGTTGTATGTGTCTGTGGAGTGTTGAGCAGTTAGTTGAGCAAAAGAGTTGTTTTTCCTCCTCGGACTACTTCACTTTAATAGTTTAGATATTGTTAAAGAACCCCACTGCTCGCAATGCCTGGTGCTGAGAGGAGCTTACAGGCTGCCCCGCCTGTGGCTCAGGTGGTAGAGCGGTCGTCCACCAATCGGAAGGTCAGGGATTCGATCCCTGGCCCTGTATTATGTAATAGTGCTTTGAGTAGTCATTAAGACTAGAAAAGCGCTATATAAATACAGTCCATTTACATTTTTACATTTACATCAGCAGGGAGACACTCTGGAGGATGACACTTGCCATCATATTATTAATGGAAACTACTGGCTGCCGCTTAATTTGTGACCCTGCATTTCACACCGCCGTGTAAAAATCATGGGTAACTAACCAGGTAGTCTATTTCCTTGACGTTCAACTCATAGACTGTTAATATTAATAAACAAAGCATCCAGTTT
>CM042329.1:6757712-6970212 GCA_023566125.1 Zingel zingel | reverse complement strand
TTCACAAAAACACCCTAGGTTGCATTTTGGCGAGAGTTACGCTTTAAGGCACTTCTACATTGGCTCCACTTTTCAGGCATGGCAGTTGCTGCTTGGTGTAAACAATGAACTACTCTAAAATTAGAATTAAAGTAATTGATGTCCTCAAAATCGGGATCAATCAAGGCTTTTTTCAAAATCACTTTTATATATTGGCAATAAATCCAGATGGATTCAGTGGAGCCACAAAATATAAAATAGCCAGTTTCAGCTATTATATGACAGCGAGCAGCAGTGAATGATGGTGTGTGAACGCAGCTGTTTGTTGAAAACCATTGCTAATGCTGACGTTGAAGAGTAGTCTGTCTAAATCGCATCCTGCCAAAGATCCACACTCACATTCTCTCTCAGATATTATCAAAGGACAATATTACACTGTGTTCCAAATTATTATGCAAATTATATTTTACACTGATTTTTGCTAAATAGTCGAAGCAAATTATGTTAAGATGTGTTTGATTGAAATAGCTTTTCATTTCAGTAAATATGACGACCTAATGCTGCAAATTCAGCAAATGACCATTTTCAGTTATCTATCTATCTATCTATCTATCTATCTATCTATCTATCTATCTATCTATCTATCTATCTATCTATCTATCTATCTATCTATCTATATATATATATATATATATATATATATATATATATATATATAGTCAATATCATTTGCATCGACTATTTAGGAAAATCAGTGTAAAATATAATTTGGATAATAATTTGGAACACAAAATACTATAAATAATAGGTTATGTTTTCGTAAGGCAGAGCTATATATTTTTTTTTTCCATAATTTTCCATAAATGTTTTTCATTTTTTTTATTTAGCTGTAAAACACCTATATTGTGTCATCAGCTTGTAACATTGGAAGTACTGTATGTAGAATTAAAATGGGTATTGGTCATAAAACCTGTTCGGGACATCCGTGAGTGAAAGTCTGACACTGAAAAGCCTGGTATAATGTTTGAATCATACAGGGATATTAATCACCACGTTATGTTCTTTATCATATCCCAAACATGAATGAAACCAGAATAAGACCTAAGTAGAATAAAGTTAAATTCAAAGTAAAACATTATACGATTATTGTTATGTGGTATTTAGTATTTAACATGTTATTCCATGCCATTGTCATTTAGTTTTCATGAGGTGCATCAGCAGTTTCCATGGTAATGTTTGAACATCTAGTTGTACTTTTGAAATCTATCGAGGCGGAATGACGGCCTGTGAGAATACAGGTTGGATGTGTTGCTGTTATGATTCTCTGTGACCTTTTAACGCTGGGACGGCTCTCTCTAAACAGCATGGCCTTTTCTTTTTGCTCTCTGTCTTTCTCTGTCTCTGCCTCTCTCTCCTTCCTCCTGCCACCCACCTGCAGTGTATTGACCAGAAACAGCAGGATTCAGCCTTCCTAAGATGATTAATGCATAGATAAGATTGCCACCTGAAAGCAAGTGCCTGACTGCTGGAACACTCCTCTCCAAGTCAAGCATGGTGTGTGTGCTTTCCTGGTTGGCTGCCAGCCGAATTGAGTTTTAGTGATAGAGAAGTTGCTTGTCATTAATAATCTGGTTGAGTTAAAGCTCAGTAGCCGGTTGAAGCAGAATAACCAGACTGTAACAAGTTCACTGGAGACCTCTAATACCTACCTCTCTCTACCTCTACCTCTAATACTCATTGAAATGCTCCTGCGCTTTAGAATGTTATTTTTTTTTTATTCCGTGGGGTTGTAAGTTCTTTCCATCGCTAGTAATATAATTTGCGCTATTACGACTAGGGATGCACCAAATCCAGATTTTTGGGGTTCGGCCGAATACCGAATCCACTGGTTAAGATTCTGCCGAATCAGTAACCGAATACCGAATTGTACTCCCATCCTCAGTCCATTAACACAGTAAACACATTAATGAAGTAAACAACGTCCACAGCCTCTAAAATAGTTAAATGTAACAACTTAAGGTTGTCTCTTTTCACATCGTAGGAAAGTACATCGCTTTCGCCAGATGAGTGACAATTTTGTTTGGCAAATTTTCGCTAACCAGTGTATGATGAAGGTGTTGTGAAATATTTGTTTAAAGCACTTGAATAAGAAATTCCTGTTGTTTAGTTTAAAACAGTCTAAAGGAAATGGTAAATTATAGTGCGATTAAAACTCACTATTTACATTATTTAGAGTACTTGATTTACAGCCGATATGTGAAAAGGTACACAACCTTATTTGTTTAACAGTAATTTAGTTTTACTGCGAACCGTCGCAGGAAGTGCTTTTATTTTGAAGTAGCCTACACGGAAGTTGTCTGTTGTGTGCTCTTGCTAGCTTACTGAGATGAACGGGAGACGCTAGATGCAAAACTTGTCCGTCAAGCTTAAGTTTGTTCACTTTCTTGTTTGTAAAACTGCAACATATTGAACAGTAAATGTTCACAGTAAAAGCGTTTTTGGTCGTCGTTCGAAGCCATTCCACTACAGAAGGCACGTTGGGTGGGTTAAATTAGAAAACAATTCGAAGGTTCGGCAGAAACCGAACCCCGTCAAAAAGCCCAATCCTGGATTCGGTGCGTCCCTAATTATGACTACAAATGAGACCAACGTGCAACTTAAATTGCAGCCAATAAGCTTTCGTGCTATTGGTGCGAGTCTCTTTCGGATTGTAGCTCAGACATAACACTGATTTTATTCTTTAGTATGTGGAAGTGCAAGTTTAGCGATACTTGGCTTGAAAAACAGAATTTAGGGCAAAATCCAGTTGCTTAAAATGTGTTCGAAGCTTACTGCTTCTTATGCGAGCGAGAGAGCAATTACACTGGGAACAGGTGCTGGAGTCTCATGCAAAAAGTGAGAAACGTCTAACTGCTGTGAAGGGTCTCCAGCAAACCACAGCCATCAGCCAGTTAGTTCTGCAGAGTATCTCAGCACTACCTCCTGCGTGGAGGCCTAGGCGAGACCCACACAGCAGCTCCCGTCCCGCAAGTCCCGAAAGCAACCTCCGTGTCACTTTTGGATCAGAGCCAACAGAGCACAGGTGCTGCTAGTTAACATGTATTACACTTTACGGCAGGTATCGTTAGCCTGCCGTTAGCCAGTAGCTGCTTAAATATGGTTAAAAACACTGGGACGTCCAACTATAGACACACCTACATAGTAGGTACAATCCGAAGGCCAATGCGGCGTCTATGTATATACAGTATGTCTATGAGTCCAACAGTCTGCTGTTAAAGACACAGAGTAGCTGCACCATATAGACACTGGTAGTGCTCTCAGAGTTGTCGGAGAAACAACACAGATGAGACGTAATGGAACGTTCAATTACAGTTGGTAAGCCGGTGGTGCATTCAATGTTATTGTAAAATACACTTTTGTCATCTAGTGGTTCCTTTTTTTGTCGTTTAACTGAAATTGACTGGTAAGTGTTACATTTTAAACAAATTATTTTAATTTGACCATATGGCCTTAGCAATACACAAGCCGTGCTCTTTATTTTTAAAGTATCGATTCAGGCACCGTTTAGGCACCAACACGTTTTGGGACCGGTATCGGTAGAAAACGAACCTCTGGGTCCTCCAGAGGTTGACTAGACACCAGTCCTCTAATGCGAATGAGGAAATCGGAGAATTGTTTCAGATGTTTCCCGGCTCTGACATCTGATGATTTTTGTTTTTAATTTCGTGATAAAGGTCTCAAATTTCATTCATAATGACCTTAGAAAGGTCTTAAAAAGTCTTAAATTTGACTTGGTGAAACCTGCGGAAACCCTGATAACCCCACGTTAACATAATTAACATTTGCACCCCACAAAAGAAAAATGCCACATACAATATTAAATAAACGGTTCACACAATACAGTAACGTGAGCTATTTAAATTAGCTGGATACATGGTTAAACGTAATTTGCTCTTACCAGTTTATCGCAGTGTGTATTTTGTACATAGCAAATCCCTGCCAATCGGTCCCAAAAGGTCCCAGTTAGAGAATAAATGCTGTCAACATATTCTTTGTAAAGGCCCTTGGTGTTTATAGTTAATGTGGCTGATGTGGACTGTGTGGGTGTGGTTAGACTGAGTGATTGACATCTTTCTGAGTCCACTGTTAGTGTTGTTGCACCTGTTGGGGCGGGACAAATGACACCTTTGTCATCCTTATTTGTAGAAAGAATTTGTGACCTAATGAGTTCCCAGCAAAGCTCAGAGTCTAATCAGCCAGAATAACTGAAAACACCTGTGTGGGTGTTCAGAGGCTTTAATTAAAAAATAATTATTCCCAAAAAGAACCAAGCAGGCCTGCCTTGCTGCACGATCCATTATATTCTTCAAAACTTGCCATTTTCACCGAATAGCTTGCTAGCTTGAAGCTTGTTGATGTTTCCCGAAACCAACAGAGTTTTGCAAGGCGAGGGACATCCCGCGTAAGATCTGGCGGCGACCGATGTTCTGACGACTATCCGGTAAACTAACTGTCGTCGATCCAGACTAGGTCGAAATAAATCCGAAATATACCCGATATAAACTAGATATAAACCCTCATTGACCCTCATTCTTTGAGTAGATGTATTGTGAGAGCCGCCGCTCAGCACATCTCGTTCTTCGGATGCAGACCATTAAATTAGCATTCAAATGTTCAGCAGTCAGAATTTGAATGTTAACGTTATGAATTAAGCTTTAAACTATTCAGTACAGCCCTAAGTTACTAAATCAGTAAATGCTTCTCAAATCTGAACATATTCTGCTTTAACATGTCTGAAATGAGAGAGAACTAAATATATTTTGGTTTTCGGCTCTTGGTTGGAAAACAAAACAATCAGTTTTAAGTAACGCTGAACCCAAATCAGATTTTTTTACGATTTAAATCGGACTTGGCTGTTCAAGACGTAGAGTCGACTATTTGTTCCTTTTTCTTTTTTTTGTATAGATTATCGGAAATATTTTTTCAATCTCACTTAGATTGGTTAAAGGTTAAAGTAAAGTGGTCATGATACATGATAAACACACAAACTGAAAACCAGAGGACAGCTGATGACTTGTACCGCTTGCACAGCCACAATGTTCCTTGCATTGTCGTGGACACATACAGCCACTTTTCTGGAAGCGCTTGTGCGACCGACACAAGTCCACAGCAGTCTGCAGCGTGTGTGTCTGATCTTGTCTCCACCCAAGGCTGGACTGGGGTAGAAAATCTGTTCTGGACTTTTGAGACCCAGACCAGCCCATCACAATTGGCCAGTGTTTAGGGCGGCCAATTTAACCCACCAGTCCTCATCGATTATAGTGTCATGTAGTAGAGCCCTGCGTGGGACTGTTTTTTATTCATTAAATACCACTCCTGCCTGCTCCTGTTTTTTTTTTTTTTTTTTTTTAACCATTACCGCGCGTGTGCGTGTGCGTGCGCGTGCGCGTGCGCGTGCGCGTGCGCGTGTGCGTGCGTGTGTGTGTGTGTGTGTGTGTGTGTGTGTGTGTGTGTGTGTGTGTGTGTGTGTGTGTGTGTGTGTGTGTGTGTGTGTGTGTGTGTGTGTGTGTGTGTTCTACTCCTGCCTGCTGAAAATTTCCAGTAATAAATATGCATAGCCTACCTGTCGGTAATAAGGAGCAAAGTTAAGTTCTAGTGCATAATTACATTCATGAATGTCTTAACTGATTGTATTAATCAGTCAAAATTCCTATTGTCGGGTATCGGTTAAACGGTTAATTTTTAACATCCCTAATGCAGCAGAAACACAAAAATAAATGCATTTAAGAATCGTTGAGTCCCAGACTGTAGTTCCTGTGTAGAGCAACAGTAGCCTGACTGATTTTGTACTTTGAAGGTCGATACTAATACATGATATATATTTTGAACTTACTTACTCTGGTGGACAAACTGTGAAATGCATATGCTGTTCTTAGATTAGTTCAAATATATATATTTGACATGTCTGTATTACAATTACTTTTCGGCTAACACATTTGCTGATACAGATGTATTGGCGAGAAGCTGAATTAGCTGATATTGGCCCAGCCAATTCAGTCTAGCCCTAGACTGGTGAAAAATACATTTCTAAAAGTTTTCCCGGCCACAGAGAGCGACAGAGACTGACAGTGAGAACAGAAATGTGGGTGTGACTGTAGGAATAACAATGAAGGCTGCGCCAGACAGTAAATCAGCTCAGAAGTACTTTCCCTCCCCTCAGCTGCCACTTTTATCCTCGCTTGTAAATACCAGGATTACAACTTGTCATGATGGGGAGCTCCTCGCAGTGTAGTGCTGTTTTAGTGATGGAGGCTGCTTCTCTAAGGCATCTGTAAGACAGATAAATGCTGTTTTTCTATCTCTGGTCTCCAAACATCAAATTGGGACACAGAAGTAACTGGATAACATGAAACGGTCATCTAAATCAATGGAAAGTGTGTTTGTCTCTATGTCTGAGCGTCCATTTTCCCGACAAGCGTCCATCTGATCGACTTTACACTTGGCGGGTAAATTGCTGAGGACCCAAGGAAGTGCACTGTTGACTGTGAGACATACGGGACATATTTATTAGTGGTGCGTTATGCACACGCTGTGCAGTGTATTGAGAGGGGACCCCTATTAACTGTTAAACCGCCGAACGGCATGCTGGGTAGAGCTTGCTCTCCGTCGCTCGCTACACTACATTCAAGAACAGATGAGGAAAGGGAGACCAGAGATGTTCCATTGTCGCAAACTCAAACATTTCAAGTGTCAGTGATGTAACATTCTGAACACTGTTGTTCTGGTTACAAATTGCTAGTAATATATGAATGAAAATAGGGTGAGTATAACTAATATTTACATATAGGCCTATATACAGATCGGTCTCAGGTTGGAACTTGTAGTTCTGAAAGTTAAGTTGCACAACTTAAGGTAATGTTAATGTATGCCTTAGTTTGAGGTTGTTATTGCATTTCAGAAAATGTTTTCTTTAAAAACAATGTAATATGGCACTTAAATACACTTAATGTGTTTAGTTTTTTGAGAGATGATATTGTAAGCAATGTAGGCAATAAAAATGTAGCTTTTTCCGAGAATTAAACAAAACTATTGTATATTATTGCTCTTCAATAAAACAAAAGTATGTCTTTTCCGATTACTCGATTAATTGATAGAATAATTGGTAGAATACTCGATTACTAAAATAATCGATAGCTGCAGCCCTAGGCAGGTGTATTGCTCAGGATCCGAGTAGCACAGTGTCGAGTGTGAAGTTGTTTGAATGAGCCGTTCTCCAGAAAGCTGCAAGCAGCAATACCAGAATCCAAGCAATCTGGAGAAGTTCCAATACTACCCTTGGTTATGGGCAGTATTTACTAAATTGCTGCTTATAATTAAGCAAAACATTGCTCACTTAGATCCACATTAGCTGTTACCGCGGCTACTTTTCCTGGGGTAAAGTTTTGGTAAGAACAATTCACTCCAGGTGGACCATGGAACATGGTGGGGTGTTTGGGCAGGTATTGAAGAATTAAACCGACCTTACGCTCAGTAAGGGGGGCATTTTAGGACTTTATTGACAGGATAGCTACAGAGAGGAAACGGGAGAGAGGGGAAATGACATGCTGGACTGAGCATGACCCTAACCCTAAATGACTGGGCCTTTGTACATGGGGTGCACGCTCAACCAGGTCAGCTACCAGGGTGCCCCAAACTCAGCCTTTTTGAGGCTGTTACCAATTTTGATATTTGAGAGCAGAGCAGGAATTCTGACCACAATACGTTCTGAGTGGGACCTTTTTTACAGTTAAAAAATAAAGAAAATGATGTAGCCCAATCTTCAACTATTTTGATAACATACTGTAAGTCCATCTTCAAGCATACATGCCAAACATTTCATTGGTCCAGCTTCTCCAGTGTGAGAATGTTGTGATTGTCCTCGTTACATTCTAGTTAATGAAGTACATTATCTTTTGGTTGTGTCATGTCGGTCGGCGAAATCAAGACATTTGATGACATCACATTGGGCCTGAGGAAATTGGGATGTGGCCTTTTTCACAGTTCTCTTGCGTTTTTAGAGACCAATGTTGAATCGAGAAAATAATTGTCAGATTAATAGATAATTCAAACAATCATTAGTTTCAGCCCGCATACAAAACAAGTCATCCCAGGCTTAAGCATACTCTTGTGATGTAAAAGGTGAGTTAATGCAGTCCAATCACACTGGAATGCTCGTTGAAGCAGTACTCTCTGGTTGTATGGAACAGGTTGTGTGTTGCTGATTAATAATCCTTCTAACTAGGAACGTTATTAAGTTCTTGATAGAGAGGATGAAAGCATCTGATCAGCCAGGGAGCTGAGATTGTTTTCAGATGAACTGACCATGAATTAATAAACTGAAAAGTAATGAGATCTATCTGTCACTGCCAAGAATGCTCCATGGGACTAAACACAGTCTGTACCGGTTTGTCTCTTTCTCTCATCTTTCATTAACTCGCTCTCTTTGCTTCTTTCTGTCTTTCATGTTGTAGACATCTTTTGCTACTAGATAATCACAGGTATAATTATCCCCCACTCCCTTATTTCTGTTCTGTCTTCATTTCTACCTGTACTGTACACTTCCATCTTTCACATGAGGGGCTTTCTCTTTTATTTTCAAGATGAAAATGTTTCCGTCTATCTTCTTTCTTTCTGTAGCCTGTTTTGACAGATAGTGATATTTCTTTTTAAAATACCTTTTTGATACAGGGTTGTGGGCATCTGGAGGCAAAAGCTCGGTACAGCATTTGTAAGTCCTCCGGTTCTGGGGGGAACCTTGACATTTAGATCTTTCCTGCACAATATGTTTTTTATAGGGCTGTCAAACTAATGCGTTAAAAAAAATAACGCAGATTAATCCATTCCATATTGACGTTTGACCCAGAGCAGTTCTAGCCACCATTCGACTGTAAAATGAAGGAGGGAGACGAGAATGCGCTGCCTGGATCATTGATTGGAACATTTACTGATAAAAATATTCTTCCTGAATAGGGTTGGGTACTGAAATCCGGTGCTAAACAGGTGCCTTCACGACCTGCATCTACCTGACCGAATAGCAACGCGGATTTCGGCGCCTCATTTCGGTGCCACTGATATGTCTGCGCTTCTCTCGGATGCTCTGAAACAGACGTTACAGGAAACGGAAACATCGCAGCAGCTAACGTTAGCCTACCGCTAGCTAGTAGCTGGATTAAACACGGTTACAATGCTGACAGCTAACGCTAAACGGTGTAAAGTGTGACTGTATTTCACTGTAGAGGATTCAACACCGGGATGCAATGTGCAGCTGCCGTTGTCGGAAAAACACAGACGGTGCGTTCAATGAAGCTGGTAACCTACAGCGTCGTGGTGCATTCAAAGTTGTTGTTAAAGGGCCTTTTCCCATCTGGTGGTTGTTTTTCTCATTCAACAGCAATGTACTAGTGAAATAAGTTATTGTTATAGTTATTACATTATTATTATTATTAAATCATTTAATTTTGACCATATGGCCTTAGCAATAAACAAGCCTTCTTTAATGTTGCCGATTGTTGTTTAGTACCCTTCTTTTTTTTCTTTTTTTTTCACTTTCTTAAAAAGTATCGGTTAAGGCACTGGGCAAATATTATGTATGCGATTAATTTAGATTAATTAATGACAGAGTATGTAATTAGATACTTTTTTTTTTTTAATCGATTGACAGTCCAAATTTTTTATATTTCCTCACCGCTCTCTCCACTTTGACAGGCTGGAGTCGAGCGAGGGTAGAGTGTTCTTCTATTACACTGCTGCCTTGACATTTTGTGATTTGGTACCGTTCTTTTTTCTGTTCCTTGCCATAATGTGGGAGGAAAATGTTTCTGTTTTAGCGCTTCAGAAGGACATTTTTGCAAGAATCAAATTCATATTTTCTTTTACCACAGAGCTAAATTAGCCCAGTGGAAGAACATGGGCAAAAATGTCTTTTTACTAAGCCAACCAATAACTTCATCCAAGAATTGACTTGGAGTTGTAACTGGACGTTCTACTTGGTCAACAAACTTTCATAGAAGAAATGAGATTTAAGTGCACAAGACAGGACTCGTTTTATTTCTATTTCTCTGATGATTAGCTTTATTTGAACACAGGAGATTCAGCACATAGAATTATTGTCTGATCAATTTTTTGATAAGTTTAACATTAGTTTCGCACAGCGCTGTGGAGTAAGGTCTGGCTACACCACACATACATTTCAGGATAAGAGAAGAAAAACGCTCTGGGTTGTTTGCATTTCTTTACACCAATCAAAGTCGTTTCTAATCTCCGGGTGCAGCGATGGTGGCTCCGCAAAATGTTCTCGAGAAGGAAACTGTTGTGGTGGAACATTTGCACACACGCTGCATATAATATTAAATGCAGTTAACTGTTCACACAATTACAGCACACTTAATAAAATGTTGGGTTTTATTCGGGCTGGAGTGCATAAATAGGGTTACAGTTAATGGGTACGGGCACAGAGAGAACTAGTGGTGTAACTGAACACTCACGGCTTGGACTGCATGTGAACTGCAGATTAATTGCAAAGTGTAACCATAATAATTGTGTTACATGTTTACTGTTGCTGTTAGGCCTACTTAAGTAGTAAGTTATTCAAACCTTTCAGCATTAATGGTGCCTTCACAGATGTGCAAGTTGCCCATGCCATGGGCACTAACACCCCCCCTCCCCCCCCATACCATCACAGCTGCTGGCTTTTGAATTTTGCGCTGATAACAATCTGGATGGTCTTTTACCTCTTTGGACCAGACGTCCATGATTTTCAAAAATAATTTGAAATGTGGACTCGTCAGACCACAGCCCACTTTTCCACTTTCCGTCATTCCATCTCAGATGAGCTCAGGCCCAGAGAAGCCGACAGCGTTTCTGGGTGTTGTTGATATATGGCTTTCGCTTTGCATGCTATAGTTTTAACTTGCACTTGTAGATGTAGTGACGAACTGTGTTAACTGATAATGGTTTTTTCCGAAGTGTTCCTGAGACCACGTGGTAATATCCTCAACAATCGAATGATGTCGGTTTTTAAAGCAGTGCCGCCTGAGGGAATCAAAGGTCACAAGAATTCAATGTTGGTTTTCGGCCTTGCAGCTTACATGCGGATATTTCTCCAGATTCTCTGAATCTTCTGATGATATTATGGACCGTAGATGATGAAATCCCTAAATTCCTTGCAATTGTACGTCGAGAAACGTTCTTAAACTGTCGGACTATTTGCTCACGCAGTTGTTCACAAAGTGGTGAACGTCGCCCCATCCTTGCTTGTGAACGACTGAGCCTTTTGGGGATGCTCCTTTCACACCCAATCATGACCAATTAACCTGTTCACCTGTGGAATGTTCCAAACAGGTGTTTTTTTTTGAGCATTCATCAACTTTTGTTGCCCCTGTCCCAGCTTTTTTGGAACGCATCAAGTTCAAAATGAGTGAATATTTGCAAAAAACAAAGTTTATCAGTTTGAACATATCTTGTCTTTGTAGTTCAATTGAATATAAGTTGAAAAGGATTAACAAATCATTGTATTCTGTTTTTATTTACATTTTACACAACGTCCCAACTTGGGGTTTGTACCTGGCCGGGCATCAATGTACCTGGGAGGGGCGCCCAAGTATAACCGATGTATGGGAAACACTGCAGCCATATAGCCTACTAGGTTTTGACCTAGTCTTGTTAGCTGTGTTTTGGGAGCTTCTGACAGTGACAGGCATCTTATTAGTCCTCTGCGCAACATGCACTGCAACTGAGCATGTTTTATTGATACTTGAATGTTTTAAGGGAGCATTTATTTGTCTGGTAATCAGACTGTCTGAGCTGTAAAAGGAAGCTGCAGATTTCAAACTAATTGCGTCTTATTAATAATGCATGTAACCAGCAGCAGTGGATGTACTGTATTCACAGAAATGCCACACTTGGGAGTTGTGTGTGTGTGTGTGTGTGTGTGTGTGTGTGTGTGTGTGTGTGTGTGTGTGTGTGTGTGTGTGTGTGTGTGTGTGTGTGTGTGTGTGTGTGTGTGTGTGTGTGTGTGTGTGATCCACGGTGTGTCTGAAGATGGATATCAATATTTCAGATTAGTCAATATGACATAATGCTATTAGCCAGTATTCATTTCTTTTTTAACACCAAACGGAACATAATTAGTTGCTAACAGTTGTTATAAGTGTGACTTTGCCTATATTTGCAACAAATATTGATACCATAAAATGTCTTAATACAGTGATTTCAATTCTATTGCCAAGCCCACAAACTGCTGTCAAATATGGCCATCATAATAGATAAAAAAATCACCAAATATCTTCCCCTGATATTAATCCTGAACATTCCCATGATATCAATCCTGAATGAGATAACAAACTATAGATATAAGTAGGGTTGGGTATCGTTTGGATTTTTACGATTCCGATGCCGAACTGGTACTTTTAAAACGATTCCGATTCCTAAACCGATTCTTGAAAAACTGAAAAATGACATCAAAGATGTAATATGTTTAGTAGTGATCACGTGAATGGTTAATGTGCTTTTACGTCCGTTTTGGTGAGCCCAGAGGGAAAATATGGCATTTTAAAAGTAGCCTACATTTACGGTAGCTAGCTAACGGTAGACTACAGAGAGAGTGTGATATTTTTGCGTCCGTTTCGGCGCGACAGAGGGAAAATATTTCAGTCGACACCGAAATGAGTAACAGAAATTTGCGTTCTAATCCGGTCCGATTCCTACCTGTTGCGTAGGTTTCGGTACCCAACCCTAAGTATAAGCGGGCTGAAAAGAAAAAAATGTTAAGGTGGGTAGCTCATCAAATGTTATACCTGCCTCAACAATCCAACAGCTTGCTCTCAGTAATTTAATCAGAATCTTTATTTGTGTTCAACCGTGAAACTCGCTGAAAAAAGCCTTTTTAAAAATGACTTTGATATCAACCATATCTGACTTAAAACTCCTCTTAAAGTTCTAAGGGCTGTGAGGTTTTCACATTACTCGTGTTGATGCCTCATCTCCCCTCGCTTGCTGTGAGGAGTTTGCTTGATGTACGTCAGAAGTCTCAATGCGCGGCTCATCGTAGGGACAGCTTCAAGGGGAAACGGCTAGTTTGAAGACGAGCCAACCCCCCCCAAAGAGAGTTGAATGTAAGAGGGATAGAAAGAGCTAAACAGCGGGAGGGAGGAGGCAGGGGTAAATCAGATTTGAAGAGAGAGAGGAGAAAGAGAGAATGGGGCCAGAGAGAAAGAGGAGAATGAGAGCAATGGGGGCAGATGGATGGAGACTCCCAGTCACATCAGGTCAGGTCTTACATACCAGTTTTTCACAAATTAGGGTGATAAATTTATGTCACAATAGCTGAACATTTAACTCACATGACCGTTATTAAAAGGAACCATAAAAAATGGTAATTATGCTTTTAGTTGCCAAAGCAGATCCTGTAGGGAAACAAATGGAGTTCATTGACAGTGAGTGTTAGGTATTAGTTCTAAGGGAATGCCGCTTTTTAAGAGACTGGCTTCATTTAAAAGATCGATGAAGCCGGGGATGTACAGACATATTTCGAATTTCATGATCCAATCGCAAGATGCAAACACCTGAGACCGAAGGGTTTTGATGGTTCTCAAAACAAGAAGGTGTAACTGAGACGCTTTTAGCTTTTTGTGGAGTCGGTTATGAGTATAAATCCTTATACATAGCAAGGGAACGAGGGAGGTTCAATGCATAAGAAAAAGGGGGGAGTGACAAGGAAGAGAGAGAACAAGAAAAAGCAGGGAGAGGGAGGACAGGCTAGTTGCCTGGTGACCAAGGCAGGAGAGAGAGAGAAGGTGAAGAAAGAGAAAACAAGGAGGTGGAGGAGGAGGAGATGTGTGGAGTTGTTTTCCAAGTGCAAAGAGTTGCTGGTCACGATGGCACATCTGCTGCTGCCATCCCTCCCACTGTGCTCTCTCTGGCTCTCTGAGAGGATGAAGAAGAGGTGTTGGCACTCCGTCTTTACATCTTGTGCTCCATTGAATGATTTATGGTCAAACTGGCAGCCCAAATCAGATTTGGGCATTTTTAGACTGTGCTCAGTTTTTGCGAAGTGCTGGCACAGGATTGGGTGTCCAACTTTAGTCAACTAAAGCTTCCCAGACATCACAATCTCACATCCAATCAAAGTGCGTTTTTCTCTTTGACACCCCAGTGTTCTGTTTCAACAGGATTACATCACGGTTACATCAAGAAAGCCAAGATTATCAAAAGACAGTTTCATTTCCAGTTAAAGCTCCATTGATTGTTCTCAGGTGTTGGTGGGGACCAAACACGGAGTGGATTTACGTTCATAAGGTGGACACAGGATCACTTGTTACATATCACAGATTGTTTACAGAAATGTCCTATTTTCAGTGGATCTTTCATTTATGTTTTATTACTTTATTTAACATGATCGTATAAAGCCAAGATTATCAAAAGAGAGTTCCATTTCCAGTTAAAGCTCCATTGATTGGTGTAAGTTAGCTTACTGGTGGCTTATTCTCAGGCGTTGGTGGGGACCAAACACGGAGCTAAAATCAAAGTGGATTTACCTTCATAAGGTGGACACAGGATCACAACTCCCAATGGGATAATAATGTTGCTCTGTGCTGTGTTTGTTGTGGAGTTTTACTGCCCTCAAGTAGGGTTGGGTACCGAAACCCGGTGCCAATATGGCACAGTTTCACAAACGACCGGTATCGACTAGGGCTGAACGATTAATCGTTTTCAAATCGATTTGAAAGAATGCAATTACCTAACCATGTACATTGCGTGTGAAATATTTAATTGAATGTTTGGTGCAATATTTGATTGATTTAACATTTTTCATTCGTCTTTTTATTATTATATTTACTGTTTTTTTTTTTTTTTTCATAAGATAAATGCTGGAATAATGTTACATATCACAGATTGTTTACAGAAATGTCCTATTTTCAGTGGATCTTTCATTTATGTTTTATTACTTTATTTAACATGATCGTAATTATGTTGTACAGAGCTGAATCCACTGGGACTCACTGCAGTTTCCAGCTATGCATCCACACTGTAGCTCATACAGTATGTATTAATCATCCACAGCATGCAAGGAAACTATTTTAATACATTTGATTCAAGCACTTGCTGACATTATGTAGATTATCCAAACATATACATAACAAATACCTGTTCAATGGAAACATCCCTTTCACTTCTTGAAAATGTAGAGCCATCTTTAATAACCCATTCACTTGTTATCTAAATTTAGTCATTAACTTCATGTGCTCCCCTTGATAGTAAATATCTGAGCTCTGGCTGTCATTTGCATTAGACTTGTTAAATTGACCCGTTAGTATTTCATTGTGTCTGGCTGGTTTTGTTTTACAATGGTATTGCCAACATGATAATAATCTTCCTCCTGTTCCTCTTTCTTTTTATTCATCTCCTCCTGCCCCCTCGCCTCTTCCTCACACCCCCTCTCTTCCTCCTCTTGCATCTTCTGGTCTTTCCTCTCCTCTTTCTCTAACTCCTTTCCCTTCTTCGCCCTGCGTTCCTCCTCCTCTAACTCATCTCTTTTCCCCTCCTTGGCTGTGCGGTTTTCCTCTTCCTCCTCCTCGTCATCTGAGGCCTCGTGACTTTTAAGCTGAGCTCCAGCTGACGTGACTTTATTATAGGTCAAACCGAGGCGTCTCGTTCTCTGTCGCATACATAAATATCATCGGCAGGGAGTGTGTGAAATGTTAGAAACAATAAAATCCTCTGCAAAACACACAGCAGCGTGTGGGCTTGGCAATAGAATTGAAATCACTGTATTAAGACATTTTATGGTATCAATATTTGTGGCAAATATAGGCAAAGTCACATTTATAACAACTGTTAGCAACTAATTATGTTCCGTTTGGTGTTAAAAAAGAAATGAATACTGGCTAATAGCATTATGTCATATTGACTAATATTGATATCCATAATCAGATCACACACACACACACACACACACACACACACACACACACACACACACACACACACACACGCACACACACAGGCAATCTGCTGGAGGCTTGAGACTCATACATTTTTAAACGGCAGCGTTGTCGTCAGCCTGTTCTTCCCTCTCTTCATCCTGTCTCTTCTGCTCCCTCGCTGTCTTTCTTTTTCCTCCCGCATTTCCTTCCTAAGTAAAAGGTCACATGTTGTCTTTTAGACTCATTATTTGACGCTAATGAATGCCCGTCCAAGATAAACGACAGCATAAATTGTTTGTGAATATGTTTACCTGATAAGGGTGTCTGGTGGCTGTGTTGGTCAGGAGCAAGAGAAGGAGATACATATTTTTGACAAAAGCGCTAATCTGTAGGTATCTGAGGAAACTCTGTGTACAGTATTTGCAATGAGACCGAACATAATGGCAGAAGCAAAGGGAGGTGGGAATAAAGCAGTTTTGAAGGAATGCAATTGCCATTAACTTTTAAATTGGATAATAAAATGAATCCCATCATACCAAATTTTTTGAATAAGTCATGTTACTTCATCACTGAAATACAGCGATACAGCAGATCAGTGGAGTGCATATAAATGCATGACTTTACAGTAGAAAAAGAAGAAGAAGAAGCAGTTTACACCCCACACGTTTCTTGCAAATTGCACGGCGTAATTACAAACAAAGTCAATGCAAAGATGTGAATAGACGCAAATTCTTGGCAGGCAAAGTGAATGAAACATACGGCGCGATGCAAACGTGGAATTCATGTCATTCTGGTATTCACATGAGTTAAAATATTTCCACTAGTGTGATCAAACACCCCGCGAGTAAGGCGACGTGAAGCGACTTTTCGCGGACGGTGTGAACACAACATAAGAGTTGACTCTCTGAGACTTTTAAGGTTATTGAATAGAAAAGCAAACTGCTAGATGAACCAAATTATTAGCCAATTTTGACCTGATGATGAAAATGAAAAATCAGGGGATCACCAACGTTCACAAAGACATTAAACATGTGTACCAAATTGCATCGTTATCCATCCAACAGTTGTCAAGACATTTTAGACTATCCGACCGCTACTCCTGTGTTAAAGCTAAAGCGCTTAGTTTCTGTCGCCCCCATGAGTCAGTCTAAGTAATTACAACAACCGCACCCCTCCTCCACACAGTTGCTAACACAAGAGAATTCAAAAAAACATGTTGGACTCTTCAGAAAAGATAATTATCTTGGAATTTTTATATCCTCTTTGTCTCCAAAGCTGAACGCTGCTGTTGTCCTGACTCAGCGGTGACGTAGAACGCATCTTGTAAACGTAGCCATAACTGAATGTAACTGACGTTCATTAATATCAAATAGTTCCGCACTTCAGCTGTAAGGTGTCATTATACATGTGTGCACCAAATTTCAAGGCAATCCATCCGGTAGTTGTTTGTTTTAGTTGTTTCAGTCTCGACCGATCGACCGACCTAAAGCTTTTTTGTTTTTCTGGGAAATGGACTAACTGACATGAGTTTTTTACTTTCACCGCTCAAAGTGCTAAGTTGACCAGAAATATTGAGGATAACGGCACACAGTAGGATATTTTTTAGTTCTTTTGTTAGGGGGCTCTTATTTCCTTCAAAAACCTGTCTTGTTTTAGAATAAAACGCTTGAAACAGCTAATAGGAAGAATTTGAGTTTATTAAAATTCCTAAAACGCAGCATTTTTTGCTGACATTATCGTTACAGACTGTCATAATCAATAAATATTATTTCATTCATCTCCAGTAATGGATTTGCTGCTGACTGGAGCTGCGGTGTTAATCTAAAACAGGACGTGCTCATTACATCAGCGACAGCCATTTCTGCTGACTCGCCGACATCACCGCAGCCTGGGAAGAGCGTGACTTTATGACATGATGATCAGCAGTCAAGCTATAATGGTCTCCATTGTGCTGGCGGGAAACAACAATGTGAGCGCTCGCTAAAGTCACATTTTGCCACGGTGTGTCTAAACAATTAATACCTGTTCTTCTCAGTTTGTGAGAAGCTGTTGTGTTCAGACTCAGCATGCTGGTCAGCATGCAGGAAGTCTCATTCCAGGGGTGACATAACCAAGCTTTTGTAACACAAACATGAAATTCTGTCTTCCATACTTTACATTTCACTTCTGTTGTGGAGACATTTCACTTTGAACCAAAAATGTTAAAGTTAGGGTGGCGCTAGAGGGAAAAAACCATGGGAATCACCAAAAGTTAATAAAATACGTCCTCTTATACCCCTGTCCCATCAATAACCACGATAGGACCGGGGTTGTCTGACCCATGTTCAACCCTTCTTTTGCCAATTCAAACAAAGCCAGTCGACACAGGTTTATCCCTGGTCATGACAATTCAGATATGACCTGGATTGGGCATTGAGAACTGGTTCTAACTTGGAATCGTTTCAAAAATGACTATTCCAGTGGTATCATTTGTTTATTGGAATCGTTTGGAAAATTTGGTTTGGAATCCGATCGAAGGTTCCAAATTTAACACAAATAACTAACTAAGTTTTGGTTTGGTTGGGCTCTAAAGTGTGGCTTTATTTTACGTTAAAAAAGCCCAGTAAAACTGTAAATCACCATGAGTAAAAATCATTTTTTCCTCTTATCTGTGAAATAAGCGTGTGATCCGTGTCTACTCCACCCGTTAAAGAATCAAAATCAAAAATCAATAAGAACTGGAATCAAAAGAAAGAATTGGAATCAAAATTGTTTAAATCAAAAGGCTGCCCAACCCTAGTCAGAACCCGGGAGCGATACATATCAATTATATCACGTGCTAGAAATGGACGGGGTAGTGTACAGATGATGTTCAGTCCCTCGAGGATTTCGCAGCCTTTTTTTGAGATTGTTGCAGCCCAAAATGCCTGAATTTGCTGCAACTTTTTGTAAAAAAAATGCAATACAAGTTGAGATGTCTTTTGTGTTTTTGTTGCGAGAGACAGTGAAAATTGCAAAAACAAGTTGTGATTTTTTTTTTTTTTTGTATACTTCTTTAAAAATAAAAGGGAACTTGTTTCAGGGAGAATTAAACCACTCTGGGCTGAGTTTTCCTAGTAACCTTACTAAAAAGGCTCAGGCTGGTGGATTTAAGACAAAAAATAATAATTTATTGAATGACTCAAATTTGAACATTTCTGTCAATGGCTTGTTGATCTTTACATTGTTAGTTAAAGGTGCCCTATGAGTTCCTGCATGGTTTCAGCGTGATTTCATTTTTGTCTCAAATCGTAGGCATCTCTCCTCGATCCGCTAGCTGCCTGCCCCCTGAACACACTGTGAAAAAGCCCGGTCTCTGGAGACAACACAGGGGTCATAAACCTCAAATCAACACTAGAGGCACAGGCTGTGCACCAAAATACAACAAAGCACTGCAGCCAATCACCGACAAGATGGTTGGGGGAGAGGGTGGGGGTCAGTGACAGTCAGTTAGTCATGACAGTTACGGAAACATGGGGGGAGGGGCGAGCTTGCTCTGTTTTGTGTTGAAATTTTGGAACGTCAACAGAAGTGACCATGCAGAAACTCATAGTGCACCTTTAAATTTCCTATACTGGGCTGGGACACACGTTCGTACGGTTTGATAAAGTAACTTACGTTACTTATTGGACTTTAACTTATCATTGCACTTACAATAACCAGCCTAGCTGTCCTCAATTTAGGTCATTGTGTACGTCTCTTCTCTGGTTTTTCCTGCGTCCAACGTGTGTGTTTGTGTGTGTGCGCGCGTCGGTCACGGCGGGGAACTGAGCTCAGCCCCGCCCGCTGCAGACAGCCGACAGGATTGAAAGAGCAGCAGCTTTCAGCGACTTTAGAGTGAAAAAACGTTACAGCGTACATTGATGTTAAAATGTTGGCAGGACGGTTTGAAATGTTTGGCACCGTCTTTCGCTGTACGTTTTGTTGGTAAATGTGAGATGTTCCAGTCACACACGTCTCGTCTTCATATCAGAAACAAGGACATTAATTTGGCGTTTGGTAATTATGTACGTGTGTTGCGTCAACCTGTTCTCACTCCCGCTTGGTCAGTGCTGTCAGAGTCGCATACTGACGCAAGGTCTGGTACTCGGGACTGCTGGGATTAGTTGAAGTTGCGGGAAACTCCGGTTATTGGTCACATTTTCGGTTAAGTTGCGGCGATTGGTCAAAATTGCGAGTCGCACTGAATTCACGATGATTGGTTGAATTTGCGGGAAGTGTTGGGATCGCAACATCGCTAATTCCTGGAGGAAAAATAAAAACAACATATGCAATAAATCAAACACTCATCACGTGATTTTGTAGAGACCGAGACAGTTGCATTCTCTTCTTCATTTCATTCATTGCAGGTGCAACAGTAAACGAGGAAGTAGGCTACTCTATCGATCTGGAACCATTTAAGGACGACGGAAGAATATCTCTTTGATAACATTAAAACTAAATAAAGGCTTTGCGTCTTATTTTCAAAACAGGACAGAGAGAAAAAGAGTGAGAAATTTGCGTGAGCCAGCGGCCGCTGAACTGCGTTCAGCGTTTGGATCTCTACGTCAAGTAGAAATGTACTGCATTTGTCCCCAGTATTAGTATTTGTGCGGCAGTGACAACAGTCATAACGCAAGATCGGTTAAATGCAACATGTGATAACAAGAAAAAACAAAGTACAACAGCAGTATTTGGGTGGTCAAGCTGATATAACCTGACCTGGTTTGTGTTTGAGTTCAGCAGTGAGATGGCTGACTGAAACATATGGTAGCACTATTGATGTGCAACCCATTACTGCTTTGTTTGCTCTCAATGCAAATTGGTCATCTAATATGCAAAACGTTCACAACACTTGTGGCACACCGCCTTATTCTGTTAAAATGGAAGGGTTCTAGACCTGCTTGTCATGCCAGATGGCTGAAAGATGTACTCTTTCACTTAAAGCAACATTATGAAACACTGGTATTTTTTGCGATTTGGCGCCCCTACAATTTCAGAGTGCAATTCACGTATTCACTGCAGTCATAAATATGGACAGCCGTACACATGCATTTGTTATGACTAAATGACTAGCCAGTCAACAACTTTGCTAACACAGCCAAACTCAACGCAGAGGACATAATCTTTTTCTACTTTGGTTTGTGCTCTATATATTTTACCAACCACTTACAGTCAAAACAAAAGTACCATATCTTTTATGAAGATATCTTTTTTTAAGGACATTACTGCGGCGTACGACGTGTGCCAGAACAGCTGATCCATTGTATTCTATGTAAGTATTGTATGCCGGTGTCATCGCTGGTTGATGCTTATCAACTCGTCGTGATATGCCACCCTCTTGTTTGTGGGTCTTTAGAGATACCCTTACTTTTTCTCCTGTTTGTAAGGAACAGCTCTGTATTCCTGCTGGGATTTGAACTGCTGACCTTTCGCTTACAAGCTGTCAAGCTCTTAAGAGAGAGTCGGTTGTTGTGTCCTGCTGAGTGTCTGTCCCTGTTTTAAATAGGAGAGGACATTCTTGCAGTGTTTTTTTGCTGTTACAGAAACTGCATGACTGACCCATTGTTTTCCAGTTCAACTGAGACCTTACTGATGGTACTGCACATGAGTTTAGTTGAATCAAGAAGACATCCTAAAATTGTGGCAGTTCATTAATGCCACATTTACACTGCATGGTATGGCACGGTTCTACTTAACTGTTTTTTTTTTGTTTTCCATTAGCAAAACACGTGGATAGTATACTTGGTACCCGGTACATTTTTTGGTACCACCTCGGTCGAGGTTCCAGGCGAGCCGAGCTTCTACTAAGGTGGAGTTAAACCACTGCAGACCACTGATTGGTCAGAGAGAATCGTCACCACAACCGTCACTTGTGCATCATGGGACAGCTTGCCTAAACCCCGCCATTTTTATATAGCCTAGCTGCCGTCATATCGCAATTTTTATTTTATTTTCAACCCAGATGTTAAAATATGACCACCCACAAAATAAGGGCGTACACTAAGCCTTACAATTGACAAGTGCAGATGTTCCTCTTGTTTGGTTGCCGATGAAAGTATTCTGCTAGGGTTGTGTTAAAGATCAGCTGAGAATCCTGTCTAATCTGAGGGGGGGTGGGGGGGGGTACTGCACAATATATGTGTGAGGGGAATTCTACCAGGCAGATAAGGACCAGAGGAAATGTCTCTACTACAGACACCAATGATTTAGGCTATGTCTTTCCTGTGTCAGGCTGTTAGCTTTTTATTATCGGCAGTTAATGGAATACGGGTACACACACACACACACACACACACACACACACACACACACACACACACACACACACACACACACACACACACACACACACGGAATTCCCACCATTCACAGTCTGTTGTCAAAATTGATAGCAGTGATTACTGGCGTGTGACCAGTGGACTCTCTTAAACTGATGCCAGCTGCGTGTGTCTTTGTTGTGAGCATTAGTGCTCACTATGAACTAATTTCCATCTCCATGTCAGTTGTGTATCTTTGCCCTGTACCAGTGAGAGCCATCCAACATACCGTACTGACACAATACATTTTTAATCATCTCTTTTGGATCACTGGGAATTGTGGGAATTGCTGTCCCTGACTTGGAGCAAGTCTTAGCAGATTGGTTTTGACCCAGTTGCCCTTTTCACATTCAGCCAATGGGGGTTGAGGGATTGTAAATGTTTCCAAGCGCCTGTGCTGCTGCCATCGGGGGCAGAGTCTGGTGATTTGGTAAGGCAACGTTACGGACACACGCAGGAATTGTCAATAAGGATTTAAGCATAGAATAAAGGAAAAATATTCAAATCAGTGATGTGAGTGGTTGTTGTGTTGTCTCAGTGAATCCATTGTTTTGGTCTAATGGCCGTTCATGTCTCAGCCTGCCCTCACTGCATTTTCCCTTTTTAAACTAATCAAGTGTAACACAATGAAAGACTCCATGACATGGAGTGACGTCACTCTCCTGCTGATGGCGTCTTGTTAACCTCAACAATATTCACCCAGTGACAGACTAGACTGCTGCTGTTTGACTGAGTTATGCTTTTTACTTAGTAAACCTTCTGCTTTTAGTTACAACAGTCAAAATGAAATATGTTAGTTAATAATGGTAATAAAGGAAACCGCTGGAAAATAGCTAGCTTTGGCGAAAACACGGCAACGAAGGTTATATAAAGCAAAGGAAAAGCAACTTAATACCGGGAGCCGGGGGCGCAGACACCGCCTTCACTGTCAGGGACTCGCTGTACAAAAGGTAGCTTCGGCGAAAACACATCCACTAACCCAATGTAAAGCAAAGAAAACCACTCATACCGCGAGTGGGAAGCTGAACGCTCCCTTCACCGTCGAGACTCCCCAACCTCCGTAAAAAAGTAGCTTCCTAGCGGCGAGCCGTCAAGGCGTTTGGAGGATGAACAAACTGTTGCCGCTCCGACCGACACGGTCACAAGGCCACCAATGACGGCAACGTAGAAAACCTCGAAGTCCAAGGCTTCAGCCAGTGTTCAAGAAAACGCAACTGCACGCGAGAAGATAAAAAGAACGGATCCCTTGATGACACCGAAAGATATCGTCTCTCCCGGGTCATCCAGGGATCACAAGTGACATTGTTGGTATACATGCTCAAACTGCGCATGCGCGAAGGGAATATTCAGTGCTTTAAGCACCGCCTCTGGCCGGAATTTGGGATACATAGAACCGTAGTTACGTTCGTAACGTTGTTTTTTTGTTGTTGTGGTTAACATTTTTTTAAACAACATACAAAAATTTTGCAACATGAACATCCTCCCCCCCCCCCCCCCCCCCCCCCCCCTCCTCCTCCCCCTTCATCACCACCCAGACAAAATCAAGAAATGATGACACAGTAACTACAATATTCCAGACCATACAACAAAATAGACAATAAACCATAAACCAATCGTTCCCATTAGTCGGCACATAGCATCACGCCAGAGAAGGGGCGAATAATTCACGTGTTTACCCGGTGTCCTTTTTCCATCACTGCCGATCGGAGCTGGAGCCAATAAATACCCATGACTACTGCACAGTCATTCGTCCCGGGTATTAATGCAGATTGTAACCTTTTCCACTGCAGACAAAAGCCAGATGTTAGTGAGTGTTAGTGGGGTTTTTTTGTCCAGTGGGAAAGGGGTATTAGATTAAGTAGCGGAGCTGTTGAATGGAGTGTTTGCTTTTCAGATTCAAATGTTGTGTAAATGTAAAAGTCTTCTATATTTAAACCCAAAGCTTAGTGTACCAAGCAAGATGACAACATGGTGTGTAAGCAGAAGCTCTGTGGCTCTAGCCTCGCCCAGCAAAAAAACACCAGTTGCCACTGGACAGTATGAAGGCCACTAAAATAAATATATATATATATATATAACCTGACACCCAGATAGGGCTGTGCAATTAATCGAATCTTAATCGCGATTACAATTTCAGCTGCTTATGATCACAAAAACAGAATAGCTAATCGAGAAAAACGATTATTTTGCACGTTACGTTTTGCAAGTGAACTTTTTTTTAGTCTTGTGTTTGGAATGAAAAAAAAAAGTTCAAACGGTAAAAGTATTCTTGGAAACTTCACGGTTCAAGGTGCTGTCACTGTTGATTTGTTTAACTGCTTCACTGTTTTTTTTATTATTCAGTAATTGCAACTATCTTTCCAAAAGTCATTGAATAACCATGATTTTAATATTGACCAAAAATGTTTTTCCATTATCGAGCAGCCCTGCACCTAGATCAAGTCTGTTAATCATCTTAAAGAAAAGAAAGAACGGAGAGAAATGAATAGATTCTGATGTAACAGAATATTGTCCCCTGCCGTCAGCGTTTCCTTGCAGTGATGGATCTTGTTTTGTCATGATAACTGTCGGTGTTGTGGTAAGGTGGCCTTTAAAGGCCTAAAGGTCACCAGCATGAGCTGCATGATGCTTCACCGCCGGGACACACGTAGACTCCAAACCGGCTGAGAGGACACAGGAGATATTTGCTCTTTAATTATTTTAGTTTTTTTAAACATATCTGTCCAGTAACACACACTTCTAATTTCTGTCACACCATCCAAATCAATTCATGTTAATGGAATCCCTGTAATTAGTGCATTTGCTTGCGGGGGCAAAGCAAAATGTTTTGTGTTGAGTTCAAATTTGTTGAACTTTAAAATGCCAATTTGTGCCATTGTCCAGTAGCAAGCTGTCTTGACGGTGCTTTGAGAAAACTGAGAGCCAGAGAGTTCAAAATAATAATAATAATAATAATAATAATAATAATAATAAGCTTTATTTGTATAGCACCTTTCATACAGAGTGCAGCTCAAAGTGCTCTACATTTGGAACATTTAACACAATAATAGAGAATAAAATAGTAATGAAAATAATACAACTCCAGGCTAGCGCATCATGTTGTTAGAGAAAAGTCAATGAATGAAAATGCCAAAAATAAACCCATCTCACAATATTCTTCAACCAAACACATGAGCACATCTAGAAATAAATTAAAATATAAATGACAACAGTCATACATCCATTAACAATTCCATCTATTGATGCATATAGTTAGTAACATTCAGTTACACAACACAAGATTTAAAAAAAAAAAAAAAAAAATGTGAAAAATGATTTAAATCAGGAACCATCTGATTCAATACCAAATAAATACAGTAGCGGACACATGAAAAATACTAAGTAAACTTAATTTGAAATAGAATACTATAGTAGGAAAACCTGCCGCTCTGCCTACCGCTCCACTGAGTGAGCATCAATTAATAAGTACTATTTGTTTGTTTATTTAAAAATCCTTTCTGAAGCTGATATCAGGGGCCCGTTTCAGGAAGGAGGTTTAACAAACTCTGAGTCTAACCCTGATCTTTGAGTTGATTTCCCCTGAGATGGAAACTCTGAGTTTTCGGTTTCAGAACAGCTGATATGAGTTTGTTCAATCAACTCAGAGTAGGTTCACGCGCGTGCACCACCACCACAATAAAAAGGCAGCACGGATGGAGCCATGATACTGTGATTCACCATGGTAACAACCACAAGCAAACGGGTCGGCGGAAATACTCATGCGCACAGCGAGTTTGAACATATATTTAGTTCAAAAAAGCACCACAGCGGCTGCTGTAAAATAGCGAGAATTGGTGTGGGAGAAAATTGTTGCTCGAGTCAATGTGTAAGCTCTAATATAGTGTATTCATTTAATATTTAATCACCGGTAACCTATAATATTACTGGTGAAAACTGGAATGATAGTAGGCTACACCTATAATTTCATTTAGGCGCAATCCTGCGGGCGAAAAAGTAAACTACTACTAATCCCATTCTGAGGCTGTAGCACCATCATTAACAGAATTATGATTTACAATCATTTATTTCTTTTGAATGGCTCTTACTGGTTTGTGTCCAGGGAACTCTACACAAACGTTTAAAACACGTTTCAGAGCGAGGCCCACTTTTCTGACGGCTCTGTTCTGAGTGGCTTTACTAATATGCTCCGCATCACCAATGTTGTAAAGAAAACTGCCGTTTGCAAGAAAACGTTAATGCGACACAAATAATCTGCTGGGATGTAGAGCATGTCAACGATGGGTGACGTTGGTGATATGAGGACGGATAAGGTTATGTAGGCTCCGTAACTGATAGACTGGGAAGAAAAACGATACCGCTCAAATAGGTAGTTATCTGGAAATGATAATGCATCGATAGTCAGGGCTAGAGCCCGACTGTTAAAGGATTTTTAAGGCCGATACCGATACAAATATTTGATGATTTAAAAATACGATATTCCGATATATCGGGCGATGTATATGTTAAAAAAAAACAGAAATGCGTAACAAAACAGATTTCCCTAGATATTTGTAGTTAATTGAGTCCTCACTAAAGTAATATGATAATGCAGTTTAAAAAGAATAGTTTTGTTTTATTGTCTCAACAGAACAGAGGGACATCAACATATATTAAAGTTCTGATAAATAAAATGTATGAAAGTACAGATTTAAGATATGAAACTTAGAGTCCTTTTGCTCAAAACAATAACAACCAAAAAGTCAGTGTTGCCAACAGGGACGTTGTAGCGCGCCCTCCGGTGGACAAACTATTCAACGCCAACACTCAGAACATGGTTGAAGGGTGTTTCATCCGTTTTTATTTAATTTTTTTAATATTCAATTATCAGAATCATTTGTCATTATAAATGACAAAAAAAAAATGACTAAAAAAAGTTTGGAAAATGCAAAATATCGGCCGATATATCGGTCGGGCTCTAGTCGGGGCCTCAACATCATCTCCCGACGTATGTTTAACTCCCTGCGAAGTTCTTCATCAACGGGATCGTCAACAAAAAGAAATGCCATATTCGGAACAAAAACGTTTTATAGTCTAACACATTTAATAAACCAACACTGTTTTTTTTTTTTTTATTCATGCAGATACCGGACCCCAGTTTTGTTAGATGTAGTAGACGTAGTTGTGTTAGGGCTTTGATGACGGATAAAAACGCAGAATGCTTTTCCTCCATTCAAGAATTACCTGGGGCTTTCCTTTATCATCCCCTACCTACTTCCTGTTTTACTGCTGCCAAACATGCACGCACAAACACATCCTCCACCAGCATGACCTGAGGCGGCCCTGCTCTTACTAACTGATAAGTGTGTGTGTGTGTGTGTGTGTGTGTGTGTGTGTGTGTGTGTGTGTGTGTGTGTGTGTGTGTGTGTGTGTGTGTGTGTGTGTGTGTGTGTGTGTGTGTGTGTGTGTGTGTGTGTGTGTGTGTGTGTGTGTGTGTGTGTGTGTGTGTGTGTGTGTGTGTGTGTGTGTGTCCAGAGCTAGCTTACCGTAGCTCAGCCCCACCCTCTCATTACACAGAGGAACAGAGAGAGACCGAGAGAAGCAGAACATAGCAGAGAAGGAAGAGGGAGAAGCTGAAAAGAGAAACATCAAAACTGCATCTGGACCTCAGTAGGTAACTAACCAGTCAAGTCAGTTAACCAGTCAGCCAAGCATTCAGCCAGTAAAGCAACCAGTCGACTACAAAACTAGAAGTTGTAGTCAGGAAATCAGTTTGTTAGACAGACCTGGACTGGTTTATAAGTCAGCAAATGAGACTGTGAACTAGCCAGTGGCTTAGTCAGCGAGTTAGTCAGCTACTTAGTTAGTTGGAAATCCAATCATTTAGTCAGTTGGTTATTTAGTTGGTGAAAGAGTCTTTTAGTAAGTTGGTCAGTCTGGTGGTTTTTCATTTAGTTGGTTACTTAGTCCGTTGGGTATTTAATTCGATAGTTAGTCAGTTAGTTGGCTAGTTAGCCATAGAGTATTTTAGTTAGTTAGTTGGTCAGTTTTTCGGGTTGGTCGGTTATTTAGCCCCTCGTCCAGTTAGTCAGTCATTTAATTAATTTGATGGTTAGTTTGTCAATCAGTCAGTTAATCATTTAGTCTGTCGTTGAGATATTAACTCGGGTAGTCAGTCAGTTAGTTGGTTAGATGGTCAGATAGGGAGTTGGTCAGTTGGGCAGTTTATCTGTTATATTCAATTTCATTTTAATTTCAATTTATTTTATGAAAGGGACAATGTGCAATTAAAACATAAATGTGACCATTTGATGCATTACACCAGAGTTAGCCTTTGGCTAATTTACATCTGCAGTCCCTCGATATTTAGTCAGTTATTCAGTTAATTTGCCTAGTCAGTTGGTCAGTTTCTTGGTCAGACTTTCATTTAGTTATTCAGGCCGGATTTCAGTCAGTTAACCACCAAGACAGTCAGCAAGGCAGAGCCATTAAACTAATCATGCATCTATCCCTCCAGCCAGGCAGCGAGTCAGCTGGTCGCTGAGGGGAGTGGCTCTGTGCTCTGCTGCTTCCAGCTGAATAGTAGTCAGTCATCCAGTCATCCAGCCTCCCAATCAGTCAGTCACTCAGTCAGTCAGTCAGTCGGTGGATGTACAGTAGATGCAGGGCTGCTGGTCAGCTGCTCTGGACGGCTCGTATCTCCCTCAGGATCTCACACTGTTGAATCAGCTGAGAAGCCACTGTGAGGTAAGGAGCTCACACACTCAAGACACTCAGTGGGATGTTTGTTTGGCCAGTTTGTTGAGTGCATTTCGGAGCTGTTTACTGACTTTTTGTAGGCATGTGACAGGCTGGCGGCTGATCCTGGAGAGAGACAGGGAGGGTTTGTGTGCAGATGTAGAGACAAAAACACCAAAGGAAAAAATGTGTTTTTAATATGGAAATGCAGTTGTTGCATCTGTAGCTGTGGAATGTGATCAAGTTGATAACTGTTTCCATGTAGTTTCTCTCAGCTGCATCACCCAGGCCGCCTGTAATCTAGGCTCTGAGAGGCCGACCGGCAAGGTCACGTAAGCGGGTCATGAATTTTCTCTCATGCTCAGTCTCATGATAGTGGCGATGTTTTCTACTAAAACCTGTTTTTACAAACGGATCACTTTAATCCACTTCTTGTTGTGATCAGAAAACCAGTTTGACGTCTAGTTGTCTGTTATATAGAATCTGTTTTTGGCTTTGTTCTGTGTCATCTGAAACGAAGAGAGGCTTTACCAAATATAATAAGTTCAATGTTTCTTCAGACAGAAACACAGAGACTTGTCTCGACTCCACTCGACAACAATGATGATATTTAAGAAATTTAAATTCAGCCTCTTTCAATTTACATTTTCTTATAAGAAAGCTTTAGCCCTCAGCCCAAATGATAGCACCTACATACTGCGTACTCTTGTTACAAAGCCCACTTAATATGATATAACCTAAACCCAATTACTAAACTACTTCTGTAAAAAGTATTTTTTAACATTTTATTTGAAACCGTAGCTTTACAGTGGAAGAGACAGATGGAAGAAAAGAAAAATCACACAAAGTTGATGGGTGAAAAAAATCAAGAAAGACGCATATAAACCCATAGGGATGTACCGGTATTGACGATAACCGTGATATTTTCAAATGAAATGTTGATATCATGTTGATAATACACACATTTAAATATTGCGGAGATACCCCCAGTAGTGGTGTTAATGGACTGTAGTTGATCCGTGATCTGGACCATGGATTCATTGTAAATATTCATTGCAGCCATCATGTGAGAACCACCACCACAAATCCTTCTCGAAAAGCTCATAATGCATAACGTACCAACTTGCTGTAGAACTCGCCCGAAGAGTGTCGTCCAATAAACTGACGGCTGAATTTGTACTCCCGTCAGGTCAGGATTCTTTGATGTTTGGTGTATTTCATTATCCAGGGCTCATTTTACTGAACACTTTTTCAATGTGACTCAAGAACTGGACTGGAAGTCTAACACTCTGTGATAGGAGCCTCGTGTGCTGTGTACAAGAAAACCAAAGCCCACTAGCTTTGTTTGAATAGTATTATCTCAAAACTGGTTTGACTGCAGACGTGGAATTGTGTCATTTAAAGCCTGTAAGGCTTTAGAAAACAGTAATTAGCTGCATGGCTCACTGGATTTGACTGAAAGTGAAATTTCTGTGTGCTGATAAGTTTATCTTCCAAGTCTCGTATCGGAGGCATTTCCTCTTTTATGATTTATAAGAGGTGAGAGGAGATTCTGAGGTAAATATTTGACTCAGGCATGCATAATAGTGCAAATACAGTTGCCATTTTAAAAATAAAATTACCTGGGTGTGTTTTGTTTCTAGAATGTGACCCACCCTGTGGTAATAAAACAGTGAAACATGTAATATTGATATCTTTCTCTCGGCCAAACTTTGAAGCACTAAAATAATTTTTATTTTTTATTTCAATAGATAGGCTATCTACTTACCTAAAACAACAACGTACTAATATTCTAAAAAATACCCCTAACAAAAGACCCGCCTTGGTTTATTTTGTCTAGGATTACGTTCTCAATATTAAAGGGGCGCTATGCAGTTCTGGCCATTTCTTCGCTGTTTTTGCTGGCAGGTTTCTCTATAGAGCTCCCCCTACAGCTTCAGAATTAGGGCTGCACGATTACGGCCAAAATGATAATCACGATTATTTTGATCAATATTTTGATCACGATTAATTATCACGATTATTTGTTGAATAAATGTTATTGTCACATAAGCTAATTATAACTGCTTTCACATCCATATTGTGCTACATTCCTGCCAATACATCCATGTTGTGCTACATTCCTCCTTTGTTGAAGGATACTATGAAGGAGTATGCCATTTCAGCTGTTGTGCGACTGCTTTCCACACATACGCGTTTGCCGTGAAAAGATATAGGCAACGCAATTTTCTGTTAACTTTAACGCCACATGTTAAAATCCCGGTGCCCGGTATCTACCGGACAAAATGGCAACGCGGATTACGGTGCCATTTAAATGTCTGCGTTGCGCTCTGATGCTCCAAAACAGACATTAGAGGCTACATCGCTGCATGTCACACTAGTAAACACTTAACAACACGTTACACAGCAGGTAACGTTAGCCTACCTACCTATTAAACACGGCTAAAATGCTGATAGCTAAACGGTGTAGTGACTGTATTTCACTGTAGAGGATTCCAACAGCGGGACGTACAACAGTCTGCCGCTAAAGCTATCAGCTAAAAGACTCAAAAAAGACAAAATGATGCGTTTACTGGTAAACTGGTAAACCTCGTGACGACTTATGACCCACTGCTATCTTTTGTGGAATTTTCCTCACGTTACTCTGTCCTCTGTGACTGTCTACATCTAAACTAAGCTGCGCGGTGCAGGGAACATCTCTGATTGGCTCATGGAGGCACGTGATCAGACAGTGGTTTACGGAGCTTTGGAAAAAAAAAAAAACTTTGATACAGAGCGTTCTATGAACAGAATGAAGCATTTAAAATTAATTAAGTGATTCAAATTTGATTCATTGTGCAGCCCTATTCGGAATAGATATTTAGCAGCTCCTATGTTTACTCGTGTCTGACTCCTCGCTTGGTCAGTCTGTCGTTTCCTCTTTCTCTGTTCCTCCGACAATGCTTTCCTAGCTTTCTGCTTCTTTTTTGCCGGCTCAGAAATGACGGTAGTGTGAAAAACTCCATCGCTACCTTGTTAACTGGTTCCTGAATGGGCGTATGTGTGCAGTGCCGTGAAGCAATTCGTTACATCGCGAGACCTGATATCACCAAGGGGGTAAGCCTCTCCCCAGAACGCGTAGTTCCTATGGCGCCATTTGATGCTACCAAGCCATCACCTCCTGTTATCATTCCATTGACTGCCATTCATTTTGACGTCACTTTGACAGTGAATAACTTTACATCTGAAGCGTTTAAAGACTCTATTTGTCCATTGTTTATTTCTAAAGAAACACGACAATGTATAAAAGGCTCCATTACCTTGTACCTCACGTTATAGCTCCGTAGCAGACGTTTTTGTAAAAATAGGCTAACGATTGTGTCATAACCACGCGAGTTACTGTCGCACAGTAGAGGAATTACCGTATAGTCAGGAGAAGCTCTCAGGCAGTTTTGACTTACATTAGCTGTTGAAGTTTAATTACTAATGTTAACTAGCATTTTAGTTAGCAATAATTAGCCTGTGCCTATGTTATCTCCTTACATATACCTACGCTCTTCGTCTCTGCAAGATTGGGAATGATTGAGATTTCTCTTGGCACAGCTACCAGAAGACTTTCAGACAGTTTGCTCACGTCACATCTACGTCGTCTTTCTCAGTTGGAGGCTGCGCAGTAACGCTCAGCCACCACCACCGGAAAAGTGCTTCTAATATCCTTCCCTGGTCTCCGTCCAGAGCAACGGGATCTGTTGGTCCAGTTTATATACTGTCTATGGATATCGCGCGATACTTCGTGACGCTGAGGCCAAGTTGCAAGGGTGGTTTTTCCGCTCACAGGCTCTAGGGGGGAGAGACCACCATTCAAGCCGAAAAAAGTCATATAACCATTCCAATGACTCTGATGAAGCTGTTCAGTTAAGGTAAATTAAGCTAAAAAAACGGCATAGTTCCCCTTTAAGATCTTATAAAGGCAAATAAATAGCTAACTTTCCCGCACTAATGCTCTAAAAGACCCACATTTTTAGTCTTGGCCAAGATACTGTTAAAACTGTTATCTGTCAGTGAAGGATAAGCATGACAAAACACATCAGTAACCAAAGTGTCAGCTTTAGTTTTTGTGTCAAACAACATGATTCATTGCTGAAATAATTACTATGATTTGTGAGAAGTCTATTATTACACATAAACCCCCTCTCTCTCATCTCTGTGTCTTTGTTAAACAAGTTAGGCATGTGACATATTGGAAGTGTAAAACTCCCTTCTGTCTATTCATACTATTCATAGTCGACAGAGATGTGTTTGACTTTGAATTCTTTGGCAAAAATAAGAACATTTCATGATTTAGTTTTGATAAATACTAAGTGCTATTCATTTCTCTCAGTCTCTGGGCATTTCACACACACACACACACACACACACACACACACACACACACACAGTGCGTCTCACTATCTTTGTGGGGACCCGTCATTGACATAATGCATTCCCTAGCCCCTTACCCTAACCTTAACCATCACAACTAAATGCCTAACCTTAACCCTTACCCTCACCCTAACCCTAACCTAATTCTAACCCTAATCCTAAAACCAAGTCTTAATCCTCAAACAGCTCTTTAAAGTTGTGGGGTCCGGCATTTTGGCCCCACAAAGCTGTCGGGACCCCACAAGTATACTGTATTCCCGGTTTTTGGACCCCATGAATATAGTTAAACAAGAACATACACACACACACACACACACACACGATGTGCTTGTTAACAGCCTATTATGGAAGAGGGCTAAAATATCACAGAAATGTGAATTCCTCCGATCCCTCACTTCTTTGGCAGGAAACAAAGTCTGACATTGTCAAATTATGTGTTGCAGTGTTGGTGTATTACTTGACATCTTTATTTTGTCTTTTGTTCTAAAGTCTGCCTTTTATTGATTTATACGTGCTAATAGAGGTCACTGAACTGAACTGAGAAACATGATAAATGATATGACATGAAGGGACAGATGAATGACTGTAAGCTGTAAAAACCTGGTGTGGGATTTCAACCATCAGCTGTTTGGTCACATGACCACTTGGCCTGAATGGAGGTGTGACACGCATACCTGTCCTCAGCCAGAGAGCGATGTCTACTTGTGTTACATTTGGGGGGCGTTAAAGAACACAACAGGACGTCACACAAATGGGCCCTTTCAATGACACTACCACCGCCGCACAACCCTGCGGCGAATCGTCGGATCGCTTTTTCTTATTAATGCCACGCTCCTAAAGCATCCCCTGCTTTATCATCTATTTTAAAATAAAGGGGACCATAATGTATGCTGTATTGAAGAAACTAGAAAGTACCCATTGAGACCATAAACTCGTTCGGAAAATGTTTATTGAGGTAATAAATCAAGTGAGAAGTAGGGTCATTTCCCTTAGCCTGGTCCTACCAGACTCTGGTACATTTCATTTGTACAGACAGTCTAGCCACTCTCCATTGCCAAGTGTTAACTTCCTTGAAGGCAGTTACTCTGTTGAAGTTTAAAACTATTGGATCTGCCCAGAGCCACTCTGGATCTGCCATAACCAATCGCTAACGTTTGGTCGTGACGTCGGCTTAACATCGCTAGCGTTAGCCTTAGCCAACTCCTTCACCACTAACGGAGCGAGCTGGACAATCTAACTTTTCCCGAACCCCGTGGGGAGGAGGGCCACAAGTTTCTGGAGGGAAAGATTCTTTTAAAGTGGGGTTGTATGAGATACTTATCCATAGTCGTAGACAGGGGGTACCATGCAGTGAAAATGAGGCATAACCCCACTCTCCAACCACAAGTGGACTGTGTATTTATACTTTAATTAGAGGGGTTAGTCTTCTCTGTTAAAACTATCTTCAGTAGTCAGAATTTAACCCAGCCTATTTCTTCATTATGTTTGGAAAGTGTTCATGGTATAATAGCCACAGTGCACTCCAAGGATTGCTCTTAAAAATAATAGAATTGTCTACATTCCACACTTGCTGCACATCGTTTTGCGTGTGTTTTTCATCAGTTTGTTGTGTACAAGTCCACAGCTCTAAAATGTAAATAAGTTAAACAACACATCAGGACTATTGGAGTCATGAGACCTGCAGGTTGCAGCCCAATGCTCCACATTAGGTTGAATTCCACAGTAACAGTGTTGTGTTCTGATTGTATTTGATCAGGTTCCATGTGGTTGGAGTTAATCAAATTTAGGTCCTGCACTTGAAAGGGTTTATTTCTACCGGAACAGCAAGAGCTTTGCATTTGGAGTTTGAAGCTGAAAGACACTCCTGTTAAAGTTTGACCTGTTAGTGCATCTAGAGGTGCGACGATGAATCGATTAGTTGTCAACTATTAAATTAATCGCCAGCTATTTTGATAATCGATTAATCGTTTGAGTCATTTTTTTATTTAAAAAAAAAACAAGATTTCTCTGATTCCAGCTTGTTAAATGTGAATCTGTTATAGTTTCTTCTCTCCTTTGTGACAGTAAACTGAATATCTTTGAGTTGTGGACAAAACAAGACATTTGAGGACGTCCTCTTAGGCTTTGGGAAACAATGATCCACATTTTTCACCATGTTTTGACATTTTTATAGATCAAACAACTAATCGATTAATCGAGAAAATAATCGACAGATTAATAGACTATGAAAATAATCGTTAGTTGTAGCCCTAAGTGCATCCTTTGTGTTTTCAATCTCCATTTTTGGTATCTTAGCCGACGGGTTTTGTTGCACTGCACTTCCCCAGAAATCCCTTGTCAATCAAACAAAGGGAACTGTGACATCTTCTTTGCATCTTCTATTGTGCACTTTATTTTTCTGGAGGTGGCGCTATCACGGTGCATGAGAACTACCGAATTATTCTTCAGTATTGCAAAGAAACCACTGACTGGTAAAAAGCCACTACTTCCTGTGCGGCAGCAGAGAAGTATCCGACCGTGAACAAATAGGAATGCTTTCATGACCTGGATGTGTTGTGAGCCGGATCACTGCTGTGTTAAAGCAACCACAGACGGAGAAGAGCAGAACATATTGGTTTAGATGGAAATGTCACAGGTTTTTCCTGCAGTACTGTAAACACAGTCTGTTTAGTCACTGGTCTGTATGTGTAGTTGTTCAGAGTGGAGACAAAGAAATGCAACACGATGCAGCCTTTCCTTTTACCTTTTGATCACTTTAGATCTGCATGTGATTTAAAAATAACACGTTTCAAAAACAATTATGGTTTACTTCCATTTCTGGTAGGATGTCATCACCTGGATCATTTCAAGATATTAAAGCTCCTATGACATGCTGCTTTGTGGATGCTTTTATATAGGCCTAAGTGGTCCGCTAATACTGTATCTGAAGTCTCTTTTATATAGACCTTAGTGGTCCCCTAATACTGTATCTGAAGTCTCTTTTATATAGGTCTTAGTGATCCCCTAATACTGTATCTGAAGTCTCTTTTATATAGACCTTAGTGGTCCGCTAATACTGTATCTGAAGTCTCTTTTATATAGACCTTAGTGGTCCCCTAATACTGTATCTGAAGTCTCTTTATATAGGCCTTAGTGGTCCCCTAATACTGTATCTGAAGTCTCTTTTATATAGGCCTTAGTGGTCCCCTAATACTGTATCTGAAGTCTCTTTTATATAGGCCTTAGTGGTCCCCTAATACTGTATCTGAAGTCTCTTTTATATAGACCTTTAGTGGTCCCCTAATACTGTATCTGAAGTCTCTTTTATATAGACCTTAGTGGTCCCCTAATACTGTATCTGAAGTCTCTTTTATATAGACCTTAGTGGTCCTCTAATACTGTATCTGAAGTCTCTTTTATATAGACCTTAGTGGTCCTCTAATACTGTATCTGAAGTCTCTTTTATATAGACCTTAGTGGTCCTCTAATACTGTATCTAAGTCTCTTTTATATAGACCTTAGTGGTCCTCTAATACTGTATCTGAAGTCTCTTTTATATAGGTCTTAGTGATCCCCTAGTACTGTATCTGAAGTCTCTTTTATATAGACCTTAGTGGTCCTCTAATACTGTATCTGAAGTCTCTTTCCTGAAATTCAGCCTTGGTGCAGAATTACAGCCACTAGAGCCAGTCCCACAATAAGCTTTCCTTAGGATGTGCCATTTCTGTGTCTGTAGCTTTAAATGCTATTGAGGAGGAGAGAGGGGGGGCAAGGTGGAGGGTGGGGGTGTGGCCTTGACCAACTGCCATGCTTTCCTTGTTTTCAAGCCATGATGTCTCTCTCTTTCTCATGGGTGGGCCAAATTCTCTGGGCGTGCAAAGCAGAGAAAGGGAGGTAACCTTCCTCCTACATCTATCGCCATTTCTAGCCACTGGGGGACCATAGGCAGGCTGGGGGAACTCGTATTAATGTTTAAAAACCTCATAAAGTGAAATGTTCATGCCATGGGACCTTTTAAAGGCGCAGTGGACATTTTGTCCAGAGGATGGCTGTCGATTCAAGCTTTAAGGGTGTCAAAAATCAAAAAGGTTTATCCCCTGAGCATGAATGCGCTTAGTAAATTTTGATGGAAATACTTTGTTTGATTTTTGGTATTTTTAGCCATCTCCATGTAGTGGCACAGTTCTAAGGATGTCGGTCGGTCCAGCACTTTTTTCCAAATTAAAATATCTCAACTAGTTACTGAAGTTACTATGAAATATCTTAACACAAACTGCTAGGTGCATCGCCCCGAACTGTGTACAGACATTCATGGTCCCCAGAGGATGATTCCTACTGACTTTTCCTTTGCCGTCACCATGAGGTTGACATTTATGATTTTGAGGGAAATGTCTTGACAACCATTGGATTGATTTCCATGGCATGTGGTAAAGACGTTCATGTTTCCCTCAGGATGAATTGTAATTAATTTGTTGATCCTTTAACTATTCTTCTAGTGCCACTATCAAGTCAAAATATCAACTTGTCCAATACTTTTAAGTCTACGACTAGAACTAACAACCAACACTACTCTCTTCTCACTTAACGGCTGATTGTTGTGTGCATTGTTAAATGGTTATTCCTCTCTCCTAATATAACAAACCTGAGTTCTGCCACCTTTTCATAATCTCCCAAGGAACTACAGATATGAACTAGGAACCTGCCAATGTTAGTGCCTTGCTCTAGACCTACAGTACAGGCCCAACCCTTGTTACTTGACTTCCTACTCCATCCTCTTCTGCCGCTCAGCATTCCTACATCCGCGCTGACCTTTCAGATCCAGCTGTGTGCGCTGTCTGTACAGATGTTAGCTCACCTCCTGCTGTGGGATTAGGGAGGCATCCAGGAAGCCCTGGTGGGACTCACAGATGGATAAATAAATAGATACCTTACACCTGAGTTGAGTGTGTCACATTCTGATCTGGCAGCACAGTCTCACTCCCAGCTTGTCAAAAACCGAGGCTTGGGTCAGGTGCCTTTGGTGCTAGATACTGACGCAAAAATTCTCCCCCTTAAACGCAGGGTGCTTTCAACTAATTCCAGTGCAATCCCATCTGCTGCGATATTTGACGCTCTCGGTACCCCTTTGGCATCATTTTTTAGTGCACTTGGTCGGCACCCTTGGCGTCATTTTTCAACGTGCAGGATAAAACCACTTGGTTAGGGAAAGATCATGGGTGGGGTTGAAAAATTTATGTTTTAAGTGGCATGCGCGACAAGAAACGGAAAACAACCCCCGGTCTCCTGGGTGAAAGTCCTGTGTTGTTTGACCCATCCACCACCCAAACCTTCTTACGCAGATTTTTGGTCTTTAATACTACTCACTACCATTGTCGCTCTTATGTTGCTCTTATCCTACATCGCCACGGTCGAGCTGGAGCTGCTATGACCGGTGTCCCATACAGATGCTTAACGACACCTCTTGCGCCAGAATCTGACGCTGAGAGCCACAGACCAAGGGTCAGTATTTGACGAGTCGGGGGTGAGAACAGGTTGGATCGGGTTTTTAGTCCAGAAACCGCTGGACTCATGGCTCTGTGGTCCCACCAGTGTAACATACAAGAGAGAATGCAGACCCTCTGTGGATAAAACCTTATCTGTTTGCACATGCAGAGGACTACTTATTCATGTCCCTATAAGAATAGCTATACGTAATAGTAGTAGTAATTGCAGGCCACCCAGCTGCTGTTTAGATTCAGTCATTCATTGATATTTCTGCTTTGTCGTCTCAAATGGGCCTCACTTTTTTGCTAAGTGGGTCTGAAATGCTAAAAGGTTTCAGACAATCTAAAGGGGCGAACCTGGAGAACGTCTGGACAAATTGGATAATCAAGGGTCAATCTTCATCCATGTTAGCAGTTATTGATCGTTGACTCTGGAGAATGGATTGGAAAACAAAGGCCCTCAGCAGAGTCCACAGAACAGATTGGAAAACAAATCAGTTGTCTGACCTGTTTAAGTGGATTCAGAGGTCAGACGTAAAGGTCTCTGACAAATGTCTGCTGACCTTTTAATATATAATGGAATTTTGAAAAACAAATGTCTTTTAAACAGTTTGAGAGGATCATACCTCATCCTCTGTTCAGATAGTTTCAGAATAGTATCATAATTGTCCATTCGTCGTCCATTAATTGCTGTTAATAGACACCACGTCGGACATTATCCCTTACATATACTATATTTCAGTGTTAGTGGCGTAGTCGCCATACCAGTGCGTGATTCCAATCGCCTTAACGTAATTCTAGCAGAATTCTAGGACCTGTATTATAAAAAAGTCTGAAATCTGTTGGGTTGTAACTTTAAAGACAAAGGGGTTTTATCGAAAGATACCGTGCCATTATTGTTTTTAACATAAGCAATGTCTAGATTATATTTTTCACTCAAGAACGGATCATTTAACATTGAGCAGTGTTTCTGAAATGGGGGTACGTGTACCCCTAGGGGTACTTTGGAGGACTGCAGGGGGTACGTGAGAGATTTAACAAAAATGTTTAAAAGTTACAAGGCTGTTGTCCAGAACATTGTTCCTCTTTATGTAAAAAGAAAATTTTCCTACCAAAAATGTGACATTTGTGTTGCCTTCTTTGGACCTATTCTTGCCTTCCTTCTACTTTTTACAAGTTTCTCGCTTTTTTCTTCTTATGTCACCGTTTTTGAAGTTTTTGATACTATTTTCGACCTATTCTTGCCTTACTTACCTCGTTCTTTCTACCATCTTTTTCCAAGTTTTGGTCTCCTTTTCTCATCAGTATTTAAATGTTTTCAGGTCCAAGGCTGTTGTTTAGTGAATGTGTCGCTGACATTGCTGTACTGTTCTCTTTATATAGACTTTATTTTCTACCAAAAATGATTAGCGCTGGTCAGGGGGTACTTCGCTTAAAGAAACAATTCAAAAGGGGTACATTATTGAAACAAGTTTGAGAACCACCTCTCTGTCATCATTTCTTTTTCCTATAATCCTTCAAATCGTCCTTTGTTTTTCACCTCAATATTTGCATTGAAAGACATGATGCTCAGTTTACAACAATCTAATCTTCGTGATTCGTGACGCCTCTTTTGTGAGCTACTTAAAAGCATTTTCAGTGAGAAGAGACAGATTAATCCTGTTGGTGTCGATCAATAATTAACACAGAAAAGGCCAAGCTGTCGTCATACCCCTGCTGTTTTAGTGGTAGCATCTACCATTTGGTAGCTTTTCCTGGGATGTTTCTCTGTATAAACCAGTGCTGTTACATTTAAAAACTTCAAACATGGATACATTTGATGGATTACGTTGAAACCTTTATTTGATATCTTGTTGGTGGACTGTCTTTAAAATCCTTGGAAAATGTGTTTTCCTCCCTTTGCCTCTGTGAAAACTAACATGTTGTTTTGGGGCGGAGACACAGTTTGCCCAGGACCATCTGTACTTAGAGAGAATACATTTCATTTGGAAATCTGACTTGGATTTGGATAAAAAACATATTTGAATGATATGAATTATTTATTGATCAAAGGATTAAAAGGATCAAGAGTGCATTATGTATAAAGATCTAATGAAGCCAAAACACACAACACCCTCTACGCTCAGAGTGTTGAGCAGAGTGTAGCTGACGCTGGAAAGTGTATATTTGTTGCCATGACAAGACCGAAAATTAATATAAGCGATCTGTACGATTGCTAGGTGGTTTCAGTTTTATACATTATTATAAAACATTGTTCACTTGAATTTCGGGTTCTTTATGGGTTAAAGTGAGTTGTATTTTGTCTTTTGGTATATTCAGTACGAACAACTTTTATTTTGATAAGCTACAAGTAGAGGTGCAACGATGAATTGATTAGTTGTCAACTATTAAATTAATCGGCAACTATTTTGATAATCGATTAATCGTTTGAGTCATTTTTTTATAAAAAAAAAAATAAGATTTCTCTGATTCCAGCTTGTTAAATGTGAATATCTTCTAGTCTCTTCTCTCCTCTGTGACAGTAAACTGAATATCTTTGAGTTGTGGACAAAACAAGACATTTGAGGACGTCATCTTAGGCTTTGGGAAACACTGATTCACATTTTTCGCCATGTTTTGACATTTTTATAGATCAAACAACTAATCGATTAATCGAGAAAATAATCGACAGATTAATCAACTATGAAAATAATCGTTAGTTGCAGCCCTAGCTACAAGATACAGGACCGGATGTTTTGGTGAGAAGCGTGAACGGAGGAGGGAAATGGCGACCGTGAATAGCGAACTGTTAAGCTCCTGTTTTGTTTTATTCTACCGCTGGTCTACCAGGCGAACACGTTTTCACAGTATTCCGTCATACTTCTATAAGGAATAAAGGTGAATATGGACATCAGTATGAAGTGTGGACTCCTTCATGACTAGGGTAGTTATACAGAGTGTACGCACGTTGTGAACCCGCCTATGTAGTCCCATTTTACTATACTAACCTGTTTCTCCAGACTCAACCCTCAGTCAACAATAACAGTGGTGGCCAATGAGTCAAGGCTGTCTTTGTTTTGAAAAGTGTTTAGCACCATTGGTCAGGACCTCTGTCAAAATGAAATAAACAAGAGTTAATCCAGTCTTTGACATTATCTAAGCAGTAGAAACCGTTTAACTAAGGTCAGTACGTTTGAATTCCCCGTCCCATAATGGAGTCATATTTATACACAATTGCCTCAAACATGCTGTAGGACTTCAAACAAATTGCGCATTTCTTCTTCTTGCTCAGCTTTTCAGATTGATTGCACAGTGTGCAATACATCTAAGTGTGTTTAGAGCAGCACAGCACTGGACATTGCACTCGGGTCTATCAGGTGGATTCATGCTTCTCTGTAGGGCTGTACACTCCTCTGGTGTTGGAACTGATTCATGCAGCTCTTCAGTGTGGGATTTAACCTGTTGATTGTAAAAGCGACACCCCAACACAAGATGGATGTGCTGATGAGGCCACGTGGAGCATCTATTATATCCCTGAAGTTACAGATGACTGTTACTAAAGACCATTAAAAAAGGAGGAACGAACGAGTGTTTGTGAAAAGTCTTTTGTTTTTGTCACAAAGTGAATTCTGCTCCCAGGCTTGAATGCAATGTTTTTTTATGTTGACACCATGTTGTGCTATTTCATTTTGATATTTTCCATTAAATGCTGAAGTTCATAAATAAGTGGCCGAGTGACACTATATCCATGGTATTGGAAGGGGAATTTAATTTGTGCATGTTTTGTTTTGTTGTGCATGATCAAAAAACATCCCCTCCTCTGTTTTTTTTTTTTTTTTAAACATTGCACCCTGATTATACCCACTAAACATTAGCATGTTAGCATTGTCATTGCAAGCATATTATCAAGCCCAAGTACACACTACAGCACACAATAGAGCTAGCAGGATTTAGACTCTCATGCCGCTTTTTCACTGCTTGGGACGGCTCAACATGACTCCCTCTTTTTTGGTTTTCCATTAGCAAAGGCTGGGGATAGCACCTGGTACCTGGTACTTTTTTTTTTTTTTTTTTTTGTACCACCTCGTTGGAGGTCCCAAGCAATGCGAAGTGCATGCGATCCTCTGCTCAGTTGCCAATGAAAGGGACAGGAATCAGCGAGTGTGGCGCATGCCATTAGTCCGGTTTGCTTGTACTTTCTGTAGAAAATTCAGGTACCTTGTCTTGCTGTCATGTATTTATTGTGCTCTCAATCCGTGTTCTGAAGCTCCGAGGTCAGTCAGTGACATCAAAAAGATGCAGATATTGACGAAGATGCCGTTTTAATTTCTTGAGTTTAATTTCTCGACGAAAGAAATCTGCTGGTCCTTTTCTGAAAGGTTTCAGTACCACTAGTGCAATCACTCAATTACAAGTGCAAGTCCTGCATTTAAGCGTTAGTGTGGAAGTATACAGTAGCAACACGTCATGTTTTATGCATCTAAAATTGCCAATATTTAATACAAAAGAGTAATGAACAAAAAGATCTGCTTTGCACAGTGGACACACAGGAGTATTTATACCATATAAACAGAGACACAAACACACACAAACAACAGGCCTTTAATGGATAACCCAATACAACTCTATTAGCCAGCTGTTTTTACCTCACAATGTAAAGCATAATAGAGGAAGAAGAGCAGATTGACGTTGTGATAGTGATGCTGATGATGTGTCCGCGTACAAACTCTCACGTCACCTCTTCTCTGTGCAGCTTACATACATGCATAAATAATGCCTCCGGCCACAGCTGTGGCCAGCATGGAAGCATTATGTTTTTGGGTTATCCGTCCGTCCGTCCATCCCATTCTTAAACGCGCTATCTCAGGAATTTCTTCACATTTTTACTGTGACATCATTTCAAAGTCATATCTCAGGAACAGAAGGAGAGACATTTGGTTGGATTATGAATTGGTGACAGTAATCTTGAAACTGTGGTGATTGTACAGATCTTCTGTGCCGCTGGGTTGAAGATGTATGTGAAGCATCCATATTTTGTCAAAATAATACACTTAAATTCTTTTAAAGTCTTTACTACATTTATTATTGTTATTATTATTTGAGTCGGCGCAGACATGGATGTTATCTGCAACTTCACTGGTCGGTTTAGGCATGAAACTGCAAGGGGTTAACTCTTTTTTCTTCTTTTCTGTTTGTTTGCCCTTTGTCCTATTGTGTGTGATAGCTCATACATTTTGAAGGTCTCTGTGTGGTTTATGCTTTTGTTCTTGCTTGTTATTCAATTAGTCAATTATTCAATTAGGCGATAGTGGCGAGGAAAAACTCCCTTTAAGGGAGAAACCTCGAACTGACCCAGGCTCTTGGTGGGCGGTGTCTGAAGGTGCCGGTTGGGGGTGTGATGAACAATGGCAATAATAGTCACAATAAAGATAATGGAACTATGACTATAAATAGTAGTTGTAGTAGTTCATGGCATAGCAGGGCACTGCAGGGCCTAGCAGGACGTAGCAGGGCACAGCAGAGCATAGCAGGGCGTAGCAGGACGTAGTAGGGCGTAGCCGGATGTAGCAGGACGTAGCAGAACATAGCAGGGTGTAGCAGGGCACAGCAGAGCATGACAGGACGTAGCAGGGCGTAGCATGACGTAGTAGGGCGTAGCCGGATGTAGCAGGGCGTAGCAGAACATAGCAGGGTGCAGCAGGACGTAGCAGACATGCAGCAGGACCACGGCGACAGCTGCAACCATGATTTTGGTGCCACCTTAATCCAAGGAAACATGCTGGGCAGAAAAAACCCATAAGGACTCCGGGGAATAAGCTCCCCAGAGCTAGGTTAGTAAGAAGCATTTTCTGGGACATGGATGCACACAAATGGAAAGAGAGAGGAGAGAGAAGCTCAGTGTGTCAAAAGGAGATAGAAGGTTTAGCAGACACCAGAGAAAAGCTTTTCTCCACAACCTGATTGTAGCAAAGCTGTGAACCATTTTTCTATTAGTTCGTATATATTTCTGTTATTAGGTATGCATTTAGTTGCCGCTTTATAAGGTATGCTTAGTTGAAAAATAATGCAGTCTAATTTAACAGCCTAATACAGCTTAACCAGTTATGTATATGAATGAGGGTAGGCTAAATATTATAAGCAATTCTCTTTTAAGGCAATACAGTTCCACAGCACAAACTACATCATCCAAAATGATCCAAAAGTCAGTATATATGTCAGCCAATACTCTGTTGGCCTCTCAAAGGAATACCGTTATATCCATATAAAGTCAATTAGTGTAGACGTGTCTGTGTATGCTGGTGTGTATGTTGCTCACTAGTGTTTAGTTAGCCAAAAAGAAGAAAAATACATTCTGAACATATTAGTCAAATAATTTTATTTAAAGAGGACATTTAAAAAAATAAGAAATGTCGACCAAAGTGCTGCAGACAGAGAAGCTTATTTGATTGATGATTGATGACAATCAAATAAAAACACAAGCATAATTAAGGTGGATATAAGTAAGTTAATAAAAGTGCATGATAAATAATTCTGGATAAAATAAAAACGGAACAGCCTTGCACAGAACAGATGACTGAATAATGATGAATGCATAACAATCTAATGAATTCATTCAGAATCAAATCTTATAAAATATTATCCCCCCCACCACTACTACTAATAAAATGAATTTTTAAATGCATCCTAATAAATACTTCCTTCTATTTTGTTCTGTTTTGTTGTTCGTTATCATGTTGACTGTTCTCTGCCGTCAGCTGACGTCAGGGAATTATGACTGACCGACTGATCACGCTACAAACATTCCTGCTTTCCCACCAGTGACCCCTCCCCATTATCTTAAGCCCAGCCTCACACCTTCAGAGGGCTTCACCGACGCCACGACTGATGGATGGTAAATGTGTGAGAGCAAGGGAAGAAAGGAAAAAATAACATTTACCAGTTTACTGTCATGTGGTGTTGAAGTGTCTCGACAAATAAAGGAAACTGAGTTATAAGGACTTTTTTTCTAGAGCTTAATAAAAAGGCAGTTTTTGATGTGTGATTGTCTCACACAGGAGGCTACTGGTTTCTCAGTTCACAGAGAAATTCATGTTTGCTTTTGTTGTCAGAGTTGTCATTGTGTGGCTAGTTGTCGATTTGAAAAGTCCACTTTATATTCACGTACAAGTAGAAAATAACAAAAAGACAAACGTTCACTGGTATATACAGGGCTTAAAGTATCTCCGGCGTGTGGCACACAGTGTGATTCCATCCATTGGTGCCAGAAATTGGCACCTGGTGCTTGTTTCTGTACGTTTTGCTCGAGGAAGCTACTATATGCCAGCAGCGGTAAGAAAGTGCTTGCTCGTCATGAGTTAGAACCTCGTTCATAGAGCCGCTGCCCGTGCACTCAAACTTACCACGACGTTGCCGGGAGCAACTGTTACAGCTGACACATCGTTGTCTATGACTGACCGTGCCTGCGACTTAAAAATACGTTTGTGCAAATTTGTTGCATTACATTATTTACATATTTCAGTTACAATTTTAACATACAGCCGTAATACTTGAAAATAAATGGTGCCATTGAAGTTAAGTCTGTCTGTGCTCCATATGTGGAGCCATTGCCAAACGGTCCTCAGTAGCTCGCTCCCTATGGTAGCTCCAGTCCGTACTGGGCTAAACTACAAGTCTGCCCACTTTTTAGCGGTCCAATCAAATGCAAAGGATTGAATTTACCGCTTAAATATTCCATTTCACTATGAAATAGGTCGGAGTACAGATGCTTAAAACGCTCCAACTTCCGTTTCGCTGGGATTTTAATGTCATCTTTCCAACCTTATAGCAACAAAATGTAAACACACCATTGGGTCCTCTCGCTCTTGATCTATAGCCACTGCCACTCAACTTGTCCATGGACTCATCTCTTCTGCCAAGCTGGTGAGGTTTTAACCTGTGATTGTGGGAAATGGTGTTTGTTAAAGGCCGGTTTAACTTTCGCTCCAACTACAAAACCAAAGGTGATCGTACCTTTGCCATTTTAGCTCCAACCCTTTGGAATCTTCTCCCTCAGTCTGTCAGGTCTGCTGAGTATCTGGACGTTTTCAGAGTCTTTTAAAAACCCATCTTTATACATTAGCCTTCGTGTAAAGTGCTACACCCCCTTTTTGCTGTATTTTAAATTGAATTTGTTTTTGTTTGATGTTTATTCTATTTATTTCTATTTATTTATTCACATGTAATTGTGCATGTGTGTAAAGCACTTTGTAACTGCATATTTTTAAAACTTATATAAATAAAGTGTTACTTACTTCAGCTCTCTATTTGGGCTGGCTGTACGTAGCTCAGGTAGTAAAGTTGTAACATCTGTCTGCACTCATGTGCACTGCTGGTCTTTCTATTCTAGATGTCTGGAAATAGCTGCTATTTGTACAAACGTAAGGAATGAGCGCTGATTAAATATACTGCAGTACTATCTTTGCTTCAGTTAGGTTGGTGAATAGTGTCACTCTGATTCTCACTGTACTGTCTGACGTACAGTTACATGTGCTTCCTCTCAGCTGAGTAAATTACTGTAGAGTCTTGTGATCCTCTCTCTAAATATACCACATTTAGCCATGGGGCGAACTGACCCCAGACTACAACTCACTAGATCAGTGGTTCTTAAACTTTCTTCAACAATGTACGCACACACACACAGAGTTACCATTTTCCCAGAAAGTAATGTTCTGGTCAGTGCGACCCTCTGACCACACTTCCATAATTCAACAGTCTGAAATAACAGCACACACCATCTCCTTCCTATTACTGTGTACGCTTTCCATTCATCGGCTTGTTTTAACTTCTCAAACTCGGTCAGTGTTTGTTTCTTGTCTTCTTTTTTTTTAACAGCCAGAATGCTAGTGTTAGTGATTACTTTAACTGTATGTTAACATGCCTCTCTGTCTGTTTCCACAGTTTTTTTTGCGGGCATCACTATGACTGATGGGGATTATGACTACCTTATAAAGCTCCTTGCCCTGGGGGACTCTGGCGTGGGGAAGACCACCTTCTTGTACCGATACACAGACAACAAGTTCAACCCCAAGTTCATCACCACAGTCGGCATCGACTTCAGGGAAAAGAGAGTGGTGAGTTCCATATCGTGTTAATCATTTTTTAAGAACAAAAGCAGGGAAATGTATGCATGTGCATGCTTCTGGTAGGTTTCAGATATTTCTGCTTCTAGTTTAGAATAAAGGCTACTTCATCTTAAGATTCAGCTCAACTAGACGTCAGTTTTACCAATATGCCAACCTCCACACGCTCACCTTGCACGCTGGTAATCCAGGCATTTTCTTTGGGCTTTACTTATCAAAGAACAAACACTGCGTCAGGTCTGGATTTTCTGCTGCTTTTCTCCCACAACGGCCGCTGAGCTGAGTCACAATCATTATATTAACGTGTACAGGGACAGATCCACCATTAGCTCGGGATACATGATCTGTAAAAAGCTGGCTTAGGTTAACTAGCGAGTTTCTAACATCATGAGTGCTGTGGTATTATTACATTGACAAATAAAGGAAATCGTCATATACGTATATGTTTTGATTTCCGTATTTTCTACTCCAGTTTGATAACTTGAAAAACCTGTAGTTATTTGCCTCCACCAGTGATGCTGTCGTGAACAATCATTGGTTAGAGCAATGGTTCCCAAACTTTCTTGGCCTGAGAACTGTAGAAGTGAAAGCATCCATTAATTCACAAGGGGGAAAAAAGCAAAAGTTAGAGAAAATTCCCCAAAAGAAATAGAAATGTGATACATTAAACATATATTCTTTATATATAGATATTCCTTCTCGTATTTTGTGACGCCTTAGATTTATTTTGCGACTCCCTGGGGGCCTGACTGCTAGGACGGGAACCACTGGGTTAGAGGTTAAAATGCTGCTTAATAGAGAGCTCTGTGATTGATAAGTTGAGTGGAGTTATAAAGTAGTGAGCTTCCCATTCCTCTGTAGCTCCTTATCTCTGCTGAATGCTAGTGGCTCGTGGCTACATAAGCCGCCAGTAGCATAGCACACCCAAAACCAGTTGCATTGTGGGTAATGTATGCTATGGGTATCGCCACTGATTTTCTGAATCGATTCAACGTCGTTTCATAATGTCCCGATATGATTTGATTGGCGACTCAATTTGATTCAATTCAATATCAATTCTATTAGGGATATTTCAGTTACAATAACCATTTTTCGTGGATATGAAAGATATTCTCAGAACTATTGCTGTAAAGTGTAAAATGAACCCTCTAACCTGGTACATTATGTTTACATTAAGAATTGATCCCAAAGCGGTTACGTGAATGTACTTTTTATTCAACATGAACACACTACAGCAGTCAACAATTCATTTTTTTTTGCTTTTCTTTATTATACTATACTATAGAGACGGTATCCTTAATGCCATACATTTGTAAAAATGGCCATACCAGTTTTTCCCTCGCCAAAATTTTGCTTTGGAGAACTTTGGAGCGTTATTTAGCATGACATGGATTCCCTAGATCGTGTAGTATCATGTAGTATAATATCTCAAGTCTAACTTTAAAACTGAGCTGTGGTAACTGAGTCAATACAATGCTTTTTGGCAATAAATCTTATACCGTTGGAAAGCCTGTTTAGTTCCCAACGTGCATTTGTGGGATGAGCAGCAGCGCAAAATCTTCTCTGCCATTGCCAAACAGGTTATTTTGCTATTGACACTTGTTTTGAGCCTCTGGTACCCCCAGGTGCTGCCAATCACGTGCCTGATTTAGAGATGAGATTCTGCAACCACTAGCAATCCTATATCTCCACAGTCTGGGACCGTACTCTATCCTCCAAGATTACAGGGTTTATCAGAGACTACCTCCAGAATGTGGGAGTGGAGAGGATGGAATGGCCTGCCAGAGGTCATGACCTCAACCCCATTGAACACTTGTGGGATCAGCTTGGGCGTGCTGTTCGTCCCAGAGTGACCAACACAACCACGTTGGCTGACTTGCGACAGATGAATGGGATGCCATCCCACAGCAGTGTGTGACCAGGCTGGTGACGAGCATGAGGCTGTTGTGGCTGTGTATGGTTCTTCCACACGCTACTGAGGCTCCTGTTTGTGAAATGAATAAATTGTTAAATTGCCAATATGTCTTGTTTCTTCAAACTTCAATCATCCAATCCACCAAACACCAAATGAGTCAATGGCAGAATAAGCTGTTTGGCGTTGGCAGAGAAGATTTGGCAAATTTTTCATGTTGATTTTTTGGGTCACCCCTACAAGATATACCTGAATATAAATATATCCAAGACACATGCTATAATCATGTCGTGGAACTGCTGAATTAGTGTACGGGCAGCTTTTTTGGTCCACTTCAGGCACTGTTCTTCAGGATAAATACATGGAGATGTCCAAATGTTAGATGCGGTTATCTGTATCAGAGAGTGGGTGAGGCTCGCCTTCATCACCCTGATACTATTCTGCCTTCGCACGTCGGAAATACTGACAATGCTGCTTTGATCCCACTGCTCTGGATGACTCATAGGATTGATTATTGTTCCTCACTTCTTGTGCGGGTGTGTGTGCTAAGATCACACCCCGTGTTCAGGAGTCAAGAGTCAAACAGAAGCAGACGTGTGATCACAGCTGTAGCTCAGTGCTGTCAGTAGCCAAATCTCGTGCTGCTGTAAACTGAGCTGAATATACTGAATATGTCCATCTCTTCTGTTTTCTGAGAAAACAGCTGAATATGAGAACCAGCTCACACTTAATTTGTTCTGCTGGGCTTTACATGACCAGTAGCTTATTGTGGCTAAGGTTAGCCAACAATAAATACATTGATAAAGACTTCATGACTCTTGACTCTACACGTGCTGCTGTTGGCCAATGTATTTGTACTTAACGTTATCTTGCAATTCAGCAGACCTTACATAGTCGTGCATTGAACTGACTCAAAGCAACACAATTTTATATCTATGTTTAAATTATTGCGATTGGTACAAGCTGCTCAGCTTTTCACCAGTTCAACACGACAAGATCACATCAGCTCTGTTCTGGCCACACCTCACTGGTTACTAGATGTTTTTCAGACTTTATGCTTTAGTTATTGCTGCTCGCCTAGGATCTGAGGCTGGCTGTTCCTAAGAACACATTTCAGACTGACTTAAGCCCTGTGTGAACGCAGCCCTCTCATTCATTCGAATGGTGCCAGTCTGGCGACACAGTGGAGGTGCCAACGCAGGCTCATCTAGCAAAAAAGTTGAAATCCGGTTTAGTGCTGGGCGATATGGAGAAAATCAAATATCACAATATTTTTGACCAAATACCGCAACGATATTGTAGTGTTGACTATTGGTGCTTTCACAAAATATTTACACAATGAGATTTTTGATAAATAATCATCAGCAATGTGGATATGACTAAGTGGGTAAAGGCAAATAATAGAACAGTTACAACAGTCTGGTAAGTTCAGAAAATGACATTTTACTGTAATACAGCCTGTAAAACCAGGACAAGACAACACATATGCCATATTACGATATTACGATATCCAAAATCTAAGAAGATATCTAGTCTCATATCATGATATCGATATAATATCGATATATTGCCCAGCTCTAATCAGATTTAACTTCTGCTGCAACGCAAGGTGCTTTGGCCAATCAAATATCGTACATGCACATTCCTGGTGGGTTACAATGTGAAGGCTGTAGAAAAAGATAAAATAATTGTTCCAGTGTTAACTTTCCTGAGTATGAAAATCTTGTCTGTGAGTACTGCAAACAATTGCTGTGCAGTGTTTTGGCAACTGGAACACCCTGAGGATCTGAGGCAAGCAGAATCAGTAATCATTTTTAAATTGCTTCTCTTTTTTTAAATGTCAGCCCTAATTTTCCAATTCGTATTGTTATTATATAGTTTATGCAGTAAATTTGCAGTTTTGTTTCTGTCTCTTTCTTTGGCGTTGTGGGTTGTTGGCATGACAGCCATGCAATCCAGTCCTCTTAAAACTTGTTTCTTGAAAAAAAAAAACGATTGAATATCTTACAAGTTACATGGTGTTTGACAGGTTTATTTAGCTTTAAAAAGACCACAAACATCTTGGAAATATATCATTGAATCATCCTAAAATAAGTTGCCATATTACTAATTGCCCTTTTTAATGTGGGCTGGGTATTAAACTTGGATTTTTGACTGACACCAAATAGTCAGTGGGACTATTGCAGAGTGTGTTAACTTATTCATTGATGGAATACAATATAATGTTGTTAGCTTTATATTTATTTGATTACTTTTGTACAGCTGTTTGTGTGAAGACATTAAACACTGATGCATATGAGAAGTTTGTTTCATTTCATTAAATAATAAAAACAAAATGGCATATTTTGGAAAATGTGATTATATTCAGCAAAGAAAGGTATGGAAAAATGGGCAGCTGTGGCATTTCAATCAGGAGAGACTTCGTTGTAGATATGCAAAGGGTTATTTGTACATATACATAATGTGAAATGTACAGAGTCTTTGGAGATTAGACTCCATCATTATAAAAATATTTTTTAATGGGGTAGAGAAACCAAGACATATCCCCCCGATGGAGTCTAGACACTGGTGGTGGTGGTGGTGGTGGTGGTGAAGGAGCCCGAAGACCGGACCGAAGGAGCCGACGGGAGCGGTCTGCCGGAAGAGGACCCAGGGTGCCATGGGTGACGATGACTGGAGGTGGATGGGGAGGAGGAGGGTTGCACGCTTTGCCAGCAGAGAGAACAGATTTAAAGCAGGGATGTCATGCTGTGATTGGCTCGTGAAATTCATGGCCAATTCTGGTTGGTTTAACTGAAAACGCTTCGAAACAGCTGATCAGTTTAGGAACAGAGAGAGGTGGATGAAGTTTAGAAGTCTTCCTGAAAGAATTTACGCTGAACTTAATTTGTGGCCAAACTCAATGTCCAAATCCAGCAACCTTCAAGCAAACTGCACCACATGTTCCACTATAAAGGACTCGCACTATCAGAAGGGTCATCATTTTCCACCAGACGTAAAAGTCAGTTATCATCTGGAAAACGGAACTAAAAGCCCTGCGGAGTTAATCTAATTGCTCTCAGCGTAATCACAGCTTTAAAAGAGTGTCTCATCTGGGAGAGTGAGAGGTGTGAATGACGTCAGAGGCTTCCTGCAGAGACACAAACCCATCAAGCTGCAGCACACAGGAATTTCATCATAATTACAGAGTCAGGATCACCGTCCAGATCACTGTTAGGCCCTGTTCACACCGGGCATTACCTTGTGTCTTTGGTGATTCATTTTAATATAATGTGAAAATGCGGCCAATGAATCCTCAGTGTGTCTTGGGTGCAGTCCAGGGCTGGAAATTAACACCAGCCACCAGCCAAATGTGGGAAAAATATGCAAGTGGTTGCTAGATTTGCTTCACTCACCAGCGCAAAAAAAAACAACACTGGGAATCTATGAAGCGGCCGCTAGATGTTGGAATCCACCAGCCACAGTGGCAAGTGGACAAACAAAGTTGATTTCCAACCCATGTGCATTCACACCTGTACATAGGAATGTCCGCTTAGGATCGTATCACCCAAGACGCGTGTTAATGCGAGGTGTGAACAGGGCCTTAGGCTGCGTTCACACACACTTAGGCGTTTGTCAGAAAACGTTTGTCCATTCATTTTGAATGGATGTAGTGTGTATAGGCTGCAGTCTGTACACTGATTCTCTGCTCCTGCTGTTTGTGTTGCATGATATCTGCAGACAGCTGGCTAGTAAGCGTTTGCTACCCAGCAAGTAGGACGTTTTTCCGCAAACAAAGTTCAGAACCGAGTATTTTCAGCACATATTTGATCTGTCAACATAGTGTGTTGCCAGATAAAGTTGAGTGAGGGTCATGCCTCTGCGTCGGCAACACAGGTCTTTTTTTTTTGCATTTTAATTATGTTTTTGAGGGAATGTCGTCTGCAACTAGAGGCAAGGGCCTAGTGAATGTCTGTAGCTGCCTACACAACACATTTCCTTTTATTTTTCACTTCAATATATTTTCTTTTACACTGTATCAGGCCCTCTTAGTTCAAACAAATATCTAGAACTGCAATAGAGCTTACCTTCTTAAAGGTCGTAATTACAATATAGAGGTGTTGCATTCTGGAAACTGTAGTTTGCTGTCGTCGAAACAGATCACCACACACATTTATTGTATCCAATGGATAAAAACTAGTGTTGTTTCTTTTTCCTCAGGTGTACACAGCGTCCAACCCCAATGGGGCAACCACGGGGAAAACCTTCAAGGTTCACCTTCAGCTCTGGGACACAGCTGGACAGGAGAGGTAGGCTGTCCGTCACACTAGACTGCCTCTGTTCTTCCATCAGGACAATTACAGTTTACGGTTTAGTTTTTGGTTGGGCACGTTTCTCTATACTGAGTCCACTTTTCCGAAATCTGCTCACAGTTATCCATCCACGATTTGATTTTACTTCCAATTTTACGGTCACAATCCCATTCAATTTTGGATTTAAACAATTTTCAGCATTGACAGCAATGCCACAATAAGAGCTACTAGATGGCAGAAGGGTACTTTCCAACAAAAGTTTTAAGTTTCTCAAAATTAACAAAGTGCAATTACACGCACCATTTCGCATTTCGATTTGTCGAAATCGAAAGCTCATTTTGATTTATTTTCGATTTCAAATCGAAATAGTGACAACCCTAATAGTACAGCTACAGATATAGATATACAGCAGTGCTTGTCGATCTTCTTGGCCTTCTGCAGATATGTCCAGACATCCAATTCAATAAAAAGAAATGTATAGTATCAAATCATAACAAGAGTTATCGCAAGATACTTTACAGATAGGTTTAGACCACACTCTTTAATTTACAAAGACCCAACAGTTCCAGTAATTCCCCCAAGAGCAAGCATTTAGTGCGACAGTGGCGAGGAAAAACTTCCGTTTAGGGAGAAACCTCGGACAGACCCAAGCTCTTGGTAGGCGGTGTCTGACGGAGCCGGTTGGGGATGTGATGAACAGTGGCAGTAATAGTCACAATAAAGATAATGGAACTATGATTAGAAATAGTGGCAGGGCATAGGGCATAGCAGGGCACTGCAGAACGTAGCAGTGTGTAGCAGGGTTTAGCAGGGCACTGCAGGGTGTAGCAGGGCACTGCAGGGTGTAGCAGGGCACTGCAGGGCGTAGCCGGGCGTAGCAGGGCGTAGCCGGGCATAGCAGGGCGCGGAGCAGGACCACGGCGACAGCTGCATCCAGCATTCCTTTTGTCCAAGAGGAACATCTCATCATGTTCATGTGTCTGCCGGTCAAAAACTTTCCATCTCAACGAGGGAAATAATTCCTCAATGGGTTTAGATTGTTTTTTTTTATGCAGCAGAATGTAACATTTGCAGTCTAACTTACAGTCAACATGATTTAATGTTTATTAATTGTTGTTACCAGGCGGCAGTCACTGCAGTTGACAGTTATGGTCAAAGATTAAAGATTAAAGCTTTAGTTCGTAACTTTTTGATATTAATGAACGTCCGTTACATTCAAGCCATTGCCAAATGAGTTGCTACAAAACTAAGACTATCAGCTCCACACAACTCTCTCTGTATTTCTCAGTATGGCTATGTTCAGAAGATTGTGGCGTCCGGTAACTCTCCCGCGCAGAAGCTCGGGTGAAGATAATTACCTCTTCTGAAGAGTTCATCATGTTTTTTTTAATCCTTCGTGTCCTTCTTGGGTATTTGCAACTGCGTGGAGGAGGGGTGGGGGCGCATGCGCGATCACGGAAGGCTTGTATCATGTGGATGCGCCGACGGTGTTGTTGTCATCACTTACAATTCCTCATGGGGGCAACAGAAACTAGGCACTATAGCTTTAAAACGATAAAGATCATTGCTGAAATCGAGCATGTATAATCACACTGAATGGTTCGAGGGGGAAAACAATCAGTATCTTTTTGTGTGTACTTGGGTGTCAATCATACATGCGTGAGTGTGTATGGTCTTTAATTGAAACTGGCCTCGTTCTTTTGAATCTGTTTATAAAGGCCTGATGATGACTCACTGCAGGATGAGTCAGTGTTAGTTACATCATTTTAACTTAATTTCTTCAGCTCAGTGTAACGGAACAAATTCCTATTCTCATAAGCCGATATTCATGACCCAGTCATTGTTCCGCATGACCTGTGTGATCAGCTCATCAGACTGTTTACTGTGGAAACACCCTAATATCTTCTGCTTGATCCTGATTGTTTGCATGTTACATATTTGCCAAATGTAAGTAATGTTGACACAGAGTCATGCTCCTTGCTGGTGTCACACCCAGAAGCCCAGCAGGCCACAGAACATACATTACTAACTGTTGTGCACACAATATTTACCCTTGGTACATTTTGTGTGTCCAGTAGTTATACTTTTGAAATGAGCAATATTTGCATCTTCGTAGATTATATCATATGCAGTATATATATCTTATATGTCACAAAAATATGTCTTTACAAACAAAAAATTAACAAAGAATGTAAATAAAACACATACCATTGTTTGTGGCCTTAACGTCTTCATGCTGGATTTTAAAAATCACCACCAAGACAAACTTCGAAACAGTTTATTTTTTTCAGTTCACTTCTATATTTTCCTGCTGCACTGTTAGAGGGACTGCAGCCTCAGACACTTCAGCTCTGACTTCAAATCTCAGCTGTAGTGTTAATTTTTTGTTGTTGTGTGTTCCAGGTTCCGCAGCCTGACAACGGCGTTCTTCAGGGATGCCATGGGGTTCCTGCTGATGTTTGATCTCACCAGCCAGCAGAGCTTCCTCAATGTCAGAAACTGGATGAGTATGTTAACATTACACTTTCTTTATGAATATAAACCGTTACTTTACAGCAAAACTATTTTTTTCTCCTTTATCCAAATTCTGCCCAACACCTGTCGCACATTACCCTGGAAATCCAGAGTTCTCGCGAGAGCACTAGAAAGTCACTCTGGCATTGAGTAATGATGCTCCAATCACATCTGTGTATCTGATAAAGGCGGGCCATTGGCGAGCTAAACCGATGATGACAGTTTAATCTACCAGTTAGCTCCGCTGGTAGCTAAGCGTATGGGGCTCTGGATAGGTGTATTGTTGTGATTGGTCGTAGTGTTATCCAATTGCGTGCAGTGAGATTTTCAAATGCATGCTTGGTGCTCGAGTTGGGCCATTTTCATTACCCAATGCCAGACCCTGGATTTCCAGTCTAGTCGCACATACAGCTGTGCAAAGATTTCTGTTTTTGTTTAATCTCATTTGTTTGCTGTTGTGTATTTGAATTCATTCCCAGGCCAGCTACAAGCCAATGCCTACTGTGAGAATCCAGATATTGTGTTGATAGGAAACAAGGCGGATCTGGCCGACCAGCGGGAGGTTCAGGAGAAACAGGCCAAGGAGCTGGCTGATAAATATGGGTAGGTTTGTTTTTCCTCGTACAGTATTTGGTCCATTTGTTTTATTTGGAGTAAGGATTAGGGACGATATGGATTTATTTCAGCCGACACGATAACCAATAATTTTCAGCTTCTCATGGCCCGATATCTATAAAATAACTGATAATTTCACATTTTCACTACTTTATCAAGTGTTTTATTAGGGCCCTAGCACAAAAGTGTTTTTGTAAAGATTATTATTTTTCTGCTCCGCAATTGCATTTTTGAGGGGCTTGGGATGCTTGAAAACTTGACTTGAATATTATAACACGGATGCAGTTGTGAAGTGTCTCACATTATACACACACACACACACACACACACACACACACACACACACACACACACACACACACAGGCTAAATGTAAGTAAAGCAGTGAGACAAAACAGACCTTTACAGATAGGCCCTCTTGTTGTCATCTTAACAATAGCTCAACAAATTACTTCCTTTTAGACAAGGCAGAAATTGTTTCCTGGTGTCATTCCAGCCAGCTAAGACCATGGTCTGATGTTGCCTGGCAACAAAATTCTGTTCCAGGAAGTAATAAACTCAGTCTTAAACTCTGGGGAAATTAAAAATGTTTAGGGACTTAAGGTACAGTGTAAACGTCAGATACTGTAAATTAAATGTTACATTTACAGTAAAATGTATCGACAGATTACATACTTACTTGATGGCTTGGGTCTAATTTCCACATCCGTCAAACAGTACATGTCAAACAGTGGAGGTTAAATATTTATGTCTATTTTAAACAGCGATTTCAAAATGTGACAATAAATAAAAAAAAACGTTATTATCAATATTTGTTTTTTATTAAAGGTACACTGTGTAGTGTTTTAAAGGGATATTTCACCATTGGAAAGACGAATATATCTTTAAATTGGGTCACTTATGTAGTGGAAATGTGAAAAAATTATAGAAATTGGTGCCTTCTAGGCCAAGATAAGCCAGAAAATGTGTTTTTGGCTCATATGGATGAAAGACACCAAATCCCAGAATGAACTTCCTTCGCTGCTTTAGACCCCACTCCCAAGCCACGCCTACCGTTTACAGACAGACAGTGAGGCAGCATTCAACTCAAATCTGTTTTGTTGTCATTTCAACCATATACAGGAAACAACGTTTCACTGTGGCTCAAGTGGTGTTACACATTTAAAATATATAAAAACGACATTATAAAAAAACGACATACGAAACAGGCTACATTTAGCTAGTGCACACACATTATAGGCTCCGTAAAGTTCAGCTAACGCATAGCTACTAGCATTAGCGCTTGGTAGACTGTGAACACGATTATAAACACAAATTTGCGTGGAATGTAGAATGGTCGGCATTTAATAGTCACAAACTCCACCAGCAGTTAGCAGTTAGTTGGATACAAGCAGCTAATTTCTGCACAAGTACGTGTTAACACAGCCCACCTCCACTAGTCTTACCCAGCAACAGAGCAGCTCTATCTGCTCGGAAGGCTAGCAGGCCTGGTAGCTGGATAGTCCGGTACAGCAATTGTTTCCACAACAACAAAAACACAGCAGTCTCTGAACTCGCGTTGGGAGTTTCGTTGAAGTTGGATGTAGTCCTGTTTTTTGTCTAATGAGCGGACACTTGCAAGCAGGATTGATGGAACAGGTGGCCGTCTAGCGTTAGCTTTCGAACCTAGCTGCTTTCCACTCCTGCACACCGCTGTCGAGGTCCCTTTCCCCGGCTAGCGGCATCAGGCGACACCGAGGCTGAGGTGCTGGTCTCCGTAGCAGGCGAAGCTCGCGTAGTGTGTCAAGTATTCCGTCTGTAATAAAGTGTCCTGCATATTCTCTGATCTGTACCAATATATCCCGGTGGTACACATGTGCGGTAGTTTGAATGCACATAATTGTTGTAAAAGTTATCTGTTGAAAAGACGGAGCTCCCTTTTAGCGATGCTTCAAGATGGCTGACCTTCGTTTTGCCTCGGGAATACTCGGGGAAAGCCAAAATGCGGAAGTAGGTCCTACTACTGGCTGTAGTCCTTAGCCTCTGGGCAAAAAAGCCTCTTATGACGCAAAATGACGATTTTTGCGTCATAAGAGGCTTTTTTCTAGACCCACAATGCAGAGATCTCTCGTCTCAGGGTGACATGAGGGAGGGAAGCACGGTCATTCAAAAATACTACCGGGTCTCTACTGATACAAAGCTTAATGCTAAATCGGTGAAGTATTTCATTAGCTAAAATCATTGTCTTCATTCATAAATATGTCCTCATTGGTGTAAAATGACCTCTGCCAATGATCTGACTTATCCTCGTAAGCGAAGAGTTTCTTATCTGTATTTACATCGGGCGGGCAAGTCCAAGGAGGCTTCCATGTCGTTCCGCCATTTTGAAAAACTGTAATCATTGAGAGGAACATGAAGCACTAGCCTACCTGTCTAGCTAATCCACAACGCGTTTTCGTTCAGAGCCAGTGTCACGTGACTGAAACCAGCTGAAAACGGAGAAGGAGATCACTGAGAGGCGCTTGTCACTGCCCTGGGAAATTTGAAATCCTGCACTGCACTTTAGATCATAATGGAGGGTCATGCTTATGCCGAGCCACAGGAGAAGGAATCCTCATCGCCAAAAAAGCGAAAATTGGAAGACATGTTGTCATAGCTTCTTGGTCCATAATGGCTACCGTAGTTGCAACACGCATTTGAAAAAGCGAGGCGCTAGAGAGCACTATTCGTTTGAATGTAAAATACAATTCCACCGCTAGACGGGAGACATTCCTACACAGTGTACCAAATCTATTGATCATTTATGAGGCTGTAAACTGTAATAGTTTTCGATATTTTACTCTCTCATAAATTACTTAAACAATGTATTATTAAAATTGTATTTGTTATTGCTGATCATTTTCCAAACAATCCATCAGTTTATAGATGGTTTAAATTAAGTTTCTTCCAGTGTACTGTACTCTGACCTCAATGAGTCAACTTAAAACAAGTGAATTATCAAAGTTATGTTAGCATCATGTGTTGATGCAGTTAGCAGAGCATGGTTAAGAAACTCTGTTATCTCACTGTCTGTCTGACAGCAACCTTTGTAATGCAGAAACAACCAAACACATCTTAAGTGGTTGCTTCTTGTCCTGCAGGTTTGTCCCTTCCACCAAACAGCCCCTGCAAAGCCTCCTGAGGGTCATTCAGTATAAGAAATATTGATTTTGAAATCTATGCAGAAATCTAAACTGAGTAAGCAGATTAATAAACCAAGGGGTCTTGTTGTCTTGGTGTACGGATTAAAGTGTAAGGGTATAAAACTATTTGGAGAAGCGCTTAAGATGTGTTCATGGCAAGAAATAAGACTCAGATCTTCAAAATTAAGGTTAGACAGTTGTGAAGCTATGTCATTTATATACTGCTTTCACATAGTATATGTGCTTTAATTTACTTGTACAACAACTAAATACGGCCAGATGCATTCTGTAAATCTTCCCCTCAACCTTTTGCTCAATTTATCAGTCTGTGCACACGGTCTACACCATGTATTGACCCCCAACATGCTCCACAAGCAACTGATACACCTAAATGACCCTTATTGTCTGTTATGAACTCTCTATCTGCATTAAGTTTCAAGTCTCTATGAGGATTTTAATGGAAAATGAACTGAAAATCTATGGAAGCCAATGTAAACTTGAAAATATTCCACATAAGAAGTCTAATTTACACATTATGTATGTATGTGTGATTTGAGTCAAAATGAAAATGGAATAATAATCCAATTAGCATTTTTAACATACCTGTATTACCATATTAAATGAAATCTTTCAAAGTTGTACCCCGCTCTAGAGTGGACAGTATTTCAGGCTTCCATATAACCAATTGAATAAAAATAACTGAATAAAAAACTGATGGGAATAATTCAAAAAAGGTCCTAAAAAATACTTCTGTTCTTGTTGGCCACAGGATTCCGTACTTTGAGACGAGTGCAGCGACAGGAGCGGAGGTTGACAAGGCGGTCATAACGCTGTTGGACCTGGTCATGAAGAGGATGGAGCAGTGCGTCGACAAACCGCCCGCTGAGCCAGCCAATGGGAACGGGGCAACAAAGCTCGCTGAAGCGCAGCCCAATGAGAAGAAATGTGCATGCTAGATGAAGTGCATGTGTCTTCATCTTCTCCTGTTCACTTTCTTCTCTTTAAAACTAACCTTTGACCATCTTCTGCTACTCTTTTCTTTCTCTTTCCCCCCCTTTTTTTCTTCTTTCTCCTCCCAAAGTGTCTGCCAGAGGGCAATGAAACGACCCTATCCCCCTCTAGTGGATATTCGAGGTAATACAGTCTCAGCATTACTTTGAGCTCTGTTTAGGAGGAAATGAAAACAGGAGGGGACAGTTCCATCACTGTCAGACACAAAATGTGCCTCGTTTAAAACATGCAGCCTGGGAATTAAGCCCTGCTCACTTCCAATTTGTCTGCTCGCAAGTGGTTTGAATGATTTAAATGGATCTACACAGGAAAAAGGAGATGTTTAAAACTTTTAATTTGAACTCCTTAACTGTGTTAAGTTCAACACTTCTAACAGGGGAAAGATGTTGCCTCCTGTTTAGGCTGTCACTTGATGATGACAGCCTGATCTGGACCGTAAAGAGTTTACGGCTGTGTGCCTGTGTACATGATTTCATGGTCCTCTCCTTACACTTTTCCTCCTGGACCAGGGTGAGCAACTGTGACCAATTTTTGTTGTTGTTGCCCCCTAGTTTCACACTGTTTTCAATGCTGTACCTGTATTAGCCATGTATTGTAATTTTTCAGTGTTTCAAGCCGTTTTGTCTCATTCACAGATGCAAGACGTTTGCTAAAAATGCACCAAATTATATTTAATATACAGTAGTTGGCTACGGTGCCATGGTGGAGGTCTTAGACACCTGAGTGAAAATGGCTGTTTGTTAAGGTAATGTCCGCTTGTTAGCTTATATGGCTAACTTTAGGATATGTAATGACAGCTCAATCCACAATGAGCTGTGCAGATAATTATTGGGCCTATATCAAACTTTATATTAGTAACAGTAAATACCTGACATAGAGATACCCACGACACAAAGCGGAGGAGGGGAAATAGCCTCTGCAGATCCTATGTTATCTTTCATAACCAAACTTGTCAGAATAGAGTGTTCTGTTTATTTCCAGTTGCTAGTGATTATTGTGTAAAGCAGTATTATATATTCATATTTTGGATCAACACCCTTGACGAATTGAATATTTCTGTTGGCACTAATTCAAAAAACAACCTTGGAAGAAATGTTGATATGACAGGCTCAGCTAAGAGTCACAGACTTCCTGTTTGCACATCTAATTAGCAGCTTATGTAGCTAGTTAGCCACAAACTGGCTAACGTAGGTTTATCAGTGTTAGCAGTGGCTACAAGTATCATGCTAGTATTAACAGATACATTTTTTAACAATAACATATTTTTGTATAATTCTTGCCACCCAACCAACATATTGTTATCCAGACTAGCTTACTAACTAGGTTGTTGCAGTTGAGTTGTTGCTTTCTGTGCCAATATTTGAAGTGTTGACGAATTTCCCCTTTCTATCTGACTTTTGATACCAAAACAACAAGTTAAGCTAACGTAACCTACCTTGCAGTGCTTTTCTTTGTCCATTCTTACAGGACTGACTGCCATATAATTTATTAGAAATAGCATTATTTGGATAGTTTTACATTAATAACATTGAATATTTTGCTTAGTATATAGGCTACATCTTTTCTGTTTCCTAGTCCCACTAACAACTGTTCATTTTAAAAACTTAGAGACACACAACTGCTTGAGCTATCTTTCTGTTAGCAGGCAGTTTGGTTATACTTTTCTGTTGCACAGCTAACTCTCCATTAGATCTCCATGATGGTGCCAGACAGATTAGCAGATAGTATACCATTGATATTGTAGGATGATTTATGGGTACAGCATGGCACATGTGAAGTATAGAAAAAAAAAAGTCTCCATATCTATTTATCATGAATAGACTGTCCTAGACCAGGATAGACAGTTTGTTCCAAACTGATCTACTGCCTTGGCTTTTTCAAGCGTTATTCCACTGTGACGGAACATACTTTAATCTCTGTGGGAGTTTGAGATAAGTCAGCTAAAAATATCAGCTGCTCTGGGGATGCAAAGTCACCGTAAGAAAGATAGTGGGCATTTTACAGATGGAACAAACATGACATGTAAGTCAATATAGTATATGCAGTAATAAAAAGTTAAATGACCTTATGAGTGGAGAGGATAATTTAATCTAATCAGCATCATTATCATGAGAATAGACCTTTCTGAAAATGGAAAAAACGGCAAATGTCAGTTGGGTGAGTCAGCTTTTCAGGGGAGCTGATTTTTCATGTTGACCTCTCATCTCTTTATAACAGAAAATCAGACAACGTGAAATATCGCTTTAAGGCCCCATACATGACCAATGTTGTTAGAATTTAAAGTGACCAATTATTTATATTAAAATAAATGGAAAACATATTATTATTTCTGTTGTCATATTTTTGTTCCATCCTTTACATCTCACACTTCTTTCTTTTTTATTTTCATGTCCGTCAAGAGAAAATAATCTCAACTACATTTATATTAGTTTTTTCATTGCTTTAGCTCGGTTGTCAAATTAACCTACAAATTACAAATGCATCATCAAAATGTGTGTCTAACATGAAGAAAATACACTATTATAAACTATAAGAGGTACAGTGGAAGTGATTTCAGACCATTTGTCTTTGCTCTGAACTGACTTTTTTGGTTCAACCCTTGAAGTTACTGTGGACCAACTTTTTGTTGTTTTGTTGCTTAACACTATATTGTTTTCGTCATTGCATACCAGACCATATAGCAGTTGCTGTGCAGAGAACCTTATGAAATCACGGCATATTTAAACTAAATTCCACTGAGTTTAGTTAAAAAGTCTGCATGTGTTGTACCATGACTCAATGCTTGACCAAAGCAAAAGAACATCCGTCTTTAGAAGCCATTTAAATGTAAAATTACAAAAAAATGAATCAGCTTGGAGTCCAAGATGATCTCTTATCAGTGCAACTCAACCGTTTTCCTTATATCAAGTAACACCTTGATCTGCCTTACTTCATGAAAAATCTTGAGCCAAGTTGAGTTGCACCAGAAACAAGGGAAATTATCTTTTGCTTGCCACCTGCTGGCAGCTAAATCCTTATTTTGTCCTTCAGTGAGCCAAAGGGAGGTTTTACATAGCAGTCCCAGCTCACAGCTGCATGATAGTAGTATTACTGCAAGTTTTTTTTTTTTAAAGTGTACTGAAACCAGTAATGTTAAGTACACTGTAAGTGTGGCATATTAATGGGAAACACTACTGTGGTCATTTTAAAGACATACATAACATTTAGAATTTCAATATTTGATTATTTAATTACTTTTTTATCAGTAATATGTGCTCGCTGGATCCATAAAAACAAAAATCCTAGGTTAAAGTGTCATAGCACTTTGGCTTCACCTTATGGTCACCTATATTTAAACTACCAGTGTGCCAAATAAAAAAAGGAAACACAGACAAACCCAAACCTCATTCTGCTGTTCACTCATAGAAAAAATGCCTTCACAAATAGAAAAATGTGATTTTGTTTTGTTTGGAAGCCAAACAAGTCACCCAGTTCCCAAAATAAACTATTACTATAGCTTGTGTTGGTCTAAAGTCATGTTATAATGTATAGGTTACATATTTCTAAACACTTACAGAAGCAACTTGGTGAAATTTGAGTGCTTCTGATGAGTCTAATTTAAATTATCACTCTCCTTATAGCTCTGATTTGGTCACCACCACCTCTTGAGAAAAAGTGATGGCTCTTTAGCTGGAATACCACCCATGCCACCAGCTAGTTGCTGTCTTTGTCCATTTGCTGCTGGACAGATAGGGTACAGTGGGTTTAACTAAGCTTGTTTTCTAAAGACACGAGCCTGCTGCTGCTGGAAAGGGGATTGATGAGACTGAACAATACACTAAATGTTCCGTAAAACCATAACAATGAGCTAAAAGAGGCTAAAAAGCTCTGTATCATTCAGGATCATTCTTACTATGGTCACTAAGTGTCACTTTTCACATTACACAATCCATTGTTACTATAAAAATATTAATTAGTGCAGCTCTAAAATGTTCCATACATGTTATTTAAAGTCTTACCACGTGTTGATTTCATTAAAACCACTTATCAGGTGTGTAACTTTTTCAATGTTTCTGGTAAAAATGCAGTGGAACAGTTAAATAATAAAAGAAAGGACTCCTCTATAAATGTAATGCAGCCTTTTTGATCAAGATGACCAGTAACTAAGTATTTCAACCATTTTAATGAATTTATTTAGAAAACAAACAAACACGACACACTAAAATGTATCCTTGACATTTACCCGGATCCTCCAATCAACTAAAGCAAGGTAGGGCGGCAACTAAGGATTATTTTCATTATCAACTAATCTGCTGATTATTTTTTCGATTAATCGTTTGGTCTATAAAATATCAAAATATAGTGACAAAAATATCCATCCTAATTTCTCAAAGTCGAAGGTTATTTCTTTAAATGTCTTCTTTTGTCCAAAACCCAAAGAAATGATACAAAACAGAAATGGGTGAGAAATCTACATATTTGAGATGCCATTTTCTGCCATTTTTGCATGAAAAATATGTGCCGATTATTTTTCTGTCAATGGACTAAAGGCTGTTTTATGCTTCTGTGTCAACTCCACGCTGTAGCTATGCCGTCGCTCCTACAGCGTTGTGACCTCGTTACTGTAACCAGAAAATAAGTCTGAGGTTATTTGCGAGGTGTCTGCCAGCCAGTTTGTGTTATGTTAGCAAGCAAACTTTAGCACAACTGCCCACAAAGTACTGCTTGCACAGGGGCACAGGGGTCTGCGGGGGTACATCGTCGATTCGACGCAGAAGCATAAATCAGCCTTAATCCATTAGTTGGCTAATCATTGCAGCTCTAAAGCAAGGACACAAAATGAACACATAAAAAGCATCAACGGTGTTTTTTTTGCTATTTGAGACTTTGGCTGTATTCAAAACCGCATATTACCGACGAACGCAGTACTGCATAATAAAACTTAATTTGATTTGTTTAACAGTATGCTATGCCAGGATCAGCCGGTTCCGGTTTTGGAAAGTGGAAGTAATTACTGGTTGTTGTTGACCATTCCAGCACTTTGCATTGTGGGAAATGGTCCAATGCATATTGAAGATTTTTTCCAAATCATTATGACATCTGGGTTTTTTTCACATACTGTAGATTTTGCTTTTGTTTGCATACTACATGCAACATACTGGCCAAATAAGTATACTGCTGCTATAGTAGGCGTTTTGAATACAGCCTCTGAGTTCACATTTTCAGTGCTCCTCAGCTCTAAATGGACGACCATTTTCCTTACCATCTTTAACCAATGCATTTTATTGTGACAATCTTCTGAACCAATTTGTCAGCTTTCATATGAGCCTTTCTTCGTATATTGCTTATTATATTTCTCCAGTTTTATTTAAATTTGAATATGTTTTGGACATTTATCTTCTGTCAATCATGTTTTTCTTGCATTATCTCCTCCATAAGTCTTAAATGTTTTTTGAATTCACTTTGAAAGTTTACACTGTTTTAAGAGTCATGTTGTGCCTGTTATTAACTAAAGTTTGTGGGCTATTGAATATTTTTCATGCATTATTGATTAGAGATTACAAAGCAGAGGCAAAAGAGACCGGAAGTCATTATGTTTTTTGTGCCCTATATATCAAAACAACTAATCAATCCAAGTACCTCTAAGAGTTTTTATTTTTGGAAATCCTCTGTGTGTGAATTCTCTCTGATGCCTGCAGTCTGTACACGTTTCTTCAGTTTTCACTGCGTGTATCAATGCCTGTGTGTTTGTTGGGTTTGTTGCTCTGTCAGCATGTTTGACACAATGAGAATGAAATGACCTGTGATGTGTTTTAATGTTTCTGATGTCAGAGCTCCAAATAAATCTCTGTTTGTTTTATCCTGTGTTTTTCTTTTTATCCAGAAGAGTCTGTTTGGTTTGGGTTAGATGCAGATCAGAAAAAGACTTTTCAAATTATTTGATTGTTGAAAAAGAGTCTGATTGCAGTAACGGCGTGGTGTTTCTGTGTTGGTGAGAACACTGCAACTTTATCCCTAAACAAAATACTTATTAGGCAGCATGACAAGACTTTCACCATGCAAAACTGCAAAGCTTTTGTATTTTTATGGAACAGTATTGCTGTGGCAAGGTGGGCCATTTGCATGTTTCACCACAAGAAACTGTTGTAACTTCACTTTACATTGTCCAATCTGCCCCAAATGTCACATGCTGGATAGGAGTCCACTTTATCACTTTTTTCGACATGTTATACTATGCCTATTTTCGACATACTATGCTATGGCTTTTTTAATTACTTTTTTCAACATTTTTTTCAATTTCACCACAGGGTGGAGTTGTTGCCTAAGCAGTGCAACAAGACACCCTGTAACATCTCCCTTCCTGTAGTTAGATATTCAAATATGAAATGACATTGTTAACAAACATGAACCTCAATAAAACTCAACCTGTTAACTCTCTGCAAAGAACATCCTGATTTAATAAAAGGCTATTCTAATTAACTCAAATAACCTAATTAACTTAAATGTTTGTACTGACACAGCTGTTGCTACACAAATTCTGACAGCTGTTATAAAAAGTGTCCCAAACAATTCCGTTTCTCTGCTTCACCTTATCTTGATTTAATGTTTTTACTTTTGTTATTCCATTCAGTCAGTCCCACTTAAAGGTTCAATCTGTCCCGAGGCTTAATCAGCCTCCCACTCTGGGAGTAGGCCTGGCCCTGTGTGGCACTCGGTGTGGCGTACATCGGTTTGTGATGAATGGGGTGCCCCCCCACGACTGGTGCCAGTCTCTTCAGTGCTGTTCTCACTCGCAGAGCCCCCCTCTGTTGCCAGCCAGACCTCCAGCAGCGGTGGAGGAAGGTCTGGACAACTCTAGGCCTGGGGAAAGCCTTAATGTTGCAGATGGACAGCGACAAGGATGGCGGCCTACGACATGAGCTTACTTTTGGGCCCTAGTCTATCTGACACCATGTTGCATGTTGGTGAATAAGGATGCTAGACAGTCTGTGGCTTAAGATCTGTGTATTAACATGCTGCAAACTGGTACACACACAGTGGTAGCCCACGACAGCCCTGACTTTGCTGTTACTTATTGACATGCCTGATTTCACCACAGGGTGGAGGTGTTGCCTGAGCAGTGCAACAAAACCCTGTAACAGAGCTCTGAGAAACCATAGTCCTCAAAAATCAAACGGAGTTTAAAATTCCAACACAAACAAAACGGAAGGTAACAGACTTCCGGCTGAAAAGAGTGAAATCCGGCAGAATTTCCGATGGCAACGGAGCAATCCCGGAAGTGGAACGTCATGAAAATTAAAAAAAAAAAATTTTTTGACATGCAATACTATGACTTTATTACTTTTTCGACATACTATACTACAACTTTTTTAACACTTTTTTCGACATATTATATTATGACTTTTTAATGGCTTTTTTCAACGTCCTCTGCTTTTACTGTTTTCAACTTATTACTACTTTCTTTAAGGCATGGTGGCTTAGTGGTTAGCACTACTCCACCTAGCACCAGCAAGTGGACAGTGCAGACTCTGACTCAGGTTCAATCCCCAATCTGGGGAGGGCCTTTCAGAGTTTGCATGTTCTTTCAGACTTTTTTCGACATACTATACTATTTTTTACATACTATACTATGACTTTTTTCTCACTTTTTTCAACATACTATATACTATTATGACTGTTTTCAACATACAATGTAATCACTTCACGATTGTTTTAGACATCCTTTATTATGACAATTTTCGAAATGCTATACTATGACTTTATACCTTTTTAGACATACAATACTATGACTTTTATTGACATGCTATAATATGAATTTGTATGACTTTTTCATCATACTATACTACATCTTTTGTATCGCTTTTTTCGAAATACTATACCAAGACTTTGTTGACATACTATAAAATTGATTAAAAAGTAATTGTATGGTATGTTAAAAAAAGTCACAGGACTTTGACATACTATAATATGACTTTTTTTACATACTATACTATGACTTTTATCACATACTATACTATGACTTTTATCACATACTATACTATGACTTATTTCGACATACCATACTATTACTTTTTTATCACTTTTTTGACATACTATACTATGACTTTGTTTCGACATACTATACTATGACTTTATCCCTTTTTAGACATACTATAATATGACTTTTTATCACTTTTTTAACATACTATTCCATGACTTTTTAGATATGCAATACTAGACTTATCACTTTTTTCAACATACTATACTATGACTTTATTCAACATAGCATACAATGACTTTTTAATCAATTTTTTCGACAAACTATATTATAATTTTTTTCGACATACTTTACTATCACGTATTTCGACATACCATAAAATGACTTATTTTATCACTTTTTTGGACATACTATACTATAACTTTTTTGGACATACTATAACAGTATAGTATGTCAAAAAAGTCATAGTATAGTATGTCGAAAAAAGTAATAAAAATATGACTTTTTTAATCACTTTTTTGGACATACTATACTATGACTTTTTTGACATCCTATACTACGACTTTTTTTGACATACTATAACTATGACTTTTTTCGACATATACTATGACTTTTTTATCAATTTTTTTGATATACTATACTATGACTTTTTTCGACATACTATACAATGACTTATTTTGACATACCATACTATTACTTTTTTATCACTTTTTTCGACACACTACTATGACTTTTTTTTATCACTTTTTTGGACATACTATACTATAACTTTTTTGGACATACTATAATAGTATAGTGGTTCCCAACCTGGGGTCCGGGGACCCCTCAGGGGGGCACAAGTCTTTACCTGGTTTGAGGTTGAGGTAAAAAAAAATATATTTGCACGTTAAACAAATTATGATAATGCACTAGAATATATAATGTATACAAAAGTCTGTATAAAAACTACGTATTTTTGTTCTCGCTTAAAATTGTAGGCAGGCTACTTAGTAGGCCAAACCTCTGGGACCTCTTAACCTGGGACCCTCGCTGTCATCAGGTCAGCTGCTAGCTGTTAGCGGCTAGCTGTCATCAGGTCAGCTGCTAGCTGCTAGTTGTCAGCTGCTAGCTGTTAGCTGCTAGCTGTCATCAGGTCAGCTGCTAGCTGCTAGCTGTCATCAGGTCAGCTGCTAGCTGCTAGCTGTCATCAGGTCAGCTGTTAGCTGCTAGCTGTCATCAGGTCAACTGCTAGCTGCTATCATCCCCAGCATCACTATTTTATGAATGAAACATGGCGGAGAAACCTAAGAGTGCTGATAACTCCTCTGTATCAAAAAAGAAAGTAAGGCTCTATCTCGAGAGTTACCTCAACTTCGGTTTCGGAGTGGGGGTGGGGGGGGGGGGGCTCAGCTTTTCTTAGACATAAGTGTGGGGGGGCGCCAAGGAAAAAAGGTTGTCAACCACTGGTATAGTATGTCGAAAAAAGTAATAGTATACTATGTCAAAAAAAGTTGTAAAAATGTGACTTTTTTATCACTTTTTTGGACATACTATACTATAACTTTTTGGACATACTATAACAATATAGTATGTCGAAAAAAGTCATAAAAATATGACTTTTTTTAACCCTTTTTTCAACATACTATACTATGACTTTTTTTCGACATACTATACTATCACTTTTTTATCACTTTTTTCGACACACTATACTATCACTTTTTTTATCACTTTTTCCGACATACTATAACAGTATAGTATGTCGAAAAAAGTAATAGTATAGTATGTCGAAAAAAGTAATAAAAATGTGACTTTTTTTATCACTTTTTTGACATACTATAATATGACTTTTTTTACATACTATACTATGACTTATTTCGACATACCATGCTATTGCTTTTTTATCACTTTTTTCGACACACTATACTATGACTTTTTATCACTTTTTTGGACATACTATACTATAACTTTTTGGACATACTATAACAATATAGTATGTCGAAAAAAGTCATAAAAATATGACTTTTTTTAACCCTTTTTTCAACATACTATACTATGACTTTTTTTCGACATACTATACTATCACTTTTTTATCACTTTTTTCGACACACTATACTATGACTTTTTATCACTTTTTTCAACATACTATACTATAACTTTTTTGGACATACTATAATAGTATTGTATGTTGAAAAAAGTCTTAAAAATATGACTATTTTATCAATTTTTTCGACATACTATACCATAACTTTTTTTCAACATAATATACTATGATTTTATCCCTTTTTTGACATACTATAATATGACTTTTTCGTCATACTCTACTACAGCTTTTGTATTACTTTTTTCGAAATGCTATAATATGACTTTTTTGACATACTCTACTACAGCTTTTGTATCACTTTTTTCGAAATACATTTTTTCGACATACCATACAATGACTTTTTTTGACACACTATTCTATTACTTTTTTAACATACTATACAATGACTTTTTTATCACTTTTTTCGACATACCATACTATTAATTTTTGCATCACTTATTTCGACATACTATACTATCACTTTTTTGGAAATACTATAACAGCATAGTATGTCGAAAAAAGTCTTAAAAATATGACTTTTTTATCAATTTTTTTTGACATACTATACTATGACTTTATCCCTTTTTAGACATACTATAATATGACTTTTTTTCAACATACTATACTATGACTTTATCCCGTTTTAGACATACTATAATATGACTTTTTTTCAACATACTATACTATGACTTTATCCCGTTTTAGACATACTATAATATGACTTTTTCATCATACTCTACTACAGCTTTTGTATCACTTTTTTCGAAATACTATACTATGACTATTTTCGACATACTATACTATGACTTTTTTATAATTTTTTTTATATACTATACTATGACTTTTTTGACATACTATACTATGACTTTTTTCGATATAATATACTATGACTTATTTCGACATACTATACTATACAAAAAAAGTAACAGTATAGTATGTCGAAAAAAGTAATAAAAATGTGACTTTTTTATCACTTTTTTCGACATACCATACAACGACTTTTTATCACTTTTTTCGACACACTATTCTATGACTTTTTTTATCACATTTTTCGACATACTATGCCTTAACTTTTTTGACATACTATACTATGACTTTTTTAATCACTTTTTTCGACATACTATACTATGACTTTTTTTATCACTTTTTTCGACATACCATACTATTAATTTTTTTATCACTTTTTTTCGACATACTATACTATAACTTTTTTCGACATACCATACTATTGCTTTTTTATCACTTTTTTTGACACACTATACTATAACTTTTTTATCACTTTTTTTCAACATACTATACTATAACTTTTTTGGACATACTATAATAGTATAGTATGTCGAAAAAAGTAATAGTATAGTATGTCAAAAAAAGTAATAAAAATGTGACTTTTTTATCACTTTTTTCGACATACTATAATATGACTTTTTTAACATACTATACTATGACTTTTTTCGACATACTATACTATGACTTTTATTCAACATACTATACAATGACTTTTTTTTATCACTTTTTTCGACATACCATACTATTAATTTTTTTATCACTTTTTTCGATATACTATACTATGACTTTTTTTGACATACTATACTATCACTTTTTTGGAAATACTATAACAGCATGGTATGTCGACTTTTTTCGACATACTATAAAATGGCTTTTTATCCCTTTTTTCAACATACTATACTATGACTTTTTTCGACATACTATAATATGACTTTTTCGTCATACTCTACTACAGCTTTTGTATCACTTTTTTTCAAAATACTATAATATGACTTTTTTCGACATACTATCCTATGACTTTTTTTGACATAATATACTATGACTTATTTCGACACACTATACTATCACTTTTGTATCACTTTTTCCAACATACTATAACAGTATAGTATGTCGAAAAAAGTAATAATGTGACTTTTTTATCACTTTTTTCGACATACCATACTATTACTTTTTTATCACTTTTTTGACATACTATACTATGACTTTTTTGACATACTATACTATGACTTTTTTTCGACATACAATACAATGACTTTTTATCACTTTTTTAATAAATTTTTTCAACATACTATACTATGACTTTTTTCAATATACCACATAATATGACTTTTTTATCACTTTTTTCGTCATACTATACTATGACTGTTTTATAACTCTTTTTGACATACTATACTATAACTTTTTTATTATTTTTTTCGACATAATATACTATGACTTTTAGATACATTTTTTCAACATACTATACTATGACTTTTGTCAACATACTATACTATGACTTTTTATTATTTTTTTCAACATACTATACTATGACTTTTTTTGAAATACCATACAATTACTTTTTTATCACTTTTTTCGACATACTATTCTATGACTTTCAGTATTTTGACATGCCATACTGTCACTTTTTTCAACTATGTCACTATAAATATGACTTTTTTATCACTTTTTTATGACTTTTTTTGACATACTTGACATATATGATATATGACTTTTTTATGACTTTTTTATCACTTTCTTTGACATACTATACAATGACTTATTTTGACATACTATACTATGACTTTTTATCACTTTTTTCAACATACTATACTATGACTTTTTTAATCACTTTTTTTGACATACTATACTATGACTTTTTTGACATGCTATACTATGACTATTTTCGACAAACTATACTCTGGCTTTTTAATCAATATTTTCAACATACCATATATGACTTTTTTTGACATACTATACTATGTACTACTATAAAGTAGAGGGAGGCAGGCCAGTACAGCCCGATCTGGCGGGCGAGAGTTCTAGCCCGACCAGGCTCCTCTTTGAATTATGCTGTTATAAGTTTAAACTGCCGGGGGACTTCCTTTGACACACTGAGCTTCTCTCTCCTCTCTTTCTATCTGTGTGCATCCATGTCCCAGAAATGCTTGTTACTAACCTAGTTCTGGGGAGCTTATTCCCCGGAGTCCTTATGTTATTTTTCGCATAGCATTGGATTAGGGTGGCACCTACATCATGGTTGCAGCTGTCACCGTGGTCCTGTTGCTATGCCCTGTTACACCCTGCTACGCTCTGCTGTGCTCTGCTATGTCCTATAACGCCCTGCAGTGCCCTGCTATGTCCTGTAACGCCCTGCAGTGCCCTGCTATGTCCTGTAACGCCCTGCAGTGCCCTGCTATGTCCTGTAACGCCCTGCAGTGCCCTGCTATGTCCTGTAACGCCCTGCAGTGCCCTGCTACGTCCTGTAACGCCCTGCAGTGCCCTGCTATGTCCTGTAACGCCCTGCAGTGCCCTGCTACGTCCTGTAACGCCCTGCAGTGCCCTGCTATGTCCTGTAACGCCCTGCAGTGCCCTGCTATGTCCTGTAACGCCCTGCAGTGCCCTGCTATGTCCTGTAACGCCCTGCAGTGCCCTGCTATGTCCTGTAACGCCCTGCAGTGCCCTGCTATGTCCTGTAACGCCCTGCAGTGCCCTGCTATGCCATGAACTACTACAACTACTATTTCTAGTCACTGTTCCATTATCTTTATTGTGACTATTATTGCCACACCTTTTGACTATTATCATCACACCCCCAACCGGCATATATATATATATATATATATATATATATATATATATATATATATATATATATATATATATATATCCATCATGCAATACGATCAGGGAGGCGTATGATTGGCCTCCCTGATTGGCCCCAAATTTATTCTGCAGCAGGACAACGACCCCCAACATACAGCCAAGGTCATTAAGAACTATCTTCAGTGTAAAGAAGAACAAGAAGTCCTGGAAGTGATGGCATGGCCCACACAGAGCCCTGATCTCAGCATCATCGAGTCTGTCTGGGATAACTTGAAGAGACAGAAGGATTTGAGGATGCCTACATCCACAGAAGATGGTTAATGGTTAATTCTCCAAGATGTTTGGAACAACCTACCAGCCGAGTTCCTTCAAAAACTTTATGCAAGTGTACCTAGAAGAATACTAATACTTCTTTTCAACATAATATACTATTACTTTTTTCTTTTAAGGATGTTTTTGGCATTATAGGCCTGTATTTGATAGGACAGCTTAGACTGAAAGGAGAGAGAGATGGGGAATGGCATACAGTAATGGGCTGCAGGTCTGAATTGAACCGGCAGACGCTGCGACAAGTAGTGAGCCTTTTTACATCGGGCACACGCTCTAGCAGATGAGCTGCTTTTTTTTATCACTTTTTTGACATACTATACTATGACTTTTTTCAATACCAGGCTCTCTCAGGAGGAAGAGACCAGTGGACCAGATGCCTTAAGTTAAAGCATAGTAATTATACAACATCTCTGGTAGACTCTAACCTCCTCTATCAATTGGTGTTTGTAATTGATTAAAATGTAGCCGTTTTTTTAACCATTTCATATAAATGTCTTTGTTATCCTGTCAAACCATTTAAAATATGACAGGGGAACCTCCAGAGGATAAGGTAATTCAGCCTGGGAACACAAACAGTTTTTATAACATTGACCTTCCCTATTGAGAGATTGAGAGTCACCCATCTATTCACAAGATATTTCATTAACCCTCTGGTGCATGAATAATGAAAGCCTGAGTCCAACATTTTTTTAATGTGTTTTTACTCACTTTTTTTTTCAAAAATATGATGTTTTCAGAAAGTTACAGACATGTCGACTACACTGGACTGCATGCACATAAGCACTCAACATAAACAGTATAAACTTAATGGAAGAATTAATCAAATTGAGTTTTATCATAAATCCATGAACAATTATTTAATTTTATGCTTTGAAAAGCACTTAACCATACTTTCACACACTTTAACATTCTATAGCCCTATTGCAGCAGCAGTGGCAGCAAAAACTGCCCTGTCCTGTTAGTAGTGTCCTGAGGAGTGTCCCGGGACAGTCAGATACTGTCCTGTGACTCCATGACTGTCCCGGGACAGTCAGACACTGTCCCGTACACTGTCCTGTGACACCCATGACTGTCCTGTGACACCCAGACACTATCCTATGACTCCATGACTGTCCCGGGACAGTCAGACACTGTCCTGTACACTGTCCTGTGACTCCCAGACACTGTCCTGACTGTCCATGTGGATAATATACCCAAAATGCACTGAAATGCAACCAAGATAGTCATAATAAAAGTCAACCGCATGACTTGTGTTGGAAAATATACTCAGCGATGCATGATGTCCACTTCATTGGACACATGGTTAATTGCAATTTACTAATTATTTGAAATAACATTTTCAAAACTAAAAGAATAATATTGTTCCTTAGGTATTCCTGCATATCATCTTTTTTTTTTTTTTTTTTTTTTACCTCTAGGGTTCTCCTGGTATAGAAGGATTGGCAGGATATTCCAGCAGTGATCAATGACGGTGGCTGTCTGTCAGCCATCTTGGATTCAGAGGAGGTTCTCTTGTAGTTACAACAACTAACCACTGAATAAACATCAATGGAGGGGGGCAGCAGAGAGCATTCTAACGGCTGATATGCAATTCCACCACTGCATTTCGGATAAATTACTTTTAAACAGCTGTCCACTGTAGTGACCGCTATGCACCAAAGGGTTAATAATGGATCCAAATGAACTCTAACTAGGTCTTTTAACTGGGGAGGGAATAAGATACCCAGATATAGGATACCTTGCTTTGGCCACTGAAATGCACTATGACTATTTTCGACATACTGTACTATCACTTTTTTCGACATACTCCTACTTTCAGATACAAAATAAATTCTAAATGTAAAGCCAATAATTAGTTTAGCGTTAGATTTTCAAAAAAACTTTAAATATTCCACATCTTTTTTTACAGTGTCATGAAATGGAACTGAACGTGTATGTTTGTATCTTTGTAGAGTCAGATGTTTGCATTTTATCTAGCCAACGCATTTGTTATAGATTATGATTAATTGACTTTGCAGTAAATTTATCCAGCTATTGTGAGATCTAACAGCTGAGTGAAGATGACTTAGTACTATAATAACAATGGAATCTGTTTTTCAACACATTTATGCATGTTGTAATGCAGGTTCCTTAAAGGTGTGTAATATGGGGAACTTTTCTCATAAAAAAATATAAACATAAATGGCCTACTTAGATGAAACTGTCCTTAACAAAAAAACAGCCATATAGGTTGATTGTTCAGTTTACAGTAGGCTCATTCTAAATGAGCCAGGCCTGCGCAGAATTGTTCACCAGCGATCACCGCCCAATGCATGCCGGTTCGATGTTTGTCCGACTTGATCCCGACTTGCTCTGATGTCATGCACACGTGGGCCACGATAACCTCACGAGATCAAGGCGGTCGCCGTTTTGAGAGCCAGGCCCCGCAGTTGCTTTCCACTGACAACGCAGCTGATCAAACAGCTGATTGGTTCAGAATCAACTCAACATGATGACGTTTTTTATAAACTTTTTATTGTTTTTGAATTGGAGGTATTTTAATTGCTATTTGTCTGATTTAAAGTCTTATTCTGTACAGAACACATGTAGTGTGGCTGATAGTGACATTTAGAAGTCAGAGAGACTAAATCCGTTCAGATTACAGATCATTTGTCTGTGGTTTATTAACATCAGCAACAGATCGCCTGCAGAGCAGTTTAACAGCTACTCTGTCATATTAAGCACAACTGGACTGACTATTATTGCCACAGTTCATCACATCCCCAACCGGCACCGTCAGACACCGCCTACCAAGAGTCTGGGTCTGTCTGAGGTTTCTTCCTAAAAGAGAGTCTTTCCTCGCCACTGTCGCACTAAATGCTCGCTCTTGGGGGAATTACTGGAATTGTTGGGACTTTATAAATTATAGAGTGTGGTCTAGACCTACTCTATCTGTAAATTGTCTCGAGATAACTCTTGTTATGATTTGATACTATAAATAAAATCGAATGGTATTGGAGACCGTGTACAAGCTGACATATGGGTCTGACAACATTTTACTAAATCGGAATTGGACCTAACAGGATGTGAGTGTCTCTGTGACTTCCTGTTCACACTGAAGGCTGCTGGAAACGGCTGTAGACTGTCCAACTCCGTTTCACAACGTTGAATGAAACATCATATACAGTTGTGTTCAGAATAATAGCAGTGTGTTTAAAAAAGTGAGTAATGCTCAAAATCCTTAGAATATCTTTTAATTCCATAATATCAATGCATTGGGAACACTGCACATTCAATTCCAAATCAAAACATGACCAAAATTGATCAAGTTTGTGTTCTACCTTTACAGAAAGTGAAGAAAAAGGAATATTAGGCTGTTCAAAAGAATAGCAGTATTTGCATTTTTCTTTACAAACTCAAACATTTACTGTATAAACTGAAAAATGGCTCAAGGGTTTGCTTTACTTTGAATCACTGAACTAATATTTAGTTACATAACCATTATTTCTGAGAACTGCTTCACATCTGTGTTGCATGAAGTCGACCAACTTCTGGCACCTGTGAACAGGTATTCCAGCCCAGGACGATTGAACTACATTCCATAATTCCTCTGCATTACTGGGTTTTGCCTCAGAAACAGCATTTGTGATGTCACCCCACATGTTTTCTATGGGATTGAGGTCTGGGGATTGGGCTGGCCATTCCATAACATCAATCTTTGCTCGCTTACTGGTGTGTTTTGGGTCATTGTCTTGTTGAAAGACCCATTTCAACGGCATTTCCTCTTCAGCATAAGGCAACATGACTTCTTCAAGTATTTTGATGTATTGAAACTGATCCATGATCCCTGGTATGCGATAAATAGGCTCAACACCACAGTATGAGAAACATCCCCATAACATGATGTTTGCACCACCATGCTTCACAGTGTACTGTGGCTTGAACTCAGTGCATGGGGGTCGTCGGACAAACTGTCTGCGGCCCCTAGACCCAAAAAGAACAATTTTGCTCTCATCAGTCCACAGAATGTTGCACCATTTCTCCTTTGGCCAGTCAATGTGTCCTTTGGCAAATTTCAACCTATTCAGTACATGTCTTTTTTTCAGCAATGGGACTTTGCGGGGGCTTCTAGCTGATAGCTTTGCTTCACATAGCCTTCTTCTGATCGTAACAGTACTCACAGGTAACTTTAAGTCTTCTTTGATTTTCCTGGAGCTGATCATTGGTTGAGCCTTTGCCATTTTGGCTATTCTTCGATCCATTCAAATGGTAGTTGACTGTTTTTTCCCACGTTGTTCAGGCTTTAGATGCCATTTCAAAGCATTTGAAATCATTTTGGCTGAGCAGCCTATAATTTTCTGCACTTCTTTATACGTTTTCCCCTCCAATCAACTTTTTAATCAAAGTCTGCTGTTCCTCAGAGTCTGGAATGACCCATTTTGCTGAGTATTTCAGTTTGAAATGCACTATAACCAGCATGCACAACATTTGCTTCCTTCCTTCCTTCTTTAAATATGGGCCATAATTGACACCTATTTCTTCACAGAATCAATCACCTCACTAATTGAACACAACACTGCTATCACTTTGAACATGCCCCTTTCAATTAGATTCAAATTACACAGAATGAGCAGCATGCATGTCATGACTGTTGGGACTGTTGGTTTTCTATGACTCTACAACACTTACTAGTAAATTATTTGCCATGTGGAAATATCACTTCTACCAAAACATTTGATTCATGAGGTTAGTGATGTTGGACTGCTGTTATTTTGAACACAACTGTATGTCATTTTGGGAGTCACTGGCAATCAGCCTAGTGTGTCGTCTAGGTATGAGGACATGTTGAACTTAAAGGGCCACACCAGTGCGTTTGCAAGTTTTCAATCCTTAATTACAAATAATTTTGCAAACCCCCAAGATGCTGTACAATTTTTCTACTGCTTAAGGCAACCATTTATTTCCATTCATGATCATAAAAAGTAGTGCACACTTGATAAAAGCTAAAACACAATAGCATCTTTGCAAAATGAGTATTGTGATGTTAATTCATTTATAGTAAATGGGCTAAAACATGCAAAACCACTGCTATGTTCCTTTAGATTTTTGAGTCAAGTTTTCCCGCACAATGCCTTATTTGTGATTTCAAGTAGTAGTTTTGTGCAATTGCTCAAATGATTTTAGACAATCGTCTGAAAAAAGTATGTGATGGCTTTTTCATCTACATTTAGAGAATAGGCAAAATAATATATCATTACCAGCTGTGCCAGATATTAATGTTTGTATAACAGATTTTTTCTTTAAAAAAAAAAAAAAACAGGAACGATACCATTCACAGTGGAGAAGAATTTATTTGCATTTTGTACTAAGAAACTTCTCACCAAAAGAGAGAATGTGAAAAATAAATACAGAGAGAACAGCAGAACCAGTAGAATTTGAAGTTATAAAAATAAGTCAATGAAATCTATTTCTTTTTACATATCTGTAGACACCGTCACTTTTTGTTGTGAGAATGATAAACTAAAAAAAACACTAGTGACACTGTAGTACACATTCCCAACAGCTAAAATATGAAAATATCATGTGATTTATGTTCCTGTTTCCAAAAAAAAAAGCAAAATACACCAACAAATGTAAACATAACATAATTCAAACTGTATCTGAATATTAGCAACATGCATTTGACAGACCTTCTTCAAGCAGGGAACATAGCAGAGGACTGTTAGAACAGGGCTGGGTTCACTTACTCCCAACTCAATCAGAAGGGAGAAGTGAATTTTCCTTCAAATTAAAGTATTGAACTTTTTGGCCATAGTCAATATTTGAGAATAATTTCTAATTCTTTTTTTACTGATGATTTAAATTTAACAACCCAGACATTTATTTTCCGTCTGTTTTTTTCCTCAAAAATAAGAGTATACAGAACAGATGGTACAGAAAACCACATAGCATATAAACTGTGTTTCTAACACAAGCTATTTTTTGCCTCTTTCTCACTTTGCATTAACACACATCTTTGATCCCAACTGTATTCATATTTATTTTACTTCTGAGAGCCGTAACGTCTTAGCGGTTGCACTTTTAAACATTCAAAAACTATTTTAGTAAACATTATTTATTAGTAAAAAATCTTTATATAATACAAATAACAAAGATGCACATTAACGCCAAGTTTGAAGTGAGATTTTCTTTTTGGACACTTAAAATCTTACCCCTCAAATCTTAACTCATGAACAGATACTGTATGTGAGAGGCACAGTAAGTTCCATCAATACAGCAGCAAGCCTCCTAAATACCGGAAACTAAACTCTAAAATCATACATTTCATTCTCTAAAATAGTTTTTTTCCCCACAAGTAATTGGAAAAATACAGAAAATCCAATAATCTTTGAATCATAAAAACAACAAACACAAAAATATAAATAATCTCTTAGTTTTCTTAACTCTTAATCGTTTTTTTTGTGTATGAATCAAAAACAGCTACAATCACATCCAAAGATCCCTCCTCTGCAGTTATGTGTCATTACCGTGTAATATGTCAACAATCAGCGTGAAATATGTCCAACTACTGCAGATGAATGTGTTACACAAACGCTAAACCAAACAACCTCTAACATGGAAAAGCCCTCCTTATAACAGCACTAAAAACAAAGCTATATTCTATATTCTCAGAAAGGTGAAGCACTGCTAAGTAGCAGTTGCTTCACCTTGGGCGGAGTGATATGCTTTGCAGCACCTGAGAAGCCCCGAGCAGAGTAGCAATGCTTCACCTTTCTGAGAATATAGTTCCTAGTTTGTATATGGTTAGAAGATGGCAGTGACTCATGTGACCTTGTTATTTGTACACGCTGTGACTATACAAATCAGAACATGTAAATAGGAAAATGTTGGCGTTATTTTGTCACTTATTCGGAGCAGTAGGCTAGTTGGAACCGATTACCTTCAGGATCCGTGCTAGGCTAAGCTACCGGTGAACTGTCGGACAGTTACAACACAATAGATGAGTCGGCGTGTTCCTTTAAACCTCATTTTAACAGCAACTACAGGAACACATTAATATACTACAACACACCTTTATTCAAATCCTAATCCTATAAGTTTATACATTTAAGTCACTAGTACGTTTTTCTTTCATGTCTATCAGCATCTGTCTGCACCAAACTTCTGTACATTAACGTTCTTTGGCAAACAAGGTGAATATGACTGTATGTAATATTCTATGTAATAGAAAAGAAGAGAGGTGATGTTTAACATGTCAAAAGAGGCATTTGACTTCAGTGTTGGAAGGTGCAACCATGTTTCACACTGACAATGGGCCTGAGTCCACCAGGAGCTTCTCGCTCCACTGCTCTTTGGGATTTGTAATTCCTAATTATAGAGAATATATAGAGAATATACTGTAGATCAGTATACCTCACGTAGATTTGGTAAAATATCATGTTTTTAGTTTAAAATTCAAATCCGTTTCTCAAACTGTCTGCGAGTGACCCCAAAGCCTAATAGTGAGGAGCATAGATATGTTATTGTGAATTTTAAATAAGCTTGTATGCACATTTAAACATTATTATTCGTTTTTCGGCAGGGCAGCTGACCCTTTTGCGACACTGCCTCTAATTTATGATCAGTGTGACATTTAAAAAAAATACGGAGGAATAAAGTTTACGGTTACTGTCCAGTGACAGGATGGATTGATGGCTCTCCTGCTATCTCAGCATAAGCAGCACCGTTCTTTCCGTTGAGACGGCAACAGAGACAATGAGTGAGAAAGTTTGTAAAAACTGCCATAGTCTGCCTTGCCTTCAAACATTTGTTAGACAAGTAATCAAAAAGTAATCAATTGCAATATTACAAATGCAATATATACCTATTACCAGACCCAAACGGAATCTGCTTTTTCTTTTTTTTTTTTTTTACAGTTTTCAGCGGTGATCCAGGATGAAAATCTGCAGAATTTAGCAGACTGTTTATCTGCAGGGAGTGGAGATGTGTTAACATTCTGAGTTGTATTTTATCTTTTTAAAAATGTGTAATTCGGTGGAAATCTGTGTCCACAAATTCAGGTTAACTAGTTACTGTCTAACCTATTATTTTTAAAAAGTAACCTTTCCAACACTGAGCATTGATGCAGCTACTGCACTGTCAGTGTAAAGAATGTGGGGAGTGTGAGGGTTTACACTTTGGAGACATTGTTTGTTTGATGATCGTCATCTTCGTCGTCGATGCTCAGGTCCAACTTCAGGTTATCCAGAGTCTGACGGATCGTCAGAGTCTCCTTACGCCTGTTAAGAGAGACATGACAGAGAGACACGCTGGGTTATTTTGTGCCATGAAAATAATGCAACTGTGACGGACTGTACATGTGTTTGTGTCTTTAACGTAGTGGCAACTAATCTGCATGTTTCTTTATGCCATGGATACAGAAAAATGTCACACCCCCTCTCTCTCTCTCCTCCCTTTCCTGTCTTCAGGGCCAAAAAAAGCCCCCCCAAATAAAATCTAAAACAACAATCACATCGGTTGGCAGGTGACGTCAACTACTCGTAACCACAGCGACCATACTGATGCTAAATGATGCGTCATTGAGAGAAAATCTATCCACAACAAAGCCATCGTTCAAGTAGCTCTACTTTTACAACTGTAGGGGGTGAGTGTTAAATTCCCCTTCTGATTTCTGACCTGCCCGTGTGTGTGTGTGTGTGTGTGTGTGTGTGTGTGTGTGTGCGTGCGTGCGTGCGTGTGTATAAAGCCAGCCTACACATGATCAACGGCCAAACTGTGAGGTAGGGCGCAACATAGAGAGGCAAAGCGCAGCGCAGGTATACGTCATCATTGCTTCTGGAATTGGTTGGTTGCGCCGTGAAAAGGTCAGCGGCAACGAGGTCAAAGTTTAAATAATTTGATCTTTGTGCGCAGGGCTCGGCGGCAGTGCCTAGTTGGGCACCACTGCTCTCCCCATAGGGAAACAATAAAATGGCGGTTTTTACCGTGGATCATGTGCAGGCGGCTTTAGAGTACGTACTTGGTCTGAAGGTGTTGGTCGAGCAGCTGCCTCTGCAGCCGGCTGTTGGTCTCCCTCTCCTCGGCAAGCTCTCTCTGGGTGTGGCGGTACTGCGCCTCCCTCCTGCTCGTCTCCTCCTCCGCCTCGTTCAGCTGGCGCTTCAGAGAGCGCATCCTCTGGGTCATCTGGAGGACCAATCACAGAGCTACGCTTAGTTTGGACAGACAGGACTGGGCGGACATGTTAACAGTAACATCGGAGGCACAAAAACAAATGCATCAACAAACATTTCAAACATGTCCTTGACTATTGGTTGTTGCTGTTCATTGTCATCAGTGTATTCAATATGAGCTGTGTGGTAATAGAGCTCAACAAGGACCGCCTACTTTTTGAACAGCTAGGCAGTCCTTCCAGAAAAATGTTGTGTGAGTTTTTTTGTGATTGTTGCGGGCAAAAATCCTTGATTATGCGGCACGTTTTCTTAAAAAATGCGATGGAATATGCGGGATATTTAAGCAATTTTACGCGATGAAATTGCGGGAACTTGCAAAAATTGCGGTTTCATCATGGCTTCATCGCGGGGTGTGCAGCTTTTCGATGACGTTCACGTCGCGTAATTACGTCACTTCATAATGTTCCCATGGCAACAGGGGAAAATGGCTGCTCTTGTGTGAAGTAAACGCAACATTTTTCAACTTTCTGCTAAGATATATGTGACTTTTTTGCAACAAAAATGCGGGGATCATGAAATCATGCAAGCCCTGCATATTTTGCGTGGAAATCGGCAATTTATGCAGAGAAAGTGCGGCGTATTTGAAAAAATGCGGCCCCCGCATAAATATGCGAACTTTGGCTGATTATGTATTGAATTATGCGATCGCATAATCTCGTTTTTCTGGAGGGACTGGCTAGGATAAAAGAAAGTCGATGAGGATAACTACACAATGATTATTGCTTCATTATATTTCATATCACACAATATCTGTTCTCCTGTAACTTCTGTAAAAGAAGCTTTATTAAAATGAAAATGTTATGAGTTTCCTGGCCAGAGCAGGCAGCAGTAACACTGACTTACAGACAAATCTTAATTCCAATAGTTTAAACACATTAGTACAGGAACAAACCGATCAGTATGTTCTGCAATACTCTGTAATACAAGCGGGTGGGTGTGTGTGTGTGTGTGTGTGTGTGTGTGTGTGTGTGTGTGTTACCAGGTCTTTCTGCTCTGTAGCTATCCGGTGTTCCTCTTCCATCTGATCGCTCAGCTCGTTGATCCTCCTCTCCAGTTTACTGATGGTGTTTGTCAGAACAGACTTGTTCCTGCACGCAACACAAACACATTAGCACATACCTGTTTTTCTGCACATTTCCACCCGATAAAGCAACCATGCTGTTCATTTTGAAATTAGGGGCCCTATTTTAACGATCTAAGCGCACGGCGTGAAGCGCCTGGCGCAGGTGCGTTTAGGGTGTGTCCAAATCCACTTTTGCTAGTTAATCGGCAGAAAAAAGGGTCCGTGCGCCGGGCACATGGTTCAGAAGGGTTGTACTTAGTGTCTTCATTAATTCATAGGTGTGTTTTGGGCGTAACATGCAATAAACCAATCAGAGTGTCATCTCCCATTCCCTTTAAAAGCTAGGTGTGTTTGGACCTTGGCGCATTGCTGTTACGATGGCGGATTTGCACCGTAATATTTTTATTTGTAATCTTTTGTATGTTTGTATGCTGCTGCGCTTCACTGTGTGTGTAACAAGCATAGTGTCTGCGTACTGTTCACGAGCCTAGGCGCATTTTACTAATTTGCTGTTAAAATAACAATGACATGCTGCGTTATTGACTGTATACCAGATTTTTGTTGGCCAATTGCGCGATCACTTCCCGCTGCCTCAAGATAGCAATACGCCAAGAATGCACCTGAACACACCTCCCTGTAAGACCAGCACGCCCATGGGTGCAAAGATGGGCGCAGGTGCATTTGCTATTTAAACGACGTGGGCGCTGGACGGTCTTAAACTAGCAAAGACACTTGCGTCGGGCTTTGCTCTGCGCCGGGTGCAAGATAAGGGCCCTTAGTCGTCCAAAACCTTTTTAAGAAAAAAAAATTTAATTATTGATTTAAAAGTTTGATTAATTTGAAAACTTTGTATTGAGCTATTTACCCACGAAATTGCCTCGTCATTATTTGAACACTTCTTGAACCCACAGACAGGCGTAAAGGGTGACCAATAGCACTGATTTATGAAAACAAATGAAGACGACTAAATATGGAGACGACACAAAGTTTCTGGCCGACGGCGACAATTTAGTAGATATGTGATTTTAACATGAATTCAAAAGCTAAACTACAATAAATCCAATGTATATGCTATATTTATGCAATATATCACTTGGTTACCATGGTTTAACGTATGCACATCAGCACAGTATGGGAACATTTCCTGATACATCAGAAAGTGAAAGGCAGTTCAAAACAGAAGTGTGTAGAGTGTGTGTCCTACACTGTGTGTTTAAGCGGTTCCTGATTAAAAAGGTAGTGAAAAGCAGAGACCACACAGTGACTACCCTCCCACAATATCACGGTACAAGCCGGTGCCGCTTTTTTGTAACACGTCGTCCCGTTCGTGCCTACGTCTGATACGTCGCGCTACACCTGCTGATGGCGGTAGAACAGAGGTTTGTTTAAAAAGGGGAATGTGACGGACCTCTCCTCTGTCCTCAGAGTGTTCTCCAGCTCTTTGACTCTGCTCTCCGCCCGGGAGATGACGTCCTCCTGAACTCTGGAGCTGTGAAGCTCCTCCACCTCCAGACGCAGCTCACGTAGCTACACACCGGGAGAGAGAGGGAGAAAGAGAGAGAGAGAGATTTACTAGAGATTAGCTATTACAAGCACTTTGCTTGACTTATGTTTGTTCCTCTATTGTTGATTATTTACATACTGAAACCATGTTCTTGACTGTAAGTTCATTAGAATATTAGCTTATCACAGATATATCTGTGTACGTAGCAGTACAGAAATGTAAAAGATACACGCTTAGAAGCAGTGTCTCCTATACACAGTTTGTCCACCAGAGGGCACTGACAAGTAGATTTTACAATAATAATAATAATAACAATAATAATAATCAAATGTATTACCAATTTAAGAATCCTGATTACAAAAATGTGTCTTTATGTCGTAGTCATTTGAAAAAAAAATGTGGTTAGTAAATCTTTTCTGATTAAAAAAAAAACAAAAAACTTAAATATCAGTATCTCAGTGTATCATATCAGAGAAATGGAGAGATGTATTGAGAAAGAGGGCCTAACTGTTAAATGTAGGCTTAAAGAACTGAACACACACACTCTCTCACACACACACACACACACACACACACACACACACACACACACACACACACACACACACACACACACACACACACAGTACCTGTCTCTCCATGGTGGCCTTCTCAGTTTCCAGCTGGTCGTTGAGATCTTTCTCCTGAATCAGCTTCAGCTGCAGCTGCTCGGTCTGACAGAAACGCAGCACACACGTCTTAATAACTCTCCAAATGAAGTCACTCTTAATTGATAGGATGGAAGTTGACTTGACAGAAATGACAGATTTCTTTTCAGTTAGTTCACTTCCTCCAGTTTCCAGTGTGTGTTTACCTGTTCGATACTTCTCTTGTGTTTAGCGACCCATCTCTGCTCGTTCTCATGCAGCTCCTCCAGATCACTCTCCAGGTCGATCATCTTCTCCTGTAAGAAGAAGAAGAGTTTAAAACAAATCATCGTCCAAACAAGTAAAGTAAACTTTTTGTTCAGGCAGCTACTGATCTGAGGTCAACTATCTGTCATCAGCAGAACGCATTCAGGTTATTTAGAAATGGCACAGATGAGGTATCTTCAGAAATAGCGGCATAATGAATATTTGGGATTATGGAATTAGCACGCTGATTGCTAAACAGGATTTGCATGATTAATACCTCATTAACCCCAAACTCTGATGGTTTGCATGACTGATTAATTCAAATGGACATCTCTGTTTGAATCATTGGGTCATCATGTATGCAAACACACTGTGGATACTGTTTAATCTGCAGCTGGAAATACAAAAGAGTTTACCTCAAGGAAGAAACATTCAGGAAATAAAAAGGTGTGCTTTTATTAATGAAGTATCCCAAATCAAAAATATTTTTATCTTCTAGATTATTTTTTTATGTCACTGTCAGCTTGGTGAGAAGTCTAAAAATCCCATACAGGTTGATACTAATATATACTTTTGTGTTGATGCTGCTCATACAGTAGCTGAGATTTAGATTACAGTTGAATGTATTTAAAGAAAAAGTCTGAGATTATATATTCTTCATACAGTCAACAAATTGCATGAAGAGCCCAAACTATGAATGTATCAAGTATACATTAAAAATAATGTACGTAGCAGCAGTGACGTTACCCATTGGTTTGTGGACTGCCGTTCTGACGCCTCGAGTTTGGTAATTTGGCGGTCGCAATATTTGGCATAAATCAGGCTTTATTATTATTATTATTATTACCTGAGCCTGTTTGACTTGTTTGGCCAGGTCATCTTTGGCCTGGTTGGTGCTGTGCAGCTCCATGCGGAGGTCGTCCACCATCCTCTCCGCCTGCTTACACTGCAGCTGGATCCTCTCTCTCAGCTGGATCTCCTCCTCCAGTGTCTGCTCCTTATCAATCAGCTTACCAGAGACCTGTGCACACGCACACGCACACACACACACACGTCAAAAACACACAGATCCTGAAGCTGCATTCATACAAAAGTTGTATTATTAAAAATCTGCAGCTTTTTATCTTTAACTGATCAGGACTCAGAACACACGTGGTGGTGGGAGTGTCACTTATGACCCATTTGTGTGACGTCCTGTTGGGTTACTTAACCCCCCCAATGTAGCACAAGTACTGTAGACTTTATATTTCACAATTATTGTTTCCTGCCAGATCGTTTATAGAACTGGACATTTCCGAGTGCACTTGAAGGCATCTACATTTCCCGGAGAAAGAGAAAAAGCGACTGTGCTTTGTTGTTGCATGGAAACAGTCAGCTGGTCCACAAACTCCGGGGCAGTTCAGTGCTTGTGTTTGGCGTTTTAAAACTTTCTTGTGGCAGTGCTAGAGGCAGTAATGTTTCCTGTTTGGGACTCTCACAGCATCCTCAAAACACACCGACAAGTCTGATCGCCAGTTACATGATTGATCGTCTATATCGACGTTGTTTGTTCAGATGCCACTGGAAATTCTGCCGGCTGTCCCTCATTTTCGTCCGGATGTCCGTTACCTTCCGCTTTCTTTGTGTTGGCATTCTAAACTCCGGTGGATTTCTGAGGACTATGGTTAACTGCTCCTCAGATCTCTGCAGGGTAAATCCAGACAGCTAGCTAGACTATCTGTCCAATCTGAGTTTAACAACTCAGATTTAACAGTTGAGACTAAAAACAACCTTTGAACGTACACGTTCCACCAAAACAAGTTCCTTCCTGAGGCTATTTTGCAAATCCACCGTACCTGTAGACGTTTAGCGCCTCCCAAAACGATTGTGATTGGTTTAAAGATATGCCCACAATCCCGGAACGCTGTGTGCAGTAGCCAGACCTTCCTCAGGAGAGCTGTGGAGGAAGGTCTGGCAATGCGAACCTATTTGAATCTCAAAATAGAAAATCAAATGCCTACCCAACCAATATCCAAACAGTCGAATATATTTGGATCCAGCCCTTTTTAACGGTCGTTTAGCATGTTAGTGTGAAATGACTAGTATTAGATCAGTGAGCATACCTCTCCCTGCAGTCTGCTGACGAGCAGCTGCAGTCTCTGCAGCTCCTGCTCCTTCTCCAGCAGAGTCTCCTCCAACTCCTCCACCCGCAGCTGCCCGTCGTCCCGCAGCTTCTGCTGCAGGCTCAGCTCGGCTGTAGCCTGTGTGGACACCTGCACGGCCTCCGCCAGCTGCAAACACACACACACACACACACATCTGTAGGTACTTACACACATCTGGGATTACCTGGCGTTACCAGGGCAGCTCCAAATAAGTGTCATATTAGCATCCTTTATAGGAGTGTTGTGATATTTAGGACTTTCATTAACTTTTTGGTGACCAGAAGCAGTTTGGACTTAAGTACGGAAGCTGATAACCACCATGAATATTTGTATTTGGAGTTCTAATTTTACAAACAAAAATGCTGACACTATTATACTGCTAATTGTTTAAGGGGTATTGGTATATAACAAAACAAATCACTGCAAAAAATAAAAGAACATCGGCCTGGTGCTGGGCAATCTTAATATTGCAGTATGACAAGTATGTGTTGCCTTTTCCTGATTTTAAAGGCTACATTACAGTAAAGTGATTTTATTTTCTTATTATATCATTATCAGTCATTATATCCACGTTATTGAAAATTCTCATTGTGTAAATATTTTGTTAAAGCAATAATAGCCAACGCTACAATATTGTGACAATTTCGAAATATTTGGTCAAAAATATTGCAATATTTGATTTTCTGCATATCGCCCAGCTCTACATCAGCCTTTTTAAAAAGTGTCCCCCAAGATGTGTTTGGTTTATGGTATCTGCTTATATAAATGAAAACATTTAAATACTTTTCATTTTTTTTCTGTTTGGCAACAAGTTTAGATTTAGATTTTTGTTAATTCACAGGAATCTTACATTGTTTTCATCTGGATGTTTATGCGTTTATGTGTAAACAAGAACAATAAGTCAGTAAAATCAGGATACCCCAACTTGGTTTCTCCAAGTTAAATTTAAGACTTTTCTTAACGCCTCTGTTACAAGAATTAATTTTGTTTTTGTTTTATTCCAAGAGTCCAATATGACAGATCATGGAAAAAAGCAGTAAAATGGTCTGGATAATCAGAAGAATAGAGAGTGTGTTGATTTGGTACATCTCCAATAAGTTTGTTCCAATTAATCATAAGAGTAACCTAGAGACTCTTTTAGTCCAAGCACAGTAAGTCTCTTCTCTGAGAAATTTTCTGAATATGGACTTAGGTTTAAACAGACTTTGGAAAGTTCCCTGTAAAAGTCTAGTGAGAGCATCTCTGTACCTCTGTCTCCAGTCTGAGGATGGAGCTGTTGAGATCAGATGACCTCTTGTCTCTGGTTTCTCTGTCCACCTCCATCTCCTCCAGCTGTCTCTCTGCCAGCCACAACTTCTCCGACAGCGTCTTAGCGTGCTGCGTCTGCTTCTCCAGGTTCTCCTGAACACCACACACACACACACACACACACACACACACACACACACACACAGTTTAGAGCTCTGCTTCCTCATATAAAGTGCGTGTCTTACTGTGGGACAGCTCTCACGTTCACCTGAATGGACCAATAGTTTTATAAAACAGTCTATGCTCACAAAGAATATCAGAGTAAGACGAGGGAAAGTTAATTAGATAATTGTAGATATCTGCATACTGCAGGTCAGGAACGCTTTCCGTTTCTCTTTGAAAGGTCATAAAAGGTACTCCGGCAGCATTATAGGCAGAGGTGGGCTGTCAGAGCCAGCAAGGCCTTCTCTGTTGGCTAACAGATTGTCAGAATCAGAAAATCATATGTTTTATAATTATATATTATATATATGTATTATTTTTTTTTAATTAATTTCATATGTATTTTACAAAGTCCGTTCCCACAAGCCTATTACCGCAATTGCATTGCTACTCTTTTACCGTTGTGCGGCTTCCAGTGCAATTCATGAATTAGAGCCTACTTAAAAGTAAGTTTTTGCTCACTGCTGTCGTACCAAATGCATGCTTTTGAGGGGAAATGTTTGGTCTTTGTAAATTATAGAGTGTGGTCTAGATCTACTCTATATGTAAAGTGTCCTGATATAACTTCTGTTATGATTTGACACTATAAATGCAATTTAATTGACTTAAAGGCATACTATGCAACTTTTCCCTCTTCGGTCCCCCTACAGGTTGTCTCATTGGAACTACAGCTCGCGCGTACCGGCGCTTCGTAGTTCCAGTGAGACAACCTGTAGGGGCACCGAAGACGGAAAAGTTACATAGTATACCTTTAATATAATTAATTAATTATGATAGTATTAAGATAATTTTGCAAGTCAACAAAGTCTCCGTTTATTGTCTGACAAATGCACTTTCGCAAAGCTAAAAACAGGTGTGTTTTTCTAAGCTGTAGGTTTTGGAGATACATGGCTTTTACAGTGAAAATATGTTTCTGCATCCGTGGTAACCTTCAAAAACCAGGCAACATGTTTTTTTTTAGTTTTTTTGGTCTAATGTCCCTAGTGCAACAGACTGCAGTTGCAGGTTTTTGGTTATTGTGTGACAGCGGATGAGAGGAAATGTGGGAGAAGAGAGCGTTTTTTTTTTTTTTTTTAGAAGCTGCTGTTTACCTCAGTGTCCTGGATCTTGTTTTTGAGGGACTGCTGAAGATAATTGAAGGCGTACTCCTGAGTGTTGGCCTCCACCATCATGTCCCGGGCCTGCTTCACCTCAATCTGCATAAAGAAAAGAGTCAGTCATGCAAAGACATGGATAAGAAGAGTATCATTCTGTCCATGAATCCATCCATCCAACCATCTGCTCACACCTCCATCTCTCGGCATCTCTCGCCCATGGATTGGTTCTCTCTGTCCATCTCTATCATCTGCTCTCTCATCCTTTTCATTTCGTTGGTCAGCTGAGTGTTGGTCCTCAGCAGGTCCTCGTTGTTCACCAGCAGGCCGCGCATCTCAAACCTTCACACAGAGACAGTTATCAGTTATGTGTCAAACTCTAGCTTTACACGGATGGGCCGCTGACATTGCACGCTTAACGTATGCAGAGCGGATGTTCCAACACCAGCTTCATAATATAATATAATATATATATATACATATATACACACACAGTGGCACTCATAAGTTTATGAACCCATGCTAAAGTTGACTAAAAAGAGGAATAAAAAAATCCTCTTTTGGAAATTGATCTTAATGCCTTAATTAAAAAAATTTGGAAAAATCCAACCTTTAAGGACACCAATTTTATTTGTGAATGAATAATGTATCGTAAATAAATAAATGTTCTTCCTTAAAATACAGGGGGCATAAGTAAGTACAGCCCTATGTTAAATTCCCATAGAGGCAGGTAGATTTTTATTTCTAAAGGCCAGTTATTTCATGGATCCAGGATAATATGCATCCTGATAAAGTTCCCTTGGCCTTCGGAATTAAAATAGCCCACTGGCATGGTTTTATTTCAGTTAACCCAATAGCTGGTTTGCTGGCTTGGTACCCCATGCCAATCTCTAGGTATGGTGAAGGGTATATGATGATGTGGGGCTATTTGAATTCCAAAGGCCAGAAATGGATCATAAAGTGTCTATAATTCCTTTAAATTAAACTACCGATAGGCCGACAGTAGATTGAACTTTCACAGCGCTGTGACGGCGCCACAAACTGAAGAAACAACAACAATCCCAAAGCAAAAGCTCTCCGTCTCGCCTGTGACTCACACACAGGTGTAGCCAGTTAAAAGAAACATTCCGCGGCACATCCACTCCGCATATGTTACACGTTCAATGTAGCCAAAGCATTAGATGACAGAGAGGAGTGAAGCCAAGGAACGACAGGAGTTTAAGGGTGACTTAAAGGACACATATTATGCTCATTTTCAGGTCCATACTTGTATTTTGGGTTTCTAAACAACAGAGATTTTCAACAAGGGGGGACCTCAGAGTTATTGCTGTAACTTTAAAAAAATGTTTAACATGAATCCAACGTTGAAGACAAACACATTTACATGATTTAATGTTAAAAAACACCATTATTTTCTCATACTCTCTGTCTGAATATAACTGTATTCACCCTCTGTCTGAAATGCTCTGTTTTAGTACCTGTTTCTTTAAGCCCCCCCCCTTCCCATAAAGACCAGTCTGGCTTGCGAGAAAAATATGGCGCACCTTTGCAAAGGCAGTTCTCAAGCCGTGGGTGGAGATACTCAGATAGGGGGCGATATATTCTAATGAGCCTGCATGTGAAATAGGAAGCGAAGCCAAATCTAAATGGCTTGTTGAATCCCATGTTTTTTTTTTTTATTTAATTTCAGCCCACAAAAACTGACTGGATAGTCTTATTTAGAAGTTTGTGGGTTGGTAGGTAATCTACATACCCAAATATATGTACACATTCAATGAAAAAGTGATTTTGCATGATATGTCCCCTTTAAAACCTGCTGTGAATCCTGTTCTTACTGACCGTGCTGCACTGAAGTAGAGGTGAACTGAGGGTGTGGTCAGTACACTGTGACATCACTCAGGGTGTGGTTGCAAGTGCAAAAAGACTTTCAATTCCAATAAGAAAAGGCCAGTCAAACAATGATTTTCAGCTCAGTGTTAAGTTAAAAACTTACATTTGAAGAATGTTAGACAATTTGTTTAAGCAGTATTTAAGCTGAAAAGCATCATTGTACCAACCTCTTCTGGTTAAAGGTTTCCAATCTGTCACACACACACACACACACACACACACACACACACACACACACACACACACACACACACACACACACACACACACACACACACACACACACACACACACACACACACACACACACACACACACACACACACACACACACACACACACACACACACACACACACACACACACAGAAAAAAAACAGCACAGCATCATGACTGACCTTATCTGGTTCCTCTCCTTCTCCATCTCCACACTCTCTGCTTCCAGGAACTGGTTACGCTGAAGAGAACACACACACACACACACCATAAAAAAAATGTCTTACTTGTTGTTAACAAACTTTATTCTTACAGCAGAATTACATGTGTATGTGAGAAAATCCCGACATTGACATCAGGACAGCTGAAAGTGTACACCTCCTCCGCCGCAGGCTAAAAACATATCTCTTCTGGCTGTACCTTGGCTAAGAGGATGATGGGTATAAAAACTTTGTAGTTTGGCTTTTTTTGTGATTCTTGCTGTTCTGTTTGTACCTTCATGGATGAATGCACCTATGCCATTTGAATGCACTCTGGATAAGCTAAATGAAATGTAATATAATGTAATGTAATTTATGAACCCCAAAATGAATCAGGTGAGGCCTACCTTTTGGCAGGCATCCAGCTGTTTGGTCAACTCCTCTATGTAGTCTTTTTTATTGGGCGCCCCCATAGTGGCAGAGCGCATGCTGTAGTGGGTCGGTACCACCTGAAGCAACAAAATAGACATTTGATCATTGGAAAAACATTACAAAGTGTCGACCTGATGAAAGAGTGTGTGTATCTGTGCGTGTGAGATAACGTACGGGGGTGTTGACCTCGGCCCTCCTCTTCACCAAAGTGTCGTAGGCGGAGAATCGGGGGCGGGGGTTGATGAGGGTGGATGTGGCCATGCCCACTGGGCTGGTGCTGCGACTGTTGTAGCTGTATATGTTCATCTCTGAGGTGGCAGGAGACAGTCCACCCTGACCCTGAAGATGGAGGAGGATGAGGGGGACACAGAGGAGGGTCAGTACCTGCAGTCAGCCTCTGGGAGACTTGCCCCTCCCTCATTAGAGCGCTGCTCTTTCACTTTCCCCACCCAGATTTTATCCTGTCGTTCTTTTTAATTTTGTTTTTTGTTTTTGTTTTATTCCAAGAGTCCAATATGACAGATCATGGAAAGAAGGCAGTAACATGGTATGGATAATCAGAAGAATAGAGAGTGTTGATTTGGTACATCTCCATTAAGTTTGTTCCAATTATTATTAATTTGTTCCCGGTCACAAGCTCACGTCTCTAACCTTTAGAGCCACCACTGCCCCACGAGTGAATGTGTGTGGATAAATGCAATATTTTTTTAAATTCTCCTTAGCTTTTTCACTGATTGTAACCCTTGTTGGATTTAACACTCCAGTGTGGCAGATGCAAATGCATGCTTAAACATTGGTTTCAGTTCAAAATTGGAGCATTTGAAGGGTTTCGTCGTTTATTTGACAATAGGAGCATTTCTAAAACCTAAAGAACTAAAACAAACAAAATAACCTATATAAGATATAGAAATAAGAAAGTAAGATAAGAAAGTTTATCCACTACAAACCTTGAACTCAGACATTCGGTATATGGGGTTGTAATCCATGGAGGTGGCCGTGGCGTATGGACTGTTGAACACCCTGGGAGGGCTGTCAACAACTCCCCACTGTAAAGAAATCAAACCACACAACAGTGGTTTTATACCTCCAATCAATAAAAAGAAAGAAAGAGAGACAAGACATATATGGGCCCTATCTTGCACCCGGCACAACGCAGCGCAAAGCCCGACGCAGTCGCTTGTCAATTTCCCGTCCTGAGCCCGCGTTTAAATAGCAAATGCACCTGCTGTCTTACAGGGAGGTGTGTTCAGGTGTATTCTTGGCATATTGCTATCTTGAGGCAGCGGGAAGTGATCGCGCCTTTGACCAACAAAAACCTGGTCTAAAGTAAATAGCGCAGCATTTCATTGTTATTTGAACAGCGAATTAGTAAAATGCACCTAGGCTCATGCAGAGCGCGCACACTATGCTTGTTACACACACAGGGAAGCGCAGCAGCACACAAAAGATTACAAATAAAAATATTACGGTAAAAGGGAATGGGAGATGACACTCTGATTGGTTTATTGCATGTTACGCCCAAAACACACCTCTGATTAATGAAGACACTAAGTACAACCATTCTGAACCATGCGCCCGACGCACGGACCCTTTTTTCCGCCGTCAAACTAGCAAAAGTGGATTTGGACACGCCCTAAACGCACCGGCGCCATGCGCTTCACGCCGTGCGCTTAGATTGTTAAAATAGAGCCCTTAGACAGAAAAGACAAAAGCCAACAATCAAAGTGCCTGAAGGCAAATTCAGAAATACAGATCCAGCAACGACTGTCGGTTTGCATGAAAAAAGTTAATGAACAGAAGCAAAGACAATGCTGTAAACGGCTATATTTATGAAAACATGGGCAACCTGTTAATATTATATATTCAACATGGATTCAGTAAGTTTCCTAACTGATATTCATATAAAATTGAAATCAACTTCAACAATTTAAAATGTAATAATCAAATAGATGTGAACACGGGATGAAGAGGCATGTTAACCTTGACAGAGAAGCTTTTTAACACGCAAAGGGAGGAAGGAAGTGTCTCATTGGTAATGGTAGATAAATGATTACACTTATTATAGATATTTATTATTTTACAAATGATTTAAGTGGTAAATTACAGAGGAGCGAGTTTATTTACTTGTAGCAGGTGCATATATTGAACAATAAATAATTTATGGTTTAATTATTGTAATTACACATGTCAAATATGGTTTCATTATTGTAATTACACATGTCAAATATGGTTTAATTATTGTAATTACACATGTCAAATATGGTTTAATTATTGTAATTACACATGTCAAATAAGGTGTAGTAGATTTGATTGAATGCAGGGTAACAGTATCATTGTATAATATAATTCAGACTTTCTCAACCAAATCTTTTTGGATTGTTGGAGTTCTTATAGGATGTGTGTTATGTCCAGGAGATGGCGCTGTTTAATAACTGGAAAGGAAAGGTTGTATATACTAATGCTGTGTAAGTATCACTTCAGCAGAATTGTGGCATTATAAAGATTTGTATGTGAGTGAGGCAGCTTAGTGAATTTCAGTATGTTGCAAAGATGCATGCTAGATAAACTAATATAAGATAGATTTATATTTTTTTGGCATTTCCTGTATTACTGTATGTTAATAATCTTTTTTTTTTTTTAGCGAAGCTTTCTAAAAAAAAATTCCGGATAAGAGTTTAAATAGAAATACTACTTTTTGGGGGTCTTGAGGATTTTGAGATCTAAAAGAGAGAGATTAACTTTTCTAGTGGTGAGTATCAGCATTTCAAAACAAGACAGAATATGATTGCTGCACCAGAATGAAAGAGAATGACAATTTAAATTGCATTTTACCAGAAGATCTTTTCACTTGCTTTAAGAAAATTTGACTTATTCAGGAGATGGCACTGTTAAATAACTGGTTTTGTGTTTCCCGAATCACAGATATTTGATTATTATAAGAGCTGCCTCTAATCTCCCTGATCGGAATCACACACACACACACACACACACACACACACACACACACACACACACACACACACACACACACACACAGAGAGAGAGAGAGAGTTAGTCCATGGTCCGCGTCACCCACCCTGTCAGGCATTGTGTCAAAGTCCCGTGAGGCCAGGGACTCCAGGGACCCTTTATAGTGGTTCATCCCCAGCCGGTTGGTCTCCCATGGAGCCAGCCTGGGGCCGTTCTCCCCCATCGTCCCGCCGCCTCCTGGACCATCTGCATCCCTGCCATTCAACCCGTTGGTCCTGTGCTCGTTGCTGAGGTACAGCTGATATTTGGGGTTCTGGCTGGTTGGCACAGCTCGGGGTGTGGTGGGCTCCTCCTCTGACAGGCTGTCGGACTGCTTGTTCAAATCAATTTCAGACTCCTGGAGGAGAAGGGAAGAAAGTGGGGAAGGAGGGATGAAATAAACCTGGATGAACATAAAAATACATCTTCTAGAGGGGTGAAAACACTCGGCACATGCACAAAAATGGTTTCTATATGATCTATAATATCTGACTATTTACTTGGTAAATGTTCCACCTTTTCACCAGCTTTGTCAGTCTGCTGTTTGGTGCTGGGCAGGGTGCGTGCAGTGGGTTTACCACTGATGGTGAATCTATTGTGTTAGAAATACTTTCATTTATACAGACTTGAGTCATAAATCTACTGCAATGATAAAAAAACAAAGTACTTTCAAATTTACTTTAACACCAAGGACTCGTGACTTCAGTTGGATTTTAGCCTTTTGACTTAAAATGACTTGATATTCTCCCCAAGCCCAAATATTAAAAGTGTGCAGAGAATCAATTCATTTTCTGAAAACAAATATAGTTTGAATCAATTTAACAGCAGCCAATCACATTGCGTGAGCAAGAGGGAAAGTTGCATTTGGCATTGCAGACAGACAGATAATACACTTATTTATGACTTGAAACACTAAATTTAGGCCTTGGGCTTGGCTTGGAACAGGTCGGTCACTGACTAGGGACTTCATAGCCTTGGCTATGGCTTTCTTGTGACTTGCAAAACAATGACTTTGTCCAACCCTTGCACATACTTTATATAATAGGCCACAATACATGGCACATACTCTTGTTTATCACAAAGCAAATTATCAGACAGAAACTCAAGCAAACAGAATGCAAAAATGCACAAAAGTGTCACTACCAATCACTGTAATTTGTCCCAATTACTGCAATCATGCAGTAAAAATCAACACAGTTGTAGAGCGATAGAGAAGGTTGTTGTTATTATTTTAGGCCAAAGACAACCATGGCCACATGTGAAGCTCAGTTGCAGGGAAAGAATCAATGAGAAGTGAGAGTTTAATCTGTAAGCGAGGCCAGAGATTTGAGGCCATTTTGATTAGAACGATTGCAGTAGGACGTGCTTTGGAATCTTGCTGTGGTTTCATGCTTTCGAGCCACCATGCGGATTGGGAACGGCGCATTAATCATGCAAGGAGATGCCTTTAAACCACCTGCAGTGTCATGCTGTGGTGCCGTCTTCATGCAGAGAAGATGCAGAGCTTTTTGTTTCATGCAAGGACGTCGGAACTGTTGGTCAGGAGTTTTTGCTTACCGATCCCATGCCGGAGTCAGCCACTGAGTCTCTACCAGAGTCTGTGGTTTGTGTTTTTCCCCTCGGTTCAGAGTTAGTCTTCTTTAAACTGCCTCCTACTGGACAATCGATCCTGGCAGAGATCTGACTAGTACCGATGCTTCTCTGAGCTGATTGAGCCACGTTCTGACTGGTTCCCATTAACGGAGGAGTCACAGTGATGCTGGGAACTGGACTCTCGTCTCGTCTGACGCTGCTTGGTGTGGACGGACACGACTTGGACTTTGGAGACTCGAGAGCGTCTGCAGAAGCAGGCTTTGGGACTTCGGTTCCAGAAGAGAGGCTCTGTGGGGAACCGGAAGAAGAGACGTGATCCTGACCAGAGAATTTATTGATCAGGTTTCTGACGCTTCCGGTTCGGTGCAGGTTTGAACTGCGGGGCAGGCCTGCAGCTGCTTTCTTATGACTGGCTCTCCAGGCCTGTTCTGCCTCTTCTTCATTGGTGGTCTGGCGAGGACTAAGTGGTGATTGGTAGGAAGGGTACTTGGGTGCATGCTGAAAGAGGTGAACACAATAACATATCCCCAAAACACTTGTTAGCCAGGAGTCTGAGCAGCACATGTAGCAGGTTAGTTGTGGGTGATATGACAGACAATATACATGTACTATGCAGTTTCGACCCTGTTAACTATCTCTTTAATATTACTGGGTGCATTAGATCATCGTAGGTTTCAAATCAATGAGCAGGGCTGTGGCAACTGTGGCCACAAGTGATACAGGATAATGGCACTTGATGGCACAATTCTCTTGAGTTGGTTGCTTTAAATGGGAACTCCAGTGATTTTACACATCAATGTTTGCTTACAGGTGTTGGGGAGTACTACTGCATCTAGTTGTATAATTGTATATAATATAATTGTATATTAACTGCATCTGTGCAAAATTTGATTCATTGCCTGAATTGATGTCACTTGAGTCAGCGTCATTTGGAGGCTAAATACTACAAGTGAAAAAAAAAGAAAAATATCTGTTGGTGTGTATATATTGAAAGATTGTTGTAGCCTTCTCCTCATCTCTGCTTGAGGCTAAATTAGCTGCTACTAGCATAACACACCAGAATCTCTGACTGAAAATATTGGTGGCACCAGATTTGGACAAGTAAGAAGAATGCATGGAATAAATAAGACAATATTTCTGTTTCTGCTGCATCAATATTTAGATTTGTTTCTGTTCATCATGGGTCCAACAATGCTATAGGGTGCAATGCTAAATCAGTAAAGTTCTCTTTTAAGTAACTTCATTGAGATTGAGTGAAATGTGTCAATAAGGGGGTAAGGTGTGTTTACTTTGGTGATTAGACCATTTCAATTTGTATCCGTGACATGCTTAAATACTGTGTAAGAAGCACAAGTAGAGAGGAGTCAGCAGTCAGCAAACTGCCTTAGTAATGTCATTATCTAACTTTAGCCACTATTAGCTACTGCCATACCAGATCAAGTGAGGCTGTAGTGTCAAAAGAGAAGGTTGTGCTGCTTCCTCTTTCAGACATTACATAGTCTTCCTTTGGATCTAGGAAGCAGTTAGTTTACACGGTTGCGGAATACATTTCCAGCAATTAGAATCACAGACATCATTCCTTCACTTAAATTCAAACTTGAAACGATTTCTTGAAAGCAGCATGTGAATAGCGTGTTTTTCTCTCCGTCTCTGTCTCCTGTCTTAACAGTGTAGATGTTGTTGACTGATGAAATGCGTACATAATGACATGAAGCCCAGTGTGTGTGTGTATTCCTATCCTGACATAAATCCCTGTTGAGGAAGGGCAACATCTGCTCCCTCATCTAAAAAATCCCCACCCTCCCCCCGAAGCACAACATCCCACTTTCTCACAGAAATAAAAGGACAGATAAATATATAAACAGATAGACTCCAAATGAAAACAAAAACAAAACGTCAACTCACACACTACCAACAGAGAGGAAAAGAAGAGAAAATGGTTGTATTTCTAATTTATTTGCTAAAAAGCCACTTGATTAAATCCAACTTTAATTAACATCATAACAAGGAGGCCTATATGCCACTTAGAGAAATGAAATGGCGAGCGTCCAGGGGTTTAACTTTCGGGTCTCGAGGGTCTAAAGCATCGAGTGGCCTTAATCCAGGGTCTCGCCTGGCCGCCTCCCCCAGGGAGGGTGAGCCAAGTCTGGGTCAGGAGAGGAGCCGGGTCCTGGGAGGACTGAGAGGGCTGGGGTTTAGGATCGCTGCTAATCACCACGGTATTAAAATGTTTACCGGCCGTGGTGGGATTAGCTCTGAGCTGATGATTTTTAATGTTATTATTTTTGCCCCGTGAGCTGAGCGCGCTCAATTTGGACTCTCTGAGCCTCATGGAACGAAGAGACGGGGACACACTCGTTGGCAATGAAATGTGTGCGTTCTTGTATTTCTGTCCTTATGAACAGTACATTTATTGGGATGACTTTCTCAACATTCAGGTTAAGATCCCACAAAAGGTTCAGTGGATAAGCAGACAGGATCACAGGAGATATCTAAGGCTGATTCATTAGTTCATATACTCTAAATAAAGTATTAAACATGTTGAAAATAACAGTTTATATTCTGATATGAATGCATCAATGTGTGTGGTATTCTATACACTACAATGATTCATGGATACGAGGTGAAGAAAATACCAGAGGCCTTTCAAAATAAAACACTCCCCATACAGAATATGGCCTCGGGAGATAGATCTGTAACGGTCTGCGTTAAAGTAATTTGCGCTGTTAATGACTTCTGTCATTTTGGTTCTTTTCTTTGTTCTCCTAACCTCTTTTTCTCATTCTCCATGGGACAGAAAAGTTTCTCATTTTTTAGGAGAACCATATTCTCATATTCCTGTCCCCACACACACACACACACACACACACACACACACACACACACACACACACACACACACACACACACACACACACACACACACACACACACACACACACACACACACACACACACACACACACACACACACACACACACACACACACACACACCATTCCCTGTGGCCTCACTACAGTACAGACATATGGCATAGAGCTGTACACCATCTGACCCAGATATATAACAGCAATGCATCTTTGGGAAATACCGTGAATGCCTCACTGATGTTTGGTGCAGAAGTTCTCAGGGTTTTTCCCAAGAATAAAAGTTCCGTAGAGGCGGTGAGCACGTTGACTCAGGAGGGTTTCTGTTTTTATCCAAGATGATGATGTGCTGCTCAGATTTAGTGATGAAAAGAGAACGTAACGTGTTGAAGATCCTATTTACAGACTGAAGACTTTGAAATAGAAGCAGGAGAGGCTGAGATAACTTGATTTTTACCCAGGTTATCTCAAGCTACAAAAACCCTGTATCCTACATTTCCCATAATGCAACTCAACATAGTTGTTTGTTACATCATCCCTGTCTGGTAAACTTCCACACTTACAGTCTGAGACGCCACCCTTCAATTACATTTTGTGTTGTCCAAGCCCATGCTGATAACCCTGATGACATCACCAGGGTCACTTTCTCAGACTTGGTGAAGCGCCTTCAGAGCCAAAGAAGACATTGTTAAACCAGTAGAGTGGCCATAACTGTAGGCTACACTGCCGTGGCTCCATCTCCTAGATATAATACCTAGAAAAATGGAATTTGGTGTGGAAAGTGTTGGACATGTTTGTGAGAGTTTACAAGGATTTCTTTGATAGACAGGCTGGTTTACCCAGAGATCACACAAAGAATCTACTCTTGGCCATCTGCACACCGAACAATAGAAACTCATCAAGATGGGAACAATAAATTTGATCATCTGTTGGGACCAAACCTGTCTCCTCCATGTTTAGCTTGAAGACTTTCATATATTTAATTATTTCGTCTCGCATTGCCAGACCTACAGTATCTCCACAGCGCTGACAGATCAGGCTACACTGCTCATCTATTCTGGGATAGGGTAACCAATCACAACCGCCCGAGATGCACCGACGGTGCCCATGCAAAATAGATAGGTGACATAGCGGAAGGGGCGCCCAATGTCGGGCTTTATCCCAGCACTGTAGCCAACATCTGCTAAGCAAGACTAGTGGCCACCTAACAGCTTTGAGGATTGTGAAGACACCAAAATCCCAGTCCAAAGGGATTGGTAGGGTATTGTCTGCTGACATAAGCTCTTAAGAGAGAAACTGATCTGTTTAGCTTCTGTTTACCTGCTTCTCTGTAATGTTACAAGTGTCTGTAAATTAGCTTCTGTATACTAGCTAGCGTCTGTTTAACGTTACTAGCTTCTGTGAATAAGCTTCTCTGTACTAGCTTCTGTGATTAGCTTTTGTGAATTAGCTTCTGTGTATAGCTTCTGTGTAACATTACTAGCTTCAGTGAATTAGCTTCTGTGTACTAGCTTCTGTGAATTAGTTTTTGTGAGTTAGCTTCTGTGTAGCCTACTAGTTTCTTGAATTAGCTTCTGTGATTAGCTTTTGTGAATTAGCTTCTGTGTATAGCTTCTGTGTAACGTTAATAGCTTCTGTGAATTAGCTTCTGTGTGCTAGCTTCTGTATAATGTTACTAGCTTATGTGAATTAGCTTTTGTAAAATAGCTTCTAGGTTGTGTTCAAGCTTTTGTGTTGTTCTTTAGCTTCTAGTTATTTTTCAGCTTCCTTGTTTCTTTTCATGGTTGTTTTCTAGTTCCTTTGAATTGTTTTCCAGGTTGTGTTCCGAGGGGGTTTTCAAGTTCTTTCGGGCCGTTTTTCCACGGTTGTTTTGTACTTCCTCTTGGTTGTTTTCGAGGTCATTGTAGTTGTAAATACATTTTGCAAAAAATGTCTTGGAAAATATAAAAAGAAGACTTATTAACATCAACAACATAGTAACATCCTATTATGTACTGTAGTACATGTTGTGGCTGTGTGTGTATGTGTGTGTGTGAGACTACTGCTTCTCACTTTCTTGAATTCAAACTGTAATTCAAGAGTCTTACAAACGTGACTTTTACCCTCAGTGCTTCTTAGAGCACACAATGTTTCTCACTTCTTCACTTTCTCCTCATACAAAAACCTCTCTCAGTCTAAACTCACACTCAGAGTTAAAAGCTGTGAGACACATGCATCCCCTTAACATCAAACACTTAAATAACCGTGACACACAGATGCACTTAACACACACACAAAAGCGAAACTGTCAATGCAGCGGAGAGAGAGGGAACACTGGCGTAGTAAAAAAAATAAAATAAAATGAAATAAATAACCAATTAGTGACAGCAGTCTTGTGTTGGACACGTATACGTCTCTCACAGAGAGCAACACGTCAAGCTCCGTTTGGCCCGAGGCAATCTGCTTGGCAATATGTTCCTGTGTTGTTATTGGTGCACCCCCCCCCCTTCACTCCCCCATGGCTGTATAATAAATAACAGATATTAATAACCAACCAGCGCTCTGTCCTCACATTAAGGCCGGCCCGTTTTTACACTTTGCAAAGCCGACAATTTCCCCTTCAACAGGAGTATTTGTCAGAAATCGGGCTGAAATCTGGACCAACTAATCGGGGAAGTGTCTTTATTTCACATGGGAATAACAAAAATGAGCTCAGATGTATAATCACTGAGTAAGCCTGTCAAACATGTCTATTAGTGATATGTTAAATATGGAAAACTAAAAGCAGCTTAGTCAGGGTCCCCACATACTGTGTGTTGTCGGTAGAGCAACAGTGCAAACTGTTCAGATTTGGTAAAAGAAATTATTAAAATCTATACACAAAAATACATGGATCATATACAGTGGGGAGAACAAGTATTTGATACACTGCCGATTTTGCGGGTTTTCCTACTTACAAAGCATGTAGAGGTCTGTAATTTTTATCATAGGTACGCTTCAACTGTGAGAGACGGAATCTAAAACAAAAATCCAGAAAAATCACATTGTATGATTTTTAAATAATTAATTTGCATTTTATTGCATGCCATAAGTATATGATCACCTACCAACCAGTAAGAATCCCGGCTCTCACAGACCTGTTAGTTTTCTTTAAGAAGCCCTCCTGTTCTCCACTCATTACCTGTATTAACTGCACCTGTCTGAACTTGTTACCTGTATAAAAGACACCTGTCCACACACTGAAACAGACTCCAACCTCTCCACAATGGCCAAGACCAGAGAGCTGTGTAAGGACATCAGGGATAAAATTGTAAACCTGCACAAGGCTGGGATGGGCTACAGGACAATAGGCAAGCAGTTTGGTGAGAAGGCAACAACTGTTGGGCGCAATTATTAAAAAATGGGAGAAGTTCAAAATGACAGTCAATCTCCCTCGGTCTGGGACTCCATGCAAGATCTCACCTCGTGGGGCATCAATGATCATGAGGAAGGTGAGGGATCAGCCCAGAACTACACGGCAGGACCTGGTCAATGACCTGAAGAGAGTTGGGACCACAGTCTCAAAGAAAACCATTAGTAACACACTACGCCGTCATGGATTAAAATCCTGCAGTGCACGCAAGGTGCCCCTGCTCAAGCAAGCGCATGTCCAGGCCCGTCTGAAGTTTGCCAATGACCATCTGGATGATCCAGAGGAGGAATGGGAGAAGGTCATGTGGTCTGATGAGACAAAAATAGAGCTTCTTGGTCTAAACTCCACTTGCCGTGTTTGGAGGAAGAAGAAGATGAGTACAACCCCAAGAACACCATCCCGACCGTGAAGCATGGAGGTGGAAACATTCTTTGGGGATGCTTTTCTGCAAAGGGGACAGGACGACTGCACCGTATTGAGGGGAGGATGGATGGGGCCATGTATTGCGAGATCTTGGCCAACAACCTCCTTCCCTCAGTAAGAGCATTGAAGATGGGTCGTGGCTCGGTCTTCCAGCATGACAACGACCCGAAACACACAGCCAGGGCAACTAAGGAGTGGTTCCGTAAGAAGCATCTCAAGTTCCTGGAGTGGCCTATCCAGGCTCCAGACCTGAAACTAATAGAAAATCTTTGGAGGGAGCTGAAAGCCCAGCGAGAGCCCCGAAACCTGAAGGATCTGGAGAAGGTCTGTATGGAGGAGTGGGCCAAAGTCCCTGCTGCAGTGTGTGCAAACCTGGTCAAGAACTACAGGAAACGTATGATTTCTGTAATTGCAAACAAAGGTTTCTGTACCAAATATTAAGTTCTGCTTTTCTGATGTATTAAATACTTATGTCATGCAATAAAATGCAAATGAATTACTTAAAAATCATACAATGTGATTTTTGATTTAGATTCCATCTCTCACAGTTGAAGAGTACCTATGATAAAAATTACAGACTTCTACATGCTTTGTAAGCGGGAAAACCTGCAAAACCTGTATCAAATACTTGTTCTCCCCACTGTATCTTGTAGAGTTGAAACAATTCATTGATTCATCCTTAGCCGACTGACAGAAGATAATCAGCAATTATTTTTGATTCATTTTTTAAATCACTTATCTAAAGAAAATGCCCCAAACTCACTCTGACATCTCTCCATTTGGGCATGTAGGACCTGAGCATGTGTGTGTTTCAGGCCTGTGTGTAGTGTAATTTCCCCACTAGGGATCAATAAATTAAAAAAAGTAGGAGTATAAAGTAAGTACAAGTATAAACTGATCTGATCTGATCCCAGCTTCTTGTGTGGATTCACTGCCTGTTTTTGGCTTGTGTGATTGTAGACTTTAGATTTATTTGAAGGTTTTAGAATGTTGGTTAAACAAAACAAATGACTTTTTTAAAACTACTTTAATTGATTTTGTATGCTTAGCAGCATACCCATGTATACACATATTTTTAAAGGTTGTTTTCGATGATTAAAAATGAGAAACCACGCAAGTGCTGATGATCCAAATTAAGAATGTCTCTTAAATCTGTTCTTAAATACTTGTTCCAATATGTATAAAAGTATAAAAGTTCACTTTGTGAAACAAAATATTTTATATCATGAATACTAACCAGTACATTACACTGTGGAGAAATACACAAAGGTAGCATGTTGACCTGCATCTATGCTACACATGTTAAAACTCTTGTATACAATGGAACAAAATTTGAATATTATAACTCTCATCCCAGACTGATCCATACAAAACATATTTTCCCCAAACATTTCCCCGATGAGCATAAAGCTGCAGAGGCTTTTCTACACCCCAGATGTCCTCATCTGATTACTAAATGCACCTGTGTCCAACCTTTATGGAACAGATTTCTTGGTTTTATGTTTTTGATAATTACTATGTGTGTTTTTCTGTCTCTGAGCGCATATTGAAGGAATGCTGACAGTTAGCTCATCCAGCTGCCCCTCTCAAAAATCCATAAACAGACTACGCCTGGTCTAATTTACACATTTATAATTACTTCAGCTCTTATTATTATTAATTATTCTCAAGGACGATGCAGTTAAACAGTACGTTGTGCTGCTGAGGCCTTAACCTCTAACTATGGCGCTTTTTGAGTTGTTTGAGATGTTTGAGTTTATTAAATGCATTTAGGAAAGTTAATAGAAATATGTTGACGGTGTGAGAACACAGGACATACAGAGCTCACATGCAGCAGACTGCACAGTGGCTTGTGCACGCTACAAAAGTCGCCAATCCAGGATGAATCACTGAATCTACAAAAACCTCTTTATTAAATCTGATCTAAATCTATTCAATTTTTATCTAATCAACATGATGCGTGATTATACAAATCCTGGCTCGTTTTCTCACAGATTAACCCTAAATAATCTGATGAAAAGGTTACCGAGGTTCTCTTAGGGGCAGAGTGGCTGGTCTAGATTAACAGGACAAAGCGCAAGACTGAAGGTGTCGAGGGTCTGAGTCGCCCTCGCCCTCCCTTTCCACTGAGACTTACAGCACAAAACAGATACAACATGGCGCCATTTGCCTCTTGCTTTATGAACAAGTTCTTTTTTCAGGAGCTGTGTTCGAAAGCGCTCCCTGTCATGGAAATATGCACTATATAGCAGTTGTGTTCAAAATAATAGCAGTCCAACATCACTAACCTCATAAATCAATTTTTTTGGTAGAAGTGATATTTCTACATGGCAATTCATTTACTAGTAAGTGTTGTAGAGTCATAGAAAACCAACAGACCCAACAGTCATGACATGCATGCTGCTCATTCTGTGTAATTGAATCTGTAATTGAAAGGGGCATGTTCAAAATGATAGCAGTGTTGTGCTCAATTAGTGAGGTGATTGATTCTGTGAAGAAATAGGTGTCAGTTATGGCCCATATTTAAGGAAGGAAGGAAGGAAGCAAATGTTGTGCATGCTGGTTATAGTGCATTTCACACTGAAATACTCAGCAAAATGGGTCGTTCCAGACATTGCTCTGAGGAACAGCGGACTTTGATTAAAAAGTTGATTGGAGGGGAAAACATATAAAGAAGTGCAGAAAATTATAGGCTGCTCAGCCAAAATGATTTCAAATGCTTTGAAATGGCATCTAAAGCCTGAACGACGTGGGAAAAATGGTCAACTACCATTCAAATGAATCGAAGAATAGCCAAAATGGCAAAGGCTCAACCAATAATCAGCTCCAGGAAAATCAAAGAAGACTTAAAGTTACCTGTGAGTACTGTTACGATCAGAAGAAGGCTATGTGAAGCAAAGCTATCAGCTAGAAGCCCCCGCAAAGTCCCATTGCTGAAAAAAAGACATGTACTGAATAGGTTGAAATTTGCCAAAGGACACATTGACTGGCCAACGGAGAAATGGTGCAACAATCTGTGGACTGATGAGAGCAAAATTGTTCTTTTTGGGTCTAGGGGCTGCAGACAGTTTGTCCGATGACCCCCATGCACTGAATTCAAGCCACAGTACACTGTGAAGACAGTAAAGCATGGTGGTGCAAACATCATGTTATGGGGATGTTTCTCATACTGTGGTGTTGGGCCTGTTTATCACATACCAGGGATCACGGATCAGTTTCAATACATCAAAATACTTGAAGTCATGTTGCCTTATGCTGAAGAGGAAATGCCTTTGAAATGGGTCTTTCAACAAGACAATGACCCAAAACACACCAGTAAGCGAGCAAAGATTGATGTTATGGAGTGGCCAGCCCAATCCCCAGACCTCAATCCCATAGAAGACATGTGGGGTGACATCAAAAGTGCTGTTTCTGAGGCAAGACCCAGTAATGCAGAGAAATTATGGAATATAGTTCAATCGTCCTGGGCTGGAATACCTGTTCACAGGTGCCAGAAGTTGGTCGACTTCATGCAACACAGATGTGGAGCAGTTCTCAGAAATAATGGTTATGTAACTAAATATTAGTTCAGTGATTCAAAGTAAAGCAAACCCTTGAGCCATTTTTCAGTTTATACAGTAAATGTTTGAGTTTGTAAAGAAAAATGCAAATACTGCTATTTTTTTGAACAGCCTAATATTCCTTTTTCTTCACTTTCTGTAAAAGGTATAACACAAACTTGATCAATTTTGGTCATGTTTTGATTTGGAATTAAATGTGCAGTGTTCCCAATGCATTGATATTATGGAATTAAAAGCTATTCTAAGGATTTTGAGCATTATTCACTTTTTTAAATCACACTGCTATTATTTTGAACACTGTAGTTTGTTCGCCATTTTGTAGTGGGTTTAGAATTCTCCGCGGATAATTTCACTTACTATATAGTCCACTATAAAATACCCACAACGCACAGCTAATTTGAGTGTACATACGATGTAGCCTACATTTTAACCGCCTATACCACAATGCAATGCAGTTATCCCGGAGCAGGAGCATCCGTGAAAACTGAAACAGAAACTTGGAGCGGGCTTTCTTTTCTAAACAGTGGAAATGTAACATGCAACACATATACAACCTTTTACTATTCTCCTGAGTGCTCGTTTTGTTTCACACAAACAACCGGCGCATTTACTGACGCAACGTCATATTTTCAATGAGTGTCCGAAATCTTGTTTGGTTGTTCCCTATAAAGTTCACTATTTAACCCTTGTGTTGTCTTCCATGCAACTTTTTTTTTTTCTGGGTCAAAATAAAAAATGAAAAAATAAACGTTTTTGGCCATCTTTTTCAATGTTCGTCAGTTTTTTCCAAGTTTCTTTCACTATTTCGGAAGTTTTTGTCGATTGTCACTTTTATCCAAGTTTTTTGTTATTTTTCCCGACATTTTTGAAGCTTTTACGACGTTTCTGTCACTTTTTGCGATTTTTTTGTCGATTTTTTTCTGCGCTTTATTTGACGTTTTCTTTGTTTTTTCCCCCCCACGCTTTGGAAGCTTTTTCCGACATTTTTGTCACTTTTTTCAACGTTCTTTTATCACATTCTTTTCAAATGCTATACAATTGAATAAAACACCCAAATTCAATGAAAGTAGGGAACTGGTCATTCATTTTATTTGTGAAGAGCGTTTCATGGAACCATCCACTTTATTTTTTTTGACAATTTGGTTGAAAGAGACCCACATTTCTGGTACGGAAACTTTTTGAAAATTGACCCGAGGACAACAGAAGGATTAATAAACACTATATAGGGAATAGTGAGTGAGTGAATTAGGGAACAGTTTTGAAAACAGCTAGGGTTATAAACGGCCACAAGCCACATTCTGCCATTTTGCCGGATGTTCCGGTGATAATCCGGTAAATGAATCCAGACTAATAACAATCTAACAAGACTAGGCACTGTCTTACCTGATGAAGGTCTGCTGACTGCATCTGTGTTACTGAATAAAGTCAGCCCAGCTTGTGGGATTTCTGGTTCCTTCGTAATTAACTGAGATGTGTTGATTTTGAATTGTCGGCTGTTATCCATTTAAACTGATACTGTATGAATTCAGCTGTTAAATGTGCACCCGCACCTTCCAAAATTGACTCAAAGGTCAATCAAATGATCCATTTTTGGTGCAGTTTCACTTTGAACTTCTAGTGGAAAACCAGGTATTTCTCAGTAAAGAGTGAAAAGGATGAGCCTGATTCATGTTGTATTTCTGTGCCGGGGATGCAGCATGTTGGCAGCCGGTCTGTCGGCTGTTTGTGTTTAAGCTTCACAAGTTAAACTGTGCTGACACTTTGACAGGTTTCCTGTTATAATAAGACTCCAAACAAGGTTTCTTCCCTCATCATTTCCTGTCACAACTGTGTCAGTCTATTATGGGATTTTTTGTTATTGTTGTTTTTTAGGGGAACTAGGCTGTGTGTGTGTGTGTGTGTGTGTGTGTGTGTGTGTGTGTGTGTGTGTGTGTGTGTGTGTGTGTGTGTGTGTGTGTGTGTGTGTATGACAGACAGAGCCAGATGAGCAGGCAGATGTTTCCACTGTCTCCACTCCGACTGTCTGAGAAAGACTGACAACAGCTGGACCAATGCCAGACACACAGACACACACACACACACACACACACACACAGTACATGCACACATACACACACACACACACACACACACAGGTAGACAAAGAGACAGGGACACTGTTCTACCTCAATATAAAAGTTTTAGCATTTAAGTTTAGCTTTGTTGGTTATTTCTCATCTACTATATGTTGAACTTTACCTTGATGGACTAAATTGACACTGGTCCTATAATGCGAATGAAGAAATCTGGGTTTTGTTTCAGACAATGTTGTAGAAATAAGTATTATTATGTAATTTGTGGGCCCATTTGTTATTTCAAATTATTTCAGGACCTCATTTTGTTAGATTCATTGATGTACACTACATTGCCGGTCGGGTTTGGGTGGTTGATTAATGCAAATTATTGGTGCGGATTGGCTCACACACACTGCACAGCCGATACACAGTTTTAAGGATTTCTCTATATCATTCTCCACTGAACAAGCTACATTTGCAGAGATGTGAGAAGTCAGGCGGGGCGACGTGGCTTCATCACTTTTCAAAATCCACGTCACAAAGCACTTCACAAAACGGACCAGCCATAAAAACAGCAAATCTGTACTTGGTCCAGGTAAGGATTACGTTCCCAGGAAAAGCAGAATACAACTCGCAGAACAACCTGAAGCGAGGTGAGACAGCAGATCAGAGAGAACATGTAGATGCTGTGAGTTTAGTTCAACTGTACCATGTTGTTTTCTTGCTCTGGCTCGTTCTTTCCCTGCATGCTGCTGTCACTCTGTCTGCTGCTGGACGTTTCCTCTGGGTCTGACCTGGAGGAGAAATACAAAGTAAAATGTTTACAACATTTATTTTATACTTCACATATAAAACAACAGGTGTAAGAGCCATTTTCATGTTGTGTGTGTGTGTGTGTGTGTGTGTGTGTGTGTGTGTGTGTGTGTGTGTGTGTGTGTGTGTCTGGCATTGGTCCAGCTGTTGTCAGTCTTTCTCAGACAGTCGGAGTGGAGACAGTGGAAACATCTGTGTGTGTGTGTAGGACACAAATTGTCCACTAGGTGTCACTGTTGTGCATGTGTATTGTGCACGTGTATTTAGGTAGGAACCTTTTGTCAGGTAACAGGTGTGTTGTTAGTCGGAGGAGCACAAATAGTTTTTGACCGCACCGCAATGCTACAGTAGCTCATGTTAAAGGAACACGCCGACTTATTGGGACTTTAGCTTATTTACCGTATCCTCCAGAGTTTTAGATTTACTTCACATTATTCAAAAAGATATTATAATGGCTAAGCCTAAAACGTAACCACTGAGGGGCTGCTCTATATGTGAAAGCGCCATAAATGGTCTTTAAAATAAGCATGCAAGAATCCATCTGTGTCCATCAAGCTCCTTAAACTTCTCAACATTTCACACACCTTAAAGGAACACGCCGACTTAATGGGACTTTAGCTTATTCACCGTATCCCCCAGATTTAGATAGGTGCCCTTCTCATCTCTCATGTGCGTGTCGTCACTCTCTGACGCACCCACCGCTAGCCTAGCTTAGCACAGATCCTGGAGGTAACCGGCCTACTGCTAGATGGAGCAGTGCTTTGTCTTTCTGAGAATATAGTTCCCAGTTTGGTTACGGTTAGAAGATGGCTGTGTCTCATGTGACCTTGTTATTTGTACACGCTGTGACTATACAAATCACAACATGTAGGCTAAATGTCACTTATTGGGAGCAGTAGACTAGTTGGAGCTGGTTACCTCCAGGATCTGTGCTAAGCTAGGCTAGCAGTGGGGGAGTCAGACAGAGTTATGGACTTATCCAAATCTGGGGGATACGGTGAATAAGCTAAAGTCCCATTAAGTCGCCGTGTTCCTTTAAGGTGTGTGAAATGTTGAGAAGTTTAAGGAGCTTGATGGACACAGATGGATTCTTGCATGCTTATTTTAAAGACCATTTAGGGCGCTTTCACATATAGAGCAGCCCCTCAGTGGTTACGTTTTAGGCTTAGCCATTATAATAGCTTTTTGAATAATGTGAAGTAAATCAAAGGTGAACTAAATAGATTCTAGACATCAGATTTTTGTAAACATGATGACGAGTTGGGTACCTGTGGGATTGTTTGAGTATCTTCTGTGTGAAACAGGTGAGTCTCTGCGTCTCTTCTTGGTACCTCTGCAGGTCTTGGCTCAGCAGGTTACGGAGCGCGCACAGTGCCTCCTCTTGGAACACCAACCTCTCTGATTGGAGCAAACGCTCTGTGACGGAGGCCTGAAGCTCCCGACAAACACACAGCTGATACTGGGGAGGGTAATAATGGACAGCAGTTTTACGGATAGGCTTAATAGGAACTACAGCAACCTCATTGGTTTCCCTAAAAAAAAAAAAAAAAAAAAGAGATGCTGTTGAAAGCTGTGGACCTTGAGCCAGGGGAGTGGGGTAATATTCCAATATTAACCCTTGTGTTGTCTTCGTTTCAACCTTGAAAAAAAACACATTTTTTTCTGACATTTGTGACAACTTTTCTCACAATTTGTTTTTTCCAACGTTTTAAATTTTTTAATTTTTCTTCTACACATTTTCAGCGTTTATTTCCACGTCCAATATTTTCTGATATAAAACAAAATTTAAAAACGGCCCAATGTGACCTGAAGTCAACACAAGGGTTAAGTCATTACATTTACGAGAAAGAAAACTTGGATATTTTAAATATTCTCTGAGATTAAGGTGGTAAATTTAGTAGAAAAAACTCACACATTTACGAGATTATAACTATTTTCAAGAAAAAAACTTTAATTTATAAAAAAGTAAATAAAAAAGATTAATATCACAAATGTATGAAAAAAAAAACATGGATATTCTCTAAGACTAAGGTGGTAAATTTACGAGAAAAAACCTTTTTTTCAAGGAACCACATTCACTTCCGCTTCAGGATCACCACAGCCCCTGCTCCGTAATCATTATGTTTTTCTTACAATAGCCCTAATACGCTGTCGTAGGCGTCTTATCAATTGATTGATTCAAAAGACAATGATATTATTACAATGATCAGCTAATCTGTGTAGGAATGAACACAGAAAAGTTTATTAGCAACGCAATTTGCACGTGGCTATATGACTCACAAGTCAGATGGAAGAATTAAGTAAACTGAAGTAACGGAAGGAGCAGATGTCATCTTTCTTACTTTTGATAGTGTTTACCCTACCATTGTTCCCCCCCGAAAGAATGACAAAATTACATAATTATGCTATATATGTTTTTTAAAACAATGCGCGAGATAAAGCTGTTTACTGGCTGGCTACATTGCACGCGTAACAAGCGGACGTTCCAACACTACGCTTTCACTATAGTCAATGAAACTAGCTACACCGGGCACGAGAGCAGCACGTAATGGTGTGGATGCTACGCGAAGATCCACTCTACAAGCGTAAAAACAGGACAGTCTTCTATTTATATTTTTTACGCGAGGTGTGTGCGTCAGCGTCTGGAAAAAAAAAAAAGCGCCATTCAGCGTGTTTGTAGAACGCACCAGGGAGAGCAGCAGCTACACAGGGTTGGAAGATGACGTAGCACGAAGAGCGACTACGGTAGCGAGTAGTATGAAAGCTCGAAAATCTGCATAGATTTGGTTGGTTGGTTGGGGTGGTGGAAGGGTCAAACCACACAGGACTTTCACCCTGGAGACCGGGGATTGTGTCCCGCGTGTCACGTTTCCTAAACCCTAACCCCTAACCCTAACCGTCCCGTTCTTCTTTTCCTGAACCCAACCGTCCCGTTCTTCTTTTCCTAAACCCAACCGTCCCGTTCTTCTTTTCCTAAACTCAACCGTCCCGTTCTTCTTTTCCTAAACCCAACCGTCCCGTTCTTCTTTTACTAAAACCAACCGTCCCGTTCTTCTTTTCCTAAAACCAACCGTCCCGTTCTTCTTTTCCTAAAACCAACCGTCCCGTTCTTCTTTTCCTAAACTCAACCGTCCCGTTCTTCTTTTCCTAAACCCAACCGTCCCGTTCTTCTTTTCCTAAACCCAACCGTCCCGTTCTTCTTGTCCTAAACCCAACCGTCCCGTTCTTCTTGTCCTAAACCCAACCGGCCGTTCTTCTTTTCCTAAACCCAACCGTCCCATTCTTCTTTTCCTAAACCCAACCGTCCGTTCTTCTTTTCCTAAACCCAACCGTCCCATTCTTCTTTTCCTAAACCCAACCGTCCCATTCTTCTTTTCCTAAACCCAACCGTCTGTTCTTCTTTTCCTAAACCCAACCGTCCGTTTTTCTTTTCCTAAACCCAACCGCCCCGTTCTTCCCACGTGTCATGGAAACGTAAGCCCACCCACAACCTTTTCCTTAACCTAACTGCGTCAAAAGTGACGCCAATAGTCCCGACCAAGCATGTTTAGATATGCCGCTAAGGGAGACTTTTATCGTCAATAACAACGTCAAAGGCACCTGACCAAGCGTCCGTATTTTACGCGATGGGAGTGAGAATCTGTTGGTGCGCAGCAGGTGTAGCCAGTTAACATTTTTAACCCACTGTGACCTGTGAGTATCAGGGTTTCCCCAATACAAGTTCTTAGGCCCGGTGGCAAGTGTTTGTTTTTTTCGACGAGGGCCCGGCTGTGGCCAGTCCCAGACTGATGGCAGCATTAATGTAGAGCCCAATAGTTTCAGTGATACCAAATAATGGATGGAATCGCGAAATTAAGAATTTAGAAAAGCAATAAGACAGACTTCATAGGGCTGTACATTAAGTCAGTGCTAAAAGCTAACTGGAGATTTGAAAATATGACTACTTTCCTGTAGTTACTTACAGCAGACGTCTGAAGGCTGGATTTTCTCTGCAGCTCTCGTTCCGTCCGTTTCTTCTTCTCCTGAAGATGAAAAAGCTCGGTGGTCAACAGCCGCTGGCGGCCTTTAATCTGCAAGATTCTGTCAAACACAAAAGGAAAAATATTTAGTTTACAAAATTCACTCCTTCACTTACAATTCACACTGTCAGTTTTGACAGCTAAACTCCACTATGATAAAATATTAGGGATAGACCAATTATCAGCCTTGGCCGAATATGGGGGCCGTTTTTGGGCAGTTTGCAGATTATCTGTATTAGCGTTTTATTGTCTGAGTCTGACTTAATGTCCCCCCCACAACACTGTCTGACTATCTATTACTGGGTAGTATGTTAAACGTTTCTAATTTATTAAATTATTGCTTAAAGCATTTAAACAAAGTTTTGTGTTGGAGTATGTAACATTCCAAAATCTTAATTTAAAGATTTTCATTTTCACTGTAAATGCATATCGGTTCCAAATATCGGTTTCATTAACTACTAATAGTGGGTATCAGTATCGGCCTTGAAAAACCGGTATTGGTCGATCCCGATAAAATATATACTTTAATACATATTTACAGTATGACACATTTTTGAAATGTGGACTGGATTGTTTGTGGATTGGCTGGTTGAAATTTTGGTTAGATATGATTGGCCTTTGACGCTTTTACCAGATATGGGATTCAGATAGCATGAGAGAACTCTCTTACAGGTCAGTAAGAGTAACATCATGTTGGTCATTTAAAAAAAAAAAAAAAGTGTTATTTCCAGTCCTACTTTTATACTTTACTACTCAATTTTGGGCTGAACATGCATCACTGCAAACATGGTTGATTTTACTATAATTATTTTAAATTGGCAGAAAATAAACACTATACCTAAATGGACAGTTTAGGCAAATGTTAAGAGAAAAACCCCCTCATAAACTTTTCTTTGGTTCATTATTTCAATAATACAATGACACATGTAAACAAGCTAACATGAAGCATGTGCTTGAAAAGAAACTGAATGTCAAAGATCAACAATTAACAAAGCAAATGTGGAGAACAATCTCCCATATTTGAGATCATCACTGCAAATAAGATCAATCCCAGAAGTGGAACATCAAGGATATAGACTAAGATTACTGCAACTCTCTTTCTTAACTGGCATCAAGCACAGATCCCTCTCCCGCCTCCAGCTGGTCCAGAACTCAGCAGCCAGGCTGACCACCGGTTTTTAAAAGTCATTAAACCTTTATTTACACTCGGGAGATCACTGTAGGACAGCCCTCATTTAAAGTGACATCAAGTCAGTTACAAAGACAAAACAACACAGAAAAGAAAGCAGCACCATCAGCAGAACATAGAAAGTAACTTTCTAAAATGGAAAAAACAATTTGATAAACAATAGCAATTACAAATAGAAGTTTGAAGGTCCAAAATCAGATATCTAAAATGTCCAAAAGGCATGCAAGTGAGGTGATCTTAAGACCTAACATCCCTCCTGTTCTAGCTTCACTTCACTGGCTCCCTGTCTGTTGGTCTTAGGTTTTACTGATGACTTTTAAAGCTCCTCAGGGTATATCACAGAAATGCTGACCCCATAAGAGCCTGTTGGCAGCCTTAGGGCGTTTTCTTTTTCTAAAAGTGCTCTAAAAATAAAGAATATTATCAGGGACGTGCACAGACATTTTGGGGGCAGGGGCTAAAAAAAAGGGCTCTTCTTTTTTTTAAACAAAACATTAAGTATATTAAAGTGCTCATATTATGCTCCTTTTCAGGTTCATAATTTTATTTTGAGGTTATATCAGAATAGGTTTACATGGTTTAATTTTCAAAAAACACCATATTTTTGTTGCACTGCACGTTGCTGCAGCTCCTCTTTTCACCCTGTGTGTTGAGCTCTCTGTTTTAGCTACAGAGTGAGGCATCTCACTTCTGTTCCATCTTTGTTGGGAGTCACACATGCTCAGTAGCTAGGTAAGTACTACTAGCCAGTCAGAAGCAGAGTATGAGGGTGTGCCACGCTAGCAGCTAGGCGAGCATTATAACGTGTGTTACAAAGTGACCACGTTCGTCACGGAAGTAAAGGCTGGACTACAATAGAGCTGTTTGGAGCAGTTTGTGAACAGTGTTTTCTGTTCGAGATGGTAAGTCCCTTTGGGGTGGACTTTGGGCTTTTTCACTTTGTAAACCTATTACATACACAAAAAAAGATATATATCACAATAAAGGAAAGGGAAAAAGCCAAAAAGCATAATATGAGTACTTTAACACAACTCTCACTTCCTTACCAATTTAATTTTAATCGGAACTCAAAGTCTAACCTAAATTTAGATTTTTTATACAATAAATACATTTGTTTGACTGGAAATATTCAGGCTTCGTTTTAAATCGGACCAAACGAGGTAGGTGTGAAATAAATATCCATAAAACGCACCGAGGACTAGACTGCTTTATTTCTCAGCACTACGGAGCAGTGTACAGCAAACACACATGCAAGGTTGAAATTGCAGGCTTGGAAATGTAAGGTCCGAAAGTGTACACCTTCTACTGACCAGGAGGATTGACCAAAAATGTGTTCTGCACATGTGGACTGTACAATTCTGGTTAATTACTAGTTTGTTGCTTTTTTTTTTTTAAAGTTTTTGTCGCTATTTTTGAAGTTTGTCACCCTTTTTTTGCTTGTTTTGACCTATTCTTGCCTTTCTTCCTTATGTTTTTCTACTGGCTTTTTTTCTTGGAAGTTTTTGTCACTTTTTTCGAAGTTTGTCGCTTGTTTGATTTTTTTTTGTCACTTTTGTCGCCCAAGTGTTCGCCCTTCCTTCTTTCTTCAAGTTTTTATTATTTTATTATTTTCGACCTATTCTTGCCTTACTTCCTTCTCTCTACCATCTTTTTCCAAGCTTTTGTCGCCATTTTCCATCAGCATTTAAATGTTTTCCAGGTACAAGTCTGTCGTTTAGTAAATCTATCGCTGACAGCGATGTATTGTTCCTCTTTATAGAGACTTTTTTTTATCTACCAAAAAGTATTCGCGCGGTTTAGGGGGTACATGGCTTAAAAAAACAGTTCAAAAGGGGCAACATTATTTAAAAAAAAAAAGGCCCAAGTAAAGCAGTGCAGTGCGACATCAGAGTGTAGTTGAGCGTGTGTCCACTGGGAGGCACTAACCCTCTGTAACAAAGAGGCCCAGCAGCAGGGGAGGAGAGGGACACAAGTGTTTTGTTTGTGAGGAAGACGAGGAGGCTCGTCTGAGGGAAGCCTTTGATGAACTCACTGAAGGACCGATATCAACATGAAGAGAAAGACAAATGAGTAGGAAGGACGCAAACGACGCTACGACAACACAAAGGCCCTCTGGGAAATATATTAACACTCCGTTAATGAGGTTTTCAAGGAGGCTCCACTGTGTGCGTTACGAGGACAGACGCAACTTGTGTCTAAAAGACGATCTCGGATTTACATTCTCACTCACATGTCCTGCTGCAATCTGAAACACCGCTGAAGAAAATGTCTGATGACAACAGACTAAGCGTTGGGTTGTTGTTTTTTTCATGTTGGATGTTTATGAATATTTTACAATAAATGAGGAACCTTTCAATCATGCTAATCAGTCCCTCCAGAAAAATGCAATTATGCGATAGCATAATTCAATGCATAATCAGCCAAAGTCCGTATATTTATGTGGGGGCCGCATTTTTTCAAATACGCTGCACTTTCGCCGCATAAATTTATTTTACGCGTGATTTACGTGCAAAATACGCAGGGCTTGCATGATTTCATAATCCCCACATTTTCTTGCAAAAAAGTCACATATATCTTAGCAGAACGTTGAAAAATGTTGCGTTTACTTCTGGAAACCCCGCGAGGAAGCCATGATGAAACTGCAGTTTTTGCAAGTTCCGCAATTTCATCGCATAAAATTGCATAAATATCCCGCATATTCCATCGCATTTTTTAAGAAAACATGCTGCATAATCATGGATTTTTGCCCGCAACAATCTAATTTTTCTGGAAGGAGTGGCTAATAATACTGATGATTCCTGAAATCAACATGTCAAACTACATTATCTTTAATTACAGCTTGCTCAGAATCATTCATTTGGACAACAGACAATTGTAGATTAGATGAGATCTATACATACAGTAACATGATGATGATATGATTTTGCTCAAATCCGCTCAACAGTATTGACTTATCGCCCAACCCTGGTGTCAGTATAGAGTTGTAAGAATTTAAAACATCTTGAAAGCATCAAAGGTCATTTTCAAAATACCATCACATGACACAGCGTTCCGTTAAGCGGCAACTTCCGGGCCTAAAAAGTGAAGCCAATGCAAACGTGTCTTAAACCTGCATTCTTTCTACTGGCCATCAGGGGGCGACTCCACGGGGCGAGTCCATGGGGAAATGACCCTACTTCTCACTTGATTTAGTACCTCAGTAAACATTTTCACAATGATTTTATGGCAGTGTTGTAGTACTCGGGACCGGTCTTGGTCTCAAGACCACTTTTTGAAGGGCTCGTCTCGGAATCGACCACATTTTTATTAGGTCTTGTCTCGTTCTTGGATTTTATTTCAAGGCCGGTCAAGACCACAACTGCAGCGATATCACTCAATTACCTGTGTATCGACTGATTTATGTGTTAACATCATTACTGTGATTGGATGTAAAACTTCCTGCTTCCTATGCAACAAATAACTTGACTCATTTGTAGTTTGAAATGTGTTACTGTTAACCCCTGTTCCCCTTCATGTTTTTATTGGGGGGAACAAATGCACATGTTCTAAATATTGAGGGGGACATATCGCCTGCTTCTCCCCCAAAATCTATGCCTAGGATTCCAATATCCCTTATACAAAATAAATTTAAAATATATATGATTTGATAATTTTAGATTCATTTTTCTTTCTCTCCACGTTCCATTTGAATTCTTTCATAGTTTTCTGTAAGTTATTGTTTAAAAACACCAACGACAATAACAAATTTGGGTAGAAATAAAGACGCTTTTTCCACGATTCCCATGAGCAGTAACAGTATTACCATGACAACCTGTATGTGGCCTAACATAGGCTTTTTCTAGTGGATATGGTTCTGCTCCGTTTCAGTTCTATGTTCAGAAGAAATGAACACTTCGAGAGGAATCTTGAGATTTCAAGACTTTGAAACTTCATGCAAATGAGAGACTTTGCCACCTGTCAATCAAAATTGATCTGAACCAATCAAACGACTTCGTTAAAATGCTGCGTGTGAGGAGAAGGGAACATCTCACACACACACACACACACACACACACACACACACACACACACACACACACACACACACACACACACACACACACACACACACACACACACACACACACACACACACACACACACACACACACACACACACACACACACACACACGTCGGTATGTTGTGATTAGGTGCTTATATACAGAAATGCGTGAGTAGGGCTCCGTAATTGCTTAAATGTATGTGACAAACACATTTCACTCCATAATTGCAGGTGAAAAATGTGTGGGTGTTAATTTCACATTAATGTATCTCATAAATTGCAGCCCATCACATATACATTTTCGAGGTCACACATAGCACAAAAAGAATCCAATTTGAGGAATAAAATCCACTCCACAGAGAGTTTCTATGATGGACAAAGGTGATGCTTTAGACCTGTATGTAAATGTATACGAATGTTAATGTCTCTACTTCTACTTCATAATGTTAGTTGTGAACATTTTCTACATGCAAATCTGCAATTCTAAATAAAGTGTTCTGTTTATAAGTGCAAACAGAAGTTATATTCTCTGGTTTCAGCTTCTGCAATGTGAGGATGTGCTGCTTTTCTCGGTTTTATTCATCATCATTATTGTGAACTATAATACCAGAGGTGGGGGAATCCAGTCGCACGATTTGACTCGAGTCGCAAATTAGAGGACTTGAGACTTGCTTGACTAACATTGATAAAAGACTCGACTTGACTTTGACTTGGTATTCAAGACTTGAGACTTGACTGATGACTAAAAAAGGACTTGACTTTTTATTAATGTAATACAAAGTAATATTTGCCGTTTTCAAGATATTGAGAAGTTACGTTTTGTTTTCTGACACATGATTGGGTGATTTTTCGTTCAATGCTCGCCAACCTGGCAACCAGCGGAGGCGGCTGCCGTTATGAAGGGGATTATGCCAAAAATAATACAATTCGGATTCCAGGATTATGTAGTTGATAGTCTATATCGACAAAGTTTCCTTTCAGGGATTGTTCAGGTGCTGCCCTCATTCCGCCGGATGTCCCTCAACTTCCGCTTTCATTGTGTTGTAATTGAATTTTTGAGGACTATGGGTAACTGCTCCTCAGATCTCTGCAGGGTAAATCCAGACAGCTAGCTAGACTACCTGTCCAATCTGAGATTTCTGTTGCACGACTAAAACTACTGTATGTAAAACAAGTTCCTTCCCGAGGATATTTTGCAGCGGCACTGTGGCTCCGTCCAGTGCTTAGCGCCGCCCATGGAGATTGTGATTGGTTTAAAGAAATGTCAATAAACCAGAGCACGTTTTTCTCCCATCCCGGAATGCTGTGTGGACTAGCCAGAACCTCCTCCGCAGTACCGTGGAGGAATATCTGGCAATGCGAGACTATGTAGTCGATGACCATAGTAAGAAGAGAACAGCATTGTGCAAGGTCTGCAGCTCTAAAATCACGGACACCACGACCACAACATCTAGTTTCATCCATCACTACAAAACCCACAAAGAAAGGAACATCAATGTCTCTTTTTAGCTAAATAATCGGCTGGTTAAACTTTAATTTTAACTTACTTTAGACTTGGTTTCGAATTGATTGTGCATTCTATTGAAAAGACATATCTGTTAAAGACAACCAGGGGACGGATTCAGGGCCAAATAACCGATTCAATTCATTTACGCAAGCACGTTAACTTACTAGTTACACAGCCGTGTGAATTTTATATGACTAGACTTGTGACTTGCTTGACTTATAGGAGGAACTCAACTTGACTTGCTTTATTCTCAACACAGTGACCTGAGACTTAAAGGGGCGCTATGCAGTTTTGGCCATTTCTTCGCAGTTTTCTTGCTTTTTGCTCGCAGGTTTCTCTATAGCGCTCCCCCTACAGCTTCGGAATAGATATTTGGCAGCTCCTATGTTTACTCGTGTCTGACTCCTCGCTCGGTCAGTCTGCCGTTTCCTCTTTCTCCGTTCTCTGACAATGCTTTCCTAGCTTTCTGCTTCTTTTTTGCCGGCTCAGCCATGACGATAGTGTGAAAAACTCCATCGCTGCCTTGTTCTTATAGCTAGCCGGTTCCTGTATGTGTGCAGTGCCGTGAAGCAATTAGTTAAATTGGGAGACCTGATATCACGCCGGCCGAAAGTTGCAAGGGTGGTTTTTCCACTCACAGGCGCTAGGTGGGAGCGAGACGACCACCATTCAACTCGAAAAAAGTCATATAACCATTCCAATGACTCCGAAGCTGTTCAGTTAAGGTAAATTAAGCTAAAAAAAACTGCATAGTTCCCCTTTAAAAGGTTAAGACTTGAGACTCGCTTGTGACTGCACATGTGTGACTTACTCCCACCCTTCCTAAATACCTCAATCAGACTGACATTTTACAGACTAAAAGTAAAAAAAAGAATCCATTAAAGAAAAAATTTGTAGCAGTTGCAGCCTAACGGATAAAAAGATGTTGGATGTTGTGCTATTAAAAAAAGAATAGTGGAAATGAAGAATGTAGAAGAGGGGGAGTGATGGAAAGATATCCAGTACAAACAGGAGTAGAAGGGGTGCGAAATAGAGCAGAAAGACTCAAAGGAAGATAATAAAAAGCAGAGGGAAAGGGAGGAAAATAGGACAAACATCTTAAAATAAGGACGAGTGAAAGGAGCGAAAAAGGAGGGAGAGAACTACAAAGATGGAGCAGAAATGATTTGACAGGGTGAGCGGAAGGAAAGACAGATAGAAGGGGGTGAAGAAAAGAGAAATCAAGTTTAGTTTTCTTCTATTGCACAACCGTGCTGTGTGCCGTTGAATCAGAAAGGAGGACGTGAACAAATCATACAGAAAAAGAAAGTGAAAGACAAGGGATAAAAAAAAGAAGAAAAATGAAAAGAAACTAACAAGAGAAAGTGAAAAAAGAAACAATGTGACTATAAATGAAAAATAATATAAAAACTATAAAAAACGTTTTTCATCTGTTTGAGCTTTTCCACGTTGTTGATCGATTTCATGGTAGATATCAGCAGATTTTGAAGATATGAACAAGAATGAACAGATTATCCCGTAGGGAAGAAGAAGATGAAGACGGACGGGTTGGCAGAGTTCAGCTGGGTGTTTTCCAAACTGCCAGTGTGCCTGTTAGTCTTGGCAACACGCACAACTCGCCTTGCATAACCGGACCAAAGACTTTGTTTCGGTCTATCTATGGGAAAATAGCACTGAAAACAACCCAATCACCCTCCATCTATTCCTCTACAGAGTGCTATTGAGTCTTGTGTGTTAGCTTTCAGTCCATCATGCACTGCTGCAAGTAATAAAGAATGTCTGGCTGTTTTTAAACGAAGCAGGTCATGAATTCAGGCATGTCTTACTTCATTAAACATGTGAGGCAGAAAGTCAGCACTGTTGTCAATAATGATCAAAATGGAAATTTAGTTTTTTTTAAGTTAGCTTTTGTGCTTATCACGCTGGCCGAAAGTTGCAAGGGTGGTTTTTCCGCTCACAGGCGCTAGGTGGGAGTGAGACGACCACCATTCAACTCGAAAAAAGTCATATAACCATTCCAATGACTCAGACGCTGTTCAGTTAAGGTAAATTAAGCTAAAAAAAAAAAAAACTGCATAGTTCCCCTTTAAAGGTTAAGACTTGAGACTCGCTTGTGACTGCACATGTGTAATTTACTCCCACCCCTTACTCCCACCCCTGCTAAATACCTCAATCAGACTGTTGGTCAGACTGACATTTTACAGACTAAAAGGAAAAAATAATCCATTAAAGAAAAAATTTGTAGCAGTTGCAGCCTAATGGATAAAAGGGGTACACAAAAAGTCGTAATGGTATCTATGAATGCAGATATCCAAGCACTACATGCTTGCTCTTGGGGGAATTGTTGGGTCTCTGTTAATTATAGAGTGTGGTCTAGACCAGGGGTCTTCAACGTTTTTTAAAGCGCAACTCTCGCCAAAATGTGACTCTCGGTCAAATGGCCTTTTGAATGGGAGTAATAGGGGCACTTTTATGCTAGCCTCAAAATAGCTATTTTTAAAACACTAAGAAGGCTTGTATCACCAGGGTCTCTACACATGAACTCGAGCATTGACAACATTGTTTGTGTACCCAGAGTTTACTAAAAAGAGAGGTTTTAACAACTCACCATAGCTCTTGTTGTTTGCGGTACATCTTAAAAGTGGCGCCTAATTATGCTTTTAAACGAAAATTTGACTCTGGTACATTTACAAAAAGACACTAGGTTGCATTTTGGCGAGAGTTACACTTTAAGCCAAGGACCCCTTAACTGAAAGAGAGACGGAGCAGGGACCCACTACTACATGTATTGTATAAAATGAAGTTGCATATTAAACTGGGCCTGCAATAACATTTAGGGCAGCCTAAAGCCTTCATACGTAAACTAAGCCATTAAAATAGCCTAATAATCTTTGGCATGATTTTATAAATCATGTTTTAATGTTAAACACGCATGTGCCACAGTGAATCCTAAGGATGAACTGGATCTGTGGAATGCCTTAGCGACTACCTTACCTATAGGCCAGTAAGCCTATCATCAGTGGGGATTTATATTTTCTAATATTTTGTTGGATTCATGTTAAGACTTTTTAATTTTTGAAAAAACTTTAAAAAATTAACAATAATTTGGAGGCCCCCTTGCATGGACTCTGAGGACTCCCTAGGGGCCCTGGACCGCCTGTTGGAAATCCCTAGTCTAGACCCATCTATCTTTAAAGTGTCCAGAGATAACTCTTGTTACGATTTGATACTGTACATAAAATTGAATTGAGATAGTTTTGCTTTCATTTGTCATAGTCTTTGAGATTTCTGGGGCCAAACAAAGACGGAACTTTTACCCAAGAGACCGTTGTTGGTGTCCCATGTGAAACCATAAGGAAACGTTAACTTGTTTCTCCCTAAGTTTTTCCTCACCACTAAATGCTTGTTCTTGGGGGAATTACTGGAATTGTTGGGTCTTTGTAAATCATAGTGTGGTCTAGACCTACTCTATCTGTAAAGTGTCTCGAGATAACTGTTGTTATGATTTGATACTATAAATAAAATTGAATTGAAAATTGAATTGTGCACGTAACATACTTAACTTATGTCGATATTTTAGTTTTTTTTAATTCACAATGTTAACCACGTGTTTATAACAGCGACCATGTCACACCAGTCACTCAAAAAAAAAAAAAGATTTTTCCCTCGAAATGTAACTGAGAATGCAATTTTGTTTAGTTTTTAGAAGACAGTGCTGCTCCACACTACAATAGTAGCTCACAGTATTGAAAGTTGACATTTAAAAAATGAAAAAGTAACATGAAGAACTAAAATGATTAGTTGATTAACCCTTGTGTTGTCTTCGTTTCAACCTTGAAAAACACACTTTTTATTCTGACATTTGTGACGCCTTTTTTCAGTTTGTTTTTGCTTTTTCCAACGTTTTAAATTTTTAAATTTTTCGTCTACACGTTTTCAGCGCTTATTTCTACGTCCAATATTTTCTGATATAAAACAAAAATGTAAAAAACGGGCCAATGTGACCCGAAGTCAACACAAGGGTTAATCGATTACTCAATAATTTGCAACAATTTCATTTTTTTAAGACAAAATGTCTTAAAAAAAACAAAAAAACAAAAAAAAAAAGTGTCCGGTCGCAAGTTTTCCACTGTGGTTAATTGCTTTTTAAATATTCTTCTGTTAATGTTAATTCAATATATTTGGGTTTTGGACTGTTGGGTGGACAAAACATGTAACCTGAACACGACATCTCTGGCTCGAGGAAATTGTGACGCATTTTCGAAATCTTTAAAACAAAACAATAAAGCAATTAATAAAGTAGATTAATCAATAATAATAAAAAATCATACATAATTCTTTATGTTTTGACAGATTTCTCAACAGCTGGACAAATTTTAACCAACACTAAATAGATAGAGGGAACGTGTTTTTTCTTTATAATATGGAATTGATCCTTCATTAATGCCTCTTCTACTTACACTTGTGATTTTTAAAAACAAACGTGAAAAAAAAAAAAAAAATCCTTTCATGTAAGAATATCTGGAAGTTTTGTACTTGGGTGTGTCCCGACTTCACAGGCTGGAAGGCCAAAGGTCAAAGGCACTTCATCAGTGCAGGCTGGGCCACTCTCTTGTTCTGGATGCTCCCAGTAATAAATACTCAGTGTGTTCATAAAAAAAGATTTCTGAGAAGGTTTGATGATAACCATGACAGGAATGTCAGCCATGAAGAAGGGAGTTGAAATGGGTAGTGTGCCATTTTGGTATGTCGACAGTTTGTCTTCAGTTCACGCTGCTCAGTTACACTGAAACTCTCACGGAGCCGGTTGACTGACAAAAAAAATAAAAGTCTCCTTCCTGTTTTCATCATTTTATCTGAACTTTTTTTGCTCTATTTTAGTCCTGAGTAGGAGTGTTGTTTCAGATTTCACCCACCCTCTCCTTTTGAGGCCCATTTTTTTATAGATGATAGAAAAACTATGTGTCTATGACATGACCCATAGAATGTTTGGGTTTGTCGCCATCGTTGTCTATCACTGTAGACAGAAAACCAATATCAGCAGGGCATGAGTGATGCTGAGGTAGGATGACAACACAGGTAAGTCCGAGACAAGTTGAGACGGCTGTCCATCAAGACAAACACACACCCCCCCCCCCAAACATACCGGTCTTTAAAAGGTGCTCTAAGCGATGTCACATTTTTTTTAGGCTACAGCATTTTTTGTCAGATACAGCAAACACCTCCTCACTATCCGCTAGTTGCCTGTCCGCTGAACACACTGTAAAAAAAACGCGGTCTCCGTAGACAGCCCAGGCTCCACAAACGAAGAAGGATTTGGGGGTGGGGGTTGGGGGGTTAGTGCGCAGAAGGGACGGGATGAGGAGGAGGGAGGGGCGGGCTAGCCTCCGTTTTGTTTGACAATACTTTGAACGTCAACAAGAAGTGACGTCACCCAACATCGCTTAGAGCACCTTTAAGCATTAATACCAGCTAATGAAGCTCAGCGTAAGTTCATTCAGGAAGACTACTATGCGTCACATTCCTCTCTCTCTCAACCTAATCAGCTACACAGCTGAATGTGGGCGTTTTACTCTTTCAGTTAAACCAACCAGATTTGGCCACAATCTCTGTGAGCTATCGCGTTGTTGCATTCAAACTTTAAATCCTTCTACTCTTTGCTGCTGTCAGTTGTCATTTCAGGCAAAATTGATGCGACCCTCCTCCACCCCGTTCACTTCCGGTTTTCATCATTTTCATCATCTATGTTTGATTTTGTGGGAACATTAAGATGGGAAAAAGACCTTCTTAAAACAGCTCGGGCTGACTTTTTTTACTCTGACGATACCTTTCACCAAGCGATTGAAACGATAGGAACACGTCTCAACTCTAGAAAGACTTGATTTTGAGTATTGGAAATTAGTCTGCGAAAGTGAAATCGCTTGAAAAGTCGTTTGGTGTAAGGTCAGCATCATTGGACCCAAGATTTCCAAAATCAGTATCAATTAATGAAATTAGTTTTTGGAAATAAAAATGCTTATTGGGAAAAAAAATTATTGATTTTATGCTTTTGTGCATTTTGGAAATGTTTCCCCTCATTCACTTCAATACAGCCAGTTTTCATTGATCAGCACCTGGTGGCCATTAGAATAACAGGAGACAGTTGTTGCTAAAACACTGCCAGCTGTAACTGTTCCCTTAAAGCTATAGTGCCTAGTTTCTGTCGCCCCCATGAGGAATTGTAAGTAATGACAACAACACTGTCGGCACGTCCACATGATACAAGCCTTCCGGGATCGCGCACCACCCCTCCTCTACGCAGCTGCTAGTAGCCAAGGAGGACACGGAGGATTAAAAAAACATGGACTATTCAGAAGAGGTAATTATCTTCATTTGAGCTTGTGCGTGGGAAAGTCACTGGACGCCACAATCTTCTGAACATAGCCATACTGAGAAATACCAACACAGTCCCACGGCAGTTCGTGAAATGGTCACGTAATTTTGTATCTATTGATTCCTGTACACGGACACGTGATGGTCAGCACGTTTTTTAAACTAATGTATTTCAATGGAAAGCATCTTTCGTGATCACAGCACAATTCTGTCAGTCAGCCGTGAAATGAACACGATCGCCGAAAATTCCGTGACGTGGGTGTGACAGTTGGGTTTAGTAAAAGAAGAACGGGACGGTTGGGTTTAGGAAATGTGACACGTGGGACACGATCCCCGGTAGAAGAACAGGATGGTTGGGTTTAGGAAACGTGACACGCAGGACACGATCCCCGGTCTCCGGGGTGAAAGTCCTGTGTTGTTTGACCCATGCACCACCCCAACCAACCAAATCTATGCAGATTTTCGGCTTTTCATACTACTCACTACCGTAGTTGCTCTTAATACATTAGTTTAAAAAATGTGCTGACCATCATGAAAAAAAATGAGATAAACGTGACTGTGTACACGAATCAATAGATTCAAATTACGTGACCATTTCACGGACTGCCGTGAGAATGGGTTGGAAATACAGAGAGAGTTGTGTGGAGCTGATAGTCTTAATTAGCTTTGTAGCAACTCATTTGGCAATGGCTTGAATGTAACGAACGTTCATTAATATCAAAAAGTTACGCACTAAAGCTTTAAAATATTAAAAACAAGTTAGCAAGATATGCATATGCCAAATTTACCTTTTATTTAAACTCATTGTTTATCTTTAGAGGTTCCGGACATAGTTATTTGCGGGATTTGTTTGATTTCTCCGGAAGCAAACATTGTAATGGATTAATATAACTATTAAATCAAGAGTATGAAAAAGAAAAGAACATGTTGCGACTGTTTACATTCTAATGCAGTCTGTCGTATTCAAGTTTGCTGCTTTGAAGCATGGTGGTGCTTTACAGAATGTGCTTCGTTCTAAACTCTGCCTCGCTTGGTGTGAGAAAAGTCTGGTCCATAAGACCGTTAAAAACTGCTTTAGCGTCACCGCAAAGACATGAAGGTTGGTACTTGGCTGGGATTATGTTCTCACTTCTAACAAACACTTGTCTTGTCTGGGGACGGAGACTATTCTGTTCCGAGTTTTAAAAGGCACTGTTCTTAAAAGTTGTTGGTGTGAAAGCTGCTTGATACCTGCAGCTTTTTGAGGTCCACTCAGAAAAAAAGAAAGACTCTTGTATAGCTCTATCCTCTTTTCCTGCTTCAGAAAGCCCAACCCTGTCTTGGTGCTGACATTACCAGATAAGCCTCTCTTAAAGCCAAGGAAAACCCCCAGTAAAATGAAAGCAGGGTGACGTCTTCTTCCAGTAAGCCAAGTTTGATATGAGAAGTGGATACCATGTTGGGCAGGGCAACCAGGGGGGGAAGACATGTAACAGTATTCATAAGAAACCATTAATCTCCTCTTAATAAGCTTTTGATCCAAGCTATGAAAGGAGCCGACCAGTCTTGGCAATGAGAACCAACGTTGCTGGGAAATTAACCAGAACAATGTGTGCATGTTTGTGTGTGTGCGTGTGCGCGTGTGTGTGTGTGTGTGTGTGTGTGTGTGTGTGTGTGTGTCTCTCTCTCTTTCTCTCTCTCTCTGCTGGCACACCTTGAATTCGGAGATGTGTTTTAGCTTGTCTCGTCTGGCAGAACTGAGACCAGTTAAAGTGTTGTTCTGCCAAACTGCTCGTCATGGCAGGAGCACAGAGAGAAGCAGCAACAGGGTGAGGCAGCAGCCACCTATCCCAACGTTTACTGTCAACACAACACATGCTGTAACCAAATCAGGAAGAAAATGACCAGGAACTTTCACTTTCTCATATTTCTAATGAAAAGCTATAACCAGGACTTCAAACTGTCCAACTTTGTAGGCACCGTTACTGTTTTTTTTAGCCAGCCTGATGTCCAAAATACAATTGCAGACAGAAGAAGAAAGTAAGTTAACCCCTCCTGCACTTTTTCTGGTGTTGTGTCCAGACGCAGATTTCCTTTTGGCATTTAGTCGTGCATAGACAATCATTTTGGAATATTCAACAAGCACTTCATTTGGAGCATACTGCCAATTTTACTGTTAAACTAGAAGTACAATAAAATGCATGGTTAGCAAAGATTTACTCTATACAGTTTTTCTAAACTATTTTTTTTGGCATGGAGGTCATTTTGAAACATTTTAATGGATGGAATCAATTTATTAAAATGAGACTTGACACGCTCAACTCACATTGAATCTTAGAAGACTTTGAAGACTGGGTGCTGGATCCTAAATGTGGATTATTATTATTATTATATATGTGTGTATATATATATATATATATATATATATATATATATATATATATATATATATATATATATATATATATATATATATATATATATATATATATATATATATATCTCCAAGCACTCCAATTAATACTTGGATTCTTTTTCAAATACTTTTGACAGTATGCCTGTGAAACACACTGAAGAAGGGCGTCCTGCCCAAAACGTATTAATTGGAATTCTGTCCATATCAATTTATTGACATTTACAACAAAGGAGAGTGGGTTCAACTGACATTAAAGACTGATATTACATCCTATCAATGACAAACTTTTAGCAAATGGAGTTAAAACAATTCCCAATGCTAAGCAGCTTTGTTTACCGGGATGATTTTGGTTTGTGTGAAATGTTGGTGAAGAGATGCAATAGCCTGTAATGATGCTGTGGTAAGGCCTTTACCCATAACTGTCGTATGGTCTGTATCAACATCTTGATTTGTATCTATCCTACTATCTACATTATTCTCTTATAATGCCCATATTTAATGCTGTCTTTTTTTAAATTTATACTTGCACTGCTATAGTTTTTATATTACTATGTCTACATTATTCTCTTATATTGTCCATATTTAATGCTGGTCTCTAGACTTTATCCTTGCAGTATTGAACTTATTTGCACTACCACCATGACACACACTCTCATAGAGTGCCTTAACTTGCATACTGAATCACAGGATCAGTCCCTTAGTACATTCATGTGGATTTTCTATTTAGTATCTTTTCTTTTATTGTCCATATTATTCATGTGGATTTGTTATTTTATCATCCTGTTTGTGATGTATGTGTATGTTGTGTGTGAATTTCCCCTTGGGGATCAATAAAGTATCTATCTATCTATCTATCTATCTATCTATCTATCTATCTATCTATCTATCCATCCACTGAACACAACCCCAGGGTTAGCCAATTATCGGCCCTGGGGACTTGGCAGTTTGCAGATTATCTGTATCAGGGTTTGTTTTTTGCCTGATAACCGATAAAGTTAATTAATTTAAAAGTGCGCTACTTTGGCACCCTACAGCTCTGTGTCTGTCCCTCTGCTTCGGTTCCACTCACCACTGAGTCTGACTTAACGTCCCCCCCCCACAACACTGTCTGACTCTGTTACTGGGTATTATGTTGAAAGTTTCTAATTTATTAAATAATTACTTAAAGTATGCAAGTTTTGTGTTGGATTTTGTAACATTCCAAAATCTTAATTTTGATTTAAAGATTTTCATTTTCACTGTAAATGCATATCTATTTCAATATATCAGTTATCGTTTTTTTACTATTAATCGGTATCGGTCTTGAAAAACCAGTTTTGGTCAATCCCTACACAACACCAGTAATATTAAAGTAGAACTATGTGTTACATAACAAACACGTTGAGCATGTTGCTGTGTCTGTCATTATGAGATTGATACATTGTAATGAACCTACTGAACAGTCTAATTAAAATTGGCAAAGGCCTAAAGGGATGTTGACGTTTGAGCGTCTCCACTTATAGTAGAGAAGTGCTGCGTAGTTATTGTCCTGCATTACTTTAGAGAGAAGAAGGGGTTACACTTTACTTGAAGGTAGCTACATAAGAGTGGCATGACACTGTCATGAACGTGTCATAAACATTATAAACAAGTCATAAATGTTTATGACATAACATTCTTTTAGTAAGTGTCATTCGTTTTTTGTCATGACAAGTTATGGTTAGGGTTAGAGTTGGCGTTCATGTGTCATGACTGTGACATGACAGTGTCATGTCACTCTTATGTAGCTACCTTCATGTAAAGTGTTACCGAAGAAGGTTCCTAAACTGTTACACTACAGATTTTAAATTAGAAAAGATTTTCTGAAAATCTATAATTGTCCAAATGAGGCAATGTCGAATGCTAACTTTTACTGAATTTAGGAGAAATTTAAATAGACAAAGTGTAGTAAAATAAACACCTAAACATTTCCACAATAGTCTGAAAGAAGACGTTACAGAAGCAAAATAGCCCAAAAACTCAAAATTGAAAAATTATGTTTTTGTCTGTAGCGTCTCCCCTTAACATGGACATTCATTCTTGACTTTTGGAAAAAAAAAAGTACATATAAACACATACATATACATAACAAATCAATCCAAGCGTAAAGGCTCAACTGGGTCCTCACAAAGATAACTTACGAGAGCACACACACACACACACACACACACACACCTACAAACACACACACACGTTTGTTTCACTATCTTTGTGGGGACCCATCATTGACATAATGCATTCCCTAGCCCCTTACCCTAACCTTAACCATCACAACTAAATGCCTAACCTTAACCCTTACCCTCACCCTAACCATAACCTAATTCTAACCCTAATCCTACAACCAAGTCTTAACCCTCAAACAGCCCTTTAACCTTGTGGGGTCCAGCATTTTGGGCCCCACAAGGCTGTGCAGACCCCACAAATATACTGTATTCCCCGGTTTTTGGACCCCACGAATATAGTAAAACAAGCACACAATCCGGTTTTGTCCAGCGGAGCAGAACCTGCTGTTGTTATGAGATACAGTGAAACTCCCACAGCTGTGTTTGAGCTGCCTCCTACTCACATGTTCTACGCTACATAACATGGTCCTGATTTACAGAAAGAGGAGAGTCCAATTTCAGAAAAAAGAAGTGAGGATTTTGCCAAAATGCAACATGTCTATATTCTTTCAGAATATGAGAATACGGTATGTTTCAATATACAACAACCGGGTTCGTCCATGGGCTTTTACTTGTGTGTGTGTGTGTGTGTGTGTGTGTGTGTGTGTGTGTGTGTGTGTATATATATATATATATATATATATATATATATATATATATATATATATATATATATATATATATATATATATATATATATATATATATATATTAGTATTACAGTCAATATACTCTGACCGTATTTCCTGTTTACAGAACAAATATTTGGGAATCATACACAAATTCTTATGACCCAAAACATGCATGTTGACAGTTACATTTTATGAGCAACCTTTGGAGAGCTTCTTTAGTAAATAGGATCATATTTTGTGGTTTTGAATTATTAACTTTTTAAATTCTCCATTCAAGAGTTTTAAAAGACTGTTGTCAACTTTTAGAAAATGTAATATAATAATATATTTATTTTAAGTATTTTGTGTTGTAATGTTATTTTATTATTATTTGTAAATTATAGAGTGAGGTCTAGACCTACTCTAACTGGAAAGTGTCTTGAGATAACTCTTGCTATGATTTGATACTATAATTTTTTTATTTTTATTAAACTGAATAAAAAGTACTTGTATATTTCTGGAAACTTTTACTTAGGGCTGGGCAATAATTCAATATGATAAGCTATAGTCTTTCAAGGGAATCATATCGTGATGGAATCATATATCGAGATATCGTGATATACAATTACAATCTCAATAAAATGTAACTCAATACTCTCTGACTGTAGAGTCTGTACAACTGCACTTTATTGTGTTGACTGCTGTACTGTGTTTATGTTAGGCCCAAATAAAAAGTCCATTAATGTAAATGCTTTGGGGTCAGTTCTTAATGTAATCAGATACTTGTAATAATGCAGCAGGTTATAGGGAACCTTGTACAATTGCAGAATCACAAAATTGGTATTGTAACTGAAATATCCCAAATCATCATTGAATCGGAAATGTAATCGAATCGGGAACTTTCGAATCGGAAATCGAATTGGGAAATGAGTGGCGATACCCAGCCCTACTCTGTGTTCCCTCTTATTTAGCCTACTGTATACAGCATTTTCATGTCATTAGTGTTGGGAGTAACCCGTTACAAAAGTAACGCAATTACAGTAATGTATTGCTTTTTGCTGTAACGTAGTCATATAACGCATTACTAATACAATTTCAGTAACATTATACCCGTTAAAATCTCAGATACACGAGTTAAAACGCATTTTAACCCGACATTTAGTGGTGTTTTATGTTTTTTAAGAATTCACCAAAACCGCGAAACATTTCGGCACATAAAAAAAGTGAGTGTCATTTCCTGTTGCTGGAATTCGGTGGTTGAAATGACTGCAGAGACTGATACATTTGCGAAATGGACATTTTTTTTTCAAGAGTTAAAGCGAGCTGTCCCGTCACTGTTCCCGCGGTCAGAGCCAGAACCAGAGACGGTACGGACAACATCTGTGTCCCAACAGGTAACGGTACGTCAGTGCGGACAGCCACGTGTCCAAGCAGCTGACAGATGTAAACATGTTGGGAATTAATGTTCAGGCTTGCTGCATGTAAATATTAGCATTAGGCCTACGTTTTATCAGCAGTGGGAAGTAACTATACCGTAGGCAACTTTAGTACAATTGTAAGGTACTTTTAATTGAGTATTTTCATTTTCTCCTACTTTATACTTCTACTCCATCACAATTCAGAGTCACGTAGGCTATTGTACGTTTTACTTCACTATTTATTTTAAAGATTTAGTTACTTTGCAGATTCAGATTAATAGTACAAAATATTATGAATGAATTATGTTACTTTGTTGAGGTCGTGGTGAAATTCACAAGCTACCTGCCAAGTCATACTTCTGCCGTTATTTTGGTGAAAGTAACTCCAAAGTAACGCAAAAGTAGTGCACAGCATTACAATTCAGAGACAGTAATATTGTAATATAACTAATTACTAATAAATGACAGTAACTAGTAATCTATAATATATTACATTTTGGAAGTAACTTGCCCAACACTGCATAGCATGCCATTGACTCACTGTGTGTGTATGTTGCTGAGCTCCTGCTCCGTCTGTCTCTGCAGCTGCTGGAGGTGAAAGGTCAGCTTCTTACTCAAAACGGCAAACCTCCACAGTCCTCCTCTCCCTGTGTTCTCCTCACACACCAAACCCTGATCACAAGACAAGACAGAGCACTTATAGAAGCTCGGTAACACACCCTCTGGCAGCATTATTGGAGGTCCACAAAGCAATGGCTAACTGGAAAGCAAACATTTCATCAGCGATCCATGATTGTAGGTTTACATGCTGTCAGTCTGTTAAAGCTTTAGTGCGTACCTTTTTTTATAATCATTTTAGTTAGAGTTTCACTGTATCTCATAACAACAGCAGGTTCTTCTCCGCTGGAGAAAACAACATGATCCTGTGTCTGTGTGTGTGTTCTCGTTCAACTGTATTCGTGGGGTCCAAAAACCGGGAGTCCAGTACACTTGTGGGGTCCGACCAGCTTTGTTGGGCCACAATGCTGGACCCCACAAGGTTAAAGGGCTGTTTGAGGGTTAAGACTTGGTTTTAGGATTAGGGTTAGAATTAGGTTATGGTTAGGGTAAGGGTTAAGGTTAGGCATTTAGTTGTGATGGTTAAGGTTAGGGTAAGGGGCTAGGGAATGCATTATGTCAATGACGGGTCCCCACAAAGATAGTGAAACAAATGTGTGTGTGTGTGTGTGTGTGTGTGTGTGTGTGTGTGTGTGTGTGTGTGTGTGTGTGTGTGTGTGTGTGTGTGTGTGTGTCGGTCATTCACTGTCCCTCAGGTTGTGGCATGTTTGTTCATATTGCTACTACAACTAGCTGGCCTGATAATCATGCTAACATACAGTGAATTGGCATGTTAACATCCTTTTAGTTACCAGGGTGAAAGGGAAGACCCTTACATACTGGGCCTTAGAGAAAAAAATACAGTGTGCTGACAATAAAAACACGAGATAGACAAACTCCATAACTCATCATAAAACATTTAGTCAGGGAGAGAACTTGATATGAGAATAAGTAAGGGATAATGTAGAGCGAGCCGGTCATTATTACCAATTAGAACCCGACAGGGCCATGTAGGACCCCTTTATACTTCGCAAAGGTCTGTTCTACATAGAAATGGACTGTTATACAGGAAAAAAACTGATTGTAGAATGCTGTGATTGACCAATCATGATTAAGTAAATACATTTTAAAATAAACTCATGCTTCAGCTCTCGGTAGTCGGCTGTGTCAGACATAACAACATGTGGAGTAAAACTTAAGAGAGTGATTTATCACTGACAGGCAGTCAGACAGACCGAGACAACAGAGTGTAGGTGAAAGGAGACAGTCAAACAAAAGGGAAAAGCAAAAGAGACACTAAAGGATATGACGAGTAAAGATAAAGTTGGTGTGGGTAGCGTCTAAACACATTGTGTGAGTCTGAACTCGTCGAGGTGACAGAGATCATCAGTGAGCGGCTGTGGGCTGAAAGACAACAGAACAACTGAGTCATTCTGGCAGAACACCAAGATCACCCTCATCCTCCCTTTCATCTGTCTGTCTGTCTGTCTGTCTGTCTGACTCAGTCTGAGAGACATACTCGCACTCTGTTCACACAGAAGCCTGATTCAGTCCTCACCGTCCACATTGGAGCTTACAAGCGGAATTATAAAATGTGTCTTTCCAGACATTATAATTATGATACAATACAATGAGCTAATATAAGCTGATATTATGCAAATGTTTAGCTACACTTAGGCTTTTAATTGTGAGTAAAAGGACTTGATAATTTTGACGAAGGTCCAGAGGGACCGAAACGTTAGTTTTCTTTAATAAATGGTGATGCTGCAGCAATAGCAGTGTGTGGAGTTTTCTGCTTCCTCAAGTCAATGTTTTTGTCCTATGCACATGCACAGAAGAAGTGTTTGGATGTGCGGATTTTTTCTTTAAAAATCATATGTAATATGAATGTTCTTTTGTTACTTTTCACTTTAATGTTGTCTATAAAAGGTAACCTTCTCAATGCCAGTGCTCTCTTCCACCAACGCACTCTCACTCCCAACTTATCACGTCAGGACTCCTTGGTGTCACTTTTTAACGCAGTGGGTAACCTTTCAGTGACAGTTTTCAACGTGCAGGAATTTTTTTTGCTGACTTTTGTAGGGCTTTATGTTGACAAAAATGCGACAACAGTCGGAAAAAAGCTACAAAAGTGTCCAGAAAAGCAAAAAAAAAAAAAACTTGAAAAAAGCGAGAAAAGATGTCGGACAACAAGCGACAAAAACGTCGGAGAAAGCCGCAAAAAAGACAGAAAAAGCTACAAAAATGTGGAAAAATAAAGCTACAAAAATACGACAAATGTGAGAAAAATGCAGTAATACTGTCAAAGATATTCTTTTTGATGAAATAAAAGCATGTCAATAAACTCTACATGTCTGGCCCTTGATGTGATTCTTATTTTCCAGTGTGGCCGTAAGTGAAGTTGAGTGAAACGGAGTTTGACACCCCTGGTTTAAGGTAAGAGTAGAAGATCAGAGTAATACACAGCCTGGGGATTAGTACTGCTTGAGGAGACAGAATTTAGGAAAACAAGATTCTCGGCAGACATTTGTGTTTGTTTTATCATTTGATTTTGGCTCAGAAAAATAGTTCCTAATTGGATAAAATTTCTGCAAAACATTCTGCAGAAGTGTAGAATTGGTCAAATTAGCAAGTTTCTTTCAATTTGACCATTTAGAGCAGAAAAAAAACTGGAGGAGGTGAACAAAGTGAGCATACAGTGAGCATTAGAGTTGCAAAGATTTATCGATTAATCGATTAGTTGACAACTATTAAATTAATCACCAACTATTTTGTTAAATTCTTAATCGGATGGAGTCATTTTTTATGACTCAAATGTTAATGTTATGTTAAATGTGTATATTTTCTATATAGTTTCTTCACTCCTCTGTGACAGTAAACTGAATATCTTTGAGTCGTGGACAAAACAAGACATTTGAGGACGTCATCTTGGGCTTTAGGAAACACTGATCCACATTTTCACCATTTTCTGACTTTTTATAGACCAAACGACTAATCGATTAATTAAGAAAATAATCAACAATGAAAATAATAGGTAGTTGCAGCCCTAGTGAGTAGGGATAGACCTATTATCAGCCCTGGCCAATTATCGGACCGTTTTTTGTCCGTTTGCAGATTATCTGTCGGAGCGTTTTATTTGCCTGATAACCGATAACGTTAATTAAAAAGTGCGCTACTTTGGCTCCCTACAGCTCTGTGTCTGTCCCTCTGCTTCAGTTTTGCTTTGACTTCTTTTACTGGGCAATAATGTTGAAAGTTTCTAATGTATTAAATAATTGCTTAAAGCATTTAAACAAAGTTTTGTGTTGGCGTTTGTAACATTCCAAAATCTTAATTTTGACTTAAAGATTTTTAATTTTACTGTATATGCATATCGCTTCCAAATATTGGCTTCATTGACTACTAGTAATTGGTATGGCCTTGAAAAACCAGTATTGGCCGATCCCTAGTGGTGAGCATACTGTCTTTTCCAGCCATCACACTCGTTTTACAAACGTTTTAGAGGAGTCACGTGAGGGAAGTTTCATTTAAAAAGGTCCAGTGTGTGGGAATTTCTCCCATTTAGCATTGAGATCATATATCGCAATCAACTCTCTCGCGCCACGCAGTTCAAAGTACGTATTACAGCTACGGTAGCCTTCACGCTTCAGAAAGCCGGTCTCTTGCTCTTTTCAAGACTCCGGTTCCTGAAATTTGGATTTTGAATACGTGTGGTCCTCCATGTTTCCTTCTTCAAACTTGCCGGGGCCGGGAAGCTACGATACCCATTAGCAGCATTAGCAGCACCTGTGAGTTTATCATGTGATGGAGAAAACGTGAAAGGCGGAGCAGTGTGTCCTGTATGTCCCTTATCTGCTAACGTATTTCAAGATGGAGCATGAATATAGAGCGTCTGCCCCTGTTCATGCAAATGCAAATGTAAAAATTTCAAGCCAAAAGGAATACTTGGAATTGATGGTGGTGGTAAATATTCATGAAAAAGGACAAGTTTGTGAACGGGCAACACAGATTTTGATAATGAACAACTAAAGACGTTACACACTGGGCCTTTTGAAAGGCTTTTGAAAAATGACTGATTTAATAGAGTGGGGGAACACGTTGGATTTAAGCCGTCTTTATGAGCATGGCCTCGGGAGTGATCAACAACGAGGGAAAGGAGAGGGAGGAAGACAGACAGTGAGCAACAGAGAGGGACACAGATTCCCACAGAGAACTGGAGGGAAAAGGCAAGCGAAACACATAAAGGGAGTGCTGATATCAACAAATCGCTGTGTGGACCGTTAGGAGGAATGCAGTTAAGGCAGTGTTGAGCAACTAGCCCTGAAACCTCTAGCAAAGATCCACGTCAGCAAAGACAGAATGACACTTTATAGCTCTGCTTCACTGGTGATAACTGTCCAACTGTTTTTACTGGAGGCGTCATGTTTCACATTCAGGTTAAGCTGCTTTACATGTGTACATTATATTGAGATTTAACTCATTAAAGAGTAAAGTGTTTCATGAAGATTTGTCCAACTGGAAAATTTGACTTTTAAGTCATGATCCAATCTACCATTAAATACCGTTTCATTACGTATATCTGGTAGGGCTGCACAATAGATCGTCATCGCGATATAAACATAGCGAAAGGCTGCAGCATATCGCGATAGACACAAAACAGTTGATCAGTTGACAGAAAGTATCGGTAGAAAACTGCACTTTAAATTGTAACTGTCACTTTATTTTAATGGTGCCTTTTGTATTCAATATAATGTTGCTTTTGTCCATAAAAGAATGTTGGAAATTATTTCCTTTCATTTGTTTTGAATTCAACAGGCAATTTGTTGTATTGTAGAAGAATACAGAAAGCAGCAGAAATGCAGAACTGAGTACACTTTAATATCTGTTTATGTATCGCGAGTAATATCTTTATCGCGATATTCAACAACATAATCGCAAATTTTCCTCATATCGTGCAGCCCTAATATCTGGCACCTGCGGTGTCGATCAGTGTCAATCATCCTTGAGGTATGGATCAACTTAATCAAAACTAGGATCATCAAAAAAAGTCCTGTACATCAAAACCAATTTTTACACCCAATGCCACTACTACAATGACTCATCAACATTGATTGTCATATAGCTCAGGAAAAGGATCCCCCTCAATTTATGTTTTCATCTCTTTTAAAAAAAATTTTTTTTTTTAAATGTATTGTATGGAAAATTCTTGAAAACCCAAACACTGGTTTGTAGTGGTTAATCAACATTACGAAAACTAAAATTGGATTATAATACACAGCAGCAACATGATGCTTAACTTTTACTGTTGTACTCGAAGTAGTAGTAGCAAGTACCAAGTAACTTTACATAAGGGATAATATACACTTCAGTTTGTAATGATTTCTCATCATTTACCTGTTGCTCCTCAGTGAATGGGGATTGTAGGACGTGAACGTTGTCTTCTATCAGCTGCCGTAGTTTGTCTAGCAAAGCAGGGAAGTCCTCTCTGTTTCTCTGGAACTCTGGACACTGAAAGAAAAGAGAGACAGAGTATTTCATCAACTTTCATCACAGTAACCCTCGTACATCAACATCAATCTGCTTTGTGTTTCACAACCAACAGCTTTGGCAGCAACCAACCACCCCTGGGAGTCTGATCCTATTGACTGCTGATAGTAGTGAAAACATCTTTTAAAGCTATAGTGCCTAGTTTCTGTCTCCCCCATGAGGAATTCTAAGTAATGACAACAACACTGTCGGTGCGTCCACATGATACAAGCCTCTCGTGATTGCACACGCGCACCCCCCAACCCCTCCTCCACGCAGTTGCTAGTAACCAAGGAGAACACGGGGGATTAAAAAAACAAGATGGACTCTTCAGAAGAAGTAATTATCTTCACTCGAAATTTCTGCGCACGAAAGTCAGAGTTGTGTGGAGTCTTAATTAGCTTTGTAGCAACTCATTTGGCAATGGCTTGAATGTAACAGATGTTCATTAATATCAAAAAGTTACGCACTAAAGCTTTTTAAAAAATCTCTCTTTAGACTACATCTATATTGCTACGTTTGGTTTTTTTAAGCAGAGTTTTGAGCCAAAAGCGATCTCCGTGCATACAAGTGTTTTTTAGCTCCAGTAGAAGAACTAATCTCTGTTTAAACTAACACGCCCTAACCACATATCTCAAATATTCTTGTATACTGGGCATGCGCCTGCCTGGGTAAACAGGAAGCAGCATGTATACTCAGCCCGTTGCTGGTAGATGCCATAGTAACGTTAGTAGCTACAACGAGACGTCATGACCCAATCAGGCGGCGAAACAATGGCGTCGGTGTTGCCAAAGGTCTCAGTTTGCGGCCGTTAAGACTGCAACACAACCCCGCAGATTCCAAACCAAAACGGCTTCAGAAGTGTTTTGAAATGTCTCCCGTTTAGGGGCTCTGAAACGCCAGAGCAGTGTGAATGTGAGGTGTAAATGTAGCAAAAGATATTGGTTTTTAAACCAAAATGTAGCAATGTAAATGTAGCCTAAATGTTCACTTTGGTTTTTGAATGTCTTTCATCTGAAGGACATTTTGTGTAGATGCCATTGTCAACCAGAACAAAGTCAACAACCCAACTGGCAAAAATCCTCCTCTGATTCTCAAACAAACTTGGAATGGAGAGAAACTCCAGTGAGTATTTAATATATCTTAAATACCAGCACACAACGGTTTCCCATCTGAGATATAAAACACATCAGTGAACTAGTAGTAGTCAGACAGAACCTGATTGGACTAAAGAAAGTCTGGAAGGTTTGAAGCACTCAAATAAAGTAAACGATATGAGTGAAATCTACGAACAAAATAGCATTTTGGTATCAGAAATGTATTGTATTTCTTGTTGAATAGGTTTGTTTTTCCTCAGTCTTTACTAAAAAGCTCTGCCAGAGCCACAGAAGACATTATCGCCTGGTAACCTTCATGTGTAAAATGCAAACAATGTAAAAAGACTGCCACCTAAACACAACTGAAACCACCAGTTGATTATGAAAACTGAATTATTTTCAATTGACTATTCGATTAATCGACTGTGTCAGCACAAATAACAACTAAATAAATATATATCCAAGCATATGGGAACTAGTTCTAGAGCTATGATTGAGTCCAAAACACTATGCTCGACCCTATGAACCCGCTTAGTTTCTGTCCAAGCCCGACCCGAAACACAGCAGCAGTTTTGAGTCCGAGCCAGATTAAAAACATGAATTTCAACTGCTTTTTTAGATATCTAGAAGATGACGGCCACACACAACGGTACACAGACAGTCTGCAATCAAAAAAATAAATAAGAACACCGGGAAATTAGCCCAAACCCGCCCCGATTCAAGCCTGGGCTTGAATTGGACATCTGAGAAATTGCAGCAAAATCAGGTTCAAGCAGAGATACAAGCTCTAATGTGAAGTAGACTGTGTGATAATTTTGTACATTTTATTAGGGATAGACAGATCATTGGCCCTGGCCGATTATCGGACCGTTTTTTGTCAGTTTGCAGATTATCTGTATCTGCGTTTTATTTGCCTGATAACGGATAAAGTTAATTAATTAAAAAGTGTGCTACTTTGGTTCCCTACAGCTCTGTGTCTGTCCCTCTGCTTCGGTTCCACTCACCACTGAGTCTGACTTAACGTCCCCCCCACAGTCTGACTATCTTTCACTGGGTATTATGTTGAAAGTTTCTATTGCTCAAAGCATTTAAACAAAGTTTGGAGCTGATAAGTTGGAGTTTGTAACATTCCAAAATCTTAATTTTGACTTAAAGATTTTCATTTTCACTGTATATGCATATCGGTTCCAAATATATCGGTTTCAGTAACTACTAATAATTGGTATTGGTCTTAAAAAAACAGTATCGGTCCTTCCCTACATTTTATCTTTTGCCATTGATTTATTTACTTTGACTATCAGTGACTGTTCATAGAAAAGATAATAAAGCCAATATAGAAAGATACCCAAACCTTCACAATAGCACCTATAGTTTAAAATGAACTACTGTGCCGATTAGTGGGAATGCAGCTTGTCAGCTGACATGTTCTTTAGAGGGATTCCATTTCTATCTGTCAGCGTGTGAGCTGAGGGGGGGAGGGTCACGTAAAAACATGACTCTCTGCTACTCGTGTTTACCATGACGGATTACCTTGCTCTGTGGAAGTTACCGTTCAAATCTGAAGCAGCGTGAGTGGCATCAAATGAGGTCTGATATCTCCAATGACTGGGCTGACTTTGTAACCCAAAAAAAAGCACAAAAAGAAAAGGAAAACTAGAACACCTACTGTAAATGTTACGTGATGTCAAAGCAAAAGTGGAGAACTTCTATAAAAACTTTATATTTTTAAGTTGTTTTCAGCAGTTTAACGTCAAATTAGTACAACATCAGAAATGTTCAATAATGTTGGTAACAACAAAAACAAGTCTGCCTACTGAACAGAAGCTTCCCACCACCACTGTTTGAAACCCCCCACAGAGAGCCATTGTAAGACTGTGCTGCAGCGGTTTATCCAGGTGCCTCGAATGCATGTTTTTTTCTTAAAAAAAAGGTGGAAATCAATTTTCATACATATATAAAAACTACAGATGGACAGCAGGCAATTAATTTCCTAACTCGCCATATGAGTAGGTGCATTCACAACATGAGTGGGCTGCGTGTTCGTGACACAGGGAGGCTGTGTTGTCTGATTAAATGCAATCAAAACAAGTCCATTGTGTTTTAATCCCTCTGAAAAAAGATCTTATTGTTAAATTGATGATGGAGGTAAGAAAAAAAAAACTCACGTGACATTCTGGATTCAACTAAATCAAATCTCATTATAAAGTAAAATAGAACCTGATGAATGTGGGATGTCATAATTCTTTCCTTTGTTTCTGTCCAACCCTGTCTCCTTTAAATTATGTTTCTATACTGATCATTTGTTTTCCTAATTACATTGGGAAAACAAATTAGTACTGTGTAACGTAGTTTCTAGGAGACAGAGATATACTGTCAGAATAACATCGTCCAAGGTTTGAAATGAAATTCCTGCACAAATGCTGACATCTGAAGCACTAATTCGCCAGTTATCTAAATGTTGGTAAACCCAGTTGAAAAAGCGTCCTTTAACAAACACCATTTCCCATGAGACCTGAACTTTTGTGGGCTAAAAAATGCTTTATGAGGGCCAAGGCTTCTTAAATGAGACCCCCTTTTCCACCCAAAATGTATGGATATTTAGAAAACCAAGTTTTGATGTTGTAGCCTACCAATGTTGCCAACCATGCTTGTAAATTTGCATTGGAGCTGTAGTTTTTTTTACTTTCTTGTGGCTGACACATGCGGTGTGTGCCAGGCATCTACTAACTAATTATCTAAGGCTTAAAAAAAAAAAAAACATAGCTAGGCTTACTGTTAACACTTTAAAACTTACTTTTCACTAACACTAATAATTTTGTAAAGCAAATATTCCGATACCTAGCATTAACAAAGACTAACTTCACTATTTCTTCCAAATTACGAAAACAAGCTAAACATCCAAATACTTCATTAACAAAAAGGCTAATTGTAGAAAGGTGTCTAAGGTTTTAAATAGAACATAGCTAACTGTTCATACAACTATTTAAAAAGGCTTTAGCCCGTTTTTTTAACTAATGCTTTAAAAACATCAAGTATAGCTAGGATTCCCAATGCTGAGGCTTTAAAACAAGAAAATGCATCAAATATCCCAATACTAAGGCCTAAAAATCATAGGTTAGGTAAGCCAACTATGGCTAGCTAAATTTGCACGTGCAGATGTCAACTAATGCATGTCAAATGCAGTTGTGTTGCAAGTAAGACGTTTTTTAAACAACAAATGTCATTTTTTGCTAAGTCACCCAGTACTTAGGCTATAACCAACTTTAGATATGGTTACTTAAATTATTTCAAAGGATTACATTTGGTAAATTCTTCAATACTGAAGCCTTAAATAGACTTTAAACGGAACCACCTTTAGCTATACTTGTTAGCTAGCCCATTGTTTCAGCAGAAACTTTTAAAATCAAACTTTGTCTCACTGTTCTGATGCTATTTAATAGCTTCAGAGCTGTAAAAGGTTTCTAAAATACTCACTGCAGGACTTGGAGAGAGAGAAGTGTTCATGATGACAGATGGACTCTAAACTAATTTCCTGACTGAGCTCAGACCACAGGGGGTTCCTGTGTGTGTGTGTGTGTGTGTGTGTGTGTGTGTGTGTGTGTGTGCTGCACTGCTGTGTACATAGAGATGACCCTAACTACAACCTCCCCACTGACCAGAATGGGCAAGCAGAGAGAGAGAGAATGTGAGTTTGCTAGTTAATATCCGGCCAGTTTGTCAGGGTTTCTGTGGTTGATCGATCGGTTTACTTATTTGTGTGTGTGTGTGTGTGTGTGTGTGTGTGCGTGTGCGTGTGTGTGTGAGAGACAGAGAAAAATAACATAAGCTATGAAAGAAGGGAGGAGTCCAAGACTTCTTAAATGAGAACCCTTTTCCACCCAAATTCGCAAATTTCTGTCAGTGTGTTACTTTTTTTCCAATGAAAGTAGCTAGCACTAGCTATAAAAGTCGCTAAAAGTTGCCAGATGATGTCATATGCTCATTAAACCGGGCCAAACTAAACCAAACCTAAAAACAGGATGAACTAAATATGTGGAACAAGATGTGTCTCAATTCCAGACTGCATCCAAAATACATATAATATTAAAGCTTTAAAAAGACCATATTTTGCTATTACTGTCCCGACACTAAATATGAAACAATATAAACAAACTAGTCCAGTCAAGTCGGCGCCAAGGAATAATAAACCATGACTAAACCTGAGGTTGGGTTTGATCAGAGTTCCTGTCTTCACACCCCCACCCAAATAGCAGGAGTCCTAATTCTCACCCCAGGGTGTGTCTGGGTGGGGCCTGATGACTGTGGCAGGTCGCCAAGTCAGACACACCTTGATAAGCAGGTATGAGAAGGGCGGTCCTCCCTGCATGTCTGCAGCTCTCGCTCCCTTTTTGTTGACTTTGTTCTTTTAATGCCCTGTTTCTGTATCACACACACACACACACTGCAAATGCACGCAGGCACACACACACACTTATGTAACAAGATTAAAAGTCTAAAACCCTGCCAGATTCTGCAACAGTCTAAACATTTATACGAAAACTGTTGGACAGAAAAAAACGAACAAAATGTAGTTTGTCCTGAGGATGACATTAAGATCTAAATGGTTCTTCCTCTGGGGAGCAGGAATGAAATCAGATAATTTCAGGACAAGAGGCACATTACATTTTGATATGTATCTAAAAATTTAGATTATGTCATCATGGTGGAGCAGTAAAGGTCCGGTCACCAAAACGTATTGGGATTCCTCCTTGGGGGAGCATGATTATTCACAGCCGATTTGATGGAAATCTGGCCTGTAGTTGTAGAAATAACCTTTCTATGGGCTGAAGTGTGGTGCATACTTAATGACCGCTCTGTGAATTGTACTATAGTACTCAAGTTGAAGTACTGTAGACTAAGTATCAAGTAGGGGAGGTGGAATTAAACTTTGTTTGAAAACTAGTTAAAGCTGTATTAAATCAGTTTTATTTTTGGAAAAGCACAACAAACTCAACATCCCAGACAAAAAGGTTTTTCTAGCTAACATGTTAGCAAGCAGCTGCATACATACACATCCAGCAGACACAGAACATTATCATCCCATTTACAGTAGAGTCATGTTTGTGGCCACCTGATGTAATCCAGTTTTCACTTTTCTTTTAGCTCTGTTTAGGTCTCACCACCGCTTGGAAAAACATCCATCTCTTTAGGGGCCTGCCCATTGGTCCGAATGCCCATTATTCTGAAAGCCCAATAATTCGAAAAAATGTCCTATTGGACAGAAAGCCCATAGGCCAACGGTCCGTTATCCTGGAAACAAAAGCTCACTGCTCCGAAGGCCCGTTGCTTTGAAAATACACACTCTGGAGTTGGAGTTCACTGACCTTACTATTTGCCAGACTATTCTTCTTCTTGTTGTAGAATTCCAGCAGTGTAGACGCTGCTAAGCTTATAACTGTGCTCCACAGGTCAAAGATGAACTAAATTCTTACATACAGTCCTGTGTCACGCAGGAACTGAAGAAAAAAAGCCTCAAATCCAAGTCCTGCCAGTCTAACAAAGAATACTTTTCTTTCTGCCCTATCCTTTTTACATTCTAGGAAAACCTGCCTTACGGTCTCAAGACTCCCACATTTACACAAGCCAGAAACATGTTTTCCTACAATGAACAAAGAGTAATTTAACCCACAATGCCCCAATCTCAATCTACACAGTTTAACTGAGTCCCTACGGGACAGAGAAGTATAGAAACAGCTCTTCTTAACTTTAGGTTGTATAGAGAAGTAGTGTCTACCCCTGACTTCCTTTTCGCACCCTCTCTGCCATTCTTTTATTAAGCCCTCTTTAATTATTTCTCTCAGTTCCACTCTCCCAAATGATACATGCACATCTAGACCAGACTCTATTGACATATTGCTCAATTTAACAGATAACGTATAAATCGTAACATAAATCATAACATATGACTTTGTAAGACTCCTAATGAAATACTTTTTGGTTAACAGCTCTTCTGTGAACTTAGTTAAATAATCTAAAGTGGGCTTTTTTTTTCTTCTTTTTTTTCGGGAAAACAGATTGGACTATGGGCTTTCGGTCCAATGGGAAGTTTTTCAAACTATTGGGGTTTCGTAAAAATCTTTAGCTGCTAAATGTTCCACTTTCTTCATCATCTAGTTGCTAACTAGAGTCAGAGCTTGTTGGCTGAAAACAGCTGCCAGCTAATAAATGTGCTGTAAAACCCAAACTTAACAATCTGCAGTGCAGTGCTGCTGGAACTCATTTTATTTCCTTTGCCATGCAACTTTCTGAGGGAAGAGCTTTACAGTAAAGTATTTAAACAAAAACGACCTCAGTAAAAATGAAACTAAAGTAAAAGAGTTTATTTTTCCTCCCTGAAACACTGCCAGCAGCTCAGAGGAGCGTCCCATTCTTTTCAGATGAGACACTGCAGACTCTCCCTGTTTGAACAAATAATATTATGCAGTCAGGTGAGGTTGTATCACCTCCATCAAGTTATGAATCACTCGATCACCTCTGTTATTTACAAAGTCTTTACACTGTATATCCTTCCTATGTGATGTGCAGACTTAAAATTTTTTTATCTTTATCGTTTTTCTATGCTAAATTAATTTATACTATTTTATAGAAATGCATTCATATAGGGCAGTCAATTCCCAGAAAAGTATATTTACCCCCTTGCGGATGAATGCCTCCGCCAACTGCAGTCAAGATGCAGTTTACATTGTCTGTCTGTTCCCTGTTGACCTGCAGTGCCCTGCTATGACATAAACTACTACGACTACCATTTGTAGTCACTGTTCCATTATCTTTATTGTGACTATTATTGCGACTGTTCATCACACCCCCAACCGGCACAGCCAGACACCGCCTACCAAGAGTCTGGGTCTGCCGAGGTTTCTTCCTAAAAGGGAGTTTTTCCTCGCCACTAAATGCTTGCTCTTGGGGGAATTACTGGAATTGTTGGGGCTTTGTAAACTATAGAGTGTGGTCTAGACCTACTCTATCTGTAAAGTGTCTCGAGATAACTCCGGTTATGATTTGATACTATAAATAAAATTGAATTGAAATTGAATTGTTCAGACTTTGAAGCAATAAACAAGGTATTAAGTGTATTATCTGGCGAAACATGGATGCTTCACACACATCTTCGACCCAGGAGCACAGAATATCTTAATGACCACAGTTTCAAGGTGGGCACCCAAGATTGGTGTCACCAATGTAGTTTCTGAATATGAAATATGGTCACAATGTATCCTTCTGTTCCTGAGATATAGCGTTTAATAATGGCCAGAAAAGCATTGTTGCAGAACATTATGATGTCAGAGTGAAGTTAACTTTTGACCTTTTGGATAAAAAAATGTCATAATTGTATCCTTTTAGATAGGTGTGTCAATTGTGACAAATGTTGTCATAGTTTGAAATTGGAGGAATTCTCTTTAGTTATGGCCAAAAATGCATTTTGTGAGGTCACAGTAAACTTGACCCCTTGTCCTGACATTTGTGCCCAATTTGAAGAGATTCCCTCCAGGGGGTCCTTAGATATCACGTTCACATGAATGGGGTGAATGAACGTACGGACAACCCCAAAACATAATGCCTCCATGTCGCCAGCATGGAGGCATAAAAAAGAGAAACTGAAAAGTGTAGAAAATTATATATATATATAAAAAAAAAAAAAGAAAAACGGTAAATCCAAAGAATAAAAATCCCAAATACCACGGAAGTTTAATTCTTTTTCCAAAAGTACTTTTAAAATACATCAGACTTAACATGTTCCATCCTTATCATCTGTCTAGCTTATCACAGGCCAGAAGTCTGTAGACCTGCACTGTCTTGATAACCCCACAACTCATTACTCAGCAAAAAGATCTGTGTGTTGTGAAATACATGAGGGAACTCCTTTACCCAGCATGCCTTGCTCATGACTAACAACTGTGGTATGTCACTTTGTGTGCTGGTGCACTTTGATCCAGCAGCAGCTTTAAATTGTGATTGAACAGCTGGAGACGCCCTGCAGGCTCATTAACTGACCAGGAATGTTTCATCCTGATGGTAACAACTTTTAACGAAGGCTCTTCCTTCACTAACATGATGTGAATTTACTGCAGGGAGCTAAAACAATGACTAAATGTTTTTTTTGGAAATATGTTGTCTAGCACTACAATAACTAGGGTGAGTAATCACAAACTTTCTTCTTGCATTATTCTTCAATAAAAAGAAACGCCCAAAGGGAAAAATGTTGAGTGCTTATTTGTGAATGGATCTTTGCCTCTGGCTGGTAGCACCATTAAGGACTTTTAAGGTAAAGCCAATGCAAAAATATCATTTTCACCAGGCTGAGTTAACAAGTATTATAACTACTACCCTTTTCCTAAATGTTACACCCAAAATATTAAAACTGAGATGAAAAATATATTTGTGCAACAAATTGTGTTCAATTTACTGTAGCACCTCCGCTAACAATATTTTTTTAACCAGTTTTGTTAAGTGGGGTTTTATTTACTCAAGCATAATATACATTTTTGTTCATAAAATTGTCAGAAATAACAGGAAAATGCATAGATTTCTTTCAAATAAGGTAATACAGACTCATTGCCTTTACTGTACGCGGACCGATCATGCTTACTGCCATGCGTAGTCACCCCCCCAAAGGTTCATTCTGATCCAGGAAGAACCCTGGTGTCACTTTGGAAACATTGAGAACATAACTAGAAGTTAAGACGAAATGCAGTTTACATGAGTTTGTAGAAATTAACCGGACATTTGCTGCCCCTCGCTACATTAGAAGACCAAAGCAGGTTGGTCCTACTGGATTAGTTCATCCTGGGCCAGAGATGCCCCAACTTGGAGTAGTTTCACGTGTGGTCTGTGTCTCGTGGGCCCCGCCACGGCTACGCCTCCTGAGCGATCCTTTCGCCCCATAGTCACATGTAAGTAAATATTGGACCCATTTTTCACAAGCCGCATATCTCCAGAGCATTCTAACACTAAAATGGCCTTTTTCAGACGGACACATCAGGAGAAAATTAAATGTCTGAGACCTGTCTCTGTCTCAGGACCGAACTCTCGCGAGGTCTGGCTACACAGAGAAGCTAACGTCAGCTAACATTCGTGAACGCCCTAACAAAATTAATCTCCGTGATGCTAAATATGTCTTTTAGCTTTGTTAAATATCGAACGTTAGCAAAAGAACATCTTAATAAAATATTCAAATATAACTTTTCATTCATCCACACACCGTTCACTACATGTTCAAACGGCCCTTTAGGAGACAGGAAGTGTGGACCGTTGTATACCATTGGCGCTGCTTGAAATTAGGCATGCATGGGCCAATTACCGGTTTTAAGGTATACCACGGTATGAAAAAGTCAGTTTCAAAACTGTTGCATCGTTCCTGCTGTATGAGCTGTTTTTTTATGAGTAGTCGCGGACAGAAAGTGCCGGTCATAAATCCCTCTGCCTGCCAACGTGCAGTCTAGAGTATCACGGCCCCTCCCCTTCTTGTTGTTGGTGCAAGTGTCTTTTTTTTTTTTCTTTTTCGAGTACTGAAAAACAAATTCAAGGTAACGTACCGCTGTCTTTGAACTAGTGTTTCTGCTAAGTTAGTACTTTTACTATAGTGTTAAAATAAATTAAGCTGGTATCACGTCTGTTGTTTAAGTCTACCACTATTGTGTACATCTGAGAGCACGAGCACGTGTATGTGTGTGCACAAAGTAAACACACACACACACACACACACACACACACATTCTCTCTCTCCATATGTGTGCATTGAGACATTTTTTATCATAGCTTTATTTATATTATTCATAGTAGGGGTAATTGTAGTGATATACATTTTTACATAAAAGCAATTAGATCATGTCATAGTTTGTTTAAATTAATGTTAAATCCAGTGCTATATTACCAAAAGGACACACATTTTTAGACCAGAGTTTACTGTCATTACAGATTCTGGTTAAATGAACATGTCTGTCTTTATTTTTCTTATTTTTAGGGCAGCATGGGTTCTGGCAGCAAAGGGAGATCCACATCAAAACAATAGGATTGTTTTATTTGTTTGAACTTAATATGGTACACATTTAAAAATATACCAAATATTCTATAGGCAGTTTAAAATAAATACAGTGTGTTCAATGGAGGAAAAGAGTTTCTTGTTCTTTACCCAGACATTTCAAAATAATAAATTGTAGAGCTGTAATTGCAATACCGTGAAACTGATATTTTTGCTGAAGGTTATCATACTGTCAGATTCTCATACCGGCCCATGCCTACTTGAAATGTGCTCTCTTTAGTATAAATGATCTTTGCCTGGGCCTAATCAAAGTGGATTGTGCAGTATGGCACGCATATCTCGTTCTCTCTCTAAACACCAACTACATAAAACAGTAAAACTAGTTTGTCTGTACTTAATGATGCAGTGAAGATGTCACTTCTTCTGTAGTTGCTCTCACCTCTTTGCTCCTCCCCTCTTAATTGGAGCAGAGCCCAACCAGTTCCTGTATTACATCTCTCTCTACCCCATCATTAGCGGTGTAAAACAAAACAGAACAACCAGTTCCTGCAGCTTCCGTTTCTTGAAAAGCACTCGTACAGAAAATGTGTTGAATTCCTCATGTCATGATCTGTCACCTTCTAAACTGCCTTCCCTTTGTCATTCTAAGAAGGGAGAATTTGTGCATCTAGTGTAAGGGTAGATGAAGTGAAAGGAAAATCAAATTTGGCACCAAAATGCAGATCACAGCCGAAGTTTCCACAATTTCATTCTCAGAATTTCCATGCCGTGTTCGAAATAGGGAAATTTGGTCTTCACACATCACAGACATGGCAGATTTACTAAATAACCGATAAAGTGGATTTGTTTAAAATAATAATGAGATGTGTTCTGGAAAACACCACTCTGTCCCTCACACATTATGAACACTAGACTGATTAATGGCATGTTTTCACTGCATACAGGTATTACCTCAGGTTATTTTAGGCTTGGCTCAACACAGCTCTCTACACCACCCAATCACATGCTCTCACACACATCGCTATTGTGCACAATTGTCCTCACTAGAAAAAAGACAGCATCGGTCGCTGGTTCAAACGCTTAATATGACCTATTAATGAATCTGCTCTAATATTAGGGAGATAGTCTAAATCAAAAGGTCAAATGTTTAGGTTTAATTAATTGTAGAAACAACACCATAATCATTATAATAATTTCAATAATTCTCCAGCCCTAGTGTATACAAAAAGAAGGTATGTGCCCGCAGACAGACAGACAGACAGACAAACAGTACAAGTAGGAAAGCTATGCAGATGATGAAGCCTTTCAAACTCTTTCACTTTCTTATCTCTTAGTTCACTTCCATAACTAGAACATCTACAAAAACAACAACAACATCATCATCATCTACTCTGCGAACACTGCAGCTCCCACCCAGCATCCACCCAGCCTGCACCCACTCGGGCTCTCCGACGAGGCTTAATGAGTAATAAGCACTGGGTGACCACAGTCTTGGAGTCAAGCCAACTTCCCCAGATGCCAAATTGAAGCCTGGAGGTACTGCATAATGCAAAACAACACTCATTAAAACTTGGAGGGGAAAAAAACAAGGAGTGATAAAATACAAAAATGCACTAAGATGCATTTCAGGAAAAGCTCGGTGGCAGTTTTGAAATGACTGAGATGAATAATTACAACTCTCAGACATCCATTAGTAGGATAAATTACAAGATGTAGAAAATGGGCTCGAAAAACACACTCATGACCCGAAAATTTAAACCGTTTGCCCTGAACATTATGTTAAAGTGGGGGATGTGGGCTTTGGAAAGGCTGATGAAATGGGCTGAAAGGCTTTCACTGCAGAAACATACTGGTAAGCATTTAGATGAGTTCAGCGAGGTAGCTCGTCAGTGTGCAGTTTAAGTCAGGAACGAATTGCAACTTTAAAACAAGACAAAAAATGGATAATTTTTCAGTATCGCTATGTTCAGAAGATTGTGTCGTCCGGCGACTTTCCCGCGCAGAAGCTCGAGTGCTGATAATGACCTCTTCTGAAGAGTCCATCATGTTTTTTTAATCCTCCGTGTCCTCCTTGGTTACTAGCAACTGCGTGGAGGAGGGGTGGGGGCGCGTGGGCATGCCCGATCACGTAAGGCTTGTATCATTTGGACGCGCCAACAGTTGTCATTACTTAGAATTCCTCATGGGGGCTTACAGAAACTACGCACTATAGCTTTAAGCATACAGACATGAGTAGTATTCTCTTCATCTAAATACGTGTCAGCAGGCTGTTGTAATTGGTGAAGAGTTGGGAGAACAAACCATTAACCAGATTATTTCCTTGAAAGAGTAGTGCCCAAGTGAATCATGGGTATTCTGGGAAGTGTGAGTGTCTCAGTGCCTTCAGTTGTATGGCGTGCCCTGAATACTTACATCCAAATCACCTGCAAGGGTTAATATAAAAGTATCTTAAATCTTTTGTTCAATGCATTCCAGGAGTTGTTTCATGTCGGCATGCTCCCACTTCTGGTTTAGAAAAGTTCATATTGTACACTAATAAACATACATAATCAACGACACATTCCTTGTGATAATTAGTCATTTCTTTGGCGTTCATGCCAGTGGAGTGTTTCAAAACACTTTCAGGCCATGGAAGATCTTATCTGAGCTTTAATTTGTCAGTTAAACCAGGATTGAAAGTTTTTTTTTTTTTTAAACTTTGACTCCACTGTGATTTGCGCAGAAGATGCTGCATCTCAGCAACAGAAGGGCCCTCCTGAGACATTGTGCCTACCACCTGTTCATTCAGTGCTAATCTAAATCCTTGGAATGCATTTTTGAAGATGCCTTCATTTTTCTATTTTTCGTCCACACTTTTCTTCCTCAGAAAACACATTCCTCTCCTGTGATGATAGTGGCACCTAGAGCTGACAGAGTCTGATCAGATCCACTTACTGTGGACATATTGAGGACGTTTACATGCGCACCAATATTCCAGTATTATTCAGAATATGACGATGTTCCGGTTGGATATTCCAAATAAGGACTTTTTCCAAATATAGCATTTACCGATTAAGACGTGGGATATTCCAGTATCATACGCATTCTTTGGACATGTATACAGCGCATTCGGAATATGCGTCTCAATGGTGCTTATGGTCAGCTCTGTGCATTGCTATGGTTGCTGTACACAAACCAACAGTTTACAAGGCTGCAGACCCGATAAGAAGAAGAAACAGTTACTTTTAAACATTATCAAAGACTTGGATATCAACAGGTTGTTGGACATGCGTGCACATCGCTACGCTGACCTTTTCAAGAAGCTGGTTGAAGGAATAAAAGATGGGCGCAGAGTTATTTGGTGATTCCACTTGCCAGGGTTTAATCATCCAATACCAAGAGGTTTTATTGACATTCTGTATTGTGGTTGGTCAGTGGGCGTCTCCTCTGTAGATATATGCCCTTGTGTGTGATTTAGCGGGCCAGTGCACGAGAAGTGTGCCCGTGGTAGGTTGGATCGCACCCAGTCATAAGCACATTTTAATTGTTTCTTTTAATAATATTTAATTTACATGCCATGCTGAAATTATGATGTATAAATACTTCGGTAGAATGTAGCGACGGCTATGTTGTTTGAAATGCTTATCTCGTGCAATGTACAGAAAGTGCTCAGGTCATGCTAGTTAGCTTAGCCGGCTAGTTAGCGTAGCATGATAGGTCGCTAATTTGCTTTTGTCCATCTGCAATTAGAATGACTGGGTGTGTACGCTGTGTCCTACGTGGCTGACCAGGATATAATTCTGTTTACCAGGTATATATTGTATTTTTTTTGTTTACATATTTGTTCAATTTAATGTTGTGTTGTGATATTATATATGCCATTGTATGTGATTTAGCGGTTCCAGTGCGCGAGGAGTGTGCCCGTGAATGACTGTTTGTGTACACTGTGTCCTACGTGGCTGACCAGGATATAATTCTTTGTTTACCAGAATAAATCCAACAATATTGAGAAGGAAGTGTGAAGTCTTCAATTATTACACAACACAGAGATCACATTGGTTACATTCGCACCCTCCAACAAGTCCGCCACACGTGGAAAACTTTGAAAAAAAACATGTAAACAGGAATATTAGTGGAAAATTCACTTTCATTAGCCATGTAAAACAGCTTAGTCGGAATATCGTCTTTTTCAAAATAAGGGCAAAAACCACTTAGACCTAAAACCCCATGGCAACACAAAACAACGCTACTCAGGTGTTAAGATACTTGGAACTGAGAGGACCTCTAATGTGTGGCATATTAAAGTAGCAGTCTGTGTGATCTGCCTCCGTTTTTATTTAGTCTCCACTTTTGATGCCATGCTGCCCTGACATCACATGTCAATCAAACCTAGTGGGCTGGGCTGCACTGTTCTCTGTTTTGATGTGTTCACACTGAACGCAAAGCAAATGTTTCATTAAAACTTGTTTGCTTGTTGTTTTGCGGACAGACCTGACAAAGTATGAATTCAGACTTTTTACAAATCAGCATCACGATGTAGTTTTTTTGGCATGCTTTTGATCCGTTTATTACAATTAAATCAAAGCAAAATTTGTTTATTTTTGGTTCCTACTGCTGTAGTAAACCAGATTAATTCAGCCGACCTATTACTTGCTAGATACAGTATATATTTATTGATTTTGACACACCAATTATGAAACTGCCACTCACCGGAGACAGATGGACAAGCACTCCGCAGCTGCCAATCGACAAAAGCTGCCAATCATCATAAGAGAACTATTGTGAAACGGTTGGTCCTATATCACACTGAGACATGTCCACAGTCTGCTGATTTACAACTTTGGTGACACACTTAATTAAATTTGAATTAAGTAAGACAAATGGATGATGCAAGTTCATGACCTGTCTCTACTTGCATTATTTTCTATCACATCGTACAAATGCTGTTATCATACAATAAGTAGGGGCCATTAAACAAAGTAATGTCTCACCTATATGTACAACTTCTTCTAGGAAGTCAAAGATGTGACATCACAGCAATGAAAATGTATGCAAGAGGACTATCAGAGAAAGGTGAGTTTCTGCCAGGCAGGACTGTTACCAACATCCTCCCTCCCTGACTGTATTAACAACTGATACTGTATTTGAATTGCACAACACAACCATGATGTGGCCACCAAACACATCCCAGTTTAACAAGGAGCTGTCATTCGCAGGGATGGTCACACACACACACACACACACACACACACACACACACACACACACACACACACACACACACACACACACACACACACACACACACACACACACACACACACACACACACACACACACACACACACACACACACACACACACACACAAATGTATGTTCCGAACTGTGACGTTACCATTCCAAACAACTTTGTGTGTGTCTTTGCCATTCAAGGCTCACACCCTCATTCCTAACCTGTCATCTCCGTCCACATTCCTACTTTCTCATGATTCACTGTTGAGTTGCAGTTTGTAACATTATGGCACACTCCATCAACACTCAGTCAAGATCCTCTACACTTCTCTTATGTGGCCAATAATCAAAAAATCAAGATATACAGTGCTAGCTGTACAAGACTGGTTTTCAGGATGGTTTTGTATCACGTTTTTCCTCATTGTGAGAAGACTAAATCGTGACCCATAACTCTTTTGATAAGTCATTAGGTAGGCTGCGTGGTAACACTTTAAGTCTACTGTGATGAGTGAATGATAGAAGTTTTCATGCAAACACCTTACCATTCAGGATGTTGTTGAGTGATACTTGACACAATGCTAACAATTTACTGTAGAGTGACATCCTCCACTGTACTGACACAGCCCTTTTTTAGATGAAAGAAAACCACTAACCTTATCAGAGCATACACTCCAGTGCTTTATGCTAACAATTTAGCACTCAACAGTATGTAAGGTAATAGCAAGTCTTTAGCATTAACTGTGCTGATTTATAGCAACCTCCATGCTAACACTTTAGCATACACTCTGATAGCATGCTCCCGGCTAACTCTTTAGCATACACTTTGATAGCATGCTCCCTGCCAACTCTTTAACATATGATGGCAAGCTCCCTGCTAACTCTTTAGCATACACTTTGATAGCATGCTCCCTGCCAACTCTTTAACATATGATGGCAAGCTCCCTGCTAACTCTTCAGCATACACTTTGTTGCTTTAGCTTTATTTCAATATTGACGTCAAAGTGTCTTTGTAAAGCAAATACTAGTCCTCACAGTGCACAATACGCTTGTTGCTTTAATATTTTTGATTACATTTCTACACAGATTGATCCCAAAATTTGTATTTTAAATCTCAAATCTCGAACTGAATTTGACCATTGTCGCTGTACAGACTAAAACAGTAGATTGATGTCAGAGTTGTATCACAGAGCTCGAGGACTAATGAACCACACAGAGACGCTACTAAGGGGCATTAGGGAATTATTTTCCTGCTCTACATAGATTCCATTGCGTTAATGATTGATGGGCACCAGATGCCACCTCGGGGTGTTCCTCATACCAGAACATGACATTTGTTTTATAATAGAAATGAATGCAACACACAATTGACTGCTTGTTCAGTGAAACTTTGGGCCGGCAGAAGCTACATACTCATACTACTTCACTGAGTCACGCTCTTGTTCCTGCCACATGTCTTCAAACTGAGACCGAGAAATATGGGCAGAGGAAGTGAACAAGACGTGCCATGCCCACAACGATTTGAATTTAGGACTTCAGTTTCTTTAAAATAACAAATGCCACTGATGGCACATCATTTTTCAGATAAAGGGATTTTAGAACATATAGCCTAACTATTAATTACAAAAATTTTTTTTGTTTTTTTCTCAGAACAAGTTTCATTACTGAGCTCCACAACATCTAATGGTTTTAAGGGTGCAGGTATCTGCTGTAGGCTATGTCTCGGTCGCAATGGCATGTGTACATCTGCAAGCATGACAGGAAAAGTCTGAAGAGGATGAAGGCAAACACACAAATACTTTTCTCCTTCCTCGTGACAGCTGACAGACAGACAACACCCTGAACATAAACTCATCACACGGCACCTCAACAAAAGTGTCACTGTGAGAAAGTTTAGTTGACCTGTGCACAATTTTGATCCCTTGAACCAACGACTGCTCCTCTCTCTGGATAATTGTTTATATCAACAGATCAGAAAAAGTAGGCCTATTCATATAGAAAATATCTCAATGTTCACCGTCATTATTTGTTCTTGTCTCTATTCCTACAAACAATTAGGCAATGCCACTGAACAAATAAAACATTTATTGTGATTCAGATATTCAGTGTGCAGAGGAAAACCATAAAAATATGTACAGCTTTAAATAACGAGCAGTGTCTCCTTGAAGTACCATATTGTGTGTGTGTGTGTGTGTGTGTGTGTGTGTGTGTGTGTGTGTGTGTGTGTGTGTGTGTGTGTGTGTGTGTGTGTGTGTGTTGAAGCCAAGCCTGAGCTCATCATTTTAATATGACATATGTATGATAGAATGTGTAAATATTGGTTAATAGGTGTGGCAACATATCTAAATGCTAAGGTAATGAAGGTTTCGGGGAATGGTGTACACACAGATGCATACATGCACAAACACATAGACAGGTATCTGCAGGAATGGACGCAGGTTTTCTAAAAACATTGACATAATCTATGACCTCGTTGCTTATTAAAGTCTCTACACACACACACACACACACACACACACACACACACACACACACACACACACACACACACACACACACACACACACACACACACACACACACACACACACACACACACACACACACACCTGTGATATCTTGCTGGTCTGGTTGGTTAACTGTCTGAACGGGAGTCAAGGGAAAGAATGCAGTCCCATTAAGGGGAGGGGGGCATCATTGAGAGTGAGAGAGCAAATAAACAAATAAAAACATTTTTTACATGATCCACTGTCATCATGTATAATGTTTTAATGCTGTTCAGAAAGTCATCTCCTGCAGATACAGATTACTTAGATATGAACGACTGACAGGAGGGAAAATTGGAATGACCAAAGTTGTGTGAAGAAATCAACAGAAAGTGATAGTGAGAGGGGGAAAGTGAAAGAGAGAAATGTGCAAATGCAGGAAAAAGAAGTGAGAAAGAGACAACCTAGTCTCGTGAACTTCACTACTGTGAAGTATATAATTACAAGCACAGATAATTTGACTAATGCCTTCCTCAGTGTGTGCAGGTTCAATGACTGCCACAGTCCAACCTAATCAACGGGTAAGTATTGTCAGGTGTATATTGTTTTGGTGAAACATGGATGCTTCACACACATCTTCAACTCAGAAGCACAGAAGATCTACACAACCACCACAGTTTCAAGGTGGGCACCCAAGATTAGTGTCACCAATTCCGTGTTTGACCAAATGTGAAATATGGTCACAATGTCTCCTGTTCATGGATTATGGCATTGAATAATGACCAAAAAGTAAAATAAGGGAAGTAAAACAAAAACCAAAAAAAGTACAACAACAAAAAATTGTCACCATCAATGCCTCTTGGTTAGAGAATTACAGAGAGAAAAAAAAAAAGAGTGGAAAGAAAGTAGATAGTATTGCTAGTGCCACTGTTCCGGAAGCTAGCTGTTTAGCAAAATTAGCTACTTAAGCAACAAGCTCGCCAACTAAAAACAAGGTGCATTTAAAGCTGCATTAATAGCTTCTTTGGCCACTTGGGAGATGAACAACTCCACAACAATCTGACATATATTATCTTATGAAGTCATCTTTGGCTAATGTGTTAGCAAACAGTTACACATCAAGAAGACTCAGAGCAACATTATTATCACATTGGAGTCATGTTTGTGTCGACATGATGAACCAAAGTCTGATGTTGACTCTCCCTTTAGCTCTGGTTTGGTCTCCTCCAGCTCCTGGAGGAAATATCTAGTTCTTTAGTTGATATGTGTTCCACTTTCTTCTTCTAAATGCACTGTAAAACTATAAGCTAAAGGTGGCTAAAAGCTCCGTAAAGAGTTGATGATAATTATCATAAAAAATTATTTGAATGGAGCAATAACACCAACAGTTCCATCATCTGCTTAATTATATATAACGACTGACTGGAAACCACTACATAGTTTAGTTAACTCATAGTTAGCCCATGAAAAATTGTATAAAACAGTCCAATTAGTCTATATCCACAACGTACCACTTCTGGGATTGTTCAGGTGCCACCGGAAAGTCTGCCGGATGTCTTTCATTTTGGCCGGATGTCCGTTACCTTCCGCTTTCTTTGTGTTGGCGTTCTAAACTCTGGTGGATTTATGAGGACTATGGTTAACTGCTCTTCAGATCTCTGCAGGGTAAATCCAGACAGCTAGCTAGACTATCTGTCCAATCTGAGTTTGACCTTTGAACGTACACATATTTTGCATAGGAGTAGTTGCTTCGTGTTATTATAGTAGTCATAAATCATCTGATATCTGACAACGTGGCCCCAATAGGAGCCACTTTAAAATTACATTACTGCTACCTGCCCAGCTCTTATCGGAGCACAGTGCAGAGTACAGTCAGACTCGCCCTTTGACTGAGCACAGATATAACATATATTTCAGAACATATTTCTTAATTGTGACAAATGGGAGTTTCATTGACAATAGGGCTACCTCCTCTGTTGATTAGTCAACTAATCATTTTTTTGGTCTTATTCAACTAGGATTTCTTAGTTTCTTTGTTTCTTGCACTTATTTAAGAAACTTCTGTCCAATCTGAGTTTTCTCTCGCGCGACTAAAACAACTTGAACATACACATGTTCCACCAAAACAAGTTCCTTCCCGAGGCTATTTTGCAGCAGCACCCATAATGATTGTGAAGCCAATTAACTGTTGCACATTTCCCCCCCCCTATCTAAGAATGCTGTGTGGACAAGCCAGACCTTCCTCTGCAGTGCTGTGGAGGAAGGTCTGGCAATGCGAAACTAGGACAGTAAACAGTAATTGCCACAAATGTGATCATGCACAGATTTTCTGTTTCAGTTAGATGGAGATTTAAAGCTAAAGTAACTATAAGTGGAAGCAAAGGCATCAACTGAGACAATGAAAATACTAAATATATATATTGTCATCGTGCTTTATTATGGAAAGTGATTTTATTTTGTATGGCAATTCTTTCTCCTATAGGATGAGCATAATGTTCCTGTGATGTTCCTATAGTGACTTAAACCAGATTTTTAAAGTATGTGGCCAACCTAACATTCCAGCCATAACTGATAGCGTTCACATTGATATGCTAATATGACAGTTTCTACTCTCGTGGAAAAAAGATTTTTTTCAGTTCATCCTAAATGTGTTGGATTGTGTAAGATGCTCATGTTCTTCAATAGCAAACTGTTCCCATTTGATTTTTTTTGCCAGTATTGCTATTAAACAGGAAAGCTTTAAACACAAACTGTTGCCCCAGACTTGGAAAGACACTGTTGTCTTATATATGATTGTATGTTGTAACATTAAGGGTCCCCCTACATTGGAACCATGAACAGACACCACTACACCGATGTGGACAGGGGGAATCCACATTCCTTTGGCCACATAAGTTCACACTGACTTTGTTATGTCCTATATATTGATAATATAACCATGTGGATTGGTAGCACTCAGTAGTAGTGTGAACACTGACTTTACTCAACTTTCGAGTGTGGTAAAATATTTAAATAAAGTTTCTTTGGATCCCATTTTTGCACTTATTTTGGTATTACATGTTTTTTGTATGATTGATAGAAAAGTCCGTTTTTAACTTGACTATCTTCCCTAGAAGGACATTATCCTTTTCTATCGAAATATGACTAGCCTATATGGTATTTTAGTTATTAACAGAATGCCTGTGTTAGTCAATGACTTCATTAGCGTTAACAGTAGCCTACTTTCTGTGATTGAACCGCCTACCTGCTGCTGTCCCTCTAAAAACACTTCAGCAAGGAAGACTAAAGTTAGTTTTCCATCACATTCCGGTGTAACTCCAGCACCAGGAGACATGCCGTGAACTCACAGCAGTAAGTGAAAGCAGAACGGGTTTCTAACAGCAGTGAGAGTGACGCAGCAGTCAGGTTAAAAATCCAACAAGTGTCCAGGTAAATCATCAGCCCCTTACCTAGCAATGCTCTTTCCGCGGTGCTCTGCTGCCGACTGACAGGCTGCACTTTCAGAGACTGACAGAGCTTTGCCTTGTGGGCGGGTCCAGGGCTACACCTGCCACACACCGGGGACTTGCGTAATGAGCGCGCGCACTTTACCTGGCCTCCTGTTGGAGCTGATGCACAGGAGGGAAAAGAAGAGGGAAGGGCGCCCATATTTAGAGGCTTACTCCTCAATGCAGCGGGCTCGGGTTCGACTCCGACCCTTTGCTGCATGTCATTCCATCCTTTCATGTCTTTATCTGTCCTGTCAAAAAAATAAATGCCCCAAAAAATAATCTTAACCCTTGTGTTGACCTCGGGTCACATTGGCCCGTTTTAAATTTTTGTTTTATATCAGAAAATATTGGACGTAGAAATAAGCGCTAAAAATGTGTAGAAGAAAAATTTTAAAATTTCAAACGTTGGAAAAAGCAAAAAACAAATTGTGAAAAAAGGCGTCACAAATGTCAGAAAAAAAGTGTTTTTTTCAAGGTTGAAACGAAGACAACACAAGGGTTAAAAAAGAGGAGGGAAACAGTGTGGGAGGAAAACTGCAATTCTCTGGTTATGGAGGAAGTTTTAAGAAGCATGTGAATGAATGAATCTCTCTCTCTCTCTCCATTTTTGGAGATGTAGTGCACCAGTGTCTCACCAACTATTGTAACTTTCTCAGGAATGTTCGCCTTCCTTGTGGCCTTTTGGTTTCCTGTTCTCCTCTCTGATGTCATTGATGTTATTTTTTTTTTTAATTAAATATCAATCCTTCTCAACATGAATGCAGCTGTTTTCTTTTCACAAAAGTTAAAAACTGAATTGGTTACCGTTATTTGAGGGTGAGCGTTAGAAACTTTCCACCCTGAGCAGATGAATATGAAATCACGTTCCTAGTGTCAAACTCTGCACCAACATCGTTCAGCACATGATCTTCACCTTCTCCAACACCTTCTTCTTCCCATGCCCATAGAACCCTGTGGTGTGGTCACTGCCAGTGATGACATGGAGAGGTATGATGATATCTGCAACCTCTTCCGAGAGAAATGGCACGGCCGTTGATTAACGCTCACCCCTGACTTGCTGCGAGACGTAAGCTGCTTGGACATACACATCTGTGTCCTAGCAGTCTAGAACAACAGGTTCAGTGTACTTACTGGCTCTCACTGTTCTGTCAATCAACTAAATGTTTAATCGGCTAATCATTTCAGCTGGACTTGTAGACCGTTATATTGTTGGGTAGTTTAATTTATAATAGTCTCTCATTGCCAGACGTTCCTCCACAGCGCTGCAGATGAGGGTCTGGCTAGTCTACTCAGCATTCCTGGATGGGAGAAAAACGTGCTCTGGTTTATTGGCATTTCTTTAAACAAATCACAAATGTCTTGGGCGGCGCTTAGCTCCGCACAGAGCCCCGGGTCTGGATTTACCCTGCAGAGATCTGAGGAGCAGTTAAATCAAGTTTAAAATTCCAACACAAAGAAAGTGGAAGGAAACGGACATTGGCCGAAAAGAACAACAGGGGAACCAACAACCAATGCTGTCATTTTTTGTTAAAGACAGACTGGATGTGATATCTGAACACGTAAATCTAAACTTTAATAACAGGGGGGGGGGGGGGAGTTTTTCCAAGAGACCAGACCGGAGACTGATTTTCCAGCACTCTGAACACACTGTGGTACGCCCAGGGCTTTAAATTATCACCCGCCAACCCGCAAAATGCATGTAAAAATGTACTTTGGCGGGTAACATTGTAAAGTTACTAGCCAATTTGGCTGGTAATGAATTCATAAAATAACGGTGAATCTGTTTGTATCAGCAGGCTGCAGAAATGTTGCCAGATTGGTCTGTTTTCCGCCAAGAAATTTGGGCAGTTGTGAGTGTGTGCGTTTGGCTTGGAAATGTAATCTTTATCCGACAACCCTGCCTGTTGTACTAATCCTACATTTCCCATGAACACTTATGTCGTGACGTGTTGTGCAACCATTGGCTGCAGATAGACTGACAGCTTCCATCTGATGTTTGGAGTCTCCCGTGGAGAGGACTGACTGTTGGTTAAACAGCCGCCGGTTGCTATAGAAGTGTCTGACTGAACGCCAAACTGCTTTGTGTTGGGCAACCCTGACAACTACGCCTCACATTCTTCTGTGCTGGAGGCAAGGACACACCCATTCAGCTGGTTACACTATGGACTTTATCATGTACAAACCAATGCACACGCCTTCTTATCAGCTTTACAGCATGGATTGAGACAGAAGCAGTATGACCATAATTCTGTTAAACGGTGGGTGTTTTTTTCCCAAACTGACAAACACATACTTGTATGTATGTGTGTCCAAGACTCTAGGAAGAATTTCCTTCGGGACAATAAAGTCTATCTTATCTTTTGAAATCCAGTCTCACCCACATGAATCTGAACACACGTGTGAAGAACACACTAAATCACCCACAAACACACTTAATCAATAGTCAAAATAGTTGCCGATTCATTTTCCTTTGATCAAATAACCATTGATTGATTTGTCTACTTGTGGCAGCTCAGTTTTTTTTTAATCAATTTATAGAATCTAGCTTTATCAAAGTTAATTGATATTTAAAGTTCCAATATAATACAATATTCATTGTGACTTTAAGTTTTTTTTAGTCTTGATTGCTTTATGTTATGGTATTGTTTCTATGTACACTTTTTTTATTTATTGTTCGAAATGGTCTTTACACCCCTGTATTTGTTTATTTTGCACAATAAAATCAATACAACAGTAACACAAGAAAAATAAATAAATAAAATAGAGCATTGTAGGTGAGATTAAGCCCCTAGGGGCTTATAGAAGGAATCCCACCTAAGGAAGAGAATAAATAAATATATAATGAGCAACAATGAGCAACCCTGAAAACAATAAATAACTAATAGGCTCTGAAAAAGGAGCAAAAATGATCCATCATCTGTAGCTGCTGTAATCTTGTAAAAACACCCACCATCACTGCCTCACGGTCCACTTGGAAAGAACCAATGAAATGCCTTCCTGCCCCGCTGAGTGTACTCTACCCCTCCCGTGTTCGAGCCTGAGCTCAATGCGCGTTGTCGCCGCCGGAGTTACTGCAAGTCTACTGGAGAATGGAGGAGAAAACTCAGTAAAAGCTACCACTGCCGTGGTTACTTGCAACCACCTGCCTTGCTAAAAAGGCAAATTAAGTAGTTTTGATGAGTGAACTTGCGGCCCTTTCTCCGCTCTGCTCTGCAGCAAAAGCGGTAAAAGTTACGTACTAAAGCTTTAATACTAGGCTATGTTTCTGTATTGATGCTGACTTTATCATACTTTGTTTGATGATGTTTGCATCTCCATAGAAATGCAAATATCTGATCAAAAACATAATGCATTTTGTTCTCTCTAGTTTCTTTGATTTGATTTTGTTTCCCTTTTTTAACATTGCAGCTGACAAAGGTGGGGATACGTTGATATAGCGGATAGGCTTCATAAATAATAAAATACATCATTGTTTGTTAGTTTTAAGATTCATGGACCTGTAACTTAAATGTATCTATAGTAACTAAAAACTATGAAACAAATGAAGTGGAGTAAAAAGAACAATATTTCCCTCTGAAATGGTAGTCAGTCACTCCTCCAAACTGGGAACCATTTAGATAAACATTTCCTACATTCAGAGATTTAAAATCATATTTTCTGTTCGTCAGTAACCATCAAAGTTTGTGCCCCCCCCAGTCATTAAAAACACCCATCATGTCATTACAAAATCATGCTGTGCAGCTGTACTTTGTTTTACCAAACTCTGTATTTAATTGTAGATTCAGAATTAAAGGGGTGGTTCAGAATTAGGACATAAGACCTCATTTCCAAGTTAGCCAGTGTGTTATTTATTAGTGGAGACAGTTTTCAACACTTTTCATCCAGTCCTTCCAGTTGCAGAGTTAGCTGGTGCTAGGCTAGCGCAAGTCAACAGTATCTGCTAGCCTGCCACTAAAAACAGTCTTACCCACTCCACAGTACACCCAAGGCAAATAAATTATGACGCCAGACTATCGATGTAAATGTCTGTGTTGATAAAATAATGTTAGAAATAAAACTACCCTTGCATCTCAATGATCGCATTACATTTTGAGGGACTAGTTTCTCAGCAGCGGCATAATTTTACTTTGCTCCAGTTAGTAGTACTGCGGCGAAAAGTAAACAGAGAAGTGCACTACAGTCGGGACACCTAGTAGTAACCTAGTACATTGGTATTGAAGCATTGGATTGGAAACGAAGGACTAGGCAACATAGTGATTCAGTGTGTATTTAGAAATTGTAAAAATAAACCAAACAGATGGGCTCCACAAATTTCCATTGGGAGATCCAGAAAGGAACCACCTGTGGCTTCTTGCTGCTGGCTTGGACATCAAGGCGGAGACTCAACTCAAGTGGCAAATGTGTAGTGATCATTTTAGACCAAACGACTTTGAAAAACCCCGCAATCTAAAGGACCACAAGTCACTGACAACAAATGCGGTTCCATCCGTATTTCCAGATGCACCAACAGCTACTGATGAACAGGTAATAACTTGTGGTAGGCTACTCTAGCTAATAAAGCTACCCCATTTCATAACGTTAGCCTAGCTGCTACTGATAGATTGAGACTGACAACGTTAGTGGAACGTTACAGTTCAATGCATTGTGGAGAGTGACAACATTAGCTAACGGTATAGCTACACTCTTGGTAGATACCTGGCTGGGCTAACCACTAACTTTAGGTCATTGCTGACAGAAAAGCCATGTAAGCTCAGACAGTTTACATGCAAATTGCAGCGGCAGGTAAATAAATGTGTGTGATTGTCATGGAAACCAGCTTTCTCAGTAGCCTAGGCAATATCACTCCGCCGCTGCTGTAGCCTATGCTACCAACTACAGTATAAGTATAATTCTTGCAATGCGATGCAAGGGTAGTTTTATTTCTAACATTATTCTATCAACAGACATTTACATCGATAGTCTGGCGTTATAATTTATTTGCCTCTGGTGTACTGTGGAGTGGGTAAGACTGTTTTTAGTGGCAGGCTAGCAGATACTGTTGACTTGCGCTAGCCTAGCACCAGCTAACTCTGCAACTGGAAGGACTGGATGAAAAGTATTGAAAACGGTCTCCACTGATAAATAACACACTGGCTAACTTGGAAATGAGGTCTTATGTCCAAAATTCTGAACGACCCCTTTAAGATTCAAATACGGAGGATTTTGTTGAATTGTGTCTCAAAGGATGGCCATAAAAACATGGAGTCTTGGGTTTGAAAATTCATTCAATGTAAACATCATATTTCATAGATTATTTTTTGGGGCATTTTAGGCCTTTAATTCCACAGGACAGGTGAAGACATGAAAGGGAATGACACGCAGCAAAGGGCCGCAGGTCGGAGTCAAACCTGCGGCCACTATGTCAAGAGGTAAACCTCTGTGTACATGTGCCTGTTCTACCAACTGAGCTAAGCCAGCCACTGTCTATTTTATTTATTTAAGGACAACACACATTAATCAACATTTCTGTAGATTTGCCAGTGTTAGCCAGGAGGCTAATTTTCAACTGTAGTCCTTTGGCCACATGTTTTGAGACCAGATCAACAGGAAACAGAAAGACATTAGTACGGGTTACAATTTACAGACAGAAGTCAACAAGCAGTGGTGGAAGAAGTATTCACATCCTTTACTTGAGTAAAAGTACTATACCACGCTGTAAAAACATTCTCATTGAAAATGTTACTTAAGTAAAAGTATCATCAGGAAATGTAAAGTATTAAAAGTAAAAGTACTCCATGCAGAAAAACGATCTGGAAACGATCCAAACAGTTCTGTGTTTAATGGTCTAATCATTGCAACCGTTATATTGTTGGGTAGTTTAATTGATAATAAAACATTGTATTTAATAAACTACATGTGTTTTGTGTGCAAAAACCTTAATGTGTAAAGTAACTAGTAACTAAAGCTGTCAGATGAATGTAGTGGAGTAAAAAGTACAATATTTCTCTCTGAAATGTAGCGGAGTAGAAGTAGAAAGTGGAATGACAAGAAAAAGACTCAAGTAAAGTACAAAGACCTCAACATTTGTACTTAAGTACAGTACTTGAGTAATGTACTTTGTTACATTCCAGCACTGTCAACAAGACACAATGAAGAGAGCAAGAGCAAAGAAATAAGCTTTCTCAGCTTCAATGAAGAGCTGGAACAACATGATACAGAATATCAACACATGTTCATACCTAAATGACAGAATAGCTTGATTGCCAGTGACTCATCTATATGATACTGTCAGATACCTTAAAGCTACTGAGGGGGAAAAGAATAGTGAAAGCTGAATGTTGAGGAGTTCATTTCATCCTCTCACACATCTCTTATATCTTGCACAGATATGAGTCAGCCAGCATAGCAATGTAACTAAGTACATTTACTCAAGTAGCAGTAGCGGCAGTGCTTAATTTGTACAGTGGGAGGTCCCGGAGCGCAGAGCGGGGGTGGATCCGGCGACTCAAAACGGGGGTTGGAGGTAATGGAACAAAAAAAATAAAAATGACACTGCCTATGTAGCTTCTCTGACTAAAAGAGCCTAAACCAGTGGTTCCCAACCTTTTTTCCCTTGGTGCCCCCCCTACTTATGTCTAAGAAAAGCTGAGCCCCCCCTCCGAAACCGAAGTTGAGGTAACTCTCGAAATAGAGCCTTACTTTCTTTTTTGATACAGAGGAGTTATCAGCACTTTTACGTTTCTCCACTATGTTTCATTCATAAAATAGTGATGCCGTGGCGGCAGGAAAAAGGAGGATGATAGCAGCTAGCAGCTGACCTGATGACAGCGAGGGTCCCAGGTTAAGAGGTCCCAGAGGTTTGGCCTACTAAGTAGCCTGCCTACAATTTTAAGTGAGAACAAAAATATATAGTTTTTATACAGATTTTTGTATACATTATATATTCCAGTGTATTATCATAATTTGTCTAACGTTCAAATATATATATATTTTTTTACCTCAACCTCAAACCAGATGAAGACTTGCGCCCCCCCTGTGATCTTTGCCGCCCCCCTGAGGGGTCCCCGGACCCCAGGTTGGGAACCACTGGCCTAAACAACGCTGTGTGTACATCAGGGCAATGTTTATTTTAATTTCAGAACATTCACTGCATGGTTACGAAATGTAATGTCTCCACATTCTTGATCGGCGGAAATGATTTTTGCTTGTTTGGGATCCGACTGGCCAGCGTATTTGAAAGATTTAAGCAAACTTTGTTTGATAATAGTTATACATTGCAAGTTCTTAGCAACACCATCCGGTGGCCTGGTGTGCGGCCGCTGCCCGCTGGTCAAACTGTGCAGCCTCTGCTCAACCTGTACGACAGGCCGCAGCAGCCTCTTATTTCAATACAAACACAGGCTAATCAGAAAGCACTAACGAAGTGCAGGTCACAACCATGTCTAGGATTTTCAGAAATATAGGGGGGATCAGTGAACGGCCCCTCCCCAAATGGCATAGCCCTGGTCAGCCTATGACGTAAAGCCATCAAACAACTTTTTTTCCTCGTCACGTTTGGAAGTCTATCGGTAACGTTAACAGACAGTGTGTAAGTCTAATGATGGAAAGCCAAAAAAGAAAATGGAAAGGTGGCGCTGAGAAGGTCAGACTCAAAAGGAAAAGAATTATGGAGGAGGAGGCAGCGAAATGCTCCAAAATAACAGGCATGTTCCGGGCATTAACGAGTAAAGATACTACAGGTGAAATAAGAAAACTTTGCTAAGCACCTAATGTCACAGCTAGGCACAGATGGGAATTAGCACAAGCTACCAGCTGACCTTGAGTCTTTTCTTTTCATGCCACTTTCTACTCCACTACATTTCAGAGACAAATATTTTTTTTGTACAGCTTTATTTACTTGTTGCTTTACAAATCAAGACTTTTGCACCCAAAACACATGTAGTTTATAAAATAGGTTTTATTATAAATTAAACTACCCGAAAATGTAACTACCTACAAGTCCAGCTGAAATGATTAGACGATTAAACACAGAACTGTTTGGATCGTTTCCAGTTTCTAAAATGTGAGGGTTTTTCTACATTGTGTACTTTTATTTACAATACTTTAAGTACATTTCCCTACTTACATGCTTTTACTTAAGTAACATTTTCCATGCAAGACTTTTCCTTGTAACAGAGTATTTTTACAGTGTGGTAATAGCACTTTTATTTAAGTGAAGGATCTGAATACTTCTTCCACCGCTGGTGTTGTGTCACCTCAGGGTGTGACTGCAGCTCTAAGGAACATAGTGCAGATGGGAGCGTCCCGGTGAGACAACCTTTACTCACACACAATAATAACTCACACTGCTGAAATAGCTTACACAAGACGTCTGAGGGGATGTTCTTCCTCAGGTATGCGGCTAAACTACAGTATACGTCAGCATTATTCTGAAAAATGTTTCTTTCTTTCTGACTTGCTTTTGTATAATTAGTTTTCTCTTGTTTTGTGTCTTTTCTTTGTGTGTGTATCATATAATTGAAATCTTTCATTTACATTTCTTTTCATGTTGCTGTGTTTTTTTTTATGTGTGTAAATAAATAGAATGGAATACACTTTATTGTCCCAGAGGGGAAATTTGTCGTGGACATAGTGCTACAATCTGTTGCTTCGCAACATATACATGTAACAGAAAAAACATTCTAAAATCAACATAAAATAAAATCAACAAAAAAACATAAGATCAACAAAGCATCCTATCCAAAAGAAGGACACACATGACAGCACAGACAACACAACATCCTAACAATTATTAAAAACTGTAATAATTAAAGTGTGAAGTGCAAAAAGGGCTGGTGTATTCATTCATTTTAAGACTTCATCCAGGGGTCTTTCATTCTCTAGCCGTGAGTATAATGCCTGAAGATGTTAAGTTTCTGCGGAGAGAGTTAGGGATGCCAACAGGCAGTGGTGGAGGAAGTATTCAATTCCTTTACAGTGAAAGTACTGAAACCACAGAAAAGTCTTGCATTAAAAATGTTACTTAAATAAAAGTATGTAAGCAGGGTTTTCTCTAAGCTTCTGCGCAGCAGTGAAGACGTCCCAGTGGTCCCCAGTGGACTTCTTTACTAAGTTTTGTCATTAAGCTTTTTGAGTGTATTTTGTATTATCTGCTCTAGCTTTTCCATCGTTTTACACACAGACATGATAATAATAATGGTCCAAAACTATAGTAAATTGTATTTTTTTAATTAAAAAACTAGATTTTCTTGAGGACCCTTAAACCCACCTGCCAAACAAGAGCACCTTAGTCTTCCACAAACCTAAGGAACACACCTTTCATTTACATTTTCTTTCATGTTGCTGTTTTTTATGTGTGTAAATAAATACATACATACATTTTAAGAGAGTGGGAATTTCATCCAGGTGTCTTAAATGTTTCTTCTTTTGGGGATAATGGCTGAAGATTTTGATTTTCGGGGAGTGTAAAGGATGCCAACAGGCAGTGGTGGATAAAGTATTCAGTTCTTTTACTTAAGGAAGGATATAAATAATGTAATTATGTTCTGCAAAATGTACTTAAAGTATTAAAAGTAGAAAATGTCCCCTGTGACTATTAAACAATTATATTATCTATTATTTCATTAAATAATTAATTATTACTCATGCATTCATTTAAAGGCATACTTTGACTGTTGGCTGAGGTGGAGTTCATTTTGAACAATTACGGAATTATTATTTTCATGATGGATTAATCTGCTGATTATTTTCTCCATTAATCCAATCCAATTGATTGATTGCACCCAAGACGCGTCAGTGTAGATACCAACGTTTCTTTCCGTCATCAACCATGGCCGAAATAACTACAATTGCTGCTTTGTACCTGTTGTGGAAGTCCCAGTCTCGGAAAACCAAACGCCACCCTGTCTGGGTTTATAACATACTCTGTAGAGATTAGCATTTGAAAGACTGCATCCAGCGCTACTTGAGAACCAGATTTTGCCACCGTGTAATGGCTCTAGGCTCAAAAGGATGCCAATCTGTAAAAAGTCTGAATTTGTGCTTTGTCAGGTCTGTCAGCAAGACGGCAAGCAAACCTTTTTTAAATGCTCGTTTCTGAATGGCTTTTGGATTGACCGGGGCCATGCTATGCAGGAGAATGTCAATGTTGATAGGCTTTTGAAAATCGGCGTCACGTTAATTACGCAAATTATGTAAATTTCGTGAACTCTTCGTGTCGCCTTTTTGCATTGACTTTGCATGTGGATGTGTGGAGGCAGTGAGGTTTATTAAAATGAAAAAGGCATACAACAAAAGGTGTCCTGAGGCAAGCAGGAAGGAAAAAGTAATTTCCAACACAAAATCCCCCAAAACAATTAGTGTCAGACAGAGTTGAGGCTTGGAAGTGCAGGAAGGTGAGGAGGAAGCAGCAGTTTGAAAAAAAAACAATAATTTAATGATAACACAAAGAGAACTTACTAAACATGCAAGCTGGTAATGTCCAAACAAAAGAAAAACCAAGGAGCATGGAAGGAATGGGGAAATCCAAGAACACGAAAATATAGCTTACACTGGAAGGAACTCACACAAAAGACTGACGAAAGCACACAGACTAAATACACATGTAAACAAGGGTGAAACAAGGGACAGGTGACACAAGGGCTGGGGAACAGGTGAAAGACATCAGGGCAGGGCAGACAATCTCAAAGCATGGACAGTAAAAGAATGGACAGATATATACCACCATATATTTCTACGGAGACCAGTGAAGTCACTATTCCGCAGCATCAAACTGAGCTTGACAACGTAGATGTGACGTGAGCAACCTGTCCTGAAAGTCTTCTGGTAGCTGTGCCAAGAGAAATTTCAATCATTCTGAATCTTGCACAGATGCAGAGCGTAGGTATATGTAAGGAGATAACATAGGCACAGGATAATTATTGCTAACTAAAATGCTAGACTATGACTATACGATAATTTCTCTACTATGCGACAGAAAGTCGCGTGGTTATGACACAATCGTTAGCCTATTTTTACAAAAACGTCTACTACGGGGCCATAACGTGAGATACAAGGTAATGGAGCCTTTTATACATTGTTGTGTTTCTTTAGAAATAAACAATGGACAAAGAGAGTCTTTAATCACTTTATATGTAAAGTTATTCGCTGTCAAAGTGATGCCAAAATGAATGGGAGTCAATGGGATGCTAATGGGAGGTGATGGCTTGTTAGCCTAGAATCTCCCCATTGGAGGTAGGCTTTCCAGATGCACGCTTCCCCCTTGTCTCAAAGGTGGGAAAACACAAGACAGGAAGTTAAACAAGACATGGGAGAAACGGGGAGACTACAAAATAAAACAGGAAACTAAACATGAAACATACACAACAAGGTAAAACACAAAAGACGGTAACTTGATACGTAAAAGAACAAGGAAACAGAATAAATCAACACAATAAAACAGGAAAAAACTACAACAGAAACCCACAACCGTGACAGTTAGAAAACTGAACACTCGGGAAAAGCAAAACCACAAGCCACAGGGACTGACACAGGGAGTGACAACAATGATGGGACAACAGACAAAGAAAGCATAGGAGCTGTGTTCGAAACCGTTCCCTATCACAGAAATAGTGCACTATATAGTGTGTTCGCCATTTTGTATTGGTGTTTGAATTCTCTGTAGTTAATTTCATTCAATATAGTCCACTATAAAATACCCACATTGCACTGCTAATTTGAGTGTACATACGATGTACACCACATTTTACTCCAGTATACCACAATGCAACACGTTTTTGTTTTCACGGCGGAGAAGAAGAAGCAGAAGGAGCCGCGTAAACTGAAATGAAGGAGAAAAAAAAATGGAGTGGGCTTTCGTTTCTAAACAGTGGAAACGTAACATGCAACATATATACAACCTTTAACTATTCTTCTGAGTGCTCAATTTGTTTCAGAGACATATTCTGTCACACAAATAACCGTTGCATCTACTGACGATAACGATATTTTCAGTGAATGTCCGAAATCTCATTTGGTCGTTCCCTTTATAGTTCACTATTTAATAAACACTATATAGGGAATAGCGAGTGAGTGAATGAGGGAAAAGCGTCAAACCCAGCTAAAGACTAATGCTGCGTTTGAGACAATTTTTTTGCCCGTAAGTTTTGTCTTCAAGACACGACTCACGACTTGGTAGCGTTCCAGGCAAAGTCACGACAAACCTTTCTAGCTAGCGTAAGCTAGCGGCTACCTAACGTTGACGTTACCTAGAGCTAGCTGAAACTAGCGATTTCTAGTCGGCGACATATTTTGAGTTTCATTTAATAAACATAACCTGCAGTAGTACACAATCGCATGTGTATTGTTTTGATTACAATGTGCAGAATTACTTTATGTTGCCTATTTATGTCTATTTATTTCTATTCACAGTTAATCACTGTGTCTGTACAGTATCAACAGGGGTTGCCATTGTTTTGTTTATGTGTGTGTGACGTCAAAAACTGTAACTGGGAGTACAACGATCTATTACGAGTTCACGGGTACTAAGTTAAGGGTTTGACTGCCGCTCCAGGGCACTTTCACAGTTAGAAGGTTGTAAAAACACGGGTTACGGGTTGCCTGAAACGCAGCATAAATACACAAGGTAACGAGGGACAGGTTACATGAAGGCTGATGAACGTGAGACACATCAGGGCAGGGCAGACAATCACAAAGGCGGGAAAACACACAAGGCAGGAAGTAAAACACAACATGACACAGGAGAAACAGAGATTACAAAATAAAACAGGAAACTAACTGACATGACAGAGGTGACGAGACAACAAGGACTTACAAATACAAAGACAGGCTGACAAGGAAAGACATGCAGGACAGGACTACAGCAACACATAAGGGACACACACAAGCACAGAAAACTCAAAAACTGTCACACGGTCTAAAGTTATATAAAACTAAAAGTCCAAAGGCCACTGGCCATAGAGCAGGACCGTCCATGACATCTACTTGTCAAGATATTTCACTCTGAACCACAAATGTCAACCTGATAGTTGCGCTAGAGGAAAAGTCAGGGGATCACCAAAGCCAGTGGGATTTATCCCCATGGGGACCAAAAATGTCTGTACAAAGTTCTGCAATCCATCTAATATTGTTGAGATATTTCACTCCGTACTAAAGTGAAGGACCAACCGACAGGCTGACATTGCCATCCCTCAAGCCATTTCAACTGAAACTGATCACTCTGTGGAGGGATTTTCTGTCTTCAGTCTTTATTTAACCAGGTGGCTCGGATGAAAAGACATTTTTGAGGAATGATGAAAAAATCATAATCCTAAAACTAACAAAAAAAATACTCCATTCAGCAGTGTTTGAGGACAAAAACACTATCATAAGCAAATAAGAGGGAAATGTGACTGTAAGCCAACAGGGTCAGAGAGATGATTTGCTCTGGGTTTATTCTTATCTGCAGGTGAGTTGACAGCTAACCCTCAGTATCACTCAGTAAAGACACTCACCACATTTACATGCACGTAATATTCTGGTTTCTGCCCTTATTCCGAAAAAGACGACATTCCAACTAAGCTGTTTACATGGCTAATGAAAGTGAATATTACCCTAATTTTCCTGAATACCATTGTAGTCGTGCAAAACAGGATTTTTTTCTTCAAAGTTTTCCAGTGGCGACGGACTTGTTGGACCGTGCGAACACAGAATCCCTCTTTCACTCCTTCAACCAGCTTCTTGAAAAGGTCGGCGTAGCGATGTGTGCGCATATCCAAAAACCTGTTGATATCCAAGTCTTTGATAATGTTTAAAAGTAGCTGTGTTGGATCAGTGGGTAGAGCAGGCGCACATGCACCTAGAGGTTTATACCTCGACGCAAAGGTCCAGGGTTCGAATCTGACCTGTGACGATTTCCTGTATGTCTTCCCCCTCTCTCTCACCTAGCTGTCCTGTCAAAAAATTAAAGGCGGAAACGCCCAAAAAAATAATCCTTAAAAACGTAGCTGTGTTTCTCCTTCTTATTGGGTCTGTAGCCTTGCAAACTGTTGGCTGGTTGATTTTTGTACAGCAACCATAGCAACGCACAGAGCTGACCATAAGCCATAAACAGGCAAGAGGCCGTAAACTGCCTAAACCCTGATTGAGACGCATATTCCGAATGCGCTGTATATATGTCCAAAGAATGCCTCTAAAACCTGAATAATACCGGAATGTCCCACATGTCTTAATTGGTAAATTCTATATTCGGAAAAAGGTCTTATTTGGAATATCCAACCGGAATATGCTGTTTACATGACCTGTATCAAATGCGGAATATTGTCATATTCGGAATAATAGTGGAATATTGACGTGCATGTAAATCATCAGTGATGTTGTGCTTGTAAAGGTTACATTAACTTACATAGATTAGTTTTGTTACATTATTAGACAGAGGGACTTTGGTGTTTCAAAGGGGTTAGTTCGGATTCACCAAAGTCACACAATAGCACAAGCAAACTAACCGATGGAGGCAGCGGTAGACCAGTAACTCCTGTGTTCTGTGAAGTAAAGTTACAGTTTTTGTCAAAGGAGTTTTGTGGCTTTGAAGAAAGCATAGATAACAGCTTGAGTTCCCTGTAGGAAAGGGCTGTCTGACGGCATAGTGAAGCGGTGAAAATATTCTAAATATAGCGTACACTTAAAGTAATATTGATTTTTTTAGGTGGCTAACATACAGTATGTTAAGCTGCTGCCCCCATCCACATCTGTACATTGCTTGGTTGCTGTGTCAGTACAGTACTGCTTCTCCAAACTAGGGGCGTGCCAACCCCCATCTACTCTAGGTAGTACACTGATACCCCTTTCACACCAATGACCCAGGCTTCACCAGGGTTGTCTGATCAGTGTTCAACCCTCCTTTTGGAAATTCAAACCAAGGCAGTCTAAATGGGTATATCCCTGGTCATGACAATTCAGAGATGACCTGGGTCAACCCAGGAACAATGCATAACAATTACCTTAAGTGCTAGAAATGGGCGGGCCTTTCACATCATATTCAGTGAACAGCTAACATCACATACTTCAAATTGTCATTGTACAGTGGAGAAAGAGAGAGAGAAAGAGAGAGAGAGAGAGAGAGAGAGAGAGAGAGTGAGAAATAAAGCTTATTTGATGATTGTTTCACAGTAATTACGTTCTGATTTCTCTTCCTCTGCATATTTATTGCAGCAGCTGGACAAGGAAGTAGGTTACTCTAGTGTCCATTTTTGACTATTTTAGGACAAAGGGAAAACATTTATCATTGTTTGATTTCATTGAAAGTAAAGTTGGGCTTTGCTGTTGTCTTCACAACTCATTTTAAAATAGACAGGGAAAAAAAAGAGAAATTTGCGCTACGCAGCAGCCACACTGAACTGCAGTCTGCAGACACGTGTGTGTCGGCGGTGGCAAGAGAATTTAACTAAACTTATTTTCATATGTTGATGTTCTAACGCTGGGATTTTAGAGGCAGTTTTGCCTGAAAAACTCAGCTACCGCTCTGCATAGAACATAGCTTGTTCTGCTGTTGCTGAAGCTGCCTGTGTAAACCCAGCGTAAAGCCCAGTGAGACAAATTCTGTGTTGTTGTTTTATCAAAGTGTGTGGCAGAGTGCCCCACTCTCATTTTCCACCAATCATATAATTTGTCCCGTCCCCGTCTGTTAGTAATGTGTCCCGCCCCGTCCGATAGAGACCCTGGTCGTGGCCAATTCACACTAGAAATCGACCCTAGTCGACCCGGATCCGGTAGATCGAGGAGGGTTACCCCATTCAGACAGACAGTCGACCTGGGTATAACCCTGCTTGAGCCATCGGTGTGAAAGGGGTATGACTACAGATGTAACTGTCCTCCCTATGCGTTTATGGATAATGGTACGTAGATTGACAGCCAGCCAAACTCCATTCAATAATGACATGTGAGTCAGGAAGTTAGCATCTGAGCTCTTGACCTTTAATGTCTTTCATGTTGGCATCACATTGATCTCATTGAAAAGAAGTGAAAGAAATGACTGCGTTTTACAGAATCATGTATGGAGCTAAACTACTAGCATTACAATGATTGATGCTACGAACAAATAAATGCAGAGCAATAACCCAATTCTCTGGTACATTGAAACATAAATGACACTGTGTACAAACAACATGCTTATGCTCAGGCTGAGCTTAACCCTTGTGTTGTCTTCCTGTCAACCTTGAAAAACCTTGTTTTTGACACCTTTTTTTCCAGTTTGTTTTTGTTCTTTCCAACGTTTGAAATTGTTAAATTTTTCTTCTACACATTTTCAGCGCTTATTTCTACATCCCATATTTTATGATATAAAACAAAAATTAAAAACGGGTCAATGTGACCTGAAGTCCCTTCACATCGTATACATTGTGTGTTATCTACACAGAAACATTCACAAGCTTAACTGCATGTGCTCAACTAAACGTTCCAAAATACAATAGTGTTAGGCATCACCTGCCACAAACACCCTTCAACACAGGCTTATTGTTAAAAAAAAAAAGGTTCACTTACAGTCATTGCTTTCTTAAACATTACAGCTGAGTTTGGAAAGTGATTGCTTCTGGTGCTGGTGCATTGCTGGCAAACAGAAGCATGAGGATAGGAGGCTTTTAAAAACGTATTTCCTACTTCCTGTTTCCTGCTTCCTGTGTGCAACACACCTGGGACATGTTCAATCTCAAAACCGTTTTGTTGCGGTTTCCGTGTTGAACGACATGTTTCCTCGGAACGGTGTGCAATGCCTTTGAGATATTCAATTTCAATTCAATTTTATTTATAGTATCAAATCAAGACAGCTTAAGACACTTTAGACACTTTTACTTTACAGATAGAGTATGTCTATACCACACTATAAATTACAAAGACCCAACAATTTCCCACGAGCAAGCATTTGGTGCAACAGTGGCGAGGAAAAATGTCCTATAATCGGTGGGTGTGTCTCTCGTTTATTGGCTGTGTCACAGGTGATACCCAATCAGAGACGTGTATATTAACTCTTAGTAATAAAAAGGCAGAGCGCTTGCGCACACAACAGTGTTCAACCCCCGTTTCAGTTTAATACAACTTTTTTATTCGTTTAGTCGGGGCTGAACGTGGCCCTGCATAGGAAAGTCCAATAGGTAGCATGACTTCCCATGATTCCAGGCAGAGGATAGAACAATGGATCAGTAGCTCATACAATCCCTCTTTAAAAAATTGGAACTATCCCTTTACAGTAACATTCTATAAACAGAATTTATACTGTAGTCCTTACATCTAAATAACAAAATAACCCAGGTCATTTGTCAGTGCCAATTCTAAAGCAACTCATACATGTATGTGTGTCTAATCTGACATATCGTACATAACATGGACACTTAATGCAAAGCTGGTTTCCCTTAACTTTACCCCTCAACTAAGCAGGTCATCTAATCAATAATAATGTTAATCAAGATCACCATATCAGTTTAAGCATGTTAGCACTAAACACAAAGTACAGTTGAGGCTGATGGGAATGTTGTTAGTTTTGTAGGTATTTGGTCATCGGTAAGTATTGGACATGTGAAAATTTTGACCTGATGATTGTGCTAGATAAAAAATTGAATACATCAGCAAAGTGATTACAATTCATCCTGAAGGGGACAATAATGTCTGTAGTACATTTCGTGGCAATCCATCCAATAGTTGTTGAGATATTTCAGTGGTGGACAGACCAAACGACTAACAGTGCCATCCATAGAGCTTTACTACTCACATTGGCTAGTAAACTGCTGCTGCAGTGTCCTTGCATAGCTGAGGGAGGCGCCAGATCAGCAGAAGCCTCATGTGGGTCGTATTTTTTTGTTTTAGCGTTAAATATAGTTATTTTCCTAACATTTAATGATAATGCAGTTGTCCTGTGCAGTTATTGTAGGAATAAATCATTGGAAAACATTGCCACTGAACGTAATTAGAGCTTTTTCTGATTCGCCCAAGATCAACATTTTATTAAGCATTTTGAGTTTAAAAAATGTAATAATGGGCATTTTTACAAAAGAGCACACTTGTGTTATTGTCAAAATGATGTAATTCCGAAATGTAATGTTTTATATGGCTGATAACATACATTTAGCCCAAATAATATCAAGACAACCAAAAAAAAGCATGCTTAAAGATGATCTATAATGACAACAGTTATCCACCAGCCACACCTGATGACTTGTGGCAGCAAACTATGTGAACCAACCAGGTAAAACAATTGATCTCTGACTGAACAGGTTTAAAAAATGTTCCAACATTCCTGGAAAAAAACAAAACAAACATCTGTCAGATGAAAAGCAGTAGAGCTCTGATCAGTGTTTATGAGGGAGACGAGGTCAAACGTTAAGGGATTTATTGGGATCTTTTTCCTCTTTAAAAACAGAAGTAGTGTGCCCTGCCTTAGTAAACAATTTACACTTCTAGCTCTCAAATAATAATGACTTGAAATCCCTCAAAACCAAGTGAAAAGACCACAGGAAGAGTATCTGATGTTCTGCACCAGCTAATGGGGATCCTTATGAAATCAAATCAAAGTATGGAAAGGGCCAGTGTGTAGGATTAGGTGGCAGCTAGCGGAGAGGTTGGGGATGCAACCAACTGAATACCCCTCACCTCACTCCTCCCTTTCCAAGCATGTACAGTAGTAGAACCTACGGTGGCCTTCAGGTAACATAAAAATGTGCAAGGGCCTCTCAAGAGCTGTTCTGGACTACTGTAGAAACATGGCAGTTCAACATTCGCAGGCTCCGTGCAAATGGATAGGTGCTAGTTTGTAGTTACCGAACGCGGTTTCCGAACGTAACTACAGTGCCAACACATGGACGGTTATTTGAATCATTCTACAATGCAATGTTGTAGTGAATAAATATGAGGCCAAAAGCCAAGATTTAACCTAACCCAAACAATGTCTTTTAACGTAACCTTAACCATCATAGCTAGCAAGCTGCTAACTTTAGAATTGATGCTTGCGCAGTATGCCAGTTATGTTTGCTAACCGAGTTTGGTAACTAAAATCTAGCATCTACCGCGGCGGTTTATACCAACCAAATATGAAACTAATCCGATAAACCCCTTAGGAGGAGTTGGAAAAAAAAATTGCATAATGGGCGGATTTAATGAAAGTAACTTGGAAATATGATAATGAGAACAATATGGGTACCAAATTTTGTGAATATTGGAGCAACTTTGTCCATAATAATGCCTTCCTCGCATGAACCAAATCGCTGTAGACTCGCAATGCTCAGAGGTTTTGATGTGCGCCAACTTTCGTGAGTTTGAAAAAGCATAAAAAGCATCAAAATGCGTTCTAAGTTTTGAAAGAACATTTTTATGCATCCTAAAGTCCTTAAACACATGATTATAAAATTAACACATGCAATCTAAGATGGCTGAAAACAGGTCTAACAAATATTTTCTTGAATTTTCGATTATCCCAAGTCCATCAACAATGTGTCAAATAATCTTTTCAAAAACAATAGGTTCCTGGCACCTTCAGTTCACTTCCGGTATTGTGATACCTCAACGATACATTTCTCCTTGTCAGCACCACAGAAGAAGACTATCACCAGACAAGAGAGTAGTGAAGTGGGAAGGGTTATTTCAGGCATCCCTGGTTCCAGAAGTCTTCAAGGTTAGGATAGATATAGACCTCTGGTTAATTCATCAATAAAAAAGATGAACCTGATAAAACATTCAGCAATTTTAATCAGTTCACGTTAAGATTCTGGATACATTTTAATGAATTGAGTAACATGTTTTATTCCCAACTGCAATGAAGAAGGATTTTGAATTTGCAACATCCCTGATTCTTACGTCTGACTGGCTTCTTCTTCATGGCAACGGTGGCATTCTGGACCAGTAAAAGCTTGGATAGATTGTACAGACTCAGACAGGAATATAGCAAGTTGCAGTAATCTTCTTTGCAGATGACTTTTTTTTTTTAAATGTTGCAAAGGTGCAGGAAGCAAGATTGAACAAGAGACTTTGCATGATGGTCAAAATTAAGCTTGTCGTCAAAGATTACATATAGATTTCTATGGGATATAATGCAGGAGGACAGAGAACCCATTTGGGGGACATGTGATTAATGGAAGAGTCTGGACCTATGATACTAACTTCAGATAGATCTGTGAGTCGTCCGCATAGAAATATATAAAAAAGCTGCAATTAGATCCTAAAGCAATAAAACAGAAAGCTTCTGCCACTATCAGCTGCTAATTAAGAACTACATTAAAATACTTCTGAAGCCAGGGCCTCATCCAAAGACATAAGACACTTTATTGTCATTGTAGGCATACATCCAAATTACGGTTGGTAACTTTCAGTGCCCAGCAGCAATATAGAACAAGAAAAGAAAAGAAATTAGAAAATAAAAACAAGACAAAGCAAGAAAATAAACAATAAAAAAGTATTGCACAACAAGTAAGTGTTGTTGTGTGTATGTTGAGTTTCAACAAGTTACAACAGTCTGGATCTGGGAGTATATCTGAAATTGAAATTGAAATTTCTGCTTGTGTCGACACATTTGACACATTTGAGTGTTATCATGTGCCAAACCGCTGGTGGTGCATTGGTTTACATAGGAAACAAAAAAAGGTGTGGAACTGCGAGACGAACATCTGGTTTGTGGAAGTGACACCAGTGCACAATCAGCTCATATAAAAATGGATCATAAAAATATTGTTAAACTGACGTCACTACCTGTAGCCTGCAGGCAGAGAGAGATGAAACTACCTTGATGAGTCAAAATGAAGTCATCCGAAACTGAATGACACAGTTTACTGTAGAGGCATCATCAGAACAGGATACAATCCCTTCAACTGAAGAACCAGATCCTCCAAACTCATGACGTGATGTGTAACCTGTCCAGGCGTGTAACAGCAGGGTGGTAAGTAACAAGGACTTCATTTCACTCTGAGGTTAACAGAAATCCCCAGAGCAAGAGAAAAGCTGTATAAAGTCCAGGTTTAACTGTGGTACGTTGATGTTGCAAAATTGAAGGAGATTGAAAATGAAAAAGAAGATGGATGGAAGAAGATAAAGACTTTCACAGCAGTTATTTCAAATCTGTGTAAATCTCCAGCTAATATGCATCCATTGAAACAGACGTAAGGGTCTTAATTAATTTGCCCAGTTTGAAATATGCTTATCCTGTTCAGTGTCACAAAAGACCTTCAATCCATCCCAATATGCATTTGGTGAATTGCATTCAGCGATACACCCTGGGCAAGATTTCAGTCCATCACAGAGTTGACACATAGACAAGCATTTACACCAATGACCAATGCATTATGTAGCCCTAACTATCTGTCCAAGTTTTCGGTTGCACGACTAAAACAACTTTTGAACGTACACATGTTCCACCAAAACAAGTTCCTTCCCAGTGCTGCGTCCAGGGTTTAGCGCTGCCCAAGGCGACTGTGATTGGTTTAAAGAAATGCCAATGAACCAGAGCATGTTTTTTTTCAATGCACTCCCCAGGTCTGGCTTATTTCTGGGTTATGAAATAGAGGAGTAGAGTTAAATCACTATAGCTAGCTAATTGTGCACATGCACAACCACAAATATGAAGTGAATATGTCACAAAGTAGACATTTAAGTCGTTTAAATCCCATGACTTGATATACACACACCCACACATATTTGTTAGATTTTAAAATTGTCTTTATATGAGTAAAAAAAAAATTAAATAGCAGCAACAAAAGTACAGTTTATCTTATTAGACCAAATATGTCAAACTCAAGGCCCGCGGGCCGAATCCGTCCAATCGCAAATCTGGCACATTGCAAACCTGGATCCGGCCCGCATATCAATTAGGGACCAAGTTTAAAGTTTCACTTTATTTATCCTTAGAAAAGGAAATTTAGTGTGCAGCAGGATGTCTAAAACACATACACAAAAAAGCATCACCAGATGCCAACAACATTGTAAACACAACACAGGACACACGTCAATGGAGAAACTCCTTCCCCCAAAACCAATGACAGAATCCAACACAATACATTTTGCCAAAAAGACCAGAAACTGTTTTCAAACTATAATTATGCGACACTCAAAGCAGAATTTGGCAGATTTGCCGACTTCAGAAATTCCCATACAACTGGTCAGTTTGCATATTCAGGCTGTGTGGTGGCCTGCTTTTAAAAATGTAATCCTTATTTTGCTTGATTTGCTAAACTCTATGATAGCTATGGAAGGTTTTGCTGACTTTTTTATGGCTTCATGTAAACACAAACTGAATGTGAGAAGACGATATGGGACATGCAACGATACAGTCAAAGATATTTGACTTTTTCGATTAAATAAAACAATGACAATAAACTAATTAAACTAAACTATAATGAAATGTCTGGCGCTTAATGTGATTCTTATTTTCCAGTGCGGCCCTTAATGAAGTTGAGTTCATACACTCCTGTATTAGATGGTTTAAAAAAGTTTTTTTTTTAGAAGGGACTGAGTCTTTACCCTGTCATGCGGGGAAGTGGGGCGGTGGCACCTGGTCGGTGCGTCCGTGCAGTGCCTGTGGCCAGGCGTAGGTTACTCCTCGCTGTCCCACAGCCTGCTCCTTTATCCTGGGTTCAGCTCTGCTGTCCATAGCACGCCTCACTGCGTGTCGTCCTGCACCCCCAAAGGGTGTCTCAGCAGTTCCTGACCACCGTCTAGACCCACACCACCATAGGTCACTTCCACATCTGAATCTCCTTTGCTCTCTTCTTCTTTATTTAATGGTGGTCTACAAACCAACTTTTAAGGTGCATGCAGCCGCTAACTACTGTATCGGGAGAATGATTTAAAAAAAACTACTCATTCTATTTATAATCTTGTTTCATGTAAACATTTTAGCTGGATCTTTTCATTTCAGTTTGATTTTCTCCTATTGCCAACATTCCCTCCCTATTTCCTATTTCTACCACTTTGTCTGTCAATCCTTTCCATTCTACATCAACCTTTTTACACCTAATTAACACGTGTTCTACTGTTTCCCTTCTTCCGCCTACTTCACAATTTTCTGCTTCTGCCTTTTTCAATAAGAACAATGCACTCCTGTGCGCTCAACCCCAGAAGACATATTAGTAGCTCCCATCTCATCTCTCTCCCCTGATTAGGAGGAACATGCCCTCATTCACCTCCCCTATGCACTTGCTCTCGAGGGAATCCCTGCCGCCATCTTAAGTGTCGTTCCAATTCTCTGAAACTTGGTGATATCGACTGTCGGAGAGCTGAGGGAGCGAGTGAACGATGGGGTACATCCCATGGACCTTATTTGATGAAACCTTCCGCTTTCTTTATGTAGAAATTCTAAACTCCGGTTGATTTGTGAGGACTATGGTTAACTGCTCCTCAGATCTCTGCAGGGTAAATCCTTACAGCTAGCTAGACTATCTGTCCAATCTGAGTTTTCTGTTGCACGACTAAAACAACCTTTGAACGTACACATGTTCGACCAAACAAGTTCCTTCCCGAGGCTATTTTGCAGAGACACCGTGGCTCCGTCAGGCACTTAGCGCCGCTCAAGACGACTATGATTGGTTTTAAAGACATGCCAATAAACCAAAGGACCTTTTTCTCCCATCCAAGAATGCTGTGTGGACTAGCCAGACTCTCCTCCAGTGGGGCTGTGGAGGAGGGTCTGACAAAGCGAGACTAGCAGTAAGTCAACATACATAGTGCACAAAAGACGCCTCTCCATACTTTGTACTCAATGAGTCTGTGACTTGCCGCAAATCAGTTTATACGGAAGTTAGCCCGCTAACGCTCATAGTTCTTTGCAATGGCAACAGTACACATTAAAATGGCTGCCGCTCTTACCATCCTGCTATGTTGATTTGTCATTCTATTTCTATGATATGTACACAAGTACTGTACTTCAGTTCTATTTTTGAGATCACTGATACATCAAAGTTTGTTTACAGGTGTCATGGAGTACTGCATAATGTGAAAAAAGTTGAATAAAGCCTTTGTGGCTCTGGATGGGACTGTCCGGTAAAATCTAATAAACTGCCTTAAGTGATGTCACTTAATTTTGATACTTTTTTTTTTTTAACTGTTCATCGTCAACGGTTCAAAATTGGAGTGTAATGCTACATCAACTGAGGACTCTTTTAACTCGAGTGTTTCCATGATCTGCCATTTGATACATCTACTACAACTGAGAGGGAAATGTACTTTTTTGACAGAATTTCAACAGTTATAGTTAGACTTGGCATATTACTGTACATACAAAACATATGGGCATGTCGTGATAAAATGATGCATTGTTATTTTAAACTACGCAACCTTGTTCACTAAAGTAGTTAAAAGCTCCAGGCACCACATTAAAATGCTGTCTAGGCTACATGCATTGATATTTATAATACAATGTGAGTGTGTATGTCTGTGTGTGTGTGTGTGTGTGTGTGTGTGTGTGTGTGTGTGTAATGGGAGGGGTTAGGATTTTGATTGCATAGTTGGGAAGGGGTGGGGGGACTGGTTTTGTGTGGGCTGTAAATTAGGTGTGAATGTATATTCTGATGTTTTCTACTTCACTTGCTTTGTTTTACCTACCAGCCCAGGGACTACAGTCAGAAAATATCAATTGTGGCCAGGTTAGCTCAGTTGGTAGAGCAGGCGCACACTCCTGGACGCAGTGGCCGTGGGTTTGACTCCGACCTGCGGCCCATTGCTGCATGTCATTCCCCCTCTCTCTCCCCTTTCATGTCTTCATCTGTCCTGTGGAAATAAAGGCCTAAAATGTCCCCAAAAAAAATAGCAATTGTCCTACAACCTGGTACAATGCATCTCTCTTTGTTCTTATGCAATGTTAATGTTTAATTGTGCATTGTCCCTGTTCAAATAAAAGTACATTACATTATGACAGAAAATAATATAACAGTTAGCTTTGAATACTTCCATACTTAAACTTCCATAGGAAAATAACCATATTTCCCAAAATAATGAATTATTCCTTTAACTGTGTCACATTTTTTCCCTTTGTTTTTGTTGATCTTAGCAATATTGAAGATTTCCCCAAACATCCACCGGTGCATGTCATTTCCCTGCACGCTGTAAAGAATGAAAAGAACGAGGCGTTCAAAGTGCTGCATTATAAAAATGGCACATTTATTGCTACAGAACGGTCATGAACATGAACCTCATTGAACCACTACAAGATGAGAACCAACAGGCAATGAAGGGCAATCTGTTGGGCTGGTACGAGGAAGAATAAAACCCTCAGCACAGAAATCAAAAAGAACCTGTTCCCCCAACACCTCTACTGATCTGGAATAAAAAACAAAGTGTAATAATAATAATAATAACAACATCAACAATAACAGCAACCATAAGGACAATAATAATGATATAACGTAAAAAAACTAGGTAAAAGAACACAACATTAACCAGAAAATAATGAAGAAAATGGAAGTGTATAAAAATACAATGAAATAAAGATTTGAGGCACTCGGCCACACACTAGGGAAAAGTGTGACTGCTGTGTTTTTGCATGTTTTTTTTTTAAATTTCTATTTTTTTTTCCTGATATTTTCTATCGTCATCTGTTGTGGGCTGGGATGGGACCTTCGACCCTTCACACGGGATACCTCACAGCCTCGCCTTCTGTAACACGTGGTTCAAACAAAAAATAAATAAAATAAAGTAACAAATTGTTTTTTTTGTCATTCACTTTTGAACATTTCCAAAAAAATTACAAAGTGTAACATATTATTGTAGTTATTCTGTTTTCATACAGTAATCTGACGTTTCTTTTCGGTATTCATGGTACAAAAGGATTGCCCCGGCAAAAAATAAGCCAAATATATTTTAATTTATGATTGATGAAACTTTAAATTTCACTTCTAAAATAGGGTGCACTCAGTCTACTCAATAGCAAAAGAGCACTAGTCAAAGGAAGCTTTAACACAAAGCCGAGGCACTGATAACAGAGTAATAAGTCTGCTATGTGTATTTTTTTTTCTTCTTTTCCATCTCTTTACTGAATTGCATCACGAGGGATAACAAGAAAGAAAAAAGGCCACTGTTCATATATTTTTACCTTCACAGAATGATTATCATACCAAAAAATGAAGCAAATCACAAATCATACTTACAGAGAGAACAAGATGAACTGAATAAGTGGATGATTCGACATCGCCTTGATCAACTGTCTATGTGCGCTTATTGTTCATACTGAGTCCATTTTACTGTATGCCATGGGGATTTATCAACGTTTCAATAAATTGTTCCCTGGTATTACTAATTGTGCTTAGATTACTCTTTTACTTTTAGAAATTCAGGGTCTTTTCCTGACCTCTGGACCAATGCCAACATCTGATTTATCAACACATTCTCATTCCCAACGTGCCAAAAAGTGATGCTTGGTCAGGTGTCTTTGGCGTTTGTTACTGACGCAAAAAGTCTCCTTTACCGTCATATTTAGAAGCGCTTGGTTGGGACTTTTTGCGTCAGTTTTCAGTTTCTTTTCAGGTGCTGCCGGAAATTCCCCCGGATGTTGCTCTTTTTAGGCCGGATGTCACCTTCCGCTTTCTTTGTGTTGGAATTTCCAACTCCGCTGCATTTATGAGGACTATGGTTAACTGCTCCTCAGATCTCTGCAGGGTAAATCCAGACAGCTAGCTAGACTATCTGTCCAATCTGAGTTTTCTGTTGCACGACTAAAACAACTTTTGAAGGTACACATGTTCCACCAAAACATTTCCTTCCCGAGGCTATTTTGCAGATGGCACTGTCACTGTTTTTCGGGACTTAGTGCCACCCAAGACGATTGTGATTGGATTAATGAAATGCCAATAAACCAGAGCACGTTTTTCTCCCATCCAGGAATGCTGTGTGGACTAGCCAGACCCGAGGAAGGTCTGGCAATGCGAGACTAGGTCGGGACGTACGTTTTACTGACATGTGAAAAAGATCGTGGGTGGGGTTACAAAATGTACGTTTCAATGATACGTGGGACACAGTATGGGACACGAACCCCCGGTCTCCTGGGTGAAAGTCCTGTGTTGTTTGACTCATCCACCACCGCAACCAACCTCCATACGTGGATTTTCGGTCTTTCATACTACTCCCTACCTCTCTTAATACTTGGTCATTTAACATTCAGACGCTAAAGGGTGATTTTTGCGTTGGTATCTGACGCTGAGAGCCACTGACCAAGCATCGGTATTTTTACGAGTTGGGAGTGAGAATGGTTGGGTTTATTCACCGATTCAAACATGTCTGCTGTTGTTGTTACTGAGGGAAGTTTTAGCCAGTTGGAGAACCAATTTGTAGGTGGGATTTACAATGCAGATGTTATTGTCTAGAGAAATTGCCACAAAAATGGCGACAAGCTCGGATGAGATGGATACAGCTGTGCAGGTTGGAACTACAACGTTCAAATTGACATATATCACCAAGTCAGATGTAATAAAATGCTGAACTTTTCAACGAAACTGTACAGTAGCCATTCATCCTCAGCTAATCTCAAACGGCCAGTTCCCCCCCGCCCCTACATATTTCTAGTGGTTTGCTTGTGTTGCTGGAAATCTGTCTGGTTTACGTGTTTATTGCAATAGCTGTAGAAATAACAATGATAAAAGGAGACATGGTGGTTTTAGCAGCATTTAGCATATGTGTTAATTTGCCAGGTTTGAACTCAGCAGACACTCAAACAAAACCCGGCTGACTCTCGGATGGATCAGTTTATAGCTTGCTAGCCAAAAGATACAACAACTTTGGAGTTTTTGGAAGGTGTATTTTTTTCTCTTTTCTTGGAGTTAGTCTAGCAGTTTCCCCCTGCTTGCAGTCTTTGTGCCAAACTAGGCTACACACATCTTGGACCTATACCTCTGGAACTGACTGGAGAGAATGTATATAGGGAAAACCAACTGAAAAACCATTGACACTATCCAGAATTTATTGAAAAGTAAAATGTCAAAAATTGATTGATTTTGCTGCTGCTAGTATTGACTGTGGCATACTGAGCACTAAGAGCACATGATTTAACACATTGGAAATATTACTTCATAAAACAGAGCTAATTACGACCCTAAAAGGATTGTCTCAAAAATGATAACATCGTTATTAATCTATTTCTTCTCATGGTCCTCAGTAACGAGGCCCCTTTGAGATTTTCCTTAACTGAACTTATGAGTTTAACAAGGTAAGCTAAGTTTTTAAAATGTAAGATAGTTTAGTTTATATAAAGTCTTCTGATTTATAAATATTAAACTGGAAAACTATTCAATGGCTTAAGTGAAATACTTGGCAAGAGATTTGAAATATCGGCAGGGTTTTTTGTTCCTCTGGCAGTGGACATTTGTATAATTTAAACTTTGTTATGTTGAGGTTAAAGGTGCTGTAGGTAGGATTGGGAAGAGCCAGGACTTAGTCAAACAATTTGAACATTAACAACTTATCAGTCCCTCCCCCCTTTCTGCTAAAGCCCAAAATGGTCTCCTAAGCCCCTCCCCCCACAAGGGAGAATGAATGTGTGTGCAATGATTGACACGCAGTGAGACACCCCCCCGGCCCTAATTGGCGCATCTGAACAGGGAGCTGTGGATTTTTGCTAATCACACTACAGGCTGTAGGTGGTACCAGAGGAGCCGGATTTTTTTAAATTACCTGCTTCATGTAGTTCTACTGGAACATAGGGTCAGTTTCAGCAAATATGACAGAAAGTTCATTTTAAAAGTCTTACCTACTGCACCTTTAAATACATTAAAACAGCTCCTTTGATTGTTGATTTTGTCATTTTCTTTCTTTCACTGGAATTAAAGTACTAGTCTGCAAAGCAAGTGCCATGTTAACTTCCATACTGGTAATTTGTTTTTATAAAATGCTTAAAAGGTTTTTAAGTTATCTTGTGTTGAAAAAAAAAAACAATTACATTTTGTATTATATAAATGCACCAAATTTCTGATTTGTTGTGCTGCTGATGTTGGATCACGCTCGTGTCTGGAGTATACCCAAAGTGTACATGAGAAATGAGAGAAATGCTTCCTGTTTCTAACATTGCTGGGAAAACAAAGGACAGCAGTGGCCATTTTGAATTCAACTCATTATTGCAGTAAAACTGGTACAGAGTAACAGATTACAAAGCTCATGGCACAGTCACTGAAAAAGAGAAATGAGGTGTGTACTGTATGTACAACAAGGAGGGAAAAGAAAAGAAGTTAACATTTTGGCTAATAGACACATCAGGAGGTAACATAAAAATGAAGATACTGTAATTCGGGAGATGACTTGATTATACAACTAAGAGAAAATACGAAATGAAGCATTGAAAAATAACATTACGTAAAAAACACATTTAGCACTTACACTGACAGATTCAATCCTAGTGTTTAACCTATAGGTCCGATTCAAAGTAGCTTTTTTTCCTTTTGACAAAAAGCTCAATTTTAACGGCAAACACTAAAAAACAAACAACTGAAACTGCCTTGCACATTATCTGATATCTTTTTGGGGAAATAGCTGATACGATTGTTTGCTGACGATCTGCTTTTTTATATTAGTGACATTCCAATCTTTTACAAAATTCTCATATATTAATCTTGAATCAGGTGCTGAGGGTGTTTCCTTTAATCAACATTTACAACCCAACTTGAAGAGAATAAATGCACAGGAGTCAGAGCCGGGCCCGAAGCCACCAGGTAGAACCAAAGTGAATAGAATTTGTGAACACTCGTTGAGTACCTCAGTTTTTGTCATAATTTATGTAATTAAAACAAATCATGGATTTTGTCATACCGCCCTATAACAATTTCTGATGTACATTACATTATAACCAATTTTTATTTGTTGTTAAATTTTTTGTTTGTTAAATTGTTTTCACAACAAAATCAGGTAGTGTACTTTTGAGTTATGACACCCTGTGTTTTTATGAATTTACATTCAAACTTTCCCTAAGAATAGCAGTTTACAGAACATGTATTGTTTTTTTTTTTGCCAGTTTCACCAGCTTGTTTCCCTCCTTGTAAATCAAAATTAAATATTTACATGCCGCAAAAAAAGGCCTCACTCCGGCTCTGACACAAGTGATTCTTGTTGCAAGCAAAGACAATGGTTTGACTTACACTTGAGATGGTCAGCAACCAAAACCACATACAGTACTGAGCACCAGTGACCCAAACTAAAAGTTGGCACCTGGCTACTGTAACCGTACAAATACAACCTCACTAAAAATCCAAACAAGTTCATCATCATCGATGCTCACTGGCAAGTCCTCGCCCTACAGAAACCCCACAGAATTTTTTTTATGACTATTTACACATTTCTCTGCAAAACAATAATAAAAAATACATTTAAAAATGGTAATGTCATGAGGCATGGAGAATTAAACAAATATTATATATCTTTTAAGATTTCTGATTCCTCCCACAAACCCTCGGAAATGTTCCCCTACAGATATAAACATAAGGTTGAAAAATTAAAAATAAAATGATTCTGAACTTTTGACCTCACTACATTTTCAATGTGACACATTTTTTTCAACACACACTGAATTTTACTTTTTCATATTTTAACAAAAAAACTGATACAACATATTTCTAAAACACAAAATAACAACAGTCTACATGTAAAAATATAACTTTTACATACACAATTTCAAAATAATGGTAAAGTTTGCCATTTTGTTGCATACAATTTACAAACGTCTGTGTGTTGTTGCCTTGGATAGATAGCAGTGAATGGAGCGGATGGTACTACGTTCCCATTTTGTCCTGCGCAGGGTGCCGTACTAGTCAGAGGGTGTTGTCATGGCAACAACAGAGAACACAACAAAGTCAGTTGGAAATTTATAACACTGAGGGGCCTCGCCAACTTCTGCCAGTTCAGTCTTTGAGAAAATAATTCCTCCCCAAGCAAACACGCAAAATGCAACAGAAAAAAACAGAAAATGGCACCCTTCTTATATATCGTATATATTTTTTTGTACATTTATATATAGATTGATTTATTCAAATAGATTCTTTTCCAGTTTCCGTGCCTTCCTGTTGATTGGGTAGGATTTTAACTGCGTCAAAATGACCACAGACAGAACCATGCTGTCAGTTAGCGAATTGTGTTGTTTTTTTCTATTTCTTTTTCTTTTTGTTTTGTTTTTTTAACATTTTCTATAATAGACATGTAAACCAGAACAGACAAAGAAAAAGTAATAAGAGAAAAGATTCTTCTTAAAAAAGAGAAAGAGAGAAAAAAAGAAAATCTGCTTTACAACATACGACCACACACTTTGTACTGAAGACTACATTGGCTTACGGACAAGCCGATCAAATATTGATAAAAAGCTGATAAGCTATAATACAAGAAGAGACGCGTTGTTCATCATGGAAACAGGGCTGGGGCTTGGAACAGGAAGGTTGGGGGGTTATGGAGAACTTTGGGGGGGAGGACTGGGATCTGGACTCGGTTTGCTAAAAGCGTCTGTCTCATTGGCTCCAAGCCAGAACACGCTGTCTACTTACATATAAGCGTACAGTACATTAAATACAGTTTACTTTTTTATCCAAAAAATACTTTTTTTTCCTTTTTTTAGCTTTTTTTAAATTCCCAGGTCTGGTAAAAAACCTGACTGCATAGAACCTAACGACTAAGAACAGGTTTCCCTAAGCTTGCATCCTATTAAAAGACCAGGTAAATGTCCTCCTCTGGCAACTCGAATGATATGAAATCTAAAAAGGCACATTGGTAGAAGTGTGAATGTTCAAATTGCATCTGTGGGACCGCTCAGGTGGGGCACGAGGCTGGGAAGAAGGGCTAGGACTCTGGTTTAGGGCTCATAAGGCTAGGGTCAGCAGAGACGACACAACTGGGACTGGGTATTAAACACAGGCCTGGTCGGAGGAAGGTTCACACTGGGGCAAGGGGGAAAGGGGACTTTTGATTGACACCACAAAACAATGGACGTGCTTGCAGATATTCCAATTACTTTTACCTGTTGCCGGAGAGTAGACCTTGATGCATAGCGATGCAATGAACATTAAGGTTGTGATGCTTACGTCATGCCAATAATGACGTTAAATCAAACCCTCAAGTGTAATATTGCTTAACTATTACTTTCCACAGTATCGAATACTGTAAGGGATTACAATTTTCAAAACAGTAATTTTATTACAGTTACTAATTCAAGTAACACTGCGTTACTGCTTTACCTGAATGTAACATTGTAATTTCCCTTGCGGGATTAATAAAGTATAAATTATTATTATTATGAATTAGTTTGTCCAAGGTAGGCTTTCTTATATGATGATGTGACGTGTACATTTGTCGTAATTTAGTGAGCAACATGTCAGGGCCAGTGCAGGACACGTCGGCTACTAGCCAAAAAGCTAAACAAGGGATGACGGGGAGAGGAATACTTTTAACAGCTATATGTATTTTCATTTTAGAAAAGCTTTGATCCGAGTGGGAACATGGATGACATCCAGCATGTGACTGTGAGCAGAGCAGAGCAGCCTCTCTCCCCCCTTTCTCGGCACAGCGAGTTACTATGGTGATGGGAATCTGCGTCGCCAGGTCCTTTTCATAATGTGAGACTATGTGAAACTCGACAAAAAATGTAATAGGCCTATATAAATGTGGGATTGTCTTTGTAACTTGCAGTATCAGCCTGAATGCAGAATGTTTGCAGTTACTGTAACCAGTTTGGCTGATTGTTGACTCCTCTTGTAAGGTTAATCATTGTTCCATGAAGTAGAGCTAAACTAAAGGAGCTGGCATGTTGTGCGTTTCTTTTGTGTGTGTTTTTTTTTTTTTTGGGGGGGGGGGGGGGGTAAACTAACTACTTTTTATACTGTGTAATAAGTAAAGTATTATGACTTTTTTAAATGAGTAATAAGTAAAGAGTAACATATTACACTTTCTGAGTAACTTGCCCAACACTGGTCCTGATCCTGCCTGACTTCTACTGAACTTCTACTCAAGAAACCTGGGTAAGTCCAAGTACAAGAGGCAGCACTGTGAAATTCTTAAGTGATATAGGCCTAATGTATTTGTGGTTAGTTTAGTGGATTGGACTTGCCTCAGGCGTAGAGTACTGATCTTGTTTCATTTCATTTAAATATGCCTAATTTGAACTAATATTTAGAATTTACATGTAAATTAAGCAAACCAAGGTAATTCAAATGTCTGAACCGTACGTCAGGCATGCCAGACTCATGACGAAAAACAAGACTGGAGTCTCTAGACAGTGTTCGAGATTTTGCCAGTCATCCACATCACAACAGGATATCAAGGCAAATTAAATTTCAAGCAGCTAAAAGGTCCCAGCAACAGACACCGTGACTGCAATAAACTATAGCAAGACAGCAAATGTCAATGAGAAAGTCCCCCGAACGTTGTTACTCAAGGCAGGGCAGTCTGGAATTGGGTTAGAAGTTTAAGGTTATGATCGTCCAGATACTAAACCAGGTAATGAGGGGAACCAAATTAATCTAACACAGGAATGCTTTGACTACTGCTGCTTGGCCCCCTAGAAGAAAAGTATACACCCGTCACCATGCTGATTGTTCCCTTGCTTCCCCTGCAGCGTCGTCATCATTTAGACCTTTAGTTTCTCTGTTTTTTCCTCCTATCCCTCAGTCTCTAGCTCCTCAGGATGTTGGCCCACTTTAACTCCTTTCCCTTCCATGACTCCCAAAACTCTCACAGTTCAGGGCTTCGGGCCATCTTAACCACTCGATTCAAGTAGAGCGATCGTAATTCCGGGAATGTGCTAAACGTGGAATATAAATTCTGTCCATCCTCTCAACCATCTGCCCAGTAATCCTTCGAGTTAAGGAAAGGCCTGGACACCAGTTTAAACTCTGCCTGCTCTGCCCATGCTAATGAATATCTGACAAAGGACTCTGGTTTGGGATGTTTGCTAGAGCTGTTTTGTTCGGTCGTCTGCACTACAAACCCACAACAACAATTTCAAATGAAGATGTCAAGAAAAGTACACTCTTTCATTACTGCATGATTCGTCCTTGTTTCTTCTGTTATTCTTCTACCTTCAATAATTTAAACACCCCAGTCCCTCTGAAATCACTCACTGATTGATTGATTGATTAACTGATTCAATGATTGATTCTTTAGATATTCTCGTCCTCTCAGTAGATACACACGGGCCATTTGGGTACAACTGTCCAGGCTTTAGTATTTGTGACTTCACTAAAACATTAGCAGTTCGTATAATTTTGCCACTTGTTAACAAAGTCAATGTAGCATAAAAAATACTAATAAAAGTACACATACATGTTGAGATTTAGTTTTACACTGGCAATATACTGTAAATGTTTGCAGGTTAGGAGGGAATGCATTAGAAGGGGAAGAACAAGTTGCCCCCGTTTTTTCCTGTTTAGCCCCGTTTCCTTTCTATGATAGTCAAAAAGCGTTTGCGAATTTAAGTGTTGTTCAAATGACTCGGCATATCAAGCACCTTATATCTTCTTCATTTGAATTTATAGTTTAATCTTGGAAAATGTGTTATTTGTAAGGGGACTTATTAGGGCAGCTTGCTTCCGTAACACTTCCTGGATTTTTCCTGCTCTTTTGTTTTGTTTGCTTCTCCGTGTGTATCTATCTGACTGGTTTGCATCCAAGAGGAGATCAGGCACAGCTTCATCCACAGTGTGGCGTTAGATTGCCATTCAGTCAGAGACGCGCTGAAGCTGCATTCAACAACAGCTGCACAACGTTGATTAAAAAAAACCTCTTTAAACACTTTGTGATATGTTTTGCTCCGTTCTGAACAACCCTCCCCAACCCGCACCCTCCTCACTGCCCACATCCAGTTGCACTTTTTAAACAAGTTTTTTGTAATTTTTTTTTCATTTTGTCGTATACAGTATATATATACTATATATAGAACCCTTTTGTTCTTTAAAAATGGGAATGCTGATAAAACAAGTAGTACAAGAAGAAGAATTTCTTGGATGATGTGATTCCAAAGACTTTTGTCCATTGCTGTCACTTTGTGCCAAAAGCTCCCACAAACTGACACTTTGTAGCAGCCACGTTACAGCGGCCGTTTAAACGTCTCCACAAAGTAGCATCCAGTTCACTTCAGCTGGATATGCAAAGTGACGAAAGCGACTAATGTGACTCTGCAGTTGGTGTTCTCGACAGAAGAAGGAGACGAAGGTGAAGAAAAGGATCAGAGACAGACGTGAGGACAGAAGGAGGCTGATCTGATAGGTCAGGCCCAAGATCCAGAGAATCTGATTGGTCAGGCTGAAGGAACAACGGGGTTGATCGATTGCCGGGTTGTCATGGAAACGCCGTCAGAGGAAGTGGTCACTCATCATCTTGATGAACTCTGGCACCTTGGACCTGGAGAGACAAAAAAAACATAAAGGAAGGGGGGGGGGGATTAGGAAGGACATGTACACACTGTACACACAAACACACACTACGAGATAAATGAGTTTACTTTAACCCTAAAGCCCTAATTAACCCCACAACTTTGGTAGGGCTAAAAATATGAAGTTTGTCGAGCCATAAGAAAAAGCTCATGGAGCGTCTAAATAGGAAGGGTTCAGGTTCTGGGAACCAAATAAATTCCATGGCAATTGAGGCTAACCTAATCAAAATTATATTTCTTTTGTTAAAATAGGCCTGTTGCAAATTACATAATCGCCTGATCGAGATTACTTGAGCTGACTGCCCCTTTTGCATAATCATTGGATTCCACAATCAAGGGACTTTAAAGCCAATGTTACAAATGTAGCAACAAACAGAAAGTGTATTAGGTGTGTTTCCATCAGCTGGGTAAATGAGCGGTCTACCTAGCACAAGGTTCCAATGTCAGAAAAAAAAACATGTACCGTATTTTTTGCTTACGAAGTACAGTAGCCTACGATTATGATAGAGAGGGGCCGATAACGGGTCTTATTTATAGGGGGGAGAGTTCCTTTCAGGTGTAGCAGTGTGTTTACCAACTCGGGGGAAAGTCATGCTGGAGTTCATATAGCTTTTAGATAATTCACATTCATAAAATGTTTGGATGGAAACATTGTGTTATTAGAGTAGCGTGGGTACTTTCAGATATAGATCAGAGCGTGGGCGTAGTGAATGTGTGGTCGAGCGAGAGAGTGACTGTGGATGTGAACATGTGTTGGCAAGAGCAGAGAAGAAAGTAAACTATTTAAGTAGTTGTAAAATGTACAGTGTATTCCCAAAGTCAGCAGCAATGTCGGCCCTGGAGGCAAAAAAGTATTCCCTGTGAAGCTGAAGCAGGAACAGTTAATATAGGCTTTGTGTTTATCCATTCCAACTGAAATTCTGAAAATAAAATCAAGCCTCCTTCAGCATTAATTAACTCTTGAACCACATTTTCGTTACATTAGGTCGGCCTACAAAACTGTTTTAGAAAAAGCTATTTAAGTTATTTAAAGTATTTAAGTCCAGCACTGCAAGAGGTGAAACATTGTTTTAGCAAACTATTTGAAGATTAATCAAACTCATTTGCTAAAGATCGCATTATGTCGATGAGCAGCCATTGAAATGAACCACATGGCTCAGGTGTAGTTGCAAAGCCAAACACAACAGCACACATATGGCATATATGTGGCATAAAATTAACAGAAATAGACAAATGTTAATCACAATTATCCGTATGAAAATCAATTAAAATTCATGATTGTGACAGCCCTATAATTGAATGTCTTAGGCATTGGGTTGGCATATCTGGTATAGTTTTAGATTGGTATTACTCCTATCTTTCTAATGGAAATTCTGTTTTGCCATTGGTGACTTTAAATCCTCCACCTCCCATTTTTCCCATGGAGTACCTCAAGGCTCAGTTCTTGGACCTTTATTATTCTACATTTATATGTTACCTCTCCAAACTTCAACTAGTTCAAAATGTTGTAACACTGTATAAAAACTACTGTTATAAATGGTAAAGTGATACGTAGTTACTACATAGTAGTAGTAGTAGTAATTAAACTTTAGTTAATAGTTATTTTACCTCGATAGTCATTGTTACTGTATCAATTCTTATTTTATTAAATATTTATCTGGTAATTTGTTTCTAAAGAACTTTGTTTGTTTCTTGCTTTTGAAAAGTGCTATAAAAAATAATTTCCTTCTTCTTCTTCTTATTTATTATTATTATTATTATTATTATTATTATTATGTACAAGTGGACATTTTGGCCTGATGGTGGAAAGGTCTGCGCTGATAAAATCATCAGCATTCATCCACCGGCGACTATGAATAATCACAGCAAATTTCATGACATTCCGACCAGTAGTCTACTTAACATACTTAACTCTAAGAATGTCAATTTTAGGAAACTACTAATGAACCCATAACATTTTTATGTTTTTGGTCATTTGGCAGTCATTTCCTTGCACTTAAAGTTGCCACTGTCATTTATGTGCTGGACAACTTTCATGACCTGAAAGCTGCAAAAACCTCCAGTGTATAAATAAAGACGAAAAAAATTTACTTCATTTTTTTCACTGTAAAAATGTTGCGGATAAGAAACTCGGTGTGGTTTTGTCTTAGGTCACTCCTGCTCTTTATCTACAACCTTTGGTACCTCCAGGCTACAGAATTTTAGGAAATATGCTGCTCCATGATTCAACATGCAAACACAAATACACATTGAATGTTTTTAAGAAAACAAAGAACAGCGACAAACACACACAGTCACACAATAAAATCACACTTACTGCCAATCTGTTGTTAAAATGTACCCACAACCAGACAGAAACTCAAGTTGGCCTCCGTTTTAAGCCGACATCAGCTCTGCCAGATATTAACTGTCAGAAAACTGAACGATAAACGTCTCCAAATTATTCAAGTAATGGAAATTTGACATAAATCTGATTTGGTGTATGTTTTAACAAGTCACAGTAGAAATAATACACCTGGAAGAATAAAAAGTGAATTATTTTCCAATGTATTTAGATATATACTAGATACCAAAATGTATATCATATATACTATTAACATTAACTTATTTTCATTGGAGGTATTTTTAGTTTGCCATAGATTTTTAAATTTCATGGCAAGTGATTTATAAAATGATTGCTTGAAGTTTCTGGACTGGTTTCTGAATTCCGATTCTTTGGTTTGAGTTAAAGGTACAACAGCAGATTAGTTTATAAGTGAAATCTTCTGACCATTCAGGGGGGAGGAGATGTTGCTGCGTTTTACATTTGTCCCAAGGGGTTGGACCCGTCGCCCATGGCGGCAGCGGCGGCGTGGTGCGCGGCGGCCAATGACAGGGGAGCCCCGTCTGAGGACACGGTGACCTTCTCCTCCTCGCGGCGCTTCAGACAGGCCGCCTTAGGGTTCAGGTTTCGCTCTGGACATAGAGAGAGAGAGAGAGAGGAGAGATTGTTATTATTTCTGGCGTTTTTCCTATTTGTAGGGAATGTGTCCTGACTGTGTTTTTCAGTGAGATGTCTTTATGCTGGGTGACTAAATCAGTAGTGAGACTGAAGCCAAAAAGCCCAAAACTTTAGCCAGGTTGAACACAATCAACAGGCGCCCACTGCTGCCCTCTCCTGGAGCTCTGGAGGCACTTCATGTTCTGGAAATCGAATGTAACCTCTTGAAGCCGATGTCCACCTTAAATTCACCCCCAAGTAGCTTAAAAGTTAGAATACAGAAACAATTTAGATTTTAGAATTTTAGAAATTTCCAATATTGTCTCATCCATTAAGATCCAAATGTCACTGCAACAGTTTCCTATTGCGTAAAAAACAGAACAGTAGAATTTAAAAAATAGGCAAGAAATCCCAATTTTTATTTTTACAATGTTTGTGTCTGTGTAACTGACTAATTAAAACAGATTTTTTTAGTTAGTACATTTCAAAGAGTTTCCTTCAGAACAGACCAGGACAAAGGTTCAGGATCAGTGACCATTTTCAATATTCTGTCATTTTCCGGATCATGCACACAAACTAAAAACTAGATCTTGGTCACTAGAATGGTGAATTCATTACTAGATTTATTATATAATTTTATATAATGTATGAATATAAAATAGCAATATTGTTTATTTATCACTACCATAACCATGTCAGTTGAATAAAAAGATATATATATATATATATATATATATATATATATATATATATATATATATATATATATATATATATATATATATATATACACACACACATATAAAACAGATAAAAGCTAGGGCTGCACGATATGAGGAAAATATACGATATGCAATATCATTCAATATCGCAATTACGATATTTAATTGCGATAAATAAATACATTTAAGTATACTCAGTTTTGCATTTATGCTGCTTTCAGTATTTAAAATGTAAAACAAATGAAAGGAAAATCATTTCCAACATTCTCCTATTGAACAAATTGAACATTGAGCTGAACACAAAAGGCAGCACTGATAAAAAGAATTACATTTTTAAGTGCAGTTTTCTACTGATATTTTCTTTAAACTAAAAAAATCCCTGAGTGTCAGTGTGTTTATTGAGCCAGTTGATAAGCACGATGACGATAAAAAATATATATATTGCAGCTCTAAGCAGTCTGGTGTAGTATCTGAGGTCAAAGGTTACGTGTCTTGATTAAAGATAGCGGCGCATCTACTGTAGATGCAGCGGCTCAGCGCAAGTTTTGGCAGCTACTTTGTGTTTATTGTGTCCTTTTTGTGTTTTTTTTTGCATGCACATTATCAGATCTTTATTTTACTATTTAAATTAGTTTTTTCCATATTTGTTATTTATACTGTTATTCTGGGAGCTGCTAAACTGTGTTTCGTTGTTGAAAATAATGACAATGAAGATCTGGTCTATTCTATTTGTACGGAACTGACCTCTGACTTGTTGCTCCAGACTGAGGATGACGGCCACGGCCTGGTGCAGGATCAGTAACTTGGTCTGCGGTTTGTCGCTCTTCAGGTGCAGCTGCACCATCCTGCCCAGCTCCTTGAACGCCTCGTTGATGTCGCGGACGCGCAGACGCTCCCGCGCGTTGTTCGCCATCCTCCGTTCTCTCTCTCTCTCCATCTTCTGCTCCGGAGACAGGTCTTCGTCGTCGTTGTTGCTACGGCGACCAATGAAGAGCACGGGGAGGAGCGAGGGAAGACGAAGCAGGGGATGAGGGTAGGAGAGGAGGAGGAAGGGGAGGATTTGAAAAATGAAATTTCTGTGTGTAGAGTGCTCATCGTAATACAAACCTGCAGTAGATATGTTGTTGAGATTCACAAGATGATTCATTGAGTGACAAAATAACAGGGAACAGGGCTTGGGAACAGACATCATTTGCTGCATTCTGGGTATTTCAATCTGCTAACAGCTGCAACCAAGGTCCAAAATTAGTACCATCTAACAGCCAAATGCTGGTAAAACATGCAAGTGGCTGGTAGATTTGCCTCACTCACCAGCCCAAAAACAATGGTATTCTATTGAGTGGCTGGTAAAATTTGAACATTCACTAGCCATTTGGCTAAAAAGTTAATTTTGGACCCTGGCTGCAACGGTATGCCTCCACGGTGATACTGGTGACTGAAAATATACAGTGAACAACCAGAAGATCACACCAAGAAGCCGTGTGGATGGATGTTTCTTGAAGTAATTGAAACTTTATGTATTTCTTTAAGGGCAGAATTTACACGAACAAACTATTTTAAAAACTCACTGGTTCCCCAGTAATTTAAATCCCATTTGGAGCAACGTCCTTGTATTTTAACAAGTTACATAAAGATTAGTCTTGCATTGCCAGACCCTCCTCCACAGCACTGCGGAGGAGGGTCTGGCTAGTCCACACAGCATGCCGGGATGGGAGAAAAACATGCTCTGGTTTATTGGCATTTCTTTAAACCAATCACAATCGTCATGGGCGGTGGGAGCAACGGTGCCTCTGCCAAATAGCCTCGGGGAGGAACTTGATTTGGTGGAACATGTGTACGTTCAAAAGTTGTTTTAGTCGTGCAACAGAAAACTCAGATTGGACAGATAGTCTAGCTAGCTGTCTGGATTTACCCTGCAGAGATCTGAGGAGCAGTTAACCATAGTCCTCAGAAATCCACCAGAGTTTAAAATTCCAACACAAAGAAAGTGGAAGGTGACGGACATCCAGCCAAAAATTAGGGACATCCAGCGGAATTTCTGGCGGCACCTGAACAATCCCAAAAATAAAACGTTGTTGATATAGACTACCTAAAGTTAAAAGACAAGACAAACATGGGCAGGCCACACTAGGGTCACAAAGTAAAGTAGTGTTTGATTTTACGCAAATCACGATAACCAATAACATAACCAAACTGTGACCACTTCACAGCGTTAAAGTGAAGTCGTGTTTAAAACTGCGACAGTTAGGTTCTCTGGTTTAGATATAAGATCGCATGTTTGCCAATAGTAGGGGCGGTAATTTATGAAACGCTCCCGTGGGTCGTATTAGAGGGTAAGAATAAACGGCCGATATTGTCAACTTGTTGGTCAAAACGCTTGCTAGATCACGTGACGATACGTTCCCAAAGCCTGTAACATGGGCAACAGTTTTCATCTGTTTTCTATCATCATCATTCAAACCATTTGCATCATCATTTCAAAAAAGTCTCTGTAATAATTGATGGATTTAGCAGCTTATCATCACACTTGGTCACTTCATTACGGTGGCCGACAGGGGCAAACGCACTGCAACTTAACGAAACGCATGCAAATTAACAAAACCTCTTCCTTAAATGTGACAACACATGCGCAGCATTTAGAAAATGCGCTGCAAATCCACACAACACAACCAAATACACAAATGCGCTGCAAATACACAAACGATGCAGAAAGAAAAACACACAAACTCCGAAAACAGAAACGATGCAAAAAGAAAAGCACACAATCCCCGAAAACAAATGCAACAAAAAAAACGCTGCATCCAGATTACACAGCGGAAGTTCTCTAAGGGGAGCGCTAAGTGGAACAGCTTGAGTTTTGACCCCACTGAGAGAGAGCGCTCTGCCTTTTTATTACCACGAGTTTACAGGCACGTCTCTGCTGATTGGGTATCACCTGTGACCTGAGCCAATAAACTAGAGACAAACGAGAGAAAACATGTCTCAAACATAGACTTAATATTTACAGTCTATGATCTCAAACAGTGCACAGCGTTCTGAGATTGAACGTGCCCCGTTTCTCTCTCTCTGTGGGGTTGAAAATCAAGCTGTTCCACTCAGCGCGCCCCCTAGAGGCCTGGACAGCTTTCGTTGTGTAATCTGGATGCAGTGTTTTTTTTGTTGCATTTGTTTTCGGAATTTTTCTTTTTGCATCGTTTCTGTATTTGCAGCCGTTTGTGTATTTCGTTGTATCGCGTCTATTTGCAGCGTGTTTGCTAAATGCTGTGCATGTGTTGTCAAACTTATGAAGACGTTTTCTTAATTTGCTTGTGTTTTGTCTATTTGCGTGTGTTTTCATTAAGTTGCAGTGCGTTTGCCCCTGTCGGGCCACCGTACTTCATCAAAGTCCAAAGCCTGGTTCCCAAAACACCCACAGCTTAAAGTCCTTCCTTGTGTCCTTTCTCTCCAAAAATAACAAAATAATGTTTATCTTAGCTTTTCTCTTAAAATAGCGATCGAAGAAATATTTATTGGAGCGGCAATGATTAGTCGACTAATCGATTGGTCGATCGCTAGAAAAAAATATTCTCCAACTAACATAGTGTTTTCAGCCTCTCAGATATGGAGATTTGTATTGTAATGTTTCCCTATTTTTTGACATTTTATAGACCAAACGATTAATCAAGAAAATATTTGGCAGATTAATCGATAATGAATATATATATATATATATATATATATATATATATATATATATATATATATATATATATATATATATATATATATATATATACCACAATGTAAAAAGACTAGAACTAGTTAGAAGTGAAAGTACTGCCTCATGATCAAGTGGTTTTTCATGTCAATCTCTCTAGATTTCTGCAGAAAATTGCCACATTTCCTGGTTTATTATTCCTGTCCTACGCCACGGAAATAAAATGAGAGGAAAAAGAGCCACCGATTGTCACTTCAGTTTGTACAAAATCCAATTCAACATCTTGAATAGATTCTGTCCTCCCGGAGAGCTTTGTTAATCAACGACATTCTGAACAAGGAAGGTCTCTGAGCATGTGGTTTTTTTGGGGACAATGCGTGTCCCAGCCGAGCGGAGGGGTTTGATGGAAGCGAGCGTCTGCGAGGGGGTACCTAGATCTTAACCTCTCAATTGATTTCAGGTCCTTGCTGTCGCCGTCCTCCTTCTTGGGGTCCAGGGACTTGGGGTCCTGCAGGAGATTCTCGTCCCCCTCATCCTCCGACTTGATCTCCGAGCTGACGGAGGAGGTGCTCTGGCCCTGAAGGCCTCCGGACAGGGCTGCAGGGGGACGGGGGACGGGGAGAAGGAGAGAGAGAGATGGTTAGATTTACAGTGGTTCTCAAACTGTTTTTAATAATGTTCCCCCTTAGATTTCTTTTTTTAAACTTTGTGTAGTTTTCCTGCCGACCACGAACTTGTCCTTTTTTTGGAGCTTTTCCCGTCATTCGATGCTTTTGGCGCTTTTTTAAAACATTTTTGTCGCTCTTTATAACGTTTAATTCATGGTCAATAAACCTAATTTAAATGACATAATACCTAATGTTATACAATACAAAGTGTTGAAGGTTGTGAAGGTTGGAATTTTCTACTAAATTCACACTTCTAGGTTCATTTAAAAAATCCACCTTATTTATTACTTATTGGTTAATTATGTGAACATTATGTTGCATTCATGCTATATCTTATAAACCGTTATAATGAGCATCCAGTTGTGAGAAAGTTTAAATCAGCCTCCTACAGTAGTTACAATTCCAAGTCGGACATATCAATAAATTCTGACAACACTCGGCATAAGAACAACATAAGTGCCACCAAAATGGTGGAAAATTGCTGCAAAGCCCCCATCACTGTCAGCTACATCTAAATACAACCTAATAACACCACTATTACAATCAATTCATCATATTAAAAAGGATCAACACACTGCATGGGTGTCACAAATATGACTACAACTAATTTATAAAACTGCCTAATTACTTGGATGAAACAGCTAATTTAGGCAAGTGATGGTTCAAAGGAGCATATAAGGGTTTCCCGGTCTTCCCATTCCGCCGACGTAGTGTGAATGCAGCATCAGGTCCGTCTGCACACAGCTAATTGTCCAGTCGACCTCCAAGATGGCGGCTTTGAGAGAGTTGTGAAGCCAATGTAAAGCCCCCGGCGCCTCTGTCTGCCTCTCTCGGCAGCTGAACACAGCCGTCTTTATTTGACGTCTGTATGGATCCGTCACTGGGACGCTGCCAACTTCTCAGTCAACACAAAACACTTCGCTCTGTTCCCACACACACACACACACACACACACACACACACACACACAAAACAACTGCCGGCCATTTTGAATCTCCGTCTGCCTGACTGGAGGCATTTTGTGTGCAGCTTTGAGTGACGGACTGTGTGTGTGTGTGTGTGTGTGTGTGTGTGTGTGTGTGTCGCTCTCTTTCCATACAATTGCTGTGTGTTTGTGAATAAATAGCTTCATTTAAGAAGGCTTTAAACTGTGAAAAGTGACTTTGTGCCTCGGAAAGTCTGATTGAACAGTGTCAGACACAAACTGACACCGGTGGAGACTTAGAGGAAAAAAGACTGATTGAGAGTAAGATTTTAAAGTTCTCATATTATGCTTTTTGCCTTTTCCCCTTTCCTTTATTGTAGTATTTTTTTTTTTCTGCACGTTATATTTATAGATTACCATCTGCAACAGAAAACACTGTTCACAAACTGCTCCAAACAGCTCTATTGTAGTCCAGCCTTTACTTCCGTGATGAACGTGGTCACTTTGTAACCCACGTTATACTGCTCGCCTAGCTGCTAGCGTGGCACGCCCTTATACTCTGCTTCTGACTGGCTAGTAGTCCTTACCTAGCTACTGAGCATGTGCGACTCCCAACAAAGATGGAACAGAAGTGAGATGCCTCACTCTGTAGCTAAAACAGAGAGCTCAACACACAGGGTGAAAAGAGGAGCTGCAGCAACGTGCAGTACAACAAAAATATGGTGTTTTTTGAAAATTAAACCATGCAAACCTATTCTGATATAACCTCAAAATACAATTCTGAACCTGAAAATGATCATAATATGAGCACTTTGAGGTCTGAATCCTAGTCTGGGTCCTAATTTCTCTGATCTAATCTGGTTTCTGGTTGAAGATTAATCAATGCAGCTTTTCTCTCTCCCTCCTTCAGTTTGTAAAAGTCCTCCATGTTACTTCCTGGCTTTCTGCGTAGCTTTGTCCCAGTGCCAGACTACATTCTAACTCCAGGCGGATTTTTAAGTCTGAAGGGTGTTCACTCTGGAAAAGTGACAACATGAAATAAAGCCAAAGATGTCAGAATGCAAACTAAATTGGCTTGTTTTGTCCCACAATGCATTGCATGAAGGAAATGGAGGAGCTGCTCTCAAATCTACAAACCATTGACACCCTAAAAACCTATTCTACTATAACACACCCAAAATAGCATAACCTTTTTTTAATTGTTTTTCTCATTTTCTTTCTTTTTTCTTGTGGTGCTATATAAGTTTATTTATGATAATTATCATCATTATTGTTGCTAATATTATGGTCACCATGATCATTATCAGTTTTAACAAATATGTAGTTTGTTTTTATGCTTATTGTCCAGTCTATGTCAATTCTGTAAATGCTAACTGTTATGGTTAACTATCTCTTAAAACGAGTAAAATTCAGATCATAAAAAAGGACCAGTTTTGCCTATTTCACGTGAGAAATGTCTGCCGGTGCCTTTTTTTCTGAGCTCTTCAGTAGTTTGAATGGCTCTGTTGGAAAACACGGTGACATTGGTGACATCACACACTTCACAGTGCTTGAGATTTCATTGGCACACATATCGCACCATTTCCTCCTAACGTTAAAGTGCTTTGATTTCCAGTTCACTGCCTAAAAAGAACAGCACACTAGGACAAGTCAGCCCAGCATCCGAGGACATTACAACCGTTTTGGATGATACCTCAACTCATGATTTAGGTTCAGTTGAACATGTTTAGTGCTTGGTCTAATTTAGGTGAACTAGACCTTTGAATTAAATCCGTAATAAATAAATTCACTGATCGGAATGTGTAATAAAATAAAATAAAAATCACCCGACCTGCTCTAGAGAGATAAAACCAGTCTGAAAGAGGGAGAAAGCGAGTTTAAAATGTATACAAGTAATATGAACATAAACATAATATACTATGACTATAATATAAATCCTTGCTGTTCATAATTATTTTTAAATTGAGAGAGACCGCGAGAGGAGGAAACCACAGCTCTGCTACAGAGTTTGAAGAGTTTGCTGCCAAAAACATTTTAATACCCTCTATTTACAGCCTCTGCACACCCTCAACTCGCTGTGTGTAAGTGTGTGTGTGTGTGTGTGTGTGTGTGTGTGTGTGTGTGTGTGTGTGTGAACGCATGTGGGAGTAAGGAACAACTTCTGTCTGAGAGTGTGTTTGTGTGTGTGTGTGTGTGTGTGTGTGTTTCTCTCTCTTTCACCTCATTACACACTTGGCTCTGGCTGCCGCTGGCTGAACTTTGCTGCCAGCGGACTCATTTTCAGCCTTTAAAAACGAGCTCAGGGCTAATTTGCTGCGCAGTGCGCTCATATACACTTCTCCTCCTCCATATTCATGTCACACGTATACTGTATATTTATTTTACCTCCTCGTTACCTGTTTTAGCGCCCGGCCGGTGAAGTTGCGGCTCGCCAGCTGAGATCCGACTCCAGGTGTGCGCCCATCTTCACCTTCCTTTTATATCTTTGCTGTCCTTTTTTTTTTTTTTTTTTTACCATTTTCTTTCTTTCTCGTCTCTTCTTTTCCTTTCTATTCAATTTCATCTTTTGTTTTGTATGTCCATTTTTTCTACATTTGCTCCTGTCTTTCCGCTGCGTCTTGTTTTTCATCTGTGACTCTCGTCCTTTTCTTCCACTTCTCTTTCTTCTACAATGTCTTTTTCCTACCCATCGTCTTCATTATGGCCTTTCCTGATCATCTATTTCCTTTTCTCTTCCTTGATTTTTCTTGCTCTTCCTTTTCACTTTTTTTGTCTTCGTCTGAAAACTGTTCATTCGTTTTCTTCATTTTCTCATCTTCTTTATCTTGGTGTTCCCTTTCAGCTTCCTC
>CM042329.1:6747712-6752712 GCA_023566125.1 Zingel zingel | reverse complement strand
ACTGGGTCCTGTCCACCCAGCGTTGCGTTAGCTCTAGATACAACATGACAATATAAATAATGCTGCATGGCAATGGATATAAATTATTCATAAATGTAGTTTTAATGGACACTGAAAACCTTTATCTACAGACTCTATCACTACGTTTTTTTTTTTAAATAAACAGCAAGAGATAGAGGAGGAGGGGCTGAGGAGCTGGCCATGTGCAATGTTGTTGATCAGTGGGAAGTGTGTTCATTTAACATATTTGTGTGTGTGTGTGTGTGTGTGCTGATTATACAGGAAGACAAGGAAGAGAAAGAAGGGAATTTCTGGGTCAAGAGACCTCTCTCTCTCTAACACAGACACATAAACACACACACACACACACACACACACACACACACACACACACACACACACACAGAGATTTGTCATGCAGTTGTAAACAGTAGGGACAAGTCTGTCTCTCCTCCTGCAGTAACATGTCTGAGAGAAGAATGAACTCGGTCCATTTACTAACTCTGTAAATTGTAATATTTCAGCCCGTATTAGACGGATTTCTGCAATTTCCTCTTGTCGTTCTCATATATGTATCGTCGCAGTCCGAGAAAACACACCTCTGCAGAGGAGCAGACGAAAGGAGGAGATGTGATATGAAGCAGGAAAGGTTCATCCTCAGGGGAGAAGGAATGGGATCAGCACATTTCCTGGAAATATGACCATTGGATCTTGATATTTCCTTTTTTATTTGTGGAAAATCTTGTCCTAAAAGTGTTGCCTAGTGGGACGGTCTGGGGCTCAGCAAAACCAGTAGAAACCCTCCTCTGGGGACCAGGCATAAAATAAAAAGATGAGGAGAATATAGCTTTTCACAATACTCGGGTTCCGTAAATCACCACTAGCCACTGAAGTGACGGGTCACAAAGTCACAAAATAGTCCAGAGTAGGTTTGACATTGTGTACATGCATGCCTTTGTCTCGTAAATAATATATACTGTATATATATTTTTTTGCAGGCACAGAGGCGAAGTGCAGCGTAGGTATACGTCATCATTGCTTTTGGCTTTGGCTGTGCCTTGAAAGGTTACCCCTATTTTCCACTAGGAGTGTCTGCGTTGCGTTCAGGCTGCATTACCGTTTTGTTCCGTCCTTCACCACGCGCCATACCACACCGGGAGCGTCTTGCTGCCTGACTCGCAGATTTTATTGTCTCTACAAGCACTTGAAAGAACAATCACGTGTTTATTAGTTAGTACCTTTCACTCCAAGCACTCCTGCAATTAAACTCCATGCCTTCTCTTTTCTGGACGTTGTCCAATTAAAAAGACTCTGTGGTGTCTTATGTTTTTCCACCTCCAAGATGAATCTCTTGTCATCAATGGTGTTGTAGAGAAGACATATATGTTATTGGGGGGGTGTCTTTTGATGAACTAACTGGATGCTGTTTCACTTCCTGCCCTGCTGTCCGAACACTCTGTGGCTCACGTTAAAATAGACCTATCTTGAGCATTGACTTAAATGGCCACGATCGCTCGCGGGGGTTTCAGCACCTCGGGAACGCAGTGCAAACGTGCCCGTTGAAAAATAGGGGTTAGGGGTAGGGTTGGGTACCGAAACCAGGTTCCACTATGGAACCCGTGCTTGTGAGCTCATCACACCTCCCCTGCCACCAGGAGCACAGATGGAAAGAAAAGGCCAAATGATAAGAGTCGTCAGATTAGGTCATTTAATCTGTCCTTAGTCCCTTCTCTTCTTTCAGCGCACTACAACAAGGAAAAGCTACTGATCTGTGTTTGTCCTCGTCATCAATCGCTTTCTGTTTTTGGACTTTAATACTTCCTCTGAATGCCGAGTTTCTTTATTTTATCTAAAAGCATCCATTCCAGAAACATCTCCGCCACAGCTTCTGCCATAGATCTAGTCGATGCTCCGTCGCTATGATCTCTCCGCTCTTCCTGCCCCCTTTAGCTCTGGCTGGTGGACGTAAAACGCATCACTTCAGGACTACGGGAAAGTTGTTAATTTTTATGTAAAAGTCTCCACTATAGCCTTAGTTCAGTGATTTCTATTCATGTTAGAATTTATGTTCCCGGACAGTGGTAGCGACATTTTAAAAAAAAATTAAATTTTTTAAAATCTACAAAATGTATTAAAACTAAAGCAAAGACAATGAAAAAAACTTTTTTTGTTTAATTTAAAAAAACATTTTTGTGAATGCAATGTATTTATGTGGATGTGAGTAACTACATTATACATTGGATTTATAAACTGTAAACAAATTGGCCTGGAATTTACACTGGTCTACCCTTAACACACTCTCTCTCTCACACACACAAAAACGCACACACACACACACACACACACACACACACACACACACACACACACACACACACACACACACACACGGTGGAACATTCTTCAAACTGAACAGTCCCTCCTCTGTGCAAACTGAACACTTGACAGAAAGCACCTGCTTTAGCGACGTCAAAACGCACATACACACACGCACACATGCACACACACACACACACACACACACACACACACACACACACACACACACACACACACACACACACACACACACACACACACACACACACACACACACACACACACAGAGCCCAGTGTTGAGAACTTCCATGGGAGGAAAAGTACAGCAACATTTTCCAGTGGCGTGTCGTATGTAAGTATTTATTTTTTTTTATTTTCCGTGTAATGAGCAGAGTAAAGGACGACAGACTTTTAAACAGAGTAAAATGGAGGGAAGAGGAAGAAAGGTGCACTGGGAAATACGTCATTTGTAAAAATGAGTGAAATGCCTCTGGTGCATGTGGTAATTTGAAATGAAAAAGACACAAGATTTGATTTAATCTTCGGTCATGTGGCTTTCGTGCTTTGATGCATGTGAGGAATTTAAAATATCATTATAAATAAGTAAATTAGTTAGTACCAACCCAGCATAACATATTTGTATTCATGTTTCCTTGGATTAGGATGGCACCAAAATCATGGTTGCAGCTGTCGCCGTGGTCCTGATGCACGCCCTGCTATGCCCTGTTACGCCCTGCTACGCTCTGCGGTGCCCTGCTATGTCCTGTAACGCCCTGCAGTGCCCTGCTACGTCCTGTAACGCCCTGCAGTGCCCTGCTACGTCCTGTAACGCCCTGCAGTGCCCTGCTACGTCCTGTAACGCCCTGCAGTGCCCTGCTACGTCCTGTAACGCCCTGCAGTGCCCTGCTACGTCCTGTAACGCCCTACAGTGCCCTGCTACGTCCTGTAACGCCCTGCAGTGCCCTGCTATGTCCTGTAACGCCCTGCAGTGCCCTGCTATGTCCTGTAACGCCCTGCAGTGCCCTGCTATGTCCTGTAACGCCCTGCAGTGCCCTGCTACGTCCTGTAACGCCCTGCAGTGCCCTGCTATGTCCTGTAACGCCCTGCAGTGCCCTGCTACGTCCTGTAACAACCTGCAGTGCCCTGCTATGCCATGAACTACTACAACTACTATTTCTAGTCACTGTTCCATTATCTTTATTGTGACTATTATTGCCACTGTTCATCACACCCCCAACCGGCACAGCCAGACACCGCCTACCAAGATCCTGGGTCTGTCTGAGGTTTCTTCCTAAAAGGGAGTCTTTCCTCGCCGCTGTGGCACTGACTGCTTGCTCTTGGGGGAATTACTGGAATTGTTGGGTCATTGTATATTATAGAGTGTGGTCTAGACCTACTCTATCTGTTAAGTGTCTTGAGATAACTCTTGTTATGATTTGATACTATAAATAAAATTGAATTGAATTGAAATGTACATCATATTATTAATCATTCATCATTTTTGATTAATTTATGATTACTGTTTTGGTGAAAGCAGATATACATATCTTTCTACCAATTTTTCTTATAAAATATATAGTTTTTCACTATATTTTGAAGGTTTTTTCTTTACAGTGATTTGTCATATTTATAATTTTTAGATAGACACTGTTAAGTATTTAATAGTTGAGTGTGGAGGACATTGGAAATAGTGGTGTGATAGAAAAACTAATCTTAACTCAAGGTCCACTTACTAGCCTTTTGCACTTTTGAAAAAGAAAAATAATTTACAATTAGCCTGACAAGCCAGACCCACATCAAGATGTTTGGTCTGGGAACTCACCATTGGCAGGGCTCAATCCGAGGGGCGGGATAAACCGCTGTCTTTCATATTCTCTCTGCACGCAATAGGATAGCGCTACAACCAACCAGAGCAAAGCTACTTGATAGATTAAACTTTTGCCGTATCCGGTTGGTAAAACTCTGAACACATCTTCCTTTTTTAAGAATGACTTCAGTGCCGTTCTTTGTTCTTTTCTCAAAGAAAAGCTTAACTCCAAGTCTTCCAGAGTCACGGCCAAAACCGATTCAAAAGACTGCTGTTCGCCAGCAGCAGCAGCAGCCATCATCTTTGTTTTCAAGTAGCAGGGAATTCACACGGAACCGTCGCAACTCTGCCGTCATTATGTTAAGCCCGCCCACCGACTCTATACACGATGTGATTGGCCTGACTAGAGTTTGGTTTTTCCAGCTCACAAGCCAACGGAGAGTTGCTAGACGACGCTGGCTGCAAATTACATTTGTCGCCAGGGTGCATCTAGATTTCTAGGCTAATTTACAATAGCCTCATGTAGACCTTTTTTTTAAATACATGTGCATGCCAAACATAACTTAGATTTTTGTATTTTTTTAAATATTTTCAAGTTATAGCTCATTCATTTTTTGTCATTTTACGTAACTATATGTTATACATTCTTATTATTTAGTATCAGAATAAGGTGTATTCAGTTATTTTATTCATTTTTGTCACAGTTGGCCCTCCATACTAATAGTGTTGAGAAAAATTTTAGCATCGTCATCGCTCGACCTGAGACCCTAAACCAAGTCATATTCTAAAAGGTGATTTAAACTTTTACCAAAGTAATTTTCTCGTAAGATACTTGTACTTTTACTCAAGTATTGCTTTCAAGTACTTTATACAA
>CM042329.1:6722712-6742712 GCA_023566125.1 Zingel zingel | reverse complement strand
CCAGCCTGACTTACTTTTAAAAAGATATTAAGACTGAATATGAGCCCCGATGACATATTGAGTTTGACATATTTGCATGGTATTAAGTGTTTTTAACAAATAGCTCAAAACGAAGAGACTTTAGACATTCAGTGCTACAATATCGTAACAATAACATGTTTTCAGTAAAAGGCTTAGTGCAGATTATATTTCGATGTTTCAGATTTTGGCACTCCATCAGTTTAGATGTGCATGGATTTCCCTTTTTTTAAAGCTAGAACTTTTCACTATCAACACTGAGGACCATATTTAGAGGGATTAATGGGACTTCTGTCCTCACCCTTACACTCATTTCTGCAGGTTTTATGCTCAGCAAGCATTTTTAGTAGGCTATATTTATCTATTTATTTACTTTTGTAAATGTAACCTTGATAAAGTCACGTTTTATGAAATGTATTGACTGTTTTGTCCGTCTTGCTGTCTTGGCCATGTACTGTTTGTAATGTCCTGTCTCTCTTGTATTCTTGGTGAAACCAAAGAAAAGTATTCACATCTATGGACAATAAAGTTTTTCGTATTCATATTCATATAAAAAAATCCTCTGGGTCCTACCATGAGGGAATGTCTGTTGGCCGACAGCAGTCCCGTCCCGTACCCGCTGCTCAGAGCGCCCATAGCGCCGTTGTGCGTATGTGCGGCCCCAATGAGGTTGTGCATTTCACCGTGCCCGCTGGCCATACCCGTCGACGGTCCTACCGCGTGGCTCCGCAGTACGTGGATGGCATCGTCCAAACGCTCCAGGCGGTCCTCGATACGACTTTGCTGCAGAGTGACGGGACACAGAAAGAATGATAAACCCGCTGAGGTTTTCTTACTTATCTCCGAGGATCTTCTAATTCTGGTCTGGTAATATTCACATTAACGTTACTAGCCATATTGCAACAAGCAATATGGCTAGTAATATATATATATATATATATATATATATATATATATATATATATATATATATATATATATATATATATATATTCATATGTTTGTATTGGACAAGTACACAGTGTGTTGTGTGTGTGTGCGTGCATACCAGAGAATGCAATGGAGCCTCATAGTTTGGCGATGATGCTCCCTGTCCGCCGTTCCTCGACCAGACAGCTGAACTGGCAGCTAGGAGAGAGGAGATAAGGAGACGTCATCAGGAGAGGAGATGCGGAACAAGCAGATGACAGCGGGAGATTAAAAGCAAGGACGCATGAAAGGATTCAGAGAACAGGGAGACGTGAGTATTTTGTGTTTTCGTTTAGTTTAGTTCAAACGGGCATCCCTTCATCTGCATGTATGTTATGTGATAGACAGCCGACCTGTCCAGGGTGTATCCTGTCTCTCACCCAATGCAAGCTGGGATACACGCCAACCCATCTGCGACCCTGCAAAGTGTGCAAGTTTGTATAGAAAATGGATGGATGTCTGTGTGGATTAGAGCACAAACCTCTTCTCCTTTGATATGTGGCAAAAAAGAAACCACTCAATGTAGCACCACATGGCAGACAAAACATCTTTACACACAAGGAGTGCTTTATTGTATCCACTCGTGGTACTCGGACATAATAAACCGAGAGATGAGGAAGAAAAGACAAACAAATCAACTCATATCTCATAGGAGAAATGCTAATATCAGGCTTTTGTCTTTAAAAAGGTACAAGTGGTTGATTAGCATGGCCCCTTTGCAGAATAAACAAGCTTTGTGTCTTTTCTGCTTTTGTGTTTGCCGTCGCTCTGAAGGGTCCTATCTGAATCGACAGGTCCCATTAGCTGGTAGACAGACACAGCAACTGAGTGTTGACAGGCTGGTATATGGAGGCCTTTCAATAGCGTTTGGGTGTCAAATGTGAGACAAAATTTAAAGCACCAATTTCACCCATACAAACACATGTTGACGCCCAAGTTGTAGCCGGCCATGCAGATAGATTGGGTTTTAATTGGGGTTTATTTGTCCAAGTTTTGAAGGTAGCTATCTCTATCATTCACCACCACAATAACAGGTGGTGAATGGAACCCAAATATATTTGATACACTCCTAAGTAGAGCTGGGCGATATGGAGACCAAATACATCAATGTTGATATTGCGGCAATATTGTAGGGTTGACTTTTGGTGCTTTCACAAAAGCTTTTACAAAATATTTGTTGAGAGTTTTGATTAATCAGTAATGTGGATACAATAATTAAATCACACCTACAGATTTAACCCGACTGACTTCAAAATTGGTCAGTACAATATAAAGACCTACGAAGCTTTTATGCTTTCGTTCAACGGTGTGGACGTGGCAAGGGGGAAAATCTTCATGTTACGCCGTGAAACAAGAAGTGGTTGCAATACATTGTATCCATCGCCCCACACTCTACGCACTGTTCAATTATTGTGCAAATGCAGGGCCATGTTGATCAGCGTCCCACCAATATGAGGGGCCCTTCATCGTTGCTTGCAGCTTTCATTATCTCCTTTTCTCATTCCTCATCTCCTCTCCTCCTTTATTCCCTTTTCTTACCCTTCCATGCTTGTTCTGCTCGTCTTTTCTCCTCTTACGTCCTGTCTGCCCTCATCGCTGATCTCTCCTTTGTAACGCTGATCTCATCTCATTAGCTTGTGTTTCTCCCAGTTTTTTTAATTGTCTTCCCATTTTGTCTCACGGTCTCTTCTCTCCCCTCTCCTTTATTCATATTACATGCTCATTTCCATATTCTAATTAATGAATAATCACCTGGGTACATTCATGTGCAAATACAAATATATGTAGTAAACGCCAGGGTAAATTGTTCCAAGTCCAACACAGTAAAACAACCTCACAGAATTAGCCTTGGATATCAATTTGCATGTAGTTTGCTTTAATAGGCTTCATTTCTAATTTGTAAAAAGCAGAGTAACTCTGACACAATGATAAACACCAATTATGGTTTAGCAGGCAATATCCGAGGCAGCTATAATGACGAGGAGGAGGAGAAGGAAGAGGGGAGGGAAGGGGGCTCGTGTTTGCAGAGCCGGTAGGTTTGTGAACAATTTGTGGAAGTGGTGCTCGTAATTAAAGCTATCAGTCACAAGGCGCGGCACAGAAATATCTAACGGTGTGTGTAGCCGCGGCAATTAGAGACAAATTTGACACAACTATTATTAGGAAAAGTAATTTTTCATTTTAAGGAGCAGCAAGAGTTTTCAACATCAGCTATGAGGAGGAGTAATTGGTGGAAATAAGAGGAAGAGGATGGAGGGGAAACAAAGCAATTATGAATGTGTTTGTTTTTATGGTCTTATATTACGCCAAGTAACATAAGATTGATTGATTGATTTTATTTGACCACTTAAATATAAAAATATGAAACAGTACATGTGTCATACATTAATACAGTAAGAGTACCTTGTCAGACAAAATCTACTGTATGAACTTCAGTCTGGATTTAGAGCAGCATATTCTACTGAAACCTGTCTTATTCATTTATTTGATTATATTCGACAAAACTTGTATGAAGGAAAGTATGTAGGCATGATTCTTCTTGATTTGCAAAAAGCCTTGATACTGTAAACCATGCAATACTACTATCAAAGCTACAAAGTATAGGCTTCAGACATACTGCTGTGAAATGGTTCACCTCTTACCTCACTGGAAGAACTCAAGTTTGTGATGTTGAGGGGACCATTTCAGATCCTCAGGCTATTACTTGTGGTGTGCCCCAAGGTTCAATACTTGACCCACTTTTATTTTTAGTTTATATCAATGACATGCCAGCTGCAGTGAAATGTAAGCTGCTTTTATATGCTGATGACTCTGCATTGCTGGTCTCTGGGAGTGATATCAGTGAGATTGAGAAGACTCTAGGTAATGAATCAAATAGTGTTAGCAAGTGGTTCATAGACAACAGGCTTTCAATACATCTGGGTAAAACTGAGTCAATTTTATTTGGAACAAAAAGGAAGTTGTCTAGAACAAATGCACGTAAGGTCACATGTAAAGGCACTAAAATTGTGTCTCAGAAAAAGTGTCACATACCTGGGCTTAACATTAGAGCAGTCATTAACCTGTAAATCTATTTCTGACAAAATATTATCCAAGTGTGCCGGTAAACTGAAATTCCTGTATCGCAGGACAAGGCATCTACATTTTTCTATCAATAAATTACTGGTTGTATCACTGATTCAATGTCATTTTAATTATGCATGTTCTGCCTGGTACTGTGGATTATCAGTTAAACTTAAAAACAGACAAATGCAAAATAATGTTATCCGCTACCTGTTAAATGCAGCCCCCCCCAGACTCATATTGGTAGAGATGCTTTTAAAAGAGTAGGACTGCTGCCAGTACATGTTAGAGTGGAGCAGTTAAAGTTGAATCATATGTATAATGTCTTAAATGCCTCTGCTCCCAAATATTTACACTCTCATATAAAAATGGTTCATACACAGAATAATCACAATACTAGGGCCAGTGTCCGTTCTTGTAAAGTGCCCAGAGTCAACAATGCAGCTAGAAGTGCTTTTTTCTATACAGGTATAACATTGTGGAATAATCTGCTGCTTTCCCTCAAAATTGTAAATACCGGAGGGGCTTTTAGACATCAGGTTAAGGCATTTTATGGAATAGAGTAACCGATCTTTTTAATTAGTAGACAGGTTATTTTATGTGATCTGTGATTTTCTGATTTTAGAATGCTCTTGAACCTTGGGTGATTTGTGTTAAATGTTATTGTCTTTGTCCTGCTATAGGTCTTCGTCATGTGTTAAATGTTCTAACACCAAGGACCTTGTTGGAAATAAGTGTTCACACTTTAACATGTTATCCTTTGGATTATGTTGTCTGTCAAATCCAAAATAAATCCAAAAAAAAAAAGAAAAAAAAGTGATTCCACTTAATGAGTAGAAATCCTTTGAAATGATTTAATAAAACTAGCTTCATAGCTTTGGTTAAATGTGTACTTTTTAGTTTGTCTAAATACCTTTACTCTTCTTCTTCCCAGAGCTGAATTTTAAGTCATTTAAAAAAAAGGTTCAAGTCAAGTCTCAAGTCAAGTCTCAAGTCAACTGAATCAAGTTCAAGTCTCAAGCCATTTTAAACAAGTTCAAGTCAAGTCTCAAGTAATTTAAACCAGGTTTAAGTCAATTCTAAACTAATTTCTTGAAACAAGTTCAATTTGAGTCTCAAATAATTTAAACAAGTTTAAGTTGAGTCTAAGTAATTATTTGAAACTAGTCCAAGTTAAGTTTTAAGTATTTTTTCAACCAAGTTCAAGTCAAGTCTAAAGTACATTTTTGAAACCAGTTCAAGTCAAGTCTCAAGTCATTTGAAAGAAGTTCATGTCAAGTGTCAAGTCATTTAACACAAGTTCAAGTCAAAAGTTCAAGTCAAGCCTCAAGTCAATTGAAACAAGTTCAAGTTGATTCTAAGAAATGATTTGAATGAAGTCCAAGTCAAGTTTAAAGTATTTTTCAAACAAGTCTCAAGTAATTTGAAACAAGTCCGAGTCAAGTCTTAAGTCATGTGAAACAAGTCCAAGTGAAGTCTCAAGTCATGTGAAACAAGTCCAAGTCAAGTCTCAAGTCATGTGAAACAAGTCCAAGTCAAGTCTCAAGTCATGTGAAACAAGTCCATGTCAAGTCTCAAGTCATGTGAAACAAGTCCAAGTCAAGTTTAAAGTTCCAAGTCTCATTGTTGTTATTTGTGTAATTCCTATTCCATACCAAGTCAGCTCTGCCTTTTCCATCTGAGGTTTTTGGTTCTGTGAAACACAGCGTAGCTGCTGTGTTGTAATTGGACGGTGAGTGTCATGTGCTACCTGTGAGGGAGGGCGGGGAGCCGACTGGAGTGGAGGGATTGGACGAGAAGCTGTTATTCGTGTGGTCTGGGGAGTAGATCTAAAAAAAAATATATTTATAGAAGTCAGAGAAGCACGTAGAACAACATCTAGAGATAGATGACGACTCCAAAAGTTCCAAAGAATATTAAAAAAGATACAAATACAATAGAAAGACAAATTAAGAAACAATCATTTTTCATTAATAAAATACTGAACAGGTATCTCACATTTGAATGTGTGTGCTGCACTTACCGATGCGAGTGCCTTCCCTAAGGCGTCTCCTGTCTGAGAGCTGCTGGCTGCTGCGCTCGGCGCTCGGTTAGCTGTGACACACACATACACACACACACACACACACGGGAAAAAGAGGCACGTATTCTTTAAAATAAAGATGTTGTTTAATACATATTTTGATTATTCAGTTGATACGTTCCACACTCAAATTGGCAAAACATATTCATTAAAACTGATTCACATACAAATCCAATTCTGTTACTATCATAATTGATTTGTCTTCTTTGTTCACACACACATTGTGTAGCAGTTGTGCCTGGTTACCTTTTTACTCTGTATTTGTTCTTTCTTACACTGCAGGAAATAACACAAGGAGTAGAAGAAGTGGAAGCTCCCAATGGCATTTTTTATGGATGTGGATTTTGTCCAATGGACAGTAAGTCAACACATTGATTCAAAACTCCTGTCTGCAGATCACAATGCATCTCTTATGTGGAGCAGTTTATACTTTGAGCAGAGCATTGTTGTGCAAAACGTTGATGCTGACACAGAACATTTGATGGCGTGACCCTTCTCAAATAATATGACAAGAATCAGGGGCAGAATTCAATAGGAACCAACATTCTACATCTACATTTGTTCCCATTTTAAGTGGCTGACAGCATGTGTTTGTGCAAATGCTGGACTTCAAAACAACTAAATCTGTTTCACACACTCAAAAAGCACTGAGGCCAGAGATGAAGGAAGTGACCTCACAGGACCAGATGAGCGCCCACACACACACACACACACACACACACACACACAAACACACACACACACACACACACACACACACACACACACACACACACACACACACACACACACACACACACACACACAAAGAAGCCGAGAGACTCTGACATGCTCACAGCTCATCTCTCCTGATAGCAGATCCCAGATGGAAAGTTTACGCTCGCACACACAAGTTAAAAACGTGCACGCCACACAGACACAGCCAAACACATCCTTTCATGGCAAATGAATCCATTACAAAAATTGGCAGGACGGGACTTCTTTAAGCTGTTAGAGAAAGAGAGAGAGAGAGAGAGAGATAGAGAGAGAGAGAGAGAGAGAGATAGAGAGAGAGGGATGAAGACAGAGAGAGAAATAGAGAGAGAGAGAGAGAAAGACAGAGAGAGAGAGATAGAGAGAGAAGGATGAAGACAGAGAGAGAGAGAGAGAGAGAGAGAGAGAGAAAGACAGAGAGAGAGAAAGAGAGGGCGAGAGAGAGAGAGATTGAGAGATAAGGATGAAGACAGAGAGAGAGACAGGAAGCAGCATATGTTTTGGGGTTAAAGCCTCATGTCTCACTCACCCCATACCACTGGCCTAGTAAACCATCCAAGGGATTACTGCCACACTCACACACACACACACACACACACACACACACACACACACACACACACACACACACACACACACACACACACACACACACACACACACACACACACACAGTTGCATCCTGACTTGACGCATAATTTAGAACATGTGCAGGAGAAAATCTTTTTTCATAAATGAGAGCTTATAGCTGCAACGGAGGAGAGCATTCAGAAGATGAAACTGATTTTGAAGTTTATCTGTGTGTTTATTTTTGTGTGTCCATCAAAGATAAAAGACAAACATCTAGTTATTAAAGTTTCTTCTTTTTTTTAAATATTTTATGTAACAATTATTTTTTTATTATGTTTTTTATGCATTTGGTTATTTGTATTTCTTTAGTTCTTTCTTTATATACTCTATTATTATATACTCCAGGCATTACTGTAAATATCCAGTTACATCTGCCATCTGTAGTTCCTTTGCCATGTCCCATATTCCATATTAGATGTATGCACTGCATACTATTAGTTTTCATAGCATTGAGTTTTTGCAGTTAGTATACAAGGAATAAATATACTTCAATTGTTTGTTCTAAAAAGGAAATGAACATTTTATGTTTTCTTCTTCTTCTTGGAGCTATGTCATCATTATCCACTATTTTATTTGCAGTTGTGAGTAGATCCTCAACTTCCTCTTAGCATTGCACAGTGGGACCATCAACAGCACAATAATAAACATAAAGCTTTCTTTTTTTTGGTAATTTTCTAAACAAATATGTTTGCCTGTTTATTTGCATATATGGAAAAGAAATTATGGATTGCAAAAAAGTAGGAGTTGCAGTGGTGGTGCAGTGATGAGGACATGATCCCTCACCATCTTCCCACCAATAGTGTGCATTGGAACGCACGACGAAGCTGGGGATGGAATTCTTAGGTTGCGTCCAAGATTGCATACTCTGCACTATATACTCAATGTATACATTCGATCAACATACTTTTGTGTAAATAAACAGTAGTGTGTATCTTTTCGGACACACTAAGCTGTAATTTTCAACGTCACCTCCTGAGAGTCTCCTTCCCGTTGGAGACGCGTAACCATGGTAACCCCTGCTAATCTCAGCTTTATCGCCAGATAATGCTTAAATCACTGAAAAAGGCAAATAACTAGACCAACAGTCGCAGGTATCAAAATCGCAGATTTAAATATGTAGAAATGTAAATCAGAGCGTTACTGACGTTACAGAGCTCCTTGGTTTCTGTCCGTTTGTCGTTACTACCGCGTTGCATTGTGGGATACTTTTGCCGGCGTAGTGTCCAGTATATTTCACAGGAAACAGTATGCAATTCAAGTACTATTGGTTTCATTATAAGATTTTGGACATATTAAAAAATCTCACATACTGTTTTTTAACCTACTAAATAGCATGTTAGTATGGAATTTCGGACGCAACCTTGGTCTCTAATCCTTCTCATTTTAGTTCTAAATCTAAAGACTACTTCATTCAAATTACATACTGCTGGACCTCAAATGATATTACACTCCCTTTTTAAAAATTAAACGCTCGCATCCCGCGGATGGAAGAAAACATTTGCAGTGTGTTTCTTCACAAAGAACAGCAGCTGTGGTGAGTTTGGATTCATGTCATTTACAATGGACATTAATTGTCACGTTTGAAAAGAATTATCAAAATGTCCACTGTAGTATGGCTGCAACTAACAGTTCTTTTCATTATTGATAAATCTGCTGGTTATTTTCTCGGTTAATTGATTAATTAAACGCTTGGTCTATAAAACATCAGAAAACAGTGAAATATTTTACAAAATTCAAAATGACTTCTTTCAGCATGTCTCCGAACAATTACGTGCCCATACTGTACAACTAAACTGCATTCTCAATTTAATTTTGAGGGAAAAGTATTTTCTCCCGGATTACGTTTGTTTTTGACATATCACAAATACCATTCTTATCAAAGCCGTGTAGAGACGAGGCTGGGGTGGATGGATACAAAGGAATTTTATCCAGGAGACCACTGTTTGTGTCCAGCGTGAAACCAAAAGTCAACTTTGACTTATTTAACTTACATACCTAAGTTTACTTACGTAACATACTTAACTTACGTCACGCACGTCCCGCACCTAATGTACTTAACTTATGTGCATAACTTACCTAACAAACGTACTTATTTGAACCCAAACCATGATTTTGCCTAAACCTAACCAAGCAGTTCTGTTGCCTAAACCTAACACAGTAGTTTTGTTTCAATTCACAACCCTAACCATGTGTTTAAAACGCCGACGGTTCAGAAAATATGTTTCCCTCGGTACGTAATTGAGAATGCAGTTTAGTTGTATAGAAATTTTATTTTAAGGAGACAGGGTTGCTTCTTCAGATGTCTTGTTTTGTCCATCCAATAGTCCTAAACGCTTGATTATCAAGGCAGTTCGACAGTTAATCGATTAATTGATTATAGTGAAACAAGACAAACAAGATCATCATCGAGGGGAGACTGTAATATAAAACAATGCTCAACAAAATCTGCTTTATCAGTCACAGCAAAAAACTGGAATGTTATCCCAAATAATAGATAATGTATTACTCTTAGTCGGTTTAAAATGAATGTTCAAAAATTGTTTAAAGACAGACATTAAAGCTTTAGTGTGTAACTTTTTGATATTAATGAACGTCCGTTACAGTCAAGCCATTGCCAAATGAATTGCTACAAAGCTAATTAAGACTATCAGCTCCACATAACTCTCTCTGTATTTCTCAGTATGGCTAGGTTCAGAAGATTGTGTCGCCCAGGCGACTTTTGCACGCAGAAACTCGAGTGAAGATAATAACCTCTTCTGAAGAAGCCATCATGTTTTTTTAATCCTCCGTGTCCTCCTTGGCTACTAGTAACTGTGTGGAGGAGGGTTGGAGGCCGTGCGCGATCACGGAAGGCTTGTATCATGTTCATCTTAGAATTCCTCATGGGGGAGACAGAAACTACGCACTATAGCTTTAAGTGTTTAAATGGATACGCTCTGGCCGGTCCTACATGTGTATTTATGAATGTTATGATCATTTATAATTTTTATATTGTTAGATGTGCATTATATACATGCTCAGGGACAACATATGTAAGTTAGCATTGTGCTATATCTGGTGCACTTAATTTATTGCACATTGTCCATGTATCAAGTATATCAATAAATGAAAGAAATGGCTACTTGTTGCAGCTCTACACTAAATGCTTTGTATCCACTCCTGTGGTATTAATCCACTTCAATGTGTTCCAGTCACTTTCTTTTTCCCCACAATATAGACACGTTCAACACTGTCGAACTAGCAAGCAGGCACTGAGAGCTGACTGTGTGAATCTGACGTTTTGTTGATAAAAAAATTATATTTTCCAAATCAATTGTAACTGTCATGAATCCATAGTACTGTAGTTGCTGTTCACCCACTCCCAGAGAAACTTCTGTATACACTGTGCATCCGTGTTTAAGCGTTCATGTGTGCACACACGTGTTTCATGAGTTTATATTTAAACAACAGCGTCATGGTTTTTATTAGCTTCATGTTGTGTTTACACTCATCTGCGCAGGCTCGTGTGCGTGTGTGTTTGTGTGTGTGATATCTTTGTGGAATGTGGTCGGTGTCTTCCCATGAAAACAAAATTTCAATCTGTTTCTTATTGCTTTCCTATTTGTTCTATGGGACTGAAAGCAAGGGGTCCATATGGCACGCTGTGTGTGTGTGTGAAGTGTGTGTGTGTGTGTGTCTCAGGGATGTCAAGGTTACGCCAAAATGGAGTACAACTGTTTTTCAGTTTTCCTACCTCCTGCCTTCTCCCCTTAGTTTTTAAGTGCTTTAAATCTTCAGAGTCTAATCACTGATACTTATAACAAGTTAATTTGCAGTGAATAAAAACGAGGTCTTCTGACTAGAAAGGGCCAGTTATGTTGTCTCTCAAGTGGTAACTGCGAGTCGTTCATCTGTGGATTAATCCAAGGTTGAAACACAAACACAGCGAGTGCATCCAAGTCATCACTCCAGGATGACAACATCAAACTGATCAGTTACTTTTACAGTTTTATAATCTTGTCTACTCCCAAACAATGAGTAGAAGTTGCTGCAGATAGATTTATGGTAAGAGTAGTCTATATCCACAACGTTGCACTTCCGTGAATGTTCAGGAGCTGCCAAAAATTCTGTCGGATGTCTTTCATTTCGGCCAGATGTCCGTCACCTTCTGCTTTCTTTGTGTTGGCATTCTAAACTCCGGTGGATTTATGAGGACTGTGGTTAACTGCTCCTCAGATCTCTGCAGGGTGAATCCAGACAGCTAGCTAGACTATCTGTCCAATCTGAGTTTTCTGTTGCACGACTAAAACATCTTTTGAACGTACACGTTCCACCAAAACAAGTTCCTTCCCGAGGCTATTTTGCAGAGACACCGTGGCTCCGTCAGGCACTTAGCGCCGCTCAAGACGACTGTGATTGGTTTTAAAGACATGCCAATAAACCAAAGGACCTTTTTCTCCCATCCCGATATGATGTGTGGATTAGCCAGACCCTCCTTTGCAGTGCTGTGGAGGAAGGTCTGGCAATGCAAGACTATGATAAGAGTTAAAGCTTACACACAGCAGAGCTTGTTTATGTCTTTGGCAAAAATCAAGTCCAGACTTTAGGGAGTCAAGTGTTAAGTAAGTGCAGTGTCAAAGTCAAGTCCAAGTCAGGAGTCAAATCCAAGTCAAGTGTCAAGTCAAGTTGTTGTGACCTAAGTCTGACCCAAGTCCAAGTCTGAAGTCTTACGTCTACAGCTCTGACACACATATATGCAAAAAATGATTTGTCTATAGGCATTCAAACAAGTCAAATACGCCTTGACATGAACATGTGGCCGCACACCAGTGGTCACATAGTATTAATAGATAAACACGAGTCTGCAGCCATACTAGCAGGCTGTGCTTCTGTGCTTTGAGCTACTGTCAGCATACTAACATACTTACAATGACAAAGCTAACATGCTGAGGTTTAGCAGGTAACTTGATTATCTTGTTAGCAATCTTAGTTCAGTGCATGTGCATGCTAACATTTGCTAATTAGCACTAAACAAAAAAATACAACTGACATTAAGGGCAATGCCATTTGTTTTTATGTATTTGGTCATGAACCAAAGACAGATGATGGCGCTAGAGAGAAAGTCAGGAGCTCACCGAAGTGATTACAGATTATCCTGAATGGGACACGGATGTCTGGAAGTGTCAAACCATTCAATAGGTGTCGAGACATTTCGCTAAAAACTGAAAAAGTCAATCTCATCTCATGGTTGTGCTAGAAGAAAAATCTGGGGATCACCAAAATCAGGGGGGAAATCATCTTCTGGGGACATGATTATTTGTACAAAATTCCATGGTAATCCATCTACTAGATGTTGACAGAGTCTGTGAGCATAGTAGGTGGGGCTAAATCTTGACAGGAAGTAGCTCAGTTCAACAAGCGTCTATTATCCAAAAGTATAATTGCAACTCAATTTTAAAAAGCAACTGCACCATTTCTTGATAACCATTTTGTAGGAGCCAAAATAGCAGTTTTTCTTTATATTTAAAGAACAATAGCTATGATTTCAAGACTGCCTATATTTTGGATATAGTTCTGATCCACTGATTTTGATTGACAGCTAGATCACTGATTGGCTAATCGCCCACACCATAGTAATTGTGTGTGTGGGCAATAATAAAGAGAAGTTGGAAACAAGAGTGGAACGTTTTTGGAGCCACTACACATTTCTTCAAGATACAAATGGACAACCGTGTCTTACCCATGATGCTTTCTGTGCCGTTGGTGGAAGCGGTGCAAGAGGCGGTGCTGTAGTGATTGCCCCCACCGCCGCTCCCTCCCCCTCGGTGGAAGCTGGACATAGGAGGAAGGCTTGAGCTGATATCTGCAGACGAGTGTGACGGGTAGCTCTGCAGAGACACGGACAGAACTAAATGAAACTCAGTTTAACAAGACAACAAGGATAAACTACCGCAAAACAGTAAATACTACCTACGAAGAGAATAAATAAAAGAGAAGTGGTGAAAACCATGAAGCCTCTTTTATTCATTTGAAGGAATTACCATATAGTGACCTTTGACATAGTTACAGCTTTACATTTGTGTATAATTGTCATGTAATATAATATATTATTGACTACTGACTTTACCAGGCTTTGATTTTAGATTTATAACTGTCAATAAGTTATAACCACAGCAGGGGACCCCAAATTTCCCTTTCCCGAGCCACATTAACTAGCTCCGACTGGGGGATCCCGAGGCGTTCCCAGGCCAGGTTGGAGATATAATCCCTCCACCTAGTCCTGGGTCTTCCCCGAGGCCTCCTCCCAGCTGGACGTGCCTGGAACACCTCCCTAGGGAGGCGCCCAGGGGGCATCCTTACCAGATGCCCGAACCACCTCAACTGGCTTTTTTAAAGACCTATATAATGAAATCAAAAAAGATTCAGATGTCAGAGTCCGGAAACATCGTCTTGAGACAATTTCCCCGATTTCCTGATTGGCATTATAGGACTGGTCTCTAGATTGGCTGCAAAATAAGTTGCATGTTGGTGAATTATATTTGGACTAGCGACAAAAAGAACTACAACACCACAGAATTAAAAAAGCATTAGAGGTAGTGTTACATTGATGTAGGGAAGTGAAGACCTGTTGAAAATAATGTAAGACCTAAAAGACAATACTTGAGCAAATTTGAGACTTTTTAAGGCCTAAAATTTTGATTTTGAAATTTTAGACTTTTTTTAGACTTTTGAAGAGCCCGTCACCCTGATTCTATCATCTATTATGTGGTTTAAATCATAAAAAAAAAGACAATGTAAAAAATGCGTCCGCTCAGGTATGGAATATCATGGGGGTCATGGAATTTGCCCAGGTGTATGTATGTCAATTAAATGTAATCTCTGAAGTGACTTCCAGAAAGGAAAGTATCCCCGGTGTGTGATTGACAGCTCTGCTCACCAATCTGTCGTGAGGGTGAATCCCGCAGTAGGAGGAGCTCTGGGCGGGGCCGTGGGCCGAGTTCCCGCCCCCCAGCATGCTGCCGTGGTAACCCTGCTGGCTCATACTGCTACTACTGCTGCTCCAATGATCGCCACTGTGGTGACCGTCTGATAGGGAGACACAGAGAGAGAGAGAGAGAGAGAGAGAGAGAGAGAGAGAGAGAGAGAGAGAGAGAGAGAGAGGGGTACATGTGATATGCTGGTTTGAGATCAGGCTAGAGAACTGAACTCAGGCTACTGAACTTGTGTTTTGGCTGATACCGAGTACCAATCCGGTACCAGTGTTTTGAAAAACACATATATTTTACTATGTTTTAACAGCTGTATACTACTAACCAGGTATGGATGGGTTGTTTTTTTATATTCCAGTTTGTCATAACGAAAAAAGAACATAAATAAACTACATTAAAGTAGATTTTCTTCAAGTCTAAATGATGTGGTATCGGATCGTTGCATAAAGTCTAGTACTTTCCGATACCGATACCAACATGAGGCTTTTCCGATACTGGTATCGGAACATCCTTAGGGCTTCTCTCTGCTGTGACCTGTGGCTGAATGTAACTAAGTACTTATGCACCATTTACTCAAGTACTGTACTTAAGTACATATTTGAGGTACTTTACTTGAGTCTTTTCTTTTCATGCCACTTTCAACTTCTACTCTGCCACATTTCAGAGAGACATCTTCTGGAGTTCAGAGATGCTTAAAGTTATCTTGGCATTCTCGTGATTTCCACCTTCTGCCAATGAATGCCTACTAGACCCGTTTTGACCATCGGGAGAACGCAGCCATGCACTACATTTTGCTCTGCACAATGTTGCACCTTCACAGGTGTGAACAGAAATCAGGTTTGCAAGCAACTATTTGTTGTCTGTATTGTTGTCTCCAGCAAAAAGATGCATACCTTATCTGGGCAGCTGTTACAATAACTAATAAAATACACAACTCAAATTGTGTGATATTGGATTATGCATCTGTGTGTGTGTGTGTGTGTGTGTGTGTGTGTGTGTGTGTGTGTGTGTGTGTTAGGGCTGCACAATATATTGTTTTTTCATTGTCATCGCCATATCAACTGGCACAATAAACACATCGCGAAAGACACTGTTTTTGTGTTAGTTGAAAGATAATATCAGTTGCAAACTGCACTTTAAAAAGTGACTGTTGTTCCCTTTTTAGTGGTGCCTTTTACATTTACTACAACGTTCAATTTGTTCAATAAACGAATGTGGGAAATTACTTCTTTTCATTTTTTTTTCAAATTCAACAAGCAATTTGTTGTATTTTAGCAGAAAACTGAAAGCAGCAGAACTGAGCAACTAATATCGTTATCGCGATATTCGACAACATAATCGCATATTGCATGCTTTCCTCACATCGTGTGTGTGTGTGTGTGTGTGTCTGTGTGTGTGTGTGTGTGTGCGTGCGCGTGCGTGTACCTGGCATGAAGAATGAGCTTGGGAAGCCAGCGCTGGGAGGTTTGGAGGAGGGATAACCCGGTGAGTCCCTGTTGTAGTCTGCTGTACTGGCAGACGGAGCGTACACCTGCAAAACAAAACACAGAAAACGCACAACGTCATTCAGAGAAACTGCCCGCTGATCAAAGATCAACGTATTCTCATCAGAGACTCACAGCCAAAACAACGTGAGGCCCAACAGGAAGCAGCTTCTGGCAGAAGTCATTTCCAGTATGGGCTGCAACAGATGATGGATGTCTTTGCTTGGTAACACATCAGACTCAAACATTTACATAAAGACAGTAACTTATTTCAATTATTTTTTTAAATACAGTAAATCTCTGTATACAGTTTTTGACGTCGGCCAAACCATTATATCATGCACACCAGAGAATGGACCCACAACTGCACGACTCAGGTGAGTAAAATATAATTGTTTTATAAGCACGCTAATAAAACTATGAAGCAACAGTGTCCAGTAAACGACAGGCAAAGGGAAATCCGAAAAAAAAACAGGCAATGGTCAAAAACGCAGTGAAAACAGAAACTCAGGAATACAGGACACAGGGAAAAACGCTCAAAGGCTGAACACATGGAGGCAGACAATCTCGCACCGGAGTAAAAGACTGAACTTATGCTGTGTTCCAGGCATCCCGTAACCCGTGTTTTCACAACCTTCTACCCGTGAAAGTGCCCTGGAACGGCAGTCAAACCCGTAACTTACTACCCGTGAACTCCCAGTTACAGTTTTTGACGTCACACACACATAAACAACAATGGCGACCCCTGTTGATGCTGTACAGACGCTAGTGATTAAGGGTGAGAAATCGAAATAAATAGACATAAATAGGCAGAAAGAAAAAATTCAGCACATTGTAATTAAAACAATACATATACGATTGTGTACTACTACAGGTTATGTTTATTAATTGAAGCCCAAAATATGTCGCAGACTAGAAATCGCTAGTATCAACTAGCGTTAGTTAACGTCAACGTTAGGTAGCCGCTAGCTTACGTTGACCAGTGCCGCAGAAGGGTTTGTCGTAATTTTGCCTGGAACGCTACCAAGTCGCGAGTCATGGCTTGAAGTCGTAACTTACGGGATAAAAATTGTGTCTGGAACACCGCATTAAATACACAAGACGGGGAGATAATGAGACACAGGTGCAACACATAAGGGCAGGGACAGGTAATCACACAGGCGGGAAAGTAGAAGACAGGAAGTAAAACAAGAAAACACATGGGAGAACAGAGAGACTACAAAATAAAACAGGAAATAGAAAACTAACAGGAAACATTAAACAAACTAAACACAGAAACTTAACACATGGACTGGTAACTACGGTAAAATACTTTACAGTGTTTTACTGGGTGGTATGTAGTAATGAACTGTAGATATTACAGAAATGTCTAACGGTGTGGATCAACACAGCAGATACGTCGCTGGTCAGAAAATGGCAGCTGCTCCGGGAACTTTGTCTAACTTTCAACATAATCAGTGTTCAATAATACACACAAGTATGCCATTCTTCATCACTTTCTTATTTTTGTAAGAAAAAGAAGAAATGTGTTCTATTTACACTCATTTTATGAATGAGTTCAACAAATTGTTATGTATATTTACTTTAATTTTGAAAGAAATTGCTCATTTGTTGTTACTTAAAATTATTTAAAATAAGCTTGAAAATCAATTCATACTTGTGTTGTGATTATTTGGTTATTTTTAACTTTTGAATGTTTTAAAGCAATGTAAATCAAGCTTATGAATTATTTTTGTTTTACAGTTTGCTAAAATGATGACATTTTGGAACTTAAAACTATATAATTAATGTTTTTAATTTCTAAAAATAAGATGAATATGTGTGTGTATTAGCATGAAACAATGTCAAAACTAAAACTTCTTTTTAAAATGCGTAAAAAATTAGGCCTACATACATATATATAAAACATTTTTTATTATGTAAAAATATTTTCTGTGCACTTAAGCTCTGTCAATCCCCAACATAAAAACTACAAAGGTTGTGATGGTAACCACATCAATTGCACACAGTGTCTAGGACTTATGCTGCTAGTACACATACATGGGTGCCAATTCGAATTTGTATTGCGATTTTCATTTATTGTGATTCTAGAAGTATTGCGATTTGATAGTTTAGAGTATTGGGATTTTCTTTTCCTTTTTTAACAAAATTAAAAGTTGATTAATACAAGTCCAGAGATGATATATCATGAGACATAACTAACTGTTTTCTAAAAAGAACGCACATCACATGTCAGTCAGTCAGTCTGACATTTAGTTCATTCGTAAAGAAGTACATAACATGTACTTTCTGCATTTTCTGCTTTCTGTCTCTTTTGCTGGAAATGGATATGATGTAGTCACCGCCGACGGTCCCGTGCAAACAGGATATATTTAGGTTAATCATTGGTTAAAAAATAAATAAAAAATATAGATTCTAAGAAAAATCACGATCCATATGATTGTCGATTTCCCAAGCTGCTGCTAATGACTAACAACATATTTCCTCCGTCTCCCATTGCCAAACCTTCCTCCACAGCGCTGCGGAGGAAAACGTGCTCTGGTTTATTGGCATTTCTTTAAACCAATCATAATCGTCTTGGGCGGTGCTAAGTACCGGACTCAATACCTTTGTAAAATAGCCTCGGGGAGGAACTTGTTTTGGTGGAACATGTGTACGTTCAAAAGTTGTTTTAGTCGTGCAACAGAAAACTCAGATTGGACAGATAGTCTAGCTAGCTGTCTGGATTTACCCTGCAGAGATCTGAGGAGCAGTTAACCATAGTCCTCACAAATCCACCAGAGTTTAGAATGCCAACATGAAGAAAGCGGAAGGTGAGGGACATTCGGCCAAAAGTGAGAGACATCCGGCGGAATTTCAGGCGGCACCTGAACAATCCCGGAAGTGGAACGTCTATACATCGATATAGAGTACATGTATTTCCTAATGCAACAGCCACAGCACATTTCCTATCAGCCCTTCTCTCATTCAGACTAGTTTGATGACTAAAAGAGGAACAACGCAGTGATTTCGTGCGAGCCTCCTCTCAGAGGAACAACAGCAGCCATGCAGCAAACACGCAGTAAAACGTGAGACTGCGAGCAGAACCAGCAGCGTGTAAGCACTCCAAACAGGTGACATCCTTCCTCGGCAACACAGTGGCTGCATGAGAACGCAATGCCTGTGTTTGGTCATGCCTTCGACTGGGGGTCCCCAACAGCATGCCTCTCTGTGTGTGTGCGTGTGCGTGTGTGTGTGTGTGTGTGTGTGTGTGTGTGCGTGCGTGTGTGTATAGCGTGCGAACACTCAGCCATGACGCTAGCTCGCGCCGCATGACGCAAACCCTGGAACAGCTGTAGAAAGCGCTCTTCTTTCTCTCTATGTCCCCCACTGATTCACATCAAAACGAAAGTCCCGCTCCACAGCTACACCTAATCTACCCCGATCCCCCCCCCCCCCCCCCCCCCCCACCTCCCGAAAAAAGACATGGCTTGCTTTGTTAACTTTAGAGTATTTGCATATGGACAGAACACAGATGTGGTAGAAGAAGAAAAATCGGATGATAAAACACAGACAGAAGAAATCAAAGAAAAAAAACAAACACTTGGGGGCATTATAAAAAAAGCATCATCTCACTTCCCTCACTCCCTGAGAGAAATTATTAGAAACAGAAAACAGCCTAAAATGCTTTCTGTCAAACAAAGACTTTTTTTTCCTTCATATCACTAAAAGCTCGTCACTCTGCTGAAGCTTTCAGCTTACGGAGGGGAAAGAAAAAAATCGGAGTTGTGAATCTGAAAAGGAATATGACTCTCGCAACTTTAAAACTTTAGGTGTGCAAATAGATGGAACAAGAAGAGATATAAGCTGACACACAGTGTTAGTATGTTGTCTTCCCTTGATGTCTTTCCTTCAGCAAGCCCCCTGGCAATGAACTCCGCGATATACTTTAAGTGAGCCCCTCTTCTTCTCAGGAAAGGAACAAGGGATCAGGACGAGAATATGACAAACAAACATCAGTGTGAGGAAAAGGAGGGATTAGGATTCCGTTCA
>CM042329.1:6697712-6717712 GCA_023566125.1 Zingel zingel | reverse complement strand
CTATATTAGTCTTATGTTACCTGCCTAGGGACTGCAGATGGAAAGTAGTTATTTTAACTAGTTCTGGCATATTTACATGGTGTTTTTATACAACAATGTTCATAAATATGCATGGTCCCTATCAAATAAACCAATAAATAAAGAAACCCAGTTACAAAACAGAAAAAGCAGCCAACAATAGACAAACGAGAAACTAATTCAACGTATAAACCAAAAGTGAGAAGAAAAAAAAAGAGAGCAAAAGAAAACAATCGCTGTACAAGGATTGCAGGGATAATATTGTCACAAGCCACAGGAATAATGTCGTAGAGTCAACGCAACATTGGGAAGAAAAAAAAAGAAGAGAGAAAGGACAAACTTTATTTTCTCCGCAGTGTTTCAGTTCAAACTTGTTGACAGCGATGCAAACGCCGCTCGGCCCTGAAGGGTTTTGTTCAAAAGAGACTGGATAAACAATAAATGGAACAAAGTGAAATGCTCAAAAGTTGGATGCAGATGAAAAGACAGTAAACGGAAACAAAAGAGAGAAAAATGGAAAGGGAGTAAATAAAAGGAAGAAAAGAAGGAGGAGGCTTTTTGTCTTTGCTTAGCGTTTGATGCTCCTTCTCTCCGTTATTGTCTCCAAATGTGGGGAGCATCTGTTCAACCTCTCCGCCTCTCCTCCTCCTTTTCCACCACTTCTTCCTCAGCACTTTTGACCTCAGTAAACGTCCACAGACACACACTGTGTAGTCAAGATGAGCCTAAAAATATTTTCGTTTCACCATTCATGTACATTTACAGCTAAAATCTCACAGTATCTTACTGTTTTAACCCTCCTGTTGTCCTCGGTTCAAATTTGACCCTTTTTCAAAAAGTTTTTATATCAGAAATTTGGGGTTTCTTTCAACCAAGTTGTCAAAAAAAAATAACGTGGATGGTTCCCCACAACGCTCTTCACAAGTAAAATAAATGATCAGTTCACTACTTTCATTGAGTTTGGGTGTTTTATTCAATTTTTTTTTATTTATAAATTCATGAAAGAATGTTGACAAAAATGTCAGTAAAAGCTTCAAAAACGTGGGGAAAAAAACGACAAAAATCGGAAAAGGTGACAAAAACATCGGGAATAGTGACAAAAATATCAGGAAAAGCAACAAAAGTGTCGAAAAGTCGACCAAGATGTTAAAAATAACTTTGAATTTAAAATTTTGACCCAGGCAAAAAAAAAAAAAAGTTGCATGGTCGACGGGAAGACAACACAATGTTAATGTTATACAGGATCATACTGTAAATGGCAATGCATTCTGGGAGAAAATAATAATATTTCAGGTATTTACTGTTAATACCAATGCATCTTGGGAAAATAAAGGAAAAGGCAAAATTACACTGCAGCCAGTATATTACTGTAAAGTAAAATATACAGTAAGAAAATATTTACAGTAAAATACCTTAAACTTTAAAAACAGTATGCACACTGTAAATACGTTTACTGGCGAAAATGCTGCCAGTATTTTACTGTCAATTTACGGTGAAAATGTTACGTAACTTGAGTTACGCGCCTAAGTTAAAGATGCAGTAGGTAAGACTTATAAAACTAACTTTCTTTCATATTTGCTGAAACTGACCCTATGTTCCAGTAGAACTACACGAAGCAGGTAATTTAAATAAAAATCCGGCTCCTCTGGCACCACCTACAGCCTGTAGTGTGATTTGCAAAAATCCACAGCTCCCTGTTCAGATGCACCAATCAGGGCCGGGGGGGGGGGGGGGTGTCTAACTGTTCAGATGCACCAGTCAGGGCGGGAGGGGTGTCTAACTGCGTGTCAATCACTGCTCATGCACACGCATTCATTCTCCCTTGTGGGGGGAGGGGCTTAGGAGACCGTTTTGGGCTTTAGTGGAAAGGGGGGAGGAACTGAGAAGTTGTCGATGTTCTAATTTTTTGGCTAAGTCCTGGATCTTCACAATCCTACCTATGGCACCTTTAAGTAACATAAGTTAAAATGTAAGTCAACATTGACTTTTGATTTTTTTTTTTTTTTTTACACAGGACAGCACCATGTTTGTTTGAGCCATCGATCCAGGACTTTGAACGCGGACTTTGATTAGAAACATATTTGTGATACGTGAAAAAAGAGAAACGTAATCCGGGACAACATTGTTTTTTCCCCTCGAAACATCATTGAGAATGGAGTTTAGTTGTACAGGAATTACATTTTCAGGAGACAGGGCTGCTTAAATGGCAAATCTAAATGGGATCACGCTTCACTTCCACATCAAAATGAATGTACAAATGACCTGAGAGCGAAACTTGGAAAAAGAAAGAAGGACCAAATTGCTTGCTGACATATCAACACACACGATTCTTCTTCAGAGCTCCAAACATCAACTACACTTGTGATTTTGCCTCTGAAATGTTGACTCGCAGGTTGATCAGCGGCTTTTGTTTTCACCTCTCTTTTTAGTTTTGTCATTAATACAACTCCATAGCACACTCGCACAGACGGAAAACGGAAGAAACAAGTGAGCATTTTGCTCGATAAAGGACTTGTTCCTGTCTTGTTTTCTGTTCTCTCTTTGCCTCCCGCAAACCATCTCTCTCTCTCTCACACACACACACACACACACACACACACACACACACACACACACACACACACACACACACACACACACACACACACACAGAGTTTACCACGCTTTATCCAAAGCAGATGTGCTGGAATGCGAACACTCAAAGGAGCAGTCACGAAACCTCTTGACACACACACACACACACACACACACACACACACACACACACACACACACACACAGACGGCTGCACCTGTGCCTGTCCAATTTTTTCTCTCTCTATTTCACTATCTCCCTCCTCCTCCTCGCTGTCCTCTCTCATTTCTAACATGCTGCTTTCACTTTCGTCTTTATTCACCTTCACACAAACAGTCTAACGCCGCAGAAAGAAAGAGACATGCAGAAAAGTATATAACTCAACATGCAATACAATCACATTTCATAATTAACCATTCCTTTATCATGTCAAACGTTCTTTGGTTCAAGCTTTCCTAGTGATGTGTCATCACCAACATGCGGCGATCCTTCCATCTACTCCTGTCTCATTCTCCCACCTGTAGATGCACTTTTCATCTCCCATTACCGCTCATGCCGCTGCGCTCCGAGCCCGTCCGGAGGCAGATGTGGGAAAGCGAATCAAACGCGCCGCAGACGGATCAAACATATTTTGGGGGTTTCTGTTTTTTAGATGTATTTTTTATAGCGGAGATCTGAGCCACGGCCTGGGAATCCTCTGAAGGTTAATTATGTTCTTGATTCAAAACACATGGAGGGAAAAACTGCGAGAATATGTGTGTGTGTGTGTGTGTGTGTGTGTGTGTGTGTGTGTGTGTGTGTGTGTGTGTGTGTGTGTGTGCGCGTGTGAGAAAGCGGAAGGAAATCCCACCCACCACCTCCGAGCCGAGCCCTTTATTCTACCAACCTGCAATTGCACTAATGCGAAGCAGATGTATACACACACACACACACGCACGCACGCAGGCATACGCACACACACACACACACACACACACACACACACACACACACACACACACACACACACACACACACAATGCCTAATTTACTCCATATGATGCTGTACATAGATAGGAAGACATACAAATAAAGAGAGTAAGGAAAGAAAGAAGCAGAGGGAGGAAAATAACATCACGAATTAGGAAAGAATAATCAGAATTATAGAGAAAGGATAATGAAAATACGGAGAGTTAGTAAGGAAAATGCAATATTTAAAGAGGAAGAGGGAAAGAAAAAGAATGATAGGAAAAGACTTTGGATTTCAAAAAGCTTAATGACTAGGTAGAAAAAAATCTTAAATAGAAACAAAATAAGAAAATAACATGGAGGAATGAGAAGAAATAGAAATGGCAAATGTAAAAAAATATTAAAAAGGAAAATAAATAAAACAAAGACAGAAAGCAAATGAGACAAAGAATAATAATTTAAAAAGGAGATTTTGAATTTTAAAAATCATCACAGATGGATACAGAAATAAAAAAGAAAGACCAAAACAAAAAAGGAAACGAGAATCATATTAAAAAACAGGGAACAAATATAGAGACAGAAAAGAGTGATAAAAAGTTATAATATAAATGCGGAACTCAAGCAAAGACAGAAAACCCGCACACACACACACACACACACACCCCCCCACACACACACACACACACACACACACACACACACACATTATTTGCTAAAATACTGGTGTTTAATTGAAAACATCCAGTGCCTTCACACTCATAGTGAGTTTCATGGACCGAAACACATTCTTTAACTCACTTGTAACGGAACACACACACACACACACACACACACACACACACACACACACACACACACACACACAGACACTCCCTGTGGAGCTCAGGCTTCCTGTGGCTTGATTAGAGCCCCCTATGTGAAGACAAGTGGACTCAGCATGTGTGTGTGTGTGTGTGTGTGTGTGTGTGTGTGTGTGTGTGTGTGTGTGTGTGTGTGTGTGTGTATGTGTGTGTGTGTGTGTGTGTGTGTGTGTGTGTGTGCGTGCATTGTGCACCTGTGACTGAAGGGGGGTCGAGTTACTCAGACAGAAAACAGTGGGGGGCTGGACAAAAAGAGAGAGAGAACGTAGGAGCTTAAGAGAGAGAGGTGTGTGACACATGTGAGCGGCTGTGAATTTGTTTGGCTTTAAAAAGGTGTGTGTGTGTGTGTGTGTGTGTGTGTGTGTGTGTGTGTGTGTGTGTGTGTGTGTGTGTGACCGAAGAATGAGGAGTGTGTAAGTGCGAACAGGAAAAATAGAAATTGGCCAGTGTGTGTGAAGAAAGAATACTAAAAGCAGGAAAACACCGATTAATGACATCCTCACACACACACACACACACACACACACACACACACACACACACACACACACACACACACACACACACACACACACAACTTATGAGACTTTTCCTTTTCTGGATCAAATTAATTCAATTCATTTTAATTAATGATTTATCCATCCACTCTCATCTCCTCTCCTCTACTTTCCTTTCCTCTCCTCTCCTCGCCTTTCCTCTCCACTTATCTCCACTCCTCTCCTCTCCTCTACTCTTCTCCTCTCCTCTCCTTTCCTCTACTCTTCTATTCTCTTCTCCTCTCTTTTCCTCTCATCTTCTCCTCTCTTCTCCTTTCCTCTCCTCTCCTCTCCTTTCCTCTCCACTTATCTCCACTCCTCTCCTCTCCTCTACTCTTCTCCTCTCGTCTCCTCTCCTATCCTCTCCTTTTCTCTACTCTTCTATTCTCTATTCTCTTCTCCTCTCCTCTCATTTCCTCTCCTCTCCTCTTCTCCTTTCCTTTCCTCTCCTCTTCTCCTCTCCTCCCCTCTCCTTTCCTCTACTCTCCTATCCTATGTTCTCCTCTCCTCTTCTCCTCTCCTTTCCTCTCTCCTCTTCTCCTCTCCTTTCCTCTCTTCTCTTCTCCTCTCCTCTCCTCATCTCTTCTCCTTTCCTCTCAGCTGACTGTTGATCTATTATTTACTGATTCTCTCTACCAGAAGTAACCCAGTTAGCAGCTTTGCTTCTCTCCACACTGTTGTTGTATTTCACAGTCTTTCATTCAGAGTCAAACTGCTGAATGAGTTTCAGCTCAACGTCACAACCAACAGCAAGGATGCTAACTGTTTTTACTCGGCTCTAGACTCATTTTTAAAGCTTGTAACAGTCCTGAAGCACAAAGAACTGAACAGAATAGAAAAGAATAGTATGGCAGAGCAATAGATTACTGTAATAGACAATTATTTGCCCAGTCGATGTAAGGAATTGTTCATAAAGTCAGTACAATATGATATCTAGTCATGTGTATTCCATTGATGAAGACTTAGACTGAAGTAAAGACACTAAAGCAGAGAACAAGTACAGTATGGAACCAGCACAAAGCAAAAGTAAGGTCTGCAGAAACTCTGCCACTTTCCTTTTTCTAGTTTTAGGAAGATATTTTTTTTTCTTCCATTCCACAGGTTATTGAGTAGAGTTAGGGAAAAGTAACGACAGAAAGAAAGAAAGAAAAAAGACAGAAAGAAAGAAAGACAGAAAGGAAGAAAGAAAGTAAGACAGAAAGACAGAGAGAGGAAGAAAGAAAGAAAGACAGAAAGAAAGACAGAAAGAAAGAAAGAATGAAAGAAAGACAGAAAGAAAGACAGAAAGAATGAAAGAAAGAAAGACAGAAAGACAGAAAGAATGAAAGAAAGACAGAAAGAATGAAAGACAGAAAGACAGAAAGAATGAAAGAACGACAGAAAGAAAGACAGAAAGAATGAAAGACAGAAAGACAGAAAGAATGAAAGAAAGAAGTAATGAAAGAAAGACAAAAAGAAAGAATGAAAGAAAGACAGAAAGAATGAAAGAATGAAAGACAGAAAGAAAGAATGAAAGAAAGAAAGAATGACAGAAAGAAAGACAGAAAGAAAGAATGAAAGAATGAAAAAATGAAAGAAAGAAAGAAAGAAAGACAGAAAGAATGAAAGAAAGAAAGAATGGCAGAAAGAAAGAAAGAAAGACAAAGAAAAAAAGAAAGACAGAAATAATGAAAGAAAGAAAGAAAGAAAGAATATAAGACAGAAAGAAAGGCAAGATAAACAAATCAAAAATAGAACTTAAAGGAAACAAATGCAGAGAAAAGAAAAGAACAGAAAAGAAAAAAGAGAGAAAACCAGGTGAAAAGGGGGGAAAAAGCTCAAAGTTAAAAGCGCCAATGAAAGAGAAGAAAGAAAGTGAGAACAAGAAGCCACATCTGCACCGAAAAAAAAAGTGAAATTGCAAAATTAAAGAAAAAATAAACAAATCAGTCAAAACAAAGTATAAAGGAAATGAGCAGAAAAAGAGGAGAAGAAGAAGAAGAAGAAGAAGAAGAAGAAGAAGCAGAGGGTCCAGTTGTGCGGCATGTTTACACTGCGGCCTGTAAATGAATTCAAGATGGCGTCTGGCCTCGCCAGGAGCCACGACATCAAAGAGTCAGACAGCCAATGAAGTCACAGCGCTTTAATTGACCACTAATTACCCCCAATTAACTGGAGGAGTGTGTGAGTGCCTTCTGTGGCCTTGTCTGTGTGTATTAGAGTGTGTGGGTAGACTAACATTAAAGTGTGTGCACTAGGAAGAAAACAAAATCCGTAGAAAAACGGATAATGTCCTGGCAGAAAATGACCTTTTCTGTTATGTTTACAGACATCTCTGTTAATCCCAAAAAAACCTGTAAATTTACAGTATATCCTCTGTACCTTTAAAACAGGGGTGTCAAACATACCGCCACTCAGGGTTTTTCACATCGATCAAACTAATATGTTGATTAAAGAGTTGTTATTTCTGGGGGGGGGCACCTGGGTAGAGTGTGCGCCCCTATGTACAGAGGCTTAGCCTTCAATGCAAAATAGAGTTGTTATTTCTGCACCTGGACTTTAGGGCTGCAGCAAACGATTATTTTCATAGTCGATTAATCTGTCGATTATTTTCTCGATTAATCGATTAGTTGTTTGATCTATAAAAATGTCAAAACATGGTGAAAAATGTGGATCAGTGTTTCCCAAAGCCTAAGATGGCGTCCTCAAATGTCTTGTTTTGTCCACAACTCAAAGATATTCAGTTTACTGTCACAGAGGAGAGAAGAAACTAGAAGATATTCACATTTAACAAGCTGGAATCAGAGAAATCTTATTTTTTTTAATAAAAAAATGACTCAAACGATTAATCGATTATCAAAATAGTTGGCGATTAATTTAATAGTTGAAAACTAAGTGATTCATCGATTCATTGTTGCACCTCTACTGGACTTACAACAACCTGTACAGCTGTGTCCATCAAAGGGCCGCAGGTCGGAGTCCAACCCTGGCCCGCTGCGTCGAGGAGTACACCTCTATATATGGGCGCCAACTGAGCTATCCGGGCACCCGACTTCCCCTGTTTTAATCACACATCCTGTGCTCTGCTTCATCAACAGGGTGAAACAGCTTTCAGTAACTACAACAGAGGTCTGGATCCAGGCGATCAGTAAATGAATATAATGTTGTGAGAGAGAACAGAACATTTTGGATTCCATTTCTGGAGCTGATTGGAGCATTTTCAGAACCAAGCAGCAAGGCAACCCGTTCTCGCTCCCAAGTCATTAAATACGGACGCTTGGTCACTGGCTCTCAGCGTCGGATACCGACGCAAAAATCACCCTTCAGCGTCTGTATGGAACGCACCGGGCAGAGCAGCAGCTCGAAAAAATAACATGGATGGTTTCATGCAACGCTCTTCACGCGTAAAATAAATGATCAGGTCACTACTTTCGTTGCATGTGGGTATTTATTCAAATTAATAGCATTTCCAAAAAAAAATTGTTAAAAGAACATTGAAAAAAGTGAAAAAAGGCGCCCGGATAGCTCAGCTGGTAGAGTGGGCGCTCATTATATAGAGAGGTGTAGTCCTCGACGCAGCGGGTCCGGGTTGGACTCCGACCTGCAACCCTTTGCTGCATGTCATTCCCCCTTCTCTCTCCCCTTTCATGTCTTCTGCTGTCCTATCAAAGTAAAGGCTGAAAATGCCCCAAAAATAATCATTAAAAAGAAGAAGAAAAACATGTGAAATGTTTCAAAAATGTGGGAAAACAAGAACAAAACTATAAAAAAAAAATGCAGAAAAAAATTGACTAAAACATCGTAAAAAATAGACAAAAACGTTGGCAAATGCTACCCAGAAAAACTAAAAGTTGCATGGTCGACGGGAAGACATTACAAGGCTAGCGAGTAGTGTGAAAGAACAAAAATCTGCTTAAGGCAGTTGGTTGTGGTGGTGGATGGGTCAAAGAACACAGGACTCTCACCCAGGAGACCGAGGGTTCGTGTCCCGTTCTTGTCCCGCGTGTCAGTTAAAGTACGTCCCGACTCAGAGCGTCAAAAAAGTGACGGCGAGAGTCTCAACCAAACGCGTCTAAATATGAAGCAAAAGCAGACTTTTTTTGCATCAATAACAAACGCAAAAGGCACCTGACCAAGCGTCGCTTTTTGAGAGAGAAGAGAGAAGTGATGAGACATTCCAGGATGTGTAGAGAAATAATCGAACATTCCCGAATTTCAAATTGATGTGACAATTTTTACCAGAGTCGATACAAAGTCTGGTTTGCTACTGAACACGTCATTTACCTGACATCACTTGTCAGTTCCCTCGAGATTTCTACAGATACAGAAAGTGATCTAGAAAATCAATACTTTCCAGATCAAAGATGAGTACTGCAGCCCGTCTGTCTGTTCTGTTTGTTTCAGTTTCAAATGTTTCATCCAGGCGGGTGATCTGTGTCTCCTAAACGCATCACGGTGTGTGTGTGTGTGTGTGTGTGTGTGTGTGTGTAATATCACAGCCTTTCACATCTCCTCCTTTCCCAGGAAATTGAGTAGGTTCTTTTTATCACACACGCACTCACGCACGCACACGCACGCACGCACACGCACACGCACACACACACACACACACACACACACACACACACACACACACACACAGGATGATTTCAGTGATGGGGGAATATGGAGGCTCATAGTGAACATAATGTGACTTTATAATGTCCCCCCTGACACAGGAAATAGCCAGAGGTCTGGGACTGAGTGTGAGTGTGTGTGTGTTTGTGTGTGAGTGTGTGTGTGTGTGTGTGTGTGTGTGTGTGTCTGAGAGGAGAAATACCCATCAGAGGAAGGAAATAACGAATCCCACTGCGACTTTTCAGAGCACCGATGGCTCCATAACAGCACACACAAAACGCACTACGGTGCATTCTCATCACCATTAATCCAATGGAAAACAAATATTTGCCTATCATTTTTTTTTTCATTCATTCATTAAAATGTCGACATGAAAGTTCCTCCTTTTTTTTTTTTTAAATGTTAAAATGTTTAAACTATTATGAAAAATGTGTGTTTCCCATAGCATCACTTCAAAGCATCTTAACACTAGAACGGCTGAGTAACATGACGGTTTCAGCTCTCTGCTTTCAAACATATTAATCACAAAGTGTAAATGTCGCTAGCCACAGTATGAAAACAAAGCTTGATGTTGTGCAGTAAACACTGTAAAGTTGTATTCACATAATTAGGTGGCAATATGTTAAGAAAAGTAAAGTGATTGATTTAGCTGCAGAGAAAAAAGAAATGACAATCTTTTTTTTGTGAATGTCATTCGGGCCTCATCACTGTGCAACCAACTGACTCGCAGGGCACACAGAGCCGGTAGTTTTCATGATTTCATGACTTTCACATCGATTAGGGTGAATTTTGCTACGACATCTGTCTACACACACTTGCATGCACACACACACACACACACACACACACACACACACACACACACACACACACACACACACACACACACACACACACACACACACGCGTGCACACACACACACACACGTATGCCAAGCATTCGAACAGGAGTACAAATCCACAAATAGTTTTTACATTTTAAACTTTCAACTTGATTTTCTGACATTGCTGCTTTATTATTATTTTATTATTATGGTTGTTGTTAATGATTATAACAACGTTTATATAATATAGTATATTGTCATATTATAATATGATATAGTATAGATGCATCTGCCCCTATTGAATTAATAGAAAAAGCTGTCTTTCTTCCAAATCTATTTTAAATGTGTGTACATGTGTTTATGCAGAGTCCCACCTGCGTGTGTGTGTGTGTGTGTGTGTGTCTGTGCATGTGTGTGCGCGCGTGTGTGTGTGTGTGTGAGTGTGTGTGCGTGTGTGTGAGTGTGTGTGTGTTCTTTCCCCATCTGTTAAAGTGAATAACAAGGCAGTTTGTGCACGTCTGTCAGCACACGTCAGCACACGTGAGATGTGTCACAAGTGTGTGTATACAAAGTGGTGTGAACTGTGTGTGTGTGTGTGTATATGCGTGTATGTGTGTGTGTGTGTGTGTGCGTGTGTACGTGTGTGTGCGTGCGTTCGTGCGTGCGTGTGCGTGATTGCCAGCAGGTTCTTAGGCCGGAGAACAAAAACATTTCTCCACAGGTGACGGCTCTTTACGAGTCTCTTCCACACTCGTTTTATTAGTCTCCCATTTTCCTTTCAAACATCACCACTTTTTACTTTTTCTGGCAAAGTCACCCCCCTCCCACACCTCTTTCTTTCACCAATTTCCTTTGATTTAATTACTGCCACATGCTGCCGACTGCCAGCGATCGTTAGTGAGAGAACTGCCTCAACCAACACAGAGTCCTGCCATGCAGGCCGAAGGGGGAAGACGCAGTAAACACACAGACATAAACACACGCACACGCAAACACACACGCACACACACACACACACACACGCCTGGATATAAAAAAAAGACAGATGCACAAACAGATCTGTATTACTATACTTTTAAAGACCCTCACTGTCGATATCCTTTAAAATGCAAAGTGAATTCTAATTTGAATCCCAAAACCAAATGCAGTCACTGCACCCAGAAATTGGTCAAAAATAGCTGCAACACTGTCTGCTGCAAAAAGGTTTTCTACTTTAGGATCTGTTCAATAAACAAAATAGAGCATGTATTTATACTTAGAATTGGAAGAATGTGGATTTTCTTTCTTTTCCCCTGCTTTTTTCCAAACGCTGTTTCTTCCTACTACTCACGCAAGTGGATCAGTCACATGATTTTTAACCGGAAACGTTTCCCCGATGTACCGAAAACATTCAGAACAGTGACCCCCCAAAAACCGAGGAACATACCGAACTGGGAATTTGGTGTACCGTTACACCCCTAAATAAAAGACAGGAGGAAATTGTGCCAATTCTGAGGATTTTTGCCATCTTGTAGTTATTGAACTGACAGATATGTAAGTCTGAGTTGGGAAAAGACACACACACACACACACACGCACACACACACACACACACACACACACACACACACACACACACACACGAGTCTGGATCGCCAAACTGAGAGAGTGAGAGAATTCCAAACCTAATCCAGTCTAAATTATCTCTTTATCCAACATACAGTATCTGCTCCTGTTTGGCCTGAAACAGATGAGGACACACACATGTGTATAACTGGAACTCAGCTGATTCCCAAAGGGGAAATGTGTACTTTTTTTTCTTCCAGCCTCTTCCCTTAATGGGTTACAGGTCAAAGGTCAACTTCCTGCAGACGATGAGGAGTCAGCGTCTTGCTCAACGACACAATGGCAGGGCACGTGTCGGGTAAGTTAGGAATTTGAACAGTTTGATCCATACATACAGGCTCCTGAGAGCAACTGAGAAAGAAAGAAAGAAAGACAGACAGACAGAAAGCATCTTATTTGTTGCAGGAGACAACAGGAAGGTAGACGAGGGAGAGAGACGACAAGAAAGCAACCCACGGTAGAGGTAAAGAGTTGGTGTTGAGCCAGTTGGCTGTCTGACAGCTCATTAGGTGCTTTAATAAATAATCAACTGATGAAGTAATTAACAACAATCTCTAAGTTTCAGAGAGACAGAGAGAGACAGAACATTTCCATGGGACTGTTCTATGGAGCACTGTTCCTCATAGACACACACAGACACACACACACACACACACACACACACACACACACACACACACACACACACACACACACAGGGAGTTGTTTGTCACGTACACACAGTACAAGGCAGTGAAATTCAATTACTGCATTTAACCCATGTGGACAGCTATCCATACAGCCTTTTGCTCAAGGAACTTAAACCGTGCTGTTCTCATGAACAAATTCGTAGATATAGCTAGTGAAGTAAAGCACTGTAATTTGTATTCCTTGTATCTATTACTGTATGCACCACATTGACTGCTGCTTGTTTAAGTCGGCAAGATCCGGGTAGGGAGGAGGTCGGGATGGGCGGTGGGACCTATAACACAGGGCTTTCAAGGGAGGGAGTGGAGTTTGTGTTCCGCAAGAAGTTAAGAGGAAAACAAAAGACTTTCACCCAGGAAATGGGTCACGCGACAGGCCGGCAGTCTCCTAATTTCGTAGGATATCGTACGTTTTGGTGTGCATCATACGGACCCGTTCATGAGAATGCGTTGGGTGATTTAACCCAAATCACAAACTTGTTTCTTGTGTTAACCAGTCTTTTTTGGTGCTTCAGGACGCAGGACAGTTAGCTTTTTGTCAGCTAAACTCAACTGCAACGGCCGCTGAAACGACTGTAACCTTAGTTCTACCTTGACGTGTGCTGCAAGCACTCCTGCAAACAATGACTTTGGGTAAACTGACCTTAAAACAAAGTAATGCTTACTCATGTTGTATGTTCAACCCAAGAGTTCTTCCTTTTCACACTGATAATTGACAGATTTTGAGAGGCTTAAAGAGCTATTGCTTCACAGGAAAAAATAAAAAGGAACACATTTAAGAGAAGTCAGAGAACGCTAAATATATTGTGTAATAAGTTGTTACTCCTTTTTTTAGTCTTTCAATCATCTGGTGCCCACTCGAATTTGTCTCGGGACCCCGTGGGGGGCCGCAACCCCCAGTTTGGGAGCCACTGCTCTAAGAGACAGAGCCAGGTTTGGTTTTAAAGAGCCCTTTATCACATTACAAAGACAAATAAATCCAAAGAACATCACCTGCTGGTATTTATCATGTGAAAAAGATGTAGAGGAAGAAAAAGTATCCCAAAAAAAGACGAGACAAACACAAAGAGAGGGAGTCATAGAAAGCGGTGAGCATTTTGATTGGTTGTTAGCTGCCACCATGACAAACACACTCGTCTCTCACACACACACACACACACACACACACACACACACACACACACTTGTGTTCTCTCAGATGGCATGGTGGCAGCCAGCCCGACAGCCAATCAAAACAGCCGTTGCAGGGCACGCGGCCAATGAGACCTCTGCTCTCTGCGGCAGCCAAGCTGTCAGGGTGAGAACAAGAGGGTAGCAAGTGTGTGTGTGTGTGTGTGTGTGTGTGTGTGTCTACACACATCGCACACGTCTTGAAAGTTTGAGCAAGTTCAATGAATATCATGATAGAGTAAGAGTGTAATGGATTTTTACGATGATTTATTGTCACCTCTGTTAATATTCATATGATTTTAAAAGGACTTCTTCTACATGTATCGATTCATTTTACCTGAGATTTATAATATCTATCTAAAAGCTCTTCTAGCAGGGGGTTAATTTATTGGGTTTGAGAGCAATTTCTTATAGTCTGTGTTTGATTTCCATGCAGTTGTTCCAGTTTGATCTTTTGTAACTTGGCGGTCGTCCACTCTCAACCAGTTCTCCCAACTGAAGCTTTTTATAAATAAATAATCACTGTGTAAATAAATTAAACTGATGACACATACAGTCATGAAGGTCCTCAGCCTTGGATACACGCAGGACATCCGGCCTGCTGAGCCACTTTAAACAACCAACTGTGCTGTGAAATACTGACAGATGTAGAAAAGAGGAACACAAATAAGTTCATATTTTCAAAAATCCACACAACTGTCACTCTTACATCAGGACTGTTTTTGTGAAAATGGGTTAATGTTGGATGGCTCTGACGTGTGTGTGTGTGTGTGTGTGTGTGTGTGTGTGTGTGTGTGTGTGTGTGTGTGTGTGTGTGTGTCTCATCCTGGTTTGTCTTCACTGTCTCACCTTCTCTAAGATGGCTGCCATGGCGTTCGAATCAGATTTGTGGATTCCAACTCAGAAAGTTGGAGTGTTACAACACGGCCAACGTCACCAGAGTGCTGGGTCGCAGAGACCCCGTTGCCGAGGCAACGCGCCGGCAGGCACCTAAACCGATGCCAAAAACTAAGATGGCTGCCGTGGCATGTTAATTATTGAAGAGGGTGCAGACGGAGAGTGGGGGACAGCGAGCACGGCTGCTGGTGGGATGCTGGGTCACAGTTATCCCGTTGCTACGGTGATGCAAGCTGGCGACGGGCGTGCGGGTCTCATTCGGCACAGCAACGTAACGTGGCAAACAAACCAAACACTAAGATGGCTGCCGCAGGAAGTGAGTGGTGAGCAGGAGCACTGTTCACTTTCTGGATAACATCACATGAATGAACTGTAGCTTATCAGATACAACTGAACTGTAGTTTATCAGATACAGCTGAACTGTAGTTTATCAGATATAACAGAACTGTAGTTTATCAGATACAACTGAACTGTAGTTTATCAGATATAACAGAACTGTAGTTTATCAGATACAACTGAACTGTAGTTTATCAGATATAACAGAGCTGTAGTTTATCAGATACAACTGAACTGTAGTTTATCAGATATAACAGAGCTGTAGTTTATCAGATACAACTGAACTGTAGTTTATCAGATATAACAGAGCTGTAGTTTATCAGATACAACTGAACTGTAGTTTATCAGATAAAACTGAACTGTAGTTTATCAGATTAAAAAACTGTAGTTTATCAGATACAACTGAACTGTAGTTTATCAGATTAAAAAAACTGTAGTTTATCAGATACAACTGAAGTGTAGTTTATCATCAGGTAAAATAAATCTGTAGTACATCAGATAAACTTAGTTTATCAGGATTCACTAAAGTGTAGTTTATCAGATAAAATTATCCGAGCAGGTGTTTGCTATACGTTTGGTTTTAAAGTTTCATTCATAAAAATCAATCATTTTCTGCTCACTAAATCAGTCTGAGCTTCAGTCATGATATTTGCTCTGCTGTAACTAACAAGCCACCAGATCACGACATAAAACAGAAGTCAGTAATAAGACAACATTAAATAACCAAAAGCAAATATGTTACATTGATAGAATCAATATATATAATTATATGGACCTATAGTAACATACACAAGGCTGAACATGTTTTCAGTCATTTCAAGTTTGTCATTTCACATTTCGCCCTCACAGCCTTTTACAGAGTGAGCTTCAACTAGTAATGTTAAGTTTAAGGGTCAGAGCCATTTTCAGTTTTAATAATTCAAATGAAAAAAAAAAAATGTCCGACTCAAAGTCAAACTCAGAGTATGCTTGAAAATCTGTAAAAATACACCTGTTCTCCTGTTTTGTTGTTTTGTATTGTTTTACAGTAAAAGTAGTCCATATCCACGACGTTCCACTTCGCCGGAAATTCCACTGTATGTCCTTTTTTTTGAGCGGATTTCCGTTACCTAACGCTTCCTTTGCGTTGGCGTTCTAAACTCTGGTGGATTTCTGAGGACTATGGTTAACTGCTCCTCAGATCTCTGCAGGGTAAATCCAGACAGCTAGCTAGACTATCTGTCCAATCAGAGTTTCTGTTGCACGACTAAAACTACTTTTGAACGTACACATGTTCCACCAAAACAAGTTCCTTCCTGAGGCTATTTTGCAGAGGAACCGGGGCTCCGTCCGGCGCTTATTGATTGGTTTAAAGAAATGCCAACAAACCAGAGAACGTTTCTCTCCAATCCCAGAATGCTGTGTGGACTCGCCAGACTACAGTAAAAGCAGAATTCAGCAACAGTTAGAGAGAGAGAGAGAGAGAGAGAGAGAGAGAGAGAGAGAGAGAGAGAGAGAGAGAGAGAGAGAGAGAGAGAGAAGAGAGAGAGAGAGAGAGAGAGAGAGAGAGAGAGAGAGAGAAGAGAGAGAGAGAGAGAGAGAGAAAGAGAGAGAGCACTAAAGCACTAAACACACTGACATACAGTACATTAACATACTTAATCCTTCATCTTCCTCATTTTGGCTTGTAGGGATTTTAACCCTTGACCTCTTCCTGTTGAGAGAGGCCGTGCAGCCATTAGACCGATCCGGCAGCAGCGTTACATCACCGGATCTCTTTTTACCGTCTTCGTATCGTCCGTGTAGAATACATTTTAAAGGCGTTTCAGCTCGGTAGAAAGTTTGGATGAAGCTGAGGACTGCAGGCTCGACTCAGTGGAAAAAAGAAGAAAAAAAATCTGTTTCCATTGAGTGTGTATGAAGTTAAGAGAAAGTTATTTTTTAAAGATTTTTGGAAGGGATCAGGGTCAGGTACCTGCTTCAGAGGAACCTGAATGTTTCCTCATGCTCACTAAAAAAAAAAAAGTTAACTATGAGGAATTAACCGTGGTGGCGAGTTTTTGCTGAATAAATCATGGGAGATATCTTTTCAGAGATATCTTTTCAGCTACAAAAAAAAAAAAAAAAACATGAGAAGGAAAGGATTAAAAACAATAAAAAGTGAAGTGAGATGGAGTTACAAATACAAACAGAGCCCTCGGTGTCCCACAGACGGGACGCAGTCGGTTAGCGGGAAAAGTTGTCATCTGATCTAAATTTGTGCATCCTTCTCTGCAAAGCTTTATGACAATCCACCAGTTTTAGTTCTGTTACTTCTGTTTGATCCCAGCTCAAATTCACGAAGAATAAAATTCAAGCTGATGTAGAAAATATTTGGGAGAAAATAAAAAGAGCAACATTAAATCAGTAAATAGAAGCCAGAGGATGCAGAGCGCTTGGTACTATTATTTCTCCAGAGATGTTAGGGCTTCAGAGGTTGTTCCAAGAGCCTGACAGCGTAAATCAAGCCCACCTTAACCGGTTCAAACCAAGCGCACGGTTCCTCTGAACATCTGATTTTGATCCCGTTCAGCCTGGTGATCCATAAAAATGTTAATAAGGATTAGAGTATCGGCCTCCTGTGTGGACTGACTCACTGCGCTCTGGTCCTGACTCCACCGGACCTATAAACCTGCCTCTACAGCCATCTTCTTAATCTGTCTGTCTGTGGCTAGGAAATAATGAATGTTCAAAAGAGAACACAAATACAGCCACAATATTGACCGAACACACATGCTTCTGGTGATTTAGCTATTCTTAGTGGCTTGCTAGAAGCAAAGCTAAATATGCAACACATTCTCAGGGTTCATATGTTATAGTACGAAAAGCGAAAGAAGACCTGTCACAGGACAGTTAAGTTTAGCTGTCTTTACAGTTAAATTTAGCCGAGAAAATGTTACTGTTAGCTGAGTACAGGGCAGCGCAAGGTGCCTGTCGTTTCAAAGGCTGTTGCAGTTTTTAAAAAAAGACCGGTCCATGGCACTAGTCTTGCAAAAAGCCTTTATTAGGATGGCCAGTGTCCCCCCCAGTGTATTGCAAGCCTGGTGGCCCACAGGGCCTTAGTAGGCCCCCAACAAGCCTAAACCACTGGGAATTATTATTTTTTTTTTATGTATTTCAAAACATTTTTAAAAACAATTTTTTTGCGGCTCAGTTGGAAAGTTAGACGTAGTCTTATTTTCAAATCTCCACTTCATTTTGCGCCGGATTTGTCCGTTAACGTAGGATAATGTATGGAATCTGTCTGATAGCTTTTTTTTTATTCAGAATTTCGCAATTCTGTCCATGATTCTGTGATCACAGAAGCTATTTGGCTCTACATTAATGCTGTCATTAGTCTGTGACTGGCCCCAGCCGGGCCCTCGACGAACACAGACACCACCAACTTTTCTGGGGGATCACTCATGGCTATTTCATATTGAAATGGTTAATATGGTAAAATGGAGCTGGGTAACAACGCACACGTAGCGGCTCAAAGAAACTTCTTCAGGGCTGTTGCAGTTGAGTGAAACGACTAGTTATGATTAGAAAAAAGATTGTGGTTTGTAATAAAACGACCCCCGACCCATGATTCCTGGGTGAAAATCGTGTTCTCCCTAGGACACAAACGCCGCTCCCCCGCTTCAAAGCCAAGCGTTCATCCTCTGAGGAGCAGGATAGTGATCATTGCATTCAACAGCTATTAGTTTTTTGTAAGGATAAATTGTCATGGGCTAAATTAACGGTCAAATAATGGATACTTCAGCCTGATGGACGCACTGGAAGAAAAGTCAAGAGGTTTTAAAATAATTGGGAATCACCCTCTCGAGAGCAGGAATAAGCATGCTAACTGTTAAAAGAAAAACATGACCAATGGTTGTTACAGTTAGATATCTCACTGGTCAGATTGTGGAGCGGTCTAATGGACATGGAGGATTAATGTATTAAGGGATTATTGCTGTAGCTGGTGTGATCCTCCTTAAAAGAAATTGAACTACATATTGGTGCTACAGTACGGGGATACTACGGGAAGGCAACAAAGAACTGGGATTATTCAGTTTGTTTTCTGATTCTGATGGTGTTAATGGAGAAGACAACCTTTCGCAATGATCTACCAAAACCATGTCATCTGCAAACATGCTCACCACGATCATCCCTGTATATCACAGTGAATCACATTACATTCATTTGGCGGATGCTTTTTGTCCGAGGCGACTAAGTGCAAACACACAACTGAAAGCATGCTCAGGGCTACAGTATACAGAGTTTTAAAGTCATATTTTCACTGCTTATCCCTTTTCTACATTTCCCTTTAGAGCTGCAAAGGTTAATCGATTAATCAACTAGTTATCAACTAAATGAATCACCAACTATTTGGATAATTGATTAATCGGTGTGAATACATTTTAAGAAAGGAAAGTTAGAATTATTTGATTCTAGCATCATAAATGTGAATATTTTCTGGTTTCTTCACTCCTCGTAATATTTTTGAGTTGACAAAACAAGACATTTGAGGACGTTGTCTTGGGCTTTGAAAAACAATGTATTTCACCATTTTTTAACATTTTACAGACCAATTCTCTAGGCTAATAGATTGATCGAGAAAGTAATCGACAGTTTAATCGACAATGAAAATTATTGTTAATTGCAGCCCCATTGCCCTTACCTCAACACCACTCTTCAAATCAGACATACTGTCAGTCATCAAAAAATGAATTCAAATATCAATCCCCCGTTTCAGCCTGAACCTGTGACCCCTGAAAAACCACCACAGAAGAAGCAGTTTTCAGCAGCGGTGTGGAGACGAGCCTGTAAGAGCCTGTGAGAGCCTCTAATAGCCAACATATGGAAGCTCGCTGGTTGCCAGCAACACAATCAGGACTACATTATTTGGCCCACACTGGAATAATAAAGAAGCTAGATCAAAGAGCTGATTACTTCAGCACTTTTCTG
>CM042329.1:6690212-6692712 GCA_023566125.1 Zingel zingel | reverse complement strand
AATTACAGACACTAGGCTATATTATAAAAAAATAAAAGACGAACCCTCTCTTTATAAAGGTAGGTATTAAGTCACTGAAGATGAAAGTTTGTCTCCCTTCTGTATTCTGCTGCTAAAAAATTAGACGAATTCTGACAGAAAGACAAATAAAATCTGATAAAAGCAATAAAAGGCAATTGAATTACTTCTAAGTTCTGATATTGAAACAAATAAATACTCTTAGGACACGTGGAGGCTCTGCAGACATGCTTCTAATAACATACATCCAGAATATAGAATATAGTGCACAAAAATGATATAAAACAGCAAATGTTGGTGATGCTGCAGCATATATATATATATATATATATATATATATATATATATATATATATATATATATATATATATTTACCTCTGATTACCAATAACATCACTCATCATTTAAATCTCACAGCCACATTTGAACATGCATTAAACCCCTGAACCTAAAACCCCACATTCAAAATATACATAAATAATGGACAGCGAGCAGTAAAGATGAAGCTCAATTTCAAATACTACACGTACAGAAAAATTGCAGCAAATGAAGCAGAACCTACCAAACTTCATCTAAAAAATACCCCAAAATAGCCTACACAACATGGGTGGGAAAAGAAATCCATTCACATATGTTATTGTGAATTTTTTTGTGCCGAGGATTTTTAAAATTGATTATTTTCCCTAGAATAAATTTAAAAAATAAATAAATAAATTAAAAAATTTACCTAAATAGTTTCTGTTTATACGGCACCGCTGACATCATATCCGCTTCCAGCAAAACAGACAGAAAGTACATATTATGTACTTCTTTACAAAGGAAATAAATGTCAGTCTGACTGATTGACTGACTGACTGACGTGCATTCTTTGTAGAAAACAATTAGAAATGTCTCATTGTACATTGTCTCTAGAAGTGTATTAGGCCGGCTTCACACGGCCTGCGTGGCGTGTCAGCTGCGTGGTGTGTCCGTTTTTTATTTCGGCTCCCATGTTAACAGGATAGAGCTGCCTGCGTGACACGCACATCGAAAACGCGTGCATGCTAGAAATAGGACCGACGCCTATTTTTCACGCGACACGCAAGCGTGTTGGAATCGTTTCCAGGCAAAATAGAATAGGAAAAGATGTTTATATGTCATTTTGACACAAATATATTTAATAAATGAAAGTCTCTAGGTTTTGACGTAAATGCAGATGTAAATGTAATAATAATAAATAATGATCAATTTTCAAATATTGCACCTGTCAATAGAGAACGAAATATTCTGTAGCCTATTTTGTCGTCAATACTGCCGACGTTGTCTTTGCTGTAATAAAATCAGTATATATTTATTATTTAACATGAAGTATACTACTGCTTGAGAGCAGTGTATCAATGGGAAACATCCATGTGTACAGACAAGGCTAGCAGCAGCAGCGCCGCGTCAGACACGTTTCTGGTGTGCAAAGACAGAAAAGTCCACGCAACTGACACGCAACAGAAACGCCACGCTCACGCCACGCAGGCAATTTGTAGCCGGTCTTATTCAACTATTGTTTTTGTTAACCCTCCTGTTGTCCTCGGGTCAAATTTGACCCGTTTTCAAAGATTTTTATAACAGAAATATGGGTTTCTTTCAACCAAATTGCTGAAAAATAACACAGATGCACGTTGTATGGAACCCATGCAGGTTAAATTAATGATTACTCTCATTGCATTTTGGTTGGTTTATTTAATTTTATAGCATTTGAGAAAAAAGCTTTAAATGGATTCAAAACAGTATCCTGACTAAACTTTGACATAAACCAGTCTGTGATCCACTCAACATCCTCTGATCTTAACTATTCGTCAAAATAATTCATAATTTCTGCTTTGCTTTACCTCAAAGATTAGGTACAATGTCATATAAACTAGGTTTATTGACCATGCATTTAAAAAAAAAACATTGAAATAAGTGGCATAAACGTTTTAAAAAAGCATTGAAAATTCAATTTTGACAAGTTCATGGGCAACGGGAAGACAACGCAAGGGTTAAAGAAGGAAAAGAAAATACTCGTTACTGTCTAAGCGCAATGAATGAAAGTCGCAATGCAAATCGAATCGGCGCCCCTGTATTGTGAAGGAGTCGAATCGGGACAAACACACAACGTCCCAGCCCCTAAGACGCAATTATGGCTGCACAATTAATTGCAATGTTATCAAAATCGCAATATGGACTAGTACAATATCCAAATCACAGAGATGAGCAATATTTGTTAAAGGCAAAATACGTGTCAAAGCATTCTGAATACAGTATTGTGGTGCTGCAGAGACGTCCCGGTCCTACACATGCTATCGAACAGACTAAAGAAAATATCCTTCTTTGGTACAGATCCTCGCAAAAATCACACTCTAATCATTTTATTCGTTTTAAATATTTTTGGGTGAAAATGACAATAATGATACAAAAACGTCAAAATCATACCGCGATCGTAATATCAGTCAACATAATCGCAATTAG
>CM042329.1:6642712-6687712 GCA_023566125.1 Zingel zingel | reverse complement strand
CGAAAAGACAGAATGAGAAATAATATTTTGTGTCCAGCTGTAATTGTTCGTTAACTAAAAAAAAACAAAAACTAATAATTACAATCTTCTCACATTTGAAGGGTTGTTTGTCTCAGAAACGCAGCGACGCAGCAAACTGAACCAACACAATCGTCAGTTTAAAGTGTTTAGAGTGTAGCTGCACATTGAGAGAGGGCTGCAGGATTTTGGCAGGGCAGTTTCGGGACCCTCCTAATTAAAACTTACTGAATATTCAAATGCTGCGTTAGCATAACAATAGCCGGCTGGCCGGGCCGGCTTTAAATGAGGCCTTTTGTTTTTAGCCGAGCTTTCTGCTGCCTCATTAAGCCGCCGGAGCTTAAGTTAGCGAGCCGACAGCCGCTAACCGAAGCTCAGGCCTTGGCCCTCAACCCTCCTCCTCTTCACTCCCCCCCCCCACACACACCCCACTCTCTCCCTTAAACCAAAGCCCCCGATTCAGCCTCTTCACTGTTTGGTCCTGCCGGGCCGTAGCTTGTTGCTGCTGCTGCTGCTGCTGCTGCTGCTGCTGATCAGCCCGAGCCTTTCTGTCTCTTCCATTAAAGCCCCGACCGCTCTGCCCCAGTTTCCACTCGCTCCGCTTCTCTGCCTCCATAACACACCGACCAGCCGGAATCTGCTCTCACACAACCACAGAATGACCAAAACGCCTCAAAAACCCAGCCACAAAAACAGCTACGAAACAAAATAGACAGCAAAAACGTGTGTTGTGTGTTTTCTCTTTCTGTCAGTGGACGGCGGGTGTAAACAAGCTGACAGACAGACAGACAGACAGACAGACAGTCAGACAGACAGAGTGAGACAGGGGGGTGGGGGGGGTAAAGTGAAGATGGAAAGGAGCTTGGCACCGGATCAAGACGAGTTGGCACAACGTGCCATCCAGCAGCCAGCCGCCAAACAAAGCGGTGATGCCACGCCGAGCCCCGTGGCATCGGCGTACTAAGGAGCTCCGGCTCCGAGCAAAAGCTGCCGAGATACAAAGAAGGCCCTAAGCTACGGGGGAGAGAGAGAGAGAGAGAGAGAGAGAGAGAGAGAGAGAGAGAGAGAGGGGGGACAAAAAGCACAAGGCTCCGGAGCCATGGCTGACGATCGACAGCGCCGGGTTGGAAGCGTTCGGCGGCCGGATGGAGGGCCGGGAGAACCAACAGGCGCCGAACAGACAGAAGCCGACTGTTGGTGTGGCAGCGTTGGAACAACAGAGGCTCTGTGTCCAGCTGCACGGGTCACATCAGCTACTAAAGCATCTGAACACAGATTACTGCTAACCACAGAATTTAGGATCATAAACAAGCCAAAGAAAATCTAAACATCAGTACATTTGTTTGTATTTTCACATATACAGTATATATATATATATATATATATATATATATATATATATATATATATATATATATACATATACAGTATATATGTATATATATATATATATATATATATATATATATATATATATATATATATATATATATATACAGTATATATGTATGTGTGTATATATATATAAACAAACGTGAAAATACAGGATGTATAAAAGATGGATTAAATCCACTTAGAATTCAAAAATATAAATGAAACTAAATTAAAATCAGATTCATAAATCACATTGATATGAAGGTCATAGATATGTATAACCTCCCAAAAAACATACCATTAAAAACGTTTTGTGTAAAAATCTAATCATACATTTTCTCTGCAAAATAATTAAATGTGTGCTTGCTGGGGCTTTTTTTTTGTTGCAGAAATATCATTTTGTAGACAAATATTCACAGCTACTGTATGCGTCTGATTGATAAATTCTCTCAGAAGGCCTGTAAGGTGCCAGTTTAAAAAAAAAAAAGACTTATTATTAATTTTAAAATGGCTTAGATGTATTACTGCTTATATGATAACAAAGACCAAACAATTTGGACACAGAATTCTTTAACTATATATATATATATATATATATATATATATATATATATATATATATATATATATATATATATTTCTGTCCATATTTTCCGTCCGTCCTCGCTGTCATCTCCTCTTTATTTTCTCCTTTTTTATCCTCTTGAACTCGTGGAAAGCGGCAAATAGGAGTCAAAGGTGAGACAAAGGCGGACAGACAGTTCACTGACAGGTGGATCTGTAGGAAATCCCAGCCTTCCATCTTCATTTACACCTGCGACTTGCAGACAATTCCTGCTTTTGGTGCGAGAAAACCTGTTAAATTCATTCACCTTCGCTTCGCTTTACACCCTGTTTCTATTTCTAGCCTTCTCCCCCCCCCCCCCCCCACCTTGTCTGTAAATCACTTCACCCTGGAACTGGTTTTACAGGTGGGGGGTTACTGGGAGACAGACAGACAGACAGACAGACAGAGAGACAGTCCCACAAGAGGTCAGACAGCGTCATACTTACTGGATGACAACCACTTTCTCAGATGTATTTCTTTTTGGATCGTGGTTTATGGTTCTCAATTTTTGAGACACTCATTAGTATATTTTAAATGAAGATTAACAATTATGGGTACTATATTATTAAGTCTATACAAAGACACATATAAAAAAAAGGCCAGATGGGTAGACTTCCAACTTTATCATTTTCAGAATTTGCTGCACTCATATTATTTGAATGGCATTAAAATGGATTGAAAATCAATTTTAATAACATAATATCACTGATATCATTCTTAAGTACAACAAGAATCTAAGGGCAGACTTATTTCCCAGCTTTGTCATGAATGCGTGTTCGAGGTTATGGGTGAAATAACTGAATACTACTATAATGAGATATCGCAAACATCATTTGAGGCCAAATTATGACAGAGAAATCAACATTTTTCGTGGGAAGTGAATGAAAAAAAAATACGAGAAGCCACAAGTCCCTGAATGAAACACACAACCAAACAAACACAAAAACCACACGTGTCATTGGCCACAGAGCAATAATATATATATATATATATATATATATATATATATATATATATATATATATATATATATATATAGTAATCATTCATTCAATTCAGTACTAAAGCTGTTAATTTGTATTTACATTTACTGTACGTCCTTTAAAAAAAAAGAAAAGAAATAAGCGACAGAAAAAGACAGAAATAAAGCTGTGAGAAGGATTATTTCAGGAAGACAATCAGAAGAAAAAAAAACGCTAGATTGGGAACTATTTTTTTATACAATATTTCTAATAGCTGAGGTGTGATACACACACGGTTAACCCAAATTCATCACATTTCAGAGTCGGTCCAACCTATTTATCCATGCACTCCACAGCATCTGTCACACACGCACGCGCGCACACACGCGCGCACACACACACACACACACACACACTCATTTCCCCCGCTAAACAACAGCACCGCTGGGTTTTTTTCCCCAAAAAATGAACCCCAACAGAGTCACAGTCACAGTCCGCTCTCGCTTTGCCGCGCGGCGGAGACCCGACGCACTGTTGAGTCGGTGCGTTAAAAAGCCACATTATTCACCTTCACACCTTCTCTCTCCCTCTCTCTCTCTCTCTCTCTCTCTCTTCTCCTTTCATTTCCCTCTCTCTCACCCAAACCCTCACGGAGGAAGAAGATGGTGTCTTACCGCTTTGCCGTTGTAGTAATACATCAGTGAGCTGCCTGTCATCCCGGGGATGGTGTACGCGCAATACATCGTTCCTCTCCTCCGCAGAAAGAAAACACTCGATTTCTCCCTTTTCTCTCTCCGCGTGTCTCTCTCTCTCCCTGTTTCTCTCTCTGTTTTGGTTTATTACGTTCCCCCCGCCCCTTCTCTTTTCTTATTCTCCACCTTTCTTCTTTTTCCTCTTCTGTTTGAACTTTTTTCTCAGGATTTGTTATGGTCTCAAACTCTCGCCGCTCCGCTCGCGTGTTCCTGCCTGCGTGTTTTTTTTCCCCGCCGACAATTCCTTCAGTTGCATTTTCCCATATGGCCGAGCCGAGGCACGCGGAATATGCAAAGTAGGTAGAGAGAGCGAGAGTGAGCGAGAGAGAGAGAGAGAGAGAGAGAGAGAAGGGGAGGGCCACTTCTCTCTCTCTCTCTCTCTCTCTCTCTCTCTCTCTCTCTCTCTCTCTCTCTCTCTCTCTCTCACTCACACACACACACACACACACACACACACTGACACTCATACACGGAAAATGTACGGAAAGAGGAGAGGGTGAAACGTCGCACGCGCACATAAACACACAGACAGGCGCTCGCGGACACGCGCGCGGTCGCCGACACTCTTTCAACTTTCCACAGTAAATCTGGAAGTCATCCCTCCCCCCTCCCTCCCCCCCCTCCCCTCTCTCCTCGCGCGGTGCTGCAGTTCGCCGCCTGTCTTTGAACTGAGCCGAACATTCACTTTTTCCACCGCTTTCAGAGCGCGCGCTTCTCTCAACACCCTCTCCTCCTTTTAATCCTCTCCTCCTTTTTCTCCCCCTCCTCTTTCCTCCTCCACTCCTCTCCTGTGCCACTCATCTCCTCCTCCCTTGTTTTCTCCCCCCCTTGTTTCCTCATCGTATCCTCATGGCTCTCTTTCCTCCTCTCCTATTTTCCTCCATTATTCACTTGTTTCCTAGCTCCTTCTTTCCTTCTCTCCCCCATTGTTTCTCCTCCTGTTTCCTTCTTCCTCCCCTCTCCCGTTCTCTCCTGTTTCCTCCTCTCCTTTTTCCTCCCATTATCACCTTGTTTCCTACCCGTGTTTACTCCTCTCCTCCCTAGTTTGCTTCTCCCATCTCCTTCTTTTTTCCCTTCAGCCTTCTCCTTTTGTTTCCTCCCTTACCTCTTTCCAATTTACTCTCCTCCTTTTCCCCTTTGTTTCCTCCCCCTTGTTACCTAATGTCCTCCAATATTCTTCTTCTTCCTTTCCTGCCTCCCCTCTTTTCCCCTTTTTTTCTCGTTTCCTCCGTTCATATTTCCTCCATTATTCACGTTTTCTCACCCTCATTTCCTTCTCTCCCCCATTGTTTTCTCCTCCTGTTTCCTTCTTTTTCCCACTTTATAGACTTCTCCTTTTGTTTCCTCCTTTCATTTTTCCTATTTACTTTCCTCCTTTCGCCCCTGGTTTCCATCCATCTCCTTATTCCTTTCCTCCCCTCTTTTTTCCTCCTTTCCTCTCTCATTTCCTCCTTTCCTATTTCCTCCATTATTCCCTTGTTTGCCTACCCCCTTGTTTCCTTCTCTCCCCCATTGCTTCTACTCCTGTTTCCTTCTTCCTCCTTTCCCCCTTGTCTCTTGTTTCCTCCTCTCCTATTTCCTCCCATTATCCCCTTGTTTCCTCCCCCATGTTTCCTCTCGTCCTCCCTTGTTTGCTGCTCCCGTCTCCTTCTTTCTTTGAATCTTCCCCTTTCGTGTCTTCCTTTGCTTCTTTCCTCTCCTCCTTTCTTCCCTTGTTTCCTCCCCCCCCCTTGTTTCCTAATTTCCTCCCGTCTTCTTCTTCTGCCTAACCCACCTCCCCACCTTTTTTCCTCCTCCTCTCTCGTTTCCTCCTTTCATATGTCCTCCCTTATTACCTTGTTTCCTCCCCATGTGTTACTCCTCTCCTCTTTCCTTGCCTTGTGTCAGATGAAATACATAATTTTAAACGTCAGCTGTCCCTGGTCAGAGTCTTGTAGATTTTGCTTTGTTCACTTTGTAGAATCTTTCATTTCATATTTTCAACAGATGCAAAATATTTTACTTACTTACATTAACACATACATTTTCAAAATAGAGACAGTTCTCTCCACACCTCTCATCTCTTAACTTTTTTCTCTTTTTTTGGCACTCTCCTCCAGTGTTCGAAATATACCGTACATCTATTTCGACTGGTGACGTCACTCTCCATTTTATATAGGCTTACAAGATACGGACAATGTTTGCTTGGCTCAGAGAGCTTCAGGAGCTGCGTCAACTTTTATAGCTAGACTATAACTTCATTATAGGTGAGAGAAACACTATGAACAACCAAATTAAGACCGTTCTGAAAACCTGTTTAGATGACGAGCTGCTCATAACATTTACCACAAAGCACAAACGCATGACGATCTACATGGCAGTCAAAACCATAGGCAGAGATTCAGTGGCCATCCACACGTACACGCTTTTTGGTATAAACGCACACGTTTTACATCGTTTCGGCCGATCGTCCAAACAAATCCTGTAGACACGCCGCCTGAAGACGCACTTTTTTGAAACCTGGTCCCAGGGTGAAAAAATTCGAAAATACTTGCATACTTGCGCATCGATGATGTCATCGCCACACCCCTCGACCTCTGGCCTTCAACCTCTTATCCCGCGACGACGTCTCATAACAAAAACAATGGCGGACTACATGCTTGTGTTCCTGCTGGAGAAGATATTGAGCCTATTAGGGTTACTAGGGCAAAATATACTGTCTGTTTGTATACAGCGCACAAGATTTATGTGCACGCTCTGCCTCTTCTTCTCCGTTTTTTGGTGAATTTCTGTAGCAAAAACAGCGCCACCTATAGGCCTTGAATATGAAGTAGCGTGTTGAGTCATTTACAAATGGATCCGTTTGGACGCTGTTGATTCAGCCACTCTTACTCTTAATTTCGTTGACACACCAGTGCCTGCGCCCGTACCCGGTACGTACGTTTTGACAGCTAGTGAAGTGATATGAAAGAACCATAGCAAAGAGCCCAGTCTGAACGTACCAAAGAAATGGTAGGCTACAGCCCAATGGGGAGTGAGGATTTGAAAATCGTATTTCATTAGATTATTTCCTGAATTGTTGGTATGTGATGGTAATACTACATTTAAATACATATTAGATAGGCTAACATTATATATTATTACATTATTTTCAGTACCCACCCCCAAACTATTATTTTCATCCCTTGTGGGAGGGTCCAAGTAATTCGAACAGTGCTCTAAAAAGACTTATAGAATTGATTGGTATTGTGTGTTGACTCTATCCGTTTCTGTATTAAAATCTTTTTTTAAAGATTTTCTTTTAAATATTCCCAGAACAAATAGTTAGTTGCTATGGTGACCAGCTACCAGCGACCATCTGATACTGGTTTTATGACTAATCATCAGTTTTGAAGTCACACATTGAATGTCTGAGTCACGAGCTGTCAGCAGCCACTAGATTAGTTCTGAACGTCTCTCTATTAATCAGGCTGTAAACATTGAAGGAGATCTGGATACATTAACCCTTGTGTTGAGTTTTAAAAAAAGCAGATATTATGAATTATTTTGACTAATAGTTAAGATAGGAGGATGTCGACTGAATCACAGACGGGTTCTTGTCAAACTCCAGTCAGGATGCAATTTTAAAACCATTAAAAAAAAAAAAAATTAAAATGCTATGAAATAAAATAAAACACTCAAAATTCAATGGAAGTAAATCATTAATTTTATCTGCAGAGAATGTTGTATGGGGAACATACAACGTACTGTACGTCCAGGCATCATTGTTATTAATGGGTTAATGTATCCAGATCTGCTTCAATGTTTACAGCCTGATTAAACAAGAGTGATTCTTAGCATGTAATTACTTAATTATATTAAGTTGAAATTAAGTTATGTTTTTAAGTTATGCTTACTTATACACAAAATAGTTCCATTTAATCAAACATTATTAGTTAACATTACTCAAAAAGGAAGAACATGCTACACCAACTTGACATAATTAAGTTACTAGAACTTTTTCTAAAACTTTGAGTATATACTACTTAATCTATATAAATACTTTAAACGTTCGAGTTTACAGTGTGCTGTTGCAGTCATGAGGGCTACAAATGTTGAAATCAATGTAAGAAAACAATGTTCAAACTCAAACTGGCCAATAGGAGGCGCCACAAATACCTTTAATGTGCCGACCTGAATGAGTGTTTGTCTGAATTCTTTTTTTCTGGCACACAATGTTACTGAAATCCCAGACAACTGGCTGTGACTGTTTGGTGTGGCCTTTTTTTTTAATCAAAATATAATGGTGTTAAAACAACAGTTTTGTGTGAGGAGCTGTCGAACTGTTTATTTGCGACACGATCACAAAGTTTCATTCAAACTGGTCAGATGGCGCCTTGGAAATGAAAGGTAAACTTTTAAAATACCACAGAGCCTCCATTGTAAGTCTGATAGACTTGCAGGTTTGTGTATACGGACCCAGAAACACAGACTGCCCAGATTTACCACAACACCATACATGTCTGCCAGGAACGACAATTACTCCCGTATTACTGTTATTGAGTCGTTTTTTTTGTGTGTACTTTTACTTTTTAAAAGTAGTCTTTTTAAAATCTGTAATTTTACCTTTACTTACATATGTTTTGTTTGAAGTATTGTGCTCTGCAACATTTTAAATCACAATGAGTAAAAAAAAGTCAATAAAAAAGGTCTCTGTTTTCGCAAACAACAAACTAAAATTGAAAGTGCAATATGGCTTTGTGCCCTCATCAAATCGCAAAAGATTGAAATTGAATGAAATAAGTATAATAGGTATAAATGAGATATTGTATAAACATAAATAGGTACTCCCACCGCTGTTAAAAAGTAAACAAGTCACTTTTACACTAGTAAACACTAGTACATTTCAAATGAACTACTTTTTACTTTTACTTGAGTAGATTTGTAGGTTGAGTAGGTAGTTTGACTTGTACTTACTTAAGTACAAGTCAAATTGAAAAGTTAATTAAAGTAATATTTCACTTAAGTAGAACATTTTTGTACTCTTTCCAGCTGCTTCAAATCAGGTTGTTTTAACACGCTTTCACATTGTTGGAGCTGTCTATAACAAGGGAGGTATACAGAGATTAAGGAGCTACTCAAATAGTTAACAGAACTACTTCCTGCTTGGCCTCTTGTACTTACTGTAGTCGCTCTGTTCTCATGAACCATTGGTGCATATAGCTATGATAAGTAAAGCACTGTAATTCATAGGCATTCCATGTATTTATTGCTGCATGCACTACAGTGACTGCTGCTGTATAAAGCCACTCTTGATATAAAACACAGGACTCTCACCCAGGAAACGGCTGTTTGTGTCCCTGGAGTATACTACTTAACCTTATTTCAAAATTGATATCGCTTTATCTGACAGTTTGTCATTTTTTTTCCCGACGTTTTGTCACTTTGTCAATGTTTTGGGCATGTTTTCTTCATGTCTGGACGTTTTCATCTGGTGTTTTTGACGTTTTCATTGTTTTTCTTGCTTTTCCCAACATTTTGTCGTATTTTTTAATTTACATTTTCGACGCTTATTTCGACATCTCATATTTTCTAATAAGAAAAACTTAGAAAAACCGAGGACAACATGAGGGTTAAGGCACACGTGTCAAACTCTAAGCCTATGAGCCAAATCCGGCCCCTTGGACATTTTGATCCGGGTCCCCATATCAATTTAGGTTCACAATACATTTTGGCCCGCCTGGTTTTTGGCTCTTTTTTTTTCAACGTTTGACGTTTTTTTCCCGGCATTTTTGGTGTTTGTTGGGTTTTTTTACATTTATTTGCGTTTTTTCCCCAGACATGCAATGATACAGTCAAAGATATTTTACTTTTTCGATGAAATAAAAGCAATAAAGTTGACATTTCTAGTCCTTGATGTGATCCTCGTTGTCTAGTCCTTAGTGAAGTTGAGTTTGACACCCCTGACTGTGTTTTAACCCCAATCACAATGTTTTAGAGAATTGTATCACTATTCATTTTGGTGCCTAAACTTAACCCTTGTGTTGTCTTCCATTCGACCATGCACTTGTCGTCCTCCCGGGTCAAAAATCAACACATTTTCTGACGGTTTTTATTTTTTTTTCGTCACTTTTGGCGGGTTTTTTTAAAAATGTTTTTGCCACTTTTTTTTCCATTTAACACTTCTTTTCACTACCATGTATCAACACCACAAACACCAAGTTATTACCAGTTTTACACTTGTTTTTGGAATTCATGGTCAATAAACCTCATTTATAGGAAATTATACCTAATACTTGAGTTAAAAAAGCAGAAATTACGAACTATTTAGACTAATATTAAAGGAAGGATAATCACAGACTGGTATATGTCAATGTTCAGCTGAGATACTGTTTCGAAACATTTCAATTTCTTTTTCAAATGCTAAAAAATTTAATAAAACACCCAAAATTCAATGAGAGTATGATCCGATCATTTGATGTACTTGCGAAGCGCGTTGCATGGAATCATCCGTGTTATTTTTGGGTAGTTAAAAATTAGGCTATTAACAAGAAACTCATATTTATTTTCTTTTTGTAAAATTTTTGGGACATGCAGGAAAACCGTCACAGGTCGGACTCGAAATCTGGACTTTCTGTGTCGAGGAATAACTACCAATTACCAACTGAGCCAACCGGCTACAGAAACTCATATTTCTGATATAGAAAACGGGTCAAATTTGACCCGAAAACCACACAAGAGTTAACTGTCATCGCCACATGACTGTCCTCTTTTTGTCGGCTAAATTCAACCTCAACGGCCTCCGAAATGACCGCCGCCTCACATTGACCTGTACCCGGCTCACAGTCACCTTTTCTCTGCTAAACTGAACTGTGAAGCCCGCTTACCTTACAGTAACTGTCACGTGACCGGTCGTCACATGACCGGCCGGCAGTCGCCTCATTTCGTAGGATATCATACGAATTGGCGTGCGTCGTTTCCGGTTTGCTGGCTTTCAGTTTTACCTCCGCGAGTTCTCGGGGTTAAAGGATTACTCCGGCAATTTTGTATTGCACTTCCGTAAAAGCTCGGGAAACTCACAAGAGTCACAATTAATTGACAAAACTCCACCAGACACAGACGACATTATCCAACTGTTTTCACAGGCTGAGCAGTATTAACTCTGACATGTACACTGATCACCATGTGTAAAATGAGTGGAGTTCCCCTTTAAAAAAGAAAATCACACTGACAGAAATAGAGAGAGAGAGAGAGAGAGAGAGAGAGAGAGAGAGAGAGAGAGAGAGAGAAGTAGAAAAGAAGAGCGAGGGGGAGATACAGGCAGTCAGACAGACAGCGATTCAGTCTTCCAAATTTCATATTATCGTCGTCATCATTCATCCTATTCAAAAAAAAAGAATAGACTCCAAAACAAGCGAGCAGACCTCCTAAACCTCTCTCTTTCTCTCTCTCTCACTCTGTTTCTCTCTCTCTACCTCTCTCTCTCTCTCTTTCTCCTCTTCTTTCGGCTCTAATTTGATTAAAAAGCGAGCTGCAGGAAGGGGAGGGAGGGCTGATGCACATCTAATAAGTGGACCATCTGTCTGCAGCGCTGGCTGGCTCCCAGCATTGTACCCAACCAGACTGCATGTGAAATGAAGGGAGAGATGGAGGGATGGAGGGAGGAAAGAAGTGCAGGGGTGAAAAAAATATAGAACCCAAAAAAGAGTGACCCGGTTGAGGGAAAGAAGCAGAGACAGCATTTTTAAATTTGTCTGACGCTTGCTTGGTCAACAAACCTGCAGAGGAGACGAAGAAGAATGAAGAGTGGAGTAGAGAGGGAGGAGGAGAGGAAGATGGAAGGAGTGCTTAAAGGACAGTATTAGGAAAGGAGAGGAGGAAAGGAAAAAGGTGAGTGGATAAAGGAGAGGGAGGAGAGGAGCACATGGTAGATATGGAAGGGAGGAGGAAAGTGGAGAAAAGAAGGGGGGAAGGAAGGGAAAAGAGAGGAGGGTGGGGAAAAAAGAAGGGCAGGAGAGGAAAAAGGAGGGAGGAGGAGGAAAAGGGAGAACAAAAGAAAAGAGGAAATTGGGGTTTAAAAGGCAGAGGAGGAGAAAAGGAGGAAGGAAATGGGAGAAGGGAGGAGAAAAGAGGAGATGAGAGGAACAAACAAGTGTTGAGGAGACAAAAGAAGGGAGGAGAGAAGAGGAAAAACAGAGCTAGAAGAGGAGTGGAGAAAGGGTAGTGAAATAGAGGTAAGAGTGGAGAGGCGAAAGGAAAAGCAGAAAGGGAAGAAAAAAGTAGAGACATTATGGCAGAAGAGAAGGAGTGGAGGAAAGGGGTGGAAAAAAGAAAAGTAGGGAGCAAGTAGAGGAGAAAGACACAAAAAGGAAGGAGGGAGAAAGGAGGATATGAGGAAGCAATGGAAGAGAAAAGAAAAGTGGAGAGTTTTAGCTGAGTTTTCACTTCAAGCTAACCTTTGACCTTAAGGTAGCACAGTCTATTCCAAGCACATCCACCCTTGAGCTTTACAATACCTATCTATTTAAGGTGGACTGGAGACATAAATGGGACAGCCATTGTCTGTCTATGCTTTAACACCAAGTCTTCCAAACCATACTGTGACGATGTAGCTCGTATTTTCCTAGCCTCTAATACGACCCGTCCTCGTATCTAAACCAGAGAATGTGTTGTCTTCTGGAAGGCACTACGATTAGGCAATGGTTAGGGTTAGGGTTAAGGCCATAGATAGTTAAAGAAATGGACAAAGCCACACTGTAGACTTCCACGGAGACCAGTGAAGGCCATTAGATGCATGATGACGTAGATGTGACGTGAGCAACCTGTCTGAAAGTTATAAGTCTTCTGGTAGCTGTGCCAAGAGAAATCTCAATCATTCCCAATCTTGCAGAGACGAAGAGCGTAGGTATATGTTAGGAGATAACATAGGCACAGGCTAATTATTGCTAACTAAAATGCTAGTTAACATTAGCAATTAAACTGAACAGCTAATGTAAGTCGAAACTGCCTGCAAGCTTCTCCTGACTATACGGTAATTCCTCTACTGTGTGACAGTAAGTCTCGTGGTTATGACACCATCGTTAGCCTATTTTTACAAAAACGTCTGCTACGGACCCTTTACCGTGAGATACAAGGTAATGGAGCCTTTTATACATTGTCGTGTTTCTTTAGAAATAAATAATGGACAAATAGAGTCTTTAAACGCTTCAGATGTAAAGTTATTATGCTTATTATTATGCTAACGGCGGGTGATGGCTTGTTAGCAACAAAATGGCTCCATAGCAGGTACGCTTTGTGGACACTCACTAACCCCCTTGTTTAAGGTTAGGTGCCTTGAAGTCGACGGTCGCAGCGCTGCCTTGAAGTCGACGTTGGGGGCTTAAAACACCATGGAGCGTTGTCTTTCTGTCGACCATGCAACTTTTTGTTTTTCTGGGTCAAAATTGTAGTTGTTCTTTTTTGACATTTGTCACTTTTCCCGGCCTTCCCAAGTTTTATTGCGCTTTATTGATGTTTTCGTCGATGTTTTTTCCGAAATTTTTGACACTTTTTTCATGTTCTTTTGTTTATTTATTTTTTTTTTTTTTTCAAATGCTATAAAATTTAATAAGACACCCAATTTCAATGAAAGTAGTGAACTGATCATTTATTTAACTTGTGAAGAGCGTTGCATGGAAGGATCCACATTATTTTCTTTGACAATTTGGTTGAAAGAAGATTTCTGATGTGGAAACTTTTAGAGAGGAGGGTTGAAGATGCCGTTAACTACGTCAAACGGTCCAGGCTGTTCTCATGAACCATTCGTACGTATACCTACGAAAAGGAAAGCACTGTAATTGGTATGTATTCCACGTATTGATTGCTGTCTGCACCACAGTGACTGCTGCTGTATGAGACCGTTCTGGTCCACATATGGAGGAGGTCAGGGTGGATGGGGGGGGGAGGAGGAGGGGCTAAACTCACGGTGCTCTGTACCCGGCTCCCAGTAACCTTTTCTCAGATAAATTTAACTGTAAAGACCGCTAAACTTAACTGTAATGTAGTCTCGCATTGCCAGACCGTTCTACACATCGCTGCCGAGGAGGGGTCCGGCTAGTCCACACAGCATTCTGGGATAGGAGAAAAACGTGCTCTTGGTATTTCTTTAAACCAATCACAATCGTCTTGGGCGACGCTAAGCGCCGCATGGAGCAACGGTGCAACGGCGCCTCTGCAAAATAACCTCGGAGAGAACATTGTTTTGTTGGAACATGTGTACGTTCAAAAGTTGTTTTAGTCGTGCAACAGAAAACTCAGATTGGACAAATAGTCTAGCTAGCTGTCTGCCCTCACAAATCCACCGGAGTTTAGAACGCCAACACAAAGAAAGAGGAAGGTGACGGACATCCCTTTTGCCTCCTCCTTCCTTTGTTTCCCTTCTTGTTCCTCTTCTAAGCGCCTCCTTTTCTCCTACTCATCATCTCATCATCTCTTCTCCTCCTCCTACCACTCAACATCCTCCCTCTCCCCCCCCTTCTGTCTAATCTCATCCATCAATTGTGTATGAGTTTGTTTTACCCAGTTATCCCCTGTACTGTTGTTTTTAAGCGAGGCGTTTTATTAAAGAACATCAAAAGTCCTGCTTTCTTCCTCCACCTCCCCTCTTTCCCCAACTTCTATCCTACCACGCTTTCTTCTCCTCCTGCTCCTCCTTCCTCACACCCTTCCTCATCTTCTCCCTCCTCCCCCCTCCACCTGCTTGTCCCCCATTTTTTGCCCTCCTCACACTTTATCCCTCGCTCTTTCAGCCCCACCTTTCCACCTTCCTCAAAATGCTATGCCCCCATCCATCTTCCCTCCTCTTCTTTACTTTGTCACTCCTGTCTTCCTCCTCTTGTTCTCCCCTCCTGTGGTTCTCCCCCCCCCCCTCTCTCTGGTGGTGAGATGACAGTTAATCCCTGGTTGAATTATAATCTCACATTTCATCCTGATTTCACGCTGAAAGGATTTTCTTCACATTACGACGCCCAGTTGTCAATCTTTCTCTCTCTCTCTCTCTCTGCTATTCTGTCTCTCTCGATGTTTCCCGCTCTTTCTCTACATCTCTCTTTTTGTCTTTGAATTGACTTATTTCCTCCTCTTTTCTCAGCCTTTTCTTTCCCCCTTTCGTTCCCTCTTTCGTGCCTTCCTTACTTTTTGCCTTGATTCTTTATTTTTTTCCTTCCCTCCTCATTTGTTTTGTTTTTCCCTTCTTTCTTTTTTCTTTCCTTCCTTCCTTTCCCATATTCTTTCTTTATCTTACCTTCTCTCTTTATATTTTTGCAATAACTCCCTCCCTCTCTCTCTCTCTCTCTCTCTCTCTCTCTCTCTCTCTCTCTCTCTCACACACACACACACACACACACACACACACACACACACACACACACACACACACACACACACACACACACACTCAGCACGACTGCACTTTGTTCTCTTCATACAGCCACTTATCGTGAGCCTTTGATTTGAGTCTTTTTATGTTGCAGGTCTGAATTTACAAAGTTATCGACAATATTGAAGAGTTGAGAGTAGGCAGCCACACACACACACACACACACACACACACACACACACACACACACACACACACAAACACACTTAGAAACATAAACACCCTTCCACACAACATGCCATCTCTCTCTCTCTCTCTCTCTCTCTCTCTCTCCCTTGTTTCCTGTCTGCTTCTATCAGAGAGAATGGACCTCTGGACTGCTGGTTGCAGTCACCAGGGCTAACATAGCTGTTGATGGTCCGCTAGTCTGGATAATCTGAAGTGCATTTCCAGGATGAAGCCTGGCATCCGGTTGTCAGGCTCCTTCCTCTCTCTGTGTGCCGTTCTCAAAATCCTTTGGCTATGGGAAACAACAACAAACTTTGAGCTAGCAAGCTACACACTAAACTTTGGATAATGCAACACGGCAGGTCTGCTTGGTTCTTTCGGGAAATGATTTTAAAGATTTACAAAAGAATATGTTTACAGCATTTATTATCTAACTGGGACGTTTTGGGACCGATTGGTGGAGATTGCTTCGGACCAAGTACACACGGCGATACACTGGTAAGAGCCAATGAGGTTTAACCATGTATCCAGCTTATGTAAATAGCTCACATTACTGTATTGTGTAAACAGTCAACTTCATTTAATACTGTATGTGGCGTTTTGTTTTCCGAGGTGAAAATGTTCCACCAAAACAAGTTCTTTCCAGAGACTATTTAGCAGAACCACCGTTGCTGCGTCTGGAGCTTAGCACCGCCCAAGACGATTGTGATTGGTTTAAAGAAATGTAAACAACCCAGAGAGTTTTTTTCTCCTATCCCAGAATGTATGTTTGGTATAGACAGACCTTACTTCAAAGCTCTGTGGTCTGGCAATGCGAGACTAATGGTCAGCAAATACGTCCAAATTGCTGCATTGCTGACTTTTACCTGAAGGTAATGTAATGAGTAATATATTTAATTACTTTAGCTTTTGAGTAATCAGTAACATAGCTGTAATTGATTACATTCTTCCAGTAACTTCCCCAATGATTGATGTGACAATGCCATAAGTATGGATGGATGTATTGATAGATAGATAGATAGATAGATAGATAGATAGATAGATAGATAGATAGATAGATAGATAGATAGATAGATAGATAGATAGACAATAAGGCTGACAGACTAAAGGAATAAGATTGAGAGGAGAAAGAAAAATAGATCTCTTCATTCTCTCTCCTGTGTAATCAGGGTAAAAAACCTGATGTGGCCTCAATTCTGACGGAGGAAATCAAACGCTAATTTTACTCCAAAAAACAAACTGAGAAAGACACACACACACACACACACACACACACACACACACATACACACACACACAGTACGAAAGTGTTTGGAGAGGGTGTGTAAGTGTGTCTGTGATGTGAGTGTCTGAAGAAGCGAGCATGTGTATTTGTGTGTGTGTGTGTGTGTGTGTGTGTGTGTGTGTGTGTGTGTGTGTGTCTGGCATCCATCAGAACCACAGCTTGCCGAAAAAACAGTAAGCACAGTGCAGAGAGAGAGAGAGAGAGAGAGAGAGAGAGAGGGGCGAACGAATGAGCGCTGCTGCGCGCTAATTATGTATGCATGATTCAATCTGCAACTCAATAATATGCAAATATATTCATATGTTAGTTTCTTAATTAAAAATGCAAAGCAGCCCTTATGGTGATTTTTCTGTGATTTTCTTTTCAGCCTAACAAACGGAACATTTCGAGAAATTCAACAAATTGGAGGGAAGCGCTATGGTGGGGTTTAACAAAACAAACTTCCTATTTCAACTTCCTGTAGCTTGAAAATAAAGGAGGAGCTGGAGGGGTGTAACTTGTTGAATGAAAGCAAACTTTGTCATACCACCTTAAGCATACTTTAAAGACAAATCTTCTTCAATAGACGTTTGAGAAGTTACATTGAAGTGTAGGCAAGTCATGTGACATGGGAGTTACTGTAATTGCCAGTTTCCAACTTGTAAATAGCGTTCACGTCAACATCATAATTACGAGTCATAATTGCGACCCGTAAACTCAGATTTTTCTGCCAGCTCTTATATTCCTGCCAAGTGTTAAATATTACACACATTCTTGTAGAGCCAAACAACCATGGATCTCAGCCAAAGTCTGCCTGTCAAGGAAATTAAATGTTGATTTAATGGATATAATGCTGTACGCATATACACCAGTCTGACTGTCACCAGACCAAGTTCAATCTTTTAAGAATGAACATTAGTCTGGGGAGTCTGCTCTGTATTTTCTACTGCACAAGAGATCAACGGGGAAAGTTCAAATGACTCTGTTCGCAACTGGATAGTCTTTCAACCAATAAGACCACCGATCCGGGTGACGTACTTTCCATGAGCGTGACCAACGGTGACACGACCGCAACAACGGGGTTTAAGCTGAGCTCCATTCTTTTGGCCACCAGCGGGGCTAGCTGGTAAATTAGGCTTTTACCAAAGCCGGTCGGTAGTAAGGCAAACATATCCTTCTTTTGTAGGAATTGTTCCAGGGCCAAGTTTCTGTTCTGTTTTCAAAGAAAACTTGCCTTTGCAATCTTTTAAAAGAGAAGTGACAGCGGCATCAACAGGTTGCTGCGCTTCGGTGGCCGCCATGTTGAATGTAAACAAAAAGCTGCTTGCCGTCGCTTCTCTATCGTCATCGTGTTAAACCCGCCAGGTGGATAAACCAGTTTGTGATTGGTCCCCGCAGATTTGTAACGGAAGAAGGCTAGAAAAATGTACATGTTTCCAGCCTGAGCTGCAGGGCGAAATCAAATCGCCAGCAGATCGGGCTTGGTTAACCCAGTCTAACAATACACAGTTATTGCAATCAAATTTAAATCATACACCTGCCTTTACTCCCTATAATTCTTCCTGATGTGCTACATAAAAGTCTGGAGTCTATAACGGTGACTTCTCACTCATGCTAAGCTAGCATTAGTGCATCTCTGCAAGTTGAACTCAGAAGTCCAAACTCTAGAGAGAGGAAGCAGTTCAGGCAATTTGCATTTGGGACAACACGCCCATATGTCGCCTAAACAACACACTAGGTTGATTGCCAATGACTTCCAAAACAACATACTGTATATGACCCTTGTATTTAACATTATGACACAGCCGTAAGGTGGCCGTTTTAAACCCGTAACTGCAACTGCAACAGGTGGCAGTTTTAATCACATGACATTCTATTTAACATAACATTTGCAGTTTTAAACATGTAGCTAACGTTGTGAAACGGAACTACTTAAGTTAAGGCAACAAAAATAGTTAGGTTTAGGCAACAAACATTATGGTTAAGGTTATGAAAAGATCATGGATTCGCTTAAAATGAGTCATGGACGTTACGAACATAACTTTGTCACGTCGATAACAAAAAAAGTCACCACTGACTTGGTTTCACACGGGACTAGGGTTGGGTATCGTTTGGATTTTTTCTGATACCGTTGCTTAAATGGTGCTGGTGCCTGAACCGATACTTTTAAAAAGATAAAAAAAATAAATAAAAATAAAATTAAAAAAAAAATATATATATATATATATATATATATATATATATATATATATATACATATACTTTTTTATGTACATACACTTAAACGACAAAAACAACCACTATATGGGAAAAGGGTATTTTACAATAACTATGAATGCACCACGAGGATGGCGAGGCGAGTTTCAAGTAAACGTACCGTCTGTGTTGTTGACAACGGCAGTTGCAGACTGTTGGACGTCCCGCTGTTGGAATCCTCTACAGTGAAATACAGTCACACTTTACACCGTTTAGCTGTCAGCATTTTATTTGTGTTTAAGCCAGCTACTAGCTAATGGTAGCTTAACATTACCTGCTGCCAAGTGTAATGTTAACTAGCGTGATGTGCAGGGATGCTTCTGTTGCCTCTAACGTCCGTTCCGGAGAATCAGAGAGCTGCGCAGTCATTTAAGTGGCAACGAAATGAGGCAACGTAATCCGCGTTGCTACTCGGTCTGGTAGATTCAAAAAAGAAGTATATCTTATTTTTTATCCATGTTGCCAAAAAAGGCAATTTCAATAGGTCAGTTGGTCGATCCACTACTTTGTTCCAGACTTAAATATCTTTGCAACTACTCCAGAGGATGAAGTCTACTGATTACGGTGAAATGTATCAACAACTAGGCTAGTAAACGTATTCTCAAGCAACTTTGCTACAAAGACATTTATAATTCCCCACCAGGGGTGAATTATAATGATTTTGGTGGTCCTTTAACGTTTTTCTAGCGCCACAATCAGGTCAACATTTTGTCCAATACTCAAGTTTATGACTAAAACTAATTCCCATCAGCCTCAGATGAATTTTATGTTTAGTGCTAATTAGAAATGTTAGCATGCTAAACTAAAAAGGCAGACACTTCCTGCTAAACATTAGCGTATTAGCGTTGTCACTGTGAACATAGTAGCATGTTGGCAGTCACATTTAGCTCGATATAGACTCCTAATTATGTTCCACCAGTAATTAAACAAATGTTTTGGCGAGATAACTACTTGCTGGTATTTGTTATGGGTTAATTGGAGGTCCAGCTAGCATGTCCTCACACAACGCATTTTCATGAATGGGCCCGTATGATAATCATAAGAAAATGATCAAAACTGGCCAGTGCAACCCACCCCAAAAACCTATTATAATTTCCTTTACATAAATAAAGACATTTGCACCATAAATTGATGCAGGAGAGGCAAAAATTGTTGCATAAAAAATCCCCAGAATGCAAGTATTTGACGTTCAAAATTACAATTTTGCTCAAAAGTGGAGACCTCAACTCAAAGTTACGCCCTTGGCTGGGATACTTGTCTATCACTACTTTTCAAAGTCCTGGATAAAATGGAAGGAGCAAGAAAACTTTGGGGTATTTGGACAGTTCTTGGCTAAATGTTCCAGCATCCAGTTCAGACAGTGGAGATCAGCAGAGTCAACTCATGTTGGAGAATTGCAGCATGTTCACCAGTCCAACAGTAAAACCTGACTTCAGTTTTTTTGGCCTGACTGGGTGTTAAACCTGCTGTCTTCCTGCTGAGTGCAGAGTGCAACCTGCTGCTGAAAGAAAGGCTCGCTCAGTGCTTTGTGTTCAGGTATACTTTACACAGAGCGTGCTCAGAATGAAAACAATGATTAAAGATGAAGCTTATCCACATCACCAGCAGGCATTACAGCCACACGACAGGGTGTGTGTGTGTGTGTGTGTGTGTGTGTGTGTGTGTGTGTGTGTTATAAAGCTAATATTGAGATCGCTAAGCGATGGCTTTGTTGAAACCAACACTCTTATTCAAAGAAGGTTTTACATCTTTCTTCCTTTCATGTTGCGTCTTCTGACTCAAGTTAATTTTGGCAATCTACATTTTGCTTTTTTGTTTTTCAACTGATTTTTCTACACATTTTTACAATATTCCTCTTTTGTCTTTTAATTTCTTGTACTTATTTCTCTTCCTTCCTTTCTTTCTCAGCAAGTTCCAAAAGTGAATTTGCATTTCTCATCTCTGGTTTAACTCTCATTTTGTGGAGGTTGTTTTGAGTTATGAACACATATATGGAAAGGTGCATAACGCTCACTTTTTCTTGCCTAAACTTGTGAAAATTGTGCCTAAAATGACCGGCAACTTGTGGTGCTCTGTACCTGGCTCACAGTCACCTAATTTTGGGTAACTGAACCCCCAACAACGACTGGCAGCTCGCGGTGATTTGTACCTGGCTGACAGTCACCTATTCTCGGGTAACTGAACCACCAACAACGACCAGCAGGTAGCGGTGCTCTGTACCCGGCTCACAGTCACCAATTCTAGGGTAACTGAACCACCAACTATCGCTGACCTGACAGAGCACCATGTGGAACACCGTAGCCGGTGTCGCAGAGCTCTGTAGCGGCTAAACACATCTACTAACTGCTGCTGATACGACGAGCTGTGACGGAGCTCTGTAGCCGATGTCACGTGACCAGCCGGTGGGCTCCTAATTTTCGTATGATATCATGCATTTAAGTGTGCATGACTTTTCGTACGATATCCTACGAACCCGTTCATGAGAATGAGTTGGTTGATTGAGCTTCTTTGAACGCATCATAGAATCATTTAATTCTGGAGGAACTTCATCTTAACTTCCTGCCCACAATTATTGAGGTTTATAAGCTTGTCCATGGAATATATAATGCAACTGTTGAGCCTATCTTTCATTTTTGGAACAATAGGTGGGATTTAAAGCTATACTACTTAAAGCTATATAAAATGTTTACATGGTTGTCTGAAAAGAAAAAAAGCTCTTCATACCTTGTGCGCTAAAAGCATCAAAACGAGCTTCCAGAAGAAGTTGTGAAGTCCCCCTACATGTCATGTACAATTATAAAGCTGGTTTGTAATTTATTTATGTAATTCATTCATGAAATGTAAGTCATTTTTAATCATGAAATTAATGTGATTCATGAAATTAGTGTGATTTCAAAAATGTTTTTTACAATCATTTATTTTTGTTGTATTCAGTATTTGAGTCTGGAATAGAGGATTTTATATTCTGTACCAGGAATTTTTCAATATACATTTCAATCAATTTCAATAATTCCGAGAGCTGTAACAGCTTATAAGCAAAAAAATTATAATAATAAAGAATAAAAGAAAATATGAATATTAAAAAATGATTTCACTCCATAAATTAAACTATAGGGTGAAAAAAAAGACACATTTTGTGCAGCCAAGGACAACTGAGAAATATCATCAACAACTTAAAGCAGTTTTTCAGCTTCAGTAGCCTACAGGCCTATTTGTGTGTGTGTGTGTGTGTGTGTGTGTGTGTGTGTGTGTGTGTGTGTGTGTGTGTGTGTGTGCGTGTGTCTCTGCTTGTCGGTGTTTGTATGTGTGTGTGTGTGTGTATGTGTGCGCGTGGGGGGTGCAAGAGTGTATCAGTGTGTGTGTGTGATAACATGTGATATTCATCGTAGTCTTGGAGCAAATCAGAGTGCCGCTTTCTGCTGCCTGTTACTGCAGCCAAATGTTTGGGCTCAGGAATGCACCAGGGAGCACATCTGCAGCAGGCATTCATGTGTGTGTGTGTGTGTGTGTGTGTGTGAAAGAGAGGTCTTTGTAGGAGCCAAATGGCCTCACAAGGACAGAAAGGCAACGAACATCTTCAAGCTGAGGTCATTGCCTCGTAGCCTTCAGTAACGCTATTACTGTACAAGAAACAGGCATCATTTGGCCCGTTTCCATGTAGTTACATAGTCACTGATATGATCATAACCACTACAGTGCTCAATTACCTATTTTTGAGGGGGAAATAAACTTTTTCCCCCACAAAAATTTCGCTGCGAAAGCATGAACTGTCCTCTAGAGGACATCCACCAGACCAGCGGGCGCCCGTGGATTGTTGTCGGCTGCGGCAGGCGGGGAAGGCGTGGAGGAAGTAGGCTGGATGCCGGTCGGGCCTGCTAGCCTGGCTAAGGCAACTAACACAGAGTTTGCCACTGCAGAGACTACTATTCACCAACTTGATGCTTGATGATTATTACCGAAGCCACGCTGAACACACTCACTCATCCCAGACGGCAGCTTTGACATTTACCAGTCTGTGATTATCCTTCCTTTAATATTAGTCTAAACAGTTCATAATTTCTGCTTTTTTTAACTCAAGGATTAGGTATAATTTCCTATAAATGAGGTTTATCAACCGTGAATTCCAAAAATAAGTATAAAACTAGTAATAAGTTGGTGTTAGTGGTGTTTATACATGGTAGTGAAAAGAAGTGTAAAACGGCAACAAAAAAAATAACCAAAAACGTTGAAAAAAGTGTCGAAAAAAGGGACAAAAACATCAATAAAAGTGTGGATTTTTTTGTTTTGGCCCGGGAGGACGACAAGTGCATGGTCCAATGGAAGACAACACAAGGGTTAAATTAGTTTTACTAGCATGGAACTAGCATGGTTTTAAAAACAGGATTATGGACATACCATGTCCTGTTACTGAACACTGATGAGTCATCGTTTGATGTAATATGCTGTTTTGTTTTGCAGTTTGTCAGTGTATACCTGGGAAAATAAAGGTTTACAAGAAACAAAAAGGCAGGGAGGAAGTAGAAGGATGCCGGTCGGGCCTGCTAGCCTGGCTAAGGCAACTAACACACAGTTCGCCACTGCAGAGACTACTATTCACCAACGCCAGATGGATCACACACAAAATGGATATATGCTACAAATACACACAGAACTGCTGCTTGATGGTTATTACCGAAGCCTGGCTGAACACACTCACTCATCAGACGGCAGCTAGCAGCTAACAGGGTAGGTGAATTTAAACAATGTCTGAGTTGAAAACGCATCTTGTTGTCATGTAAGGGCCCTGTTCATGTTGCACAGACATTTTAATTGCATTTTGTGTCTGTTAAAGAGGCACAAAGGCACTCTTTATGATATGCCCCCAAAACTGCCGTTTTAGCTAAGTGGGAGCTCTCGGCATTAGCTGCAGCAGCTCCATGATGCTAGCACCGATTCGGCTCGTTTTTTTTTGCTATCGACAGTACTCACATACTTATAGCGATCAAGATTAACGTAAAAATTGCCCGGAGTTCTCCTTTAATACTGTGTAGGCCTTTTTATGTAGTGAAGTGTTTTTTGTGTCAAACTAAAGTTCTCTGTGGTTAAAAAAGAGACACAAACAACACGTGCAAACGCATGCATGTACACACCCATAGGCCACACACAAATGGGTGCCTTGTGATTCAATTAGTCAGTTTGCGGCAAGGAGCCAAGCAAATACCTTATAGACGCAGATGCATGAAACACACAGAGATCTTTTGGATTGTTTCATTAAGTGCGTTACAAGCAGTTCACAATCAGGACTTGACAGGCAAACATTTTTAAGGAATTGCCCGCATCCACACGACATAGCTGAACAAACAGCTGTCTACGTGTGTGTGTGTGTGTGTGTGTGTGTGTGTGTGTGTGTGTGTGTGTCAAACTGCACTATTTAGCTCATATCAATAAACTCTGTCTTACGAACTGCAATTATTGGTTGCCATAGTCAGCTGCTGGCTATATGTAAGAAGAATTAATTTAAAGAAGTTCAAATGGGAGTTTTACAGGAAGGACTTAAATCAGCTGGTGTGTATTAAAGTGTCTTTTTGGAATAAGGATAGAACGTCAGATGAGGTCTAAACCCTGAAGAGTTGATCTATAATCACTTTTATTTAGGGTTAGCCTAACTCCAAATGTTTGTCTGTGTGTGTGTGTGTGTGTGTGTGTGTGTGTGGCAGTTAAACCATGAGGTCATCCCTGGCTAAAATAGCTCTCTGGGTTACTATAAACACCGAAGCTGCTGCAGGACAATGGCACCATTTTAAACCTCAAGTCACTGAGTTCATTAATGTTTCATATCCGAACACCTCAGAGTGCATTATGACTCTCATATGAGCTCTTACCAATGTAAATGTAGCTGTTTAAATCCTCCTCCGTGTGTTGGCAATCAGTTTAACCCACGGTTACCGCACGGTTTGCGTCACCTGTCACCTGGTTAGTACTGTTGCTATGGTGACCTACAGTTTAGGGAGCACTGACTGAGAACAACCCATTGCTACAAGGAGAGAAAACTTATAATGGTCCTCTGCAACTATAAGTCTATGTCAGCCCAGTCTCATGGCAGTTCGTGAAATGGTCACGTTCGGAAATCGTGACCTGCACACGAAGTAAACAAGAAAATCGTGACCTGTACACAAATCACTAAATCAAAATAATGTGACTATTTCACGAACTGGCGTGAGACCGGGTTGTCTACGTGCAGTACTTTACCGTTCATTACAAGTTACAATCCATACTTAAAACATAAACCGTAAGAGTGCTTTTAAAGTTGTTGTACCCTCATCTTGGTGTGAGCTAGAGTCACCTTAACCCTTGTGTTGTCTTTCGTCAAATTTGAGCCATTTTCTAAATGTCTATATCAGAAATACGGGTTTCTTTTTAACTTCCTAATTTTAATTAACCAAAAATTACATGGATGATTCCATACAACGTGCTTCGCAAGAACAACAAAAGAGCGGATCTCTAATTTCATAGAATTTGGGGGGTTGTGTAACTTTTTTTTAGCATTTGAAAAAGAAATTGAAACGTTTCGAAACAGTATCCCGACTGAACGTTGACATATACCAGTCTGTGGTTATCCTTCCTTTAATATTAGTCTAAATAGTTCATAATTTCTGCTTTTTTTAACTCAAGGATTAGGTATAATGGTGTTAGTGGTGTTTATACATGGTAGTGAAAAGAAGTGTAAAACGGCAACAAAAAATAGAGCCAAAAACATTGAAAAAAGCTCCAAAAGTGTTGAAAAAAGGGACAAAAACATCAATTAAAGTGTGGATTTTTTTGTTTGGCCCCGGGAGGACGACGAGTGCATGGTCCAATGGAAGACAACACAAGTTAAGTTAAATTACTTTTACTAGCATGGAACTAGCATGGTTTTAAAAAAACAGGATTATGGACTATTTGACCATACATACCATGTCCTGTTAGTGAACACTGATTAGTCATCGTTTGATGTAATATGCTGTTTTGTGTTGCAGTTTGTCAGTGTATACCTGGGGAAATAAAGGTTTACAAGAAAAAAATAAATAATAATAATCAAAACAGGGCCGTGGACATTTTTTTTCCATGCATGTCAGAACTGAATGCTCTCTCTCTCTCTCTCTCTCTGTCTCTCACCCCTCCCTCCCTGTAGCCTCTTCTTTCTCATTTCATCTTCTGCCAAAGCCTGGTACAACACCGCTAATTTAAGCAGCATGCTAACACACGGACACACACTTCATTTTCAGGACACTTCTCACACAAGGAGGTGAGGCCGTTGTGTGTTTTCATGTTTTTCAAATTGTGTGGACACGGCGATCTCACTGCGTAGATGTATTTTTAAAAGGTTTTTTTTTTTTTTTTGCAGACTCTCAAGTGGAGACACATTCTCTGTTATTTTTTAAATCAACAAATCGGCCGATTTTGATTTGAAACAAAATGAATGACTTTCATTTTGGGAATTTTTGACTCCACGATAATGGAACATAATGAGTTTTTGTGTTGCTGGGAATCTGCAAGTTCTCATGGTTAACATGACAACCTTCATCAGCAAACACACACACACACACACACACACACACGGTGTTTGGTGTTTTAAACCCCCAACGTCGTCTTCCGGGCCAAAATACCAAATGCCAGCGTAATAACACAGAGCAAGACAGCAAGTTCTGAAATTCGATTTTTATTTTTATTATGTAGTTATATAACTTTTTGGGGGGTTCAGTGTCTTCAGTGGGCAGGGAAACAGTTAACAGACAGCAGTAGCTGGCAGGGTCTGTGGCTCCTCTGTGGTACCTGGGGCCGCCTGAAGGGGCCAGTATGGCTCACCAAACCCCACCACCACCACCACCACCACCACACCACCCCCTATCCCTCCTCCACTCCGCGGCCCACCGGGGACCGCCGGCTCTCCTACTGTGCCTTCTGCAAGACCTGGCTTAATTTAATTAACGCTGTCGACTTTAAACAAAACCACATCTGAGCCGAGGAGGGGGGGGGGGGGGGGGGGGGGGAGAGAGAGAGAGAGGGGAGATAGGGAGAGAGAGAGAGAGAGAGAGAGAGAGGGAGATGGGGGGAGAGAGAGCGGGGGAGGGGAGACGGGGAGAGAGAGGGGGAAAGAGAGGGGGAACAGAGAGAGTGAGAGAGGGGGCGGAGAAAGAGAGATATAGGGAGAAAGAGATAGAAAGAGAGAGAGACAGATAGAGAGAGAGAATATATATATATATATATATATATATATAGAGAGAGAGAGAGAGAGAGAGAGAGAGAGAGAGAGAGAGAGAGAGAGAGGGGGGGGAGGGAGAGAGGGAGAGAGAGGGGGGAAAGAGAGAGAGAGCGAGAGAGAGAGAGAGAGAGAGAGAGAGAGAGAGAGAGAGAGAGAGAGAGAGAGAGGGAGAGAGAGGGGGGAAAGAGAGAGAGAGAGAGAGAGAGAGAGAGAGAGAGAGAGAGAGAGAGAGAGAGAGAGAGAGAGAGAGAGAGCAGGAAATAGCCAGAGATGGGAGCGGATCTCTCCGGTCAGATCGCTGACAGGATTTAATGGGTTCAGGGATTGAAAATGCTTTTTGGGTTTAGTTAAAAAAAAAGAAGAAAAAAAAGACTTCCCAGGATTTCTTCTTTAAATAACTAATAGCAAAGGAAATGAAGGCTGGTGCTGGTAGGGAGCTGAAGGTGAGACTTCCCAGTCGGGATCCTCTAGATTCAAACTCAACTACTAAATGACGAGCCGCAGGTTAAAAGGTGATTTTATGGCTGTTTGGCACTTTGTAAATTAAGTTTGTCATTACTTTATAGTCTTTGGTTTAACAAGTTGCTAACAGATACTTTAAGACAATGCTTTCTCTGTGTTTAGAGATCATAAATGTAAAAATCATGTTCAACTTAATTAATAAGGACTGTTGTACATTGTGTGTTTTGTTAAGTTATGTTACTGAAGCATTTAAGCCATTCTAAATCAGTTAAATATAATAAATGAGAAACTTCTGTTGGAGAAATGTAACAATTATTGACAGATTTTAAAGCAAAGTGGGGGAACTTAAGAACTTATTTGACTAAATGAGACACTTGTACACTCTACAGTCTCCCCATTTCACAGATTCGGGGAGACAAAGGACAGTTATATCGATGTCTGCAATTTTTGGAAAATAAGCCACATAATTATTCTGGACAAAATTGGGGTTGGATTGTAGAATTTCACAAACCAGATCCTCCGCAAAAATGTAGTATTGAGTAATATTTTATCAACTTTTCTCTTAATAAAAATAAACAAAATACCGATTTTAGAGAAGTGCTTTGATGTCTTGAATTATTCACAACAAACATGTTATGTATCTCATGTCAAATGTTCGAGTTTAGACTCAGAGTAATGTAAAAGTACATTACAATTTTGGGAAATATATATCATATAAGGAGGTGTTAATATTAGAATTTGATAAGGAAAACATTTTTTTTTGTATTGTTTTGGGTTAAGAATGATCAGATTCAGTTCATATTCAATCAAATCAACTTCCCGTCTACTATATATATATATATATATATATATATATATATATATATATATATATATATGTGTGTGTGTGTGTGTGTGTGTGTGTGTGTGTGTGTGTGTGTGTCGGTCTGTTTCAAACTGCACTATTTAGCTCATATCAATAAACTCACCATATATCAGTCCCTCCAGAAAAAAGGCGATTATGCGATCGCATAATTCAATGCATAATCAGCCAAAGTCCGCATATTTATGCGGTGGCCGCATTTTTTCAAATACGCCGCACTTTCGCCGCATAAATTTTCAGATTTCCATGCAAAATATGCGGGCTTGCATGATTTCATAATCCCCGCATTTTCGTTGCAAAAAATCGTCTATTTTTCTTATCTTATATATCTAGCAGAACGTTGAAAAATGTTGCGTTTACTTGCAGCCATTTTCCCCTGTTGCCATGGGAACGTTACGAAGTGACGTAATTACGCGACGTGAACATCATCGAAAAGCTGCACACCCCGCGATGAAGCCATGATGAAACCGCAGTTTTTGCAAGTTCCCGCAATTTCATCGCATAAAATTGAATAAATATCCCGCATATTCCATCGCATTTTTTAAGAAAACGTGCCGCATAATCAAGGATTTTTGCCCGCAATAATCACAAAAAACTCTGGAATTTTTCTGGAAGGACTGATATATATACTGAACCATATCATACAAACTGTGAAACGCAAGATGATCCTGACAATATTACAATATGTAACACATCCGCCAGCCTTTAGAGAATGACCCTTCATTTAATCCAATGGAGCAAACATTAACAAGTTATGTCGCTGTCTGGTGAAAACCCTGTATGTCCAAAACCGTTTGTTTTCATAAAAATGAATAAAAGGCTCATCTGAAAACATTCATTGAGCTATTTACCTTACCTAAAGTCAGACAAAGTCAGACAAAATCCCCCTCGCCACTCTTTTATTATTTATAAAAACCCACAGACAAAGGTAAAGGGTGACCAACAGCACTGATTTATGAAAACATAAATAAATAAAAAAAGGGAAAATTCTTTTGGCCCGACAGCGACGGTTCACTTTATTAAAGTTGGACATATTAATATATGTAAAATAAAAAGGTTTTCTTCATCTGTCTAAAGTGTGTCATGGAATTATTTCATATATGATCATCTTCACATGTTAACCCTCCCTAGGTACAGTCACAAGCCAGATTAATGGCTCGATCCAGAGTCACTGTGAAAGTGTGTGTGTTTGTGTGTGTGTGTGTGTGTGTGTGTGTGTGTGTGTAAAATTGGGAGAAAAAAAACATTAAACACCCTCATGCAGACACATATCATTTTATTTCTATTTCCTTTAATGGCTTAATTTTCACGGTTTCATTATCGCCATTTTTGGGAATAATCTTGATATACAGAATATATATTTTTGTGTGTTTGGCTGTTTATTCAGTCAGCATTAGCAAAGCTCTGAGGTTGAGCTGGAGACTCTATCAGCCTGAACAACAAATTAACTAAAACAAACATATCTAACGGGGGAAAAAAAAAATGCTGTTATCCTCCCTACACCAGCAAAGAAAAACAACAGCGAGACGGCACTCCGCAACCTGCTAATGTTAGCAACTGATGCCTAATTTCCTTTTGATTACAAAGACATCCCACGCTCTCCTCTCATGTGACGTTTAATTGTTTCTCAAAGTAAATCATCAACTCAGCAAACTAAATATGACGAACAACAATAACAAAGTTGCAGCGCAGGGAGACGGGAAGGAAGGGGGGGGGAAAAAGAAATGAATTAATTAAAACAAAAAGACCCATCGCCTGCAGTGGATGTGAAACAGAGATAAAAGAAAACAGACAAGACTTTTTTGGGAGGGCAGCAACACAAAAACAACTTTAAACAGGCTAAAATGGCACTTGAATTATTTCTAAATTCATCAGAAAGAGTGGAAATGCAAAAAAACAAACAAATCAGTGTCCATGTTCCTTATGTTAGTCAGTCAGCACTGAAAAAAAGAAATTTAAATCGAAAAATGTAATGGAATCGTGATCTTAAAATCAAAAGCCAAGTCGAAACGTGGATTTGGAGAATTGTGACACCCTTAGAAAGTGCCGCTACAATGTCGTTACAGTCATTCCCCGGCTGCAATGACAGTGCAGAGACTCTGAAAGTGCAGATGACCAATCAGGGCAGATTGGGCTTTATCAGGAGGGGGGCTTAAAGAGACAGGTGCTAAAACGGAGCGTTTCAGATAGAGGGTGAATACAGGCACATTCAGAAAATAATGTGTTTTTTGAACATTAATGCATGAAGAAACCCAAACCACAAGTATGGACCCCAAAAGGGGCATTATATGGGACCTTTTATATTTACAAAGCCTACAAATGTAAGACAAAAATGTCCCCTTAAAGCAACACTATGTAACTTTTAGCGCGAGCTGTAGTTCCAATGAGACAACCTGTAGGGGGACCGAAGCTGGAAAAGTTCCATAGTGTTGATTTAAGATCGAATAAAGTCTTCAGAGAAAGCAAACAGAGGATAAAAACATTTCTGTTGTTCAGGAGGCTGTCAAATACCACAGGAAACAAGCTAAGAGACTGAAATGGCACTTAAATTCTCGCTGAATTCAGCAGAAATAGTGTAACCTAAAGTAGCAAGTCAAATCAAGCTCAGTATAAGAGATCTTAAAACATCAACAACAACAAAGATGAAAATGTCACTAAACATCAAGCCACCAACTACCGATAAACTCAAATTTAAAACATAAATTTACCTTTTTTAACCACTAACATCATTGGATGCATCAGCAGTGTGTCGGATGCATTGGCAGCTGTTTCTGCCCTCTAGTGGCCAGGATTTGAATACTGCAGCTTTAACACCAGTAAGGTGTCACTTAGTGACACATCAACCCGATAATCAGCCGTCGGACAGTCTGGCAAGGTCAGTGACTTGAGTCTGTTCGGTGTGTTCCGTTCCGTAGTCTGTCCGAGGGGTCGTTGGCCTTTATTTTGGACGACCCAACATGCTCAGTTGGAGACAGGTGAGTCGGGACTCACCCGGAAATGGCGAGCGGATGAGCCTCTCAAAATCTGACGAAAATCTTTTAAACTGACCTTTGTTGATCTGAAATGAAGACAGATTCAGAAACTGCACGGCCTATTTCTCTCTTAAAATGTTTTCAGAAACACGTTTCGGTGAACTATTTTAGTACAATATGAGATCGTATTCTGAACAAGCCGCCATGACAGTCTGGCTGTGAATTTTCGGAGAAAAAAGACCCACGTGACGTGTTCGTCCTATCAGCTGCCGGTTTTCATTTTCTGGGAAACAATATACAGAAAAGCGCCGCCTGCTGCTATGGAGACGTATTACGTTTCGCGCATGCGCAGAGCGTACGCTCAGGTTGGCGTCGCCTCAGTGTGTTTTGAGGCATTTTTTTGGACCTCGGGGACCCGACTGATCAGTCCGACTGGCTTTTCTGCCGACGGTCGGCTGTCTGGTTGGTGTGTAATCACACAAAGCCAGCGGAGGAAAAAGTATTCAGTTACTTTTCTCAAAGGTGCCGTAGGTAGGATTGTGAAGATCCAGGACTTAGCCAAAAAATTTGAACATTGACAACTTCTCAGTTCCTCCCCCCTTTCTGCTAAAGCCCGAAACGGTCTCCTAAGTCCCTCCCCCCACAAGGGAGAATGAATGCGTGTGCATGAGCAGTGATTGACACGCAGTTAGACACAATTGGAGGATCTGAACAGGGAGCGGTGGATTTTTGCAAATCGCACTACAGGCTGTAGGTGGTGCCAGAGGAGCCAGAATGTTTTATTTTTTAATTACCTTTTCATGTAGTTCTACTGGAACATAGGGTCAGTTTCAGCAAATATGACAGAAAGTTAGTTTTATAAGTCTTACCTACTGCACCTTTAGGTAAAAGTGCTAAAACCACACTACAAACATACTCTGTTACAAGTAAAAGTCCTGCATTGAAAATGTTACTTAAGTAAAAGTATGTAAGTATCATCAGGAAAATGTACTTAAAAGTATTAAAAGTAAAAGTAGTCAATGCAGAAAAACCCTCACATTTTAGAAACTGGAAACGATCCAAACAGTTGTGTGTTTAATGGTCTAATCATTTCAGCTGGACTTGTATGCCGTTATATTGTTGGGTAGTTTAATTTATAATAAAACTGCATGTGTTTTGTGTGCAAATTTGTAAAGTAACTAGTAATTAAAGCTGTCAGATTAATGTAGTGGAGTAAAAAGCACAATATTTCTCTATGAAATGGGGCAGAGTAGAAGTAGAAAGTGGCATGAAAAGAAAAGACCCAAGCAAAGTACAAGTACCTCAAATTTGTACTTAAGTACAGTACTTGAGTAAATGTACCTCGTTGCATTCCACCACTGCACAAAGCACATGTAATGAAATGAAAGCACTAACACACTGCGGTAGGAGGCTAAACTGTCCTAAATCCAGACACTACACCTATAACCCGTCATGATTAGGAAGAAAATAAGAAAACTGTTTTCGTGCATTAAGTGGTTCTGGGTTTAAATGATCCGACCTTTGACAGTGAAGACATTTTAGAAAGCGAGGACATTTTCTGGTCCTTACTCCTGTAAAGGGTTGTTTGAGGTTTAACACTTGGTTTTAGGGTTAAGGTTAAAATCAGCGTCAACATTACCCCACGCAGAGAATAACATAATGACGAAGTGACGTGACTGCCCGAACATTAAAATATTGCTGAACCAATATAGATTTTTATCATTTGATCTTAACTGAACCACACTGTATTATACAGGAATTTGTGAAGCTGCTAATAGCTGGATTAAACACGGTTCAAATGCTGACAGCTAACATTAAACGGTGTAAAGTGTGACCGTATTTCCCTGTAGAGGATTCCAACAGCGGGACGTCTGCAATAGCCGTTGTCGGAAAAACAACACAGATGGTGCGTTCACTGAAACTGGTTTCCTCGTTGTGCATTCAAAGTTATTGTAAATAAATAAATAACCCATCTAGTGGTTGTTTTTGTCGTTCAACAGCAATTTACTGGTAAAATAAGTTGTTGTTATAAGTTATTGTTATTACATTTTTAATAAATCTTTTAATTTTAACCATATGGCCTTAGCACAGCCCAGTCTCATGGCAGTTCGTGAAATGGTCACGTTATTGAATCTATTGATTCGTGAACAGGACACGAATATGTCGTTTTTTTCGTGTAGTGATTACGAATTTTAATTTAATGTATTTAAATGGTAAGCATATTTCGTGATCACAGCACGACAACCTTAGGGAGTAGTATAAAAAGCCAAAGATCCGGGTAGGGAGGTTGGTCTGGGTGGTGGATGGGTCAAACAACACAGGGTTTTCACCCCGGAGAGCGGGGCCTGTACACGAAATAAACGAGAAAATTGTGACCTGTACACGTATCAATTAATAAAAATAACGTGACCATTTCACGAACTGGCATGAGACCGGGTTGCCTTAGCAATAAACAAGCTGTTCTTTAATGTCGGCGACTGTCGTTTTGTGTTCTTATTTTTTTTTTTAAATCGGTTCATGCACAGTTTAAGCACCGGCACCGTTTCAAAAGTATGGCTTTAGCACCGGTATCAGAAAAAATCCAAACGATACCCAACCCTACGCACCACACACACTTTCTGTCGGCATAACTCAACTGTAGTAGAAGCTGAAACGAGTGCTCTGTACCCGGCTCCCAGTAACCTTTGGTCGGCTAACTTTAACTATGAAAGCTGTTAAACTTTACTGTTGTTGCGGCTGTAAGCAGTCCAACAAAGCGCTGCCGCGAGGGACTTAACACTGAGGGATGCATAAACACACTGTGACGCACTCGAGATTGTATTGCAATGATTTATTCCTCCACACGAAAAATACAAGTAGCACTTCAGTTACCACATGTAAAGTTACTTTGCAAGTCGAAATAAGTGCGATAGTGCGGCGGTCAACATCACATCACATTATCACTTCCGCTCAAACCGCGATGAAAACGCCCACTGCCTACAATATGAGTGCACAATATAATAATCAATGAATAATATAAATGAGACCATAAACAACATACAATATGTGGCTCCTTCAACTGTCATGTGACCGGTTGTCACGTGACACGCCAGCGGTCGCCTAATTTCGTAGTATATCATACGAATGAGTGTGCATGAGTTTTTGTGCGATTTCATACAAACCCGTTCATGAGAATGCGTTGTTGTGAGGTATTCGGCCTTCTGCATGACTCTTCTGGAAATACGAGCTACTGTATGAGAGCTGCAATGATGATTGCGTAAAGCTTTTTTAAAAAGAGTTTTATTGTGGTGTTGTGCAAAACAAAACTGAAAAATGAATCAATCTTTCTCTTGCTCGCTCCCTCACTCGCTGAGTGGGACTACAGCTTGTGGGACTGTGTTCTCGTGCGTACTATGAAATAGAATCCTGCCGGCGCCACAGCACAGTTCCAGTATGTTTAAACGAGAGAACATCTCCTACGTCAAAGAGAAACTCGGCCAACATTGAAGTTTGTTTTTTCACCTTGGTTCTCAAGGCTTCCGTACATTCCTCTGTGTTTGTACTCAGAGCAGGTGCAGGCTGGATGGACAGAGAGAGAGAGAGAGAGAGAGAGAGAGAGAGAGAGAGAGAGAGAGAGAGAGAGAGAGAGAGAGAGAGAGGCATACTGGCAGCTAAATATTTCTTCTCCTGCCACATTATGAGGCATAATAAATAGAGAATTGTCATTATTATTCTATATCTCTTCTGTGTTTTTTTATATTATTGTTTCAACATACCCATGAGGAACATGCACGGAATATGTATATGTATAATACTTGTTTTATTATACCTGATACTCATTGTTGTTGTGTGTATGTATGTTTGTTGTAACGCAACACGGATGTATTGATTCTGCCATGCCAATAAAGCAAAATGAAATTGAAAATTGAGAGAGAGAGAGAGAGAGAGAGAGAGAGAGAGAGAGAGAGAGAGAGAGACACTGTGTGTGAGTGTGTGTGTGTTAGTTTATCTCTTAAGTTACATTCATTATAAAAGCATCACAGAGCGTTAGATCATCTGTAACTCTGTGACCCTAACCCTATAGATTATTGTAGACCCCAAAACAAATTTCTAAAATATAGATCTCACGCGCAATAAAACTGTCAAGAATAAACAAAAGAAATGCTTACATCAAACAATTTATGAATTAAATTTTCTGCACTACAAAGAAGGAAAAAAGACGAGGACAAACAGCTCTGTCGGTGTTAAGAGGCGTCGGCGCTATTGGCGGCAAGTTTAGAGGCTAGACCATCCGGGGAAAATAACAAAAACATTTCAGGAGAGTACAGTCGAATGTGGACTGATCTGATCAGCTTACAGGGTTACAGGTTTAATTTTTACAGCCATGCACACTAACAATGCATTTCATGTGGGACTTGTTGTGTTCCAACAAGAGACAGAAAACAAAAAACCTACGTCATTGTAATATACATGCAGTGTCTTTCTAGTGATCTCAAACACAGTCAGTATCAAACACCACTAACACCATTTACTTTGAAAATCCTGCACACACACACACACACACACACACACACACACACACACACACACACACACACACACACACACACACACACACACACACACACACAGACAGACAGACATACAGACATACAGACAAACACACTCACACACACACACACACACAAACACGTAACTTTGGGTTCAACATTGAGGGAGGTTGAGATCGTGTATTAAAAGCAACAAAAAGATTGAAAAAATTTCAGAAAAATTTCAGAAAAGCGGCAAAAACATAAAAAAAAACCTCAAAAAAGGCGAAAACATTGTCCCAAAAAAAGGTACAAAAACATTGAAAAAATGTGTCAAATAAATTTCAAAAGAGGCGACAAAAACTCTGAAAAAGGCAACAGAAACGTTGAAAAAAACCCGGCAAAAATGTTGCTAAAAGCGACAAAAACATTGAAGACGCGACAAAAACCTTACAAAATGAACACAAACTTTGGAAAAAAAAGCCCAGTTCTGATTAGTGTAACCCCCCAATCCCCCCGTAAATTACGCCTATGCACACACACACACAGAGACACACACACACACACAAACACACACACACACACACACACACACACACACACACACACACACCAGTATTCGGGAATATTCAGTCCAGCTAAATAGGACAGTACCATGGTAATATACAGTCATATGTCCTATATCTTGGCATGCCATATAAGCATATTTTTAAAGTGTGTTGCTTAAGAGTTTCAGTGCTTTGATCCAAAGTAAAGTTTAGAGCTAAACACATTGGGCCTCATTCATCAATATCTACCTAAGTTTTTTCTTAACCCTTGTGTTGTCTTCCATTCCACCATGTACGTTTTCGTCTCTTTTATCGACACTTTTGTCTCTTTTTTCAATGTTTTTGGCTCTTTACATTACGTTTCTTTTCACTACCATTTATAAACACCACTAACACCAACTTATTACCAGTTTTACACTCATTTTCGGAATTCATTATCAGTACACCTCATTTATAGGAAATTATACCTAATTCTTGAGTTCAAAAAGCAGAAATTATGAATTATTTAGACTCAGACTCAGGATAATCACAGAAGGGTATATGTCAGTGTTCAGTCTGGTTTGGAAACTTTTTTTTCTTTTTTTTTTTTAAATGCTATTTTTTTTTATAAAACACCCAAAAGTCAATGAAAGTAGAGTTCCTATCTTGTGTTGTACTTGCGAACCGCAATGTATGGAATCATACAAATTGGATAGTTAAAAAGAAACCCATATTTCTGATACAGACAAAACAGAAAAACTTGAGTAATTCTGAAGTGGCGGTACTGCTGCAAGAAGTTAGCGAAAAACGAGACATCATATTTAGTCAGCAGTGGATACAAAGCAGCAAATAAAACTGATGCATGGAATGCAATGGAATGCAATTGCCATAGACTATTACCAGTCTATGGCCGGAACCAGCAAACATTAGGCACGGGTGCCACCATTGGCTCAACCAATGGCACACTAGCAATAAGTGTGCAAGTGAGCGAATTTTTTCAGAAATGTTCAAATCCGCATGTCAAATGGCCTCTTTCACAGTCACTGTGGAAGAACAGCCAGTACTGTAGTTTGATAGACTTTTCCCCCCATCCCTATTCCGCGAAGACCCGCCCTACTCTGTCTCTAATTGGCTAGTACTCATTGCCTTTTTCACAGAATGTGATGCAAAGGGAAAAAAAATAACACTGCCTGAACAGGCTCAGTAGATGAAGGCAGGCTTAAGCTGATATGGCCCACTGATTAACATGAACATTTTAAAATGGCACTTTATATTAAAAAGGTTGCCCCTGGTCTATGGCAATGACTCATGCAGTGAACGCTGTATCCGGAGAAGGGCGCAAAACTGACGAAGTATACAGTATAGGCCTAGCACAATTCATACACAATGGCAATTCAAAGTGTAAGTGTAGTGTGTATTTATCAAAACAAACAAACATATAATTACGAGTAAAATAATGAAAATAATTACTAGCAAAATTATAAAGGAGAGAAATATTAAATTTGAAATTAGAACGGACGAAAACGGTACGACTACTTATTGGCGCTCAAATCTTGCTCAGATCTGATTTTTTCAAATCAGATTTAGACCACTTCCATATGTGGTCCTGAATCAGACCCAGGTCGGATTTTTTTCAATGTGGCCGCAGTGTGAACAACCAAGGAGGATTTGATGCAACTTTTTTAACGTAAATCTACATCGACATTTGTTTTGTTTTACAATTACAGTTAGCCCTAGACAGTGAAATTAAAAACTCGACTAGACCTACAAAATGGAGAACAGTTACGGAGCATGTCAATGGAGGGAGAGTGAGGTGTTAGACCTAATTAGTGTGTGGGAAGATACTTCAATTCAATCAAAATTAGAAGGAGCAAGCTCTCTTTCTCTTCATTCTTCTCCTCCTCAGCACCTGCTCATTAATGTTACGGCTGCCATTACACAAACATTTTGAGATAAAAGCAATATAACCTCCCTAACTTTAGTGCAACAGCGTGCTGCGTTTGATGTCATTGTTATTGTTCTTTTGCCCATGCGGGTCAGTTCGAAACTGCAAACAGTTCACACTGGAATCTGATATAGGCCACATTTTAAAAGGTAATGTGAACAGCCAAACAAAAAATTGGATCTGAGCAAAAAATCCGAATTAAGCATAAAGACTTGCGGTGTGAACGTAGCCTAATGCTACGTTTACACGTGGCCGGCTATTTTCATAAACGGACATTTCAACCTCTCAGTTTTCAAAAATAACATCGTGCACAGCTGTCAGTTTTCAGAAAAGTGTTTGTTTACATGTACCTATGTATGTATGCCGTTAATGCCGTCAAGAGCATGCCAGACCTGTAGGTGGCAGTGTACCAAGAAGGTCAAGCCCACGTTAGCCAATCAGAATCCAGAAAATAGCAACAACAGCAACGAATTACTTCCTCTTTCTCTCTCTCGGCTGCCTAAACCTCCGTTTGTCTCAGTTTACATGCAAACGTGCAAACGAAGATTTCAAAAATCTCCACACTGGCCGGAGTTTTTAGAAAGACTTGTTTTCAGAGGAGAATTCTCCGTTTGCGTGTAAACGAAGAGAAATGTCTCCGTTTTTCAAAATAACCATGTACGTGTAAACAGGGCCTAAGAGTGCTCTGGAGTGTGCGTGAATTCTGTTCTTACCTAAGAACAAATCCCAAATAAGAAAACGTTGGTGAATGCCAGAATCTTCGTGAAAACTGCGTAAGTGGGGTTTAAGAATCAATTTGTTCTTAAGAACGTTTTGGTGAATGACGCTCCATTGGAACTAAACCCTAAACAGAATTATGAAAATGAAAACCTGTCAGCAATCTGATGCTGATTTTTTTCAGAATAGAAAGCCACAGCTAAGAACGAGACTGACTCACGGCACGACAGAACCGGCTATTTAAAGACATCAAACGCAAAAAAAGGAACACATTTAGAAAGAAAAAAAAAAGAGGTATACCTACAGAGCTCTCTGTACAGTTTCTGCTCTCTCTCTCACAACTGACACTCATGCCAACAAGCAGGCAGAGAGTCTGAGTTTACTGTATTTTCTCCTGCAGTCTAAACACCTCTCCGTTTCACAGGCAGCAGGTCCTCTCCTCATTTCTGTTCTCTTGATGTGAACGGGAGGAAGCAGGAAGGATTAGTCACATCACGGAGGTGGGAACAGAGAGGCTTAGAGCAGAGAGACGAGATGGCTCAGAGCGCCACAGACATGAAGGCAAAGTAAGCTCCAAAACCAGAGTGTCAATACAAGACTTTACCAACCGTGCCATTAGTGTGACGTTCTTCTACAGCACGTGTCAAACTCGAGGCCCGCGGGCTAAATCTGGCCACCTCGCACATTTTGATCCAGCTCGTATACTGCATTAGTCCATATCCACGACGTTCCACTTCCAGGATTGCTCCGTTGCCGACGGAAATTCTGCCGAATGCCGCTCTTTTCGGCCAGATGTCCGTCACCTTCTGCTTCCTTTGTGTTGGCATTTTAACACTCCTGTTGTCTTCGGGTCAAATTTGACCCATTTTCAAAAAGTTTCTATATCCGAAATTTGGGTTTCTGTCAAACAATTTGTCAAAACAAATAATGTGGATGGTTCCAACGCTCTTCACAAGTAAAATATATGATCAGTTGAATTTGGGTGTTTTATTAAATTTTATAGCATTTGAAAAAAAAAAATTGAGAGAATCGACAAAGACTTCGGAAAAAGTGACAAAAATGTCAGGCAAAGTAACAAAAACATCAAGAAGTGACAGAAAAAAACGGGGAGACTTCAAAAACATTGGGGAAAAGTAAAAAAAAAAAATGTAATTTTAAATTTTGACCCAGAAAAACTAAAAGTTGCATGGTCGAGGGGAAGACAACACAAGGGTGGATTTCTGAGGACTATGGTTAACTGCTCCTCAGATCTCTGCAGGGTCAATCCAGACAGCTAGCTAGACTATCTGTCCAATCTTTTCTGTTTTCTGTTGCACAACTATAACAACTTTTCAACGTACACGTTCCACCAAAACAAGTACCTTCCCGAGGCTATTTAGCAGAGGCACCGTGGCTCCGTCCGGCGCTTAGCGCCGCCCAAGACAATTGTGATTGGTTTATAGAAATGCCAATAAACCAGAGCACATTTTTCTCTCCTCCCAGACCCTCCTCTGCAGTGCTGTGGAGGAAGATCTGGCAAAGCGACTACTCGTATAGCAATTGAGGTTCACAATACATTTTGGCCCGCTTAGTTGTGCGCTAAACCAAAAGACAGGAAACTGTTTTCAAACTGCAATTACAATAATATTACAGCACTGTCTGTGAGGGTTACAGATTACAGGTATTTACCATAGACTGTATATTACAGTTTTTTCCGATCGCTATGACAATGTTTTTCAATACTTTTAACAACTTTCCAAAACTCTTAACACAGTTAGCACAACATCCGTCTGTGTAGGCTATACATTTTACATATTTCTTGTTGCTTTGACACAAAATGCATACAGTTAACACAAATTTAAAATGCTTGAACTTCTTTTACATACAAGCTCAACCAAGGCCAAAACAATGGATTTTTACTGACCGATTTGCAAATGCTTTCACTCCGTATGTCAGAACAGATAACATGTTCTAAACCTAACGTATAGGCTGAAGTGAAAGTGAACAGCTGTTCACAAAATAAACACAAATATACTTATATAGCTGATTGAAGCTATGCAAATACAGTAGATCAATCACAGCTAAGTCCCATCTAGGAAACACATTCAGGTGTTGAGGTTCTTTCAATCGCATGACCATATGTTACTGTAGTACATACAGTAAAAGAGTGTGGAAAAGGAACAATAAAGATGAACACAAAGAAAGTAAGAAAAATTGCTGCACGAGTGAGAGGAAGACGAGTCCCAGGACAATTCTGTCTCTGTCTTCTTTTTTTCATACAGTAGACCGTACATTCTATAAAGCTACTCTGAGATGGGTCATTCATTTTTGGTATTGAATCTGCAGCAAAAGAAACAAAATGCATGCATTTACTAAACCCAACAAAACAAAAATGTAGAGAGTCTTCAAGAGAAACTGCAGTGTAGAACACAATCTATGATCAATACAATATAATATTGTCTATTGTATAAGGGCAGACCTGACACATAAAATAATGCATGCATGCATGATTTTGAGACATGTTTGCATTTGTGTTGTTTTGGTAGACATAGTGTATTGTGTTAGTGAATTATTGTATTTTGAAAATCCGGGTTAGAGTTTAGTTTTCAACGTGTGATTTTGAGCATGGAATTAACTGTTTTGTCAATTGTGTGTTGTAGGTGTGTTGGTGCGTTAAGAGTTTAGGAAAGTTGTTAAAAGTATTGAAAAAATTGCCATAGCGATCGGAAAAAACTGTAATGGACAACGCATCCGGTTCGGCGAAGTGCTGAAAATGCGGAAGTGCCTTAAACCTGCATTCTATCTGAATTCCAGCAGGGGGCGACACGTGCGGTTGTAAAAGGAGGTCGGTTTCTGTAGAAGTCTATGAGAAAGTGACCCACTTCTCACTTGATTTATTACCTCAGTAAACATTTTCATAATGAGATTATGGTCTCAATCGCTAGTTTTAAGTCTTCCGCGACACAGAATGATGTTCATTTTTTGAATTGTGGTCTCGTTGATTTTAAAATCGGCGATAAAGCAGGGGGTGTTTCAGGGCGTGGCTATGATGTGATTGCCAGTGAAAGTGTGTAACGAAACGTAGAGTGTAAAGACTCCTCCCTCACTCCTCCCTCTCATCTAAAATCCTCACATCCGCAACCAGGATGGCTGCCCCCGTAACGGCAAACTCGACGACTCATAGCAGATCTTCCAAAAGATCCATTATGATTAAGATGTCCATTAATATACAGTCTATTGTATTTACTGGTGATACCAATGCATCTACGGAAAATAAAGATACACTGCTGCCGGTATATTACTGTAAATTCAAATAATACAGTAAGAAACTGTATGTCTGTTGAGAGTACAGTACCGTAACATGTAAAAACAGTACGCGTACTGTAAATAAACAGTAGTTGCCAGTATGTTACTGTAAATTTACGGGGAAAAGTTTGCGTCCACGGTGTCGTGCAAAGTCATTCATGAGAATGTGTTTAGCAGAAACTTTAGCTTTATTTGTTTTTCTATCTCATGTTTTGAATATAAAATCTGAATTGACAAAGTCAGCAGTGACTCCAGCCATCGGATTAAAGTACCAGAATATTACAAATAAACATACCTAGTTACTTTCCAGGTCTGGAATTGATATTCTAGGGTTATATTTATATTAAAAATAAACAACAGTCCCTTATTGTTTGACACAGTGTGTCTTTTCGCCGCAGGAAACGTCTCATCCGTTAACATTCACACACACAAAAAAGTCAAAAAAAAAAAAACACCAACCCTGTCAAACAAACGCTTCCTCCGTGCTTTTTTCTTTCTTTCTTTTAACACCGTTCCTCCTCTCTCCTAGTTTCCCTTCTTTTCTCCCCCCCCCCCCTCCCCGTCTCCCCCTCCCTCCCCAGACCGATGTACTAGTAGACACAGAGAGGCGGAGGAAAGCGGGGGAGGAAGCGGGGGACAAAGCGAGGCCGAGGCGGACTCCCGCCGAGCCAAAGAGGCGGCTGACACGCCGTACATTCAGCCATCGTTAACCGGCCATTAATGAGGTCAGCGACAGACACAAAAAAAAACTCTCCATGTGTTAAACACCTCAAAGTCTAAATCAGAAATGAGAAAATATATCTAATCGGCACTAGAGCTGCTACGACAGATTATTTTTTATTATGAGTTTTGTTACAGGGACATGCCCACGTCCTCTACCTGCTGCTTGGTGTCATCAACCCCATAATACGTTCAATTTACAGTCAAATGTAACTGGAAAACTGCAATCAGAACTGCAATGATCACCTTAGAGCATCAGTCTTCAAAAGGGGGTAACTGCAAATTAGGGGGCCGCCAAATTATTGTTTGATATTTATACTGAACTAAATTATAAACGCAACACTTTTGTTTTTGCCTCCATATCATGAGCTGAACTCAAAGATCTAAAACTGTACTTAGAAGATACTGACTGGTTTTCGGACCACCCCAATAGAGTAAAACTGCACATTTTTAAAGTGGCCTTTTATTGTGGCCAGCCTAAGGCACACCTGTGCAATAATCATCCTGTCTAATCAGCATCTTGATACACCACACCTGCCTGTGAGGTGGATGGATTATCTCAGCAAAGGAGAAGTGCTCACTAACACAGATTTAGACAGATCTGTGAACAATATTTGAGAGAAATAAGCCTTTTGTGTACGTAGAAAAAGTCTTAGATCTTTGAGTTCAGCTCACAAAAAAATTGCGTTTATAATTTTGTTCACTGCATTTCAAAGTGTTTTGTTGTTGTTTTTTTAAATTAGAATATGTCTGAAAATAGTCATCAACATGAATTCAACATATTACAATATAAATAAACACAGCTGTAACAATAATAAATATGTCTTCATGGTCAAAACGGTTGTTGTCATATATAGTACATTGCAACATTTAAAATATCATTAAAGCTGCATGCATTGTTGTGCAATGTTACATTATAGTGTGTTATAAACTATTTATTCAGTGTTTGTACACGGCTTATAAATGCTAAATAAATACCAAAAATGATTTCCTAAAATACGGAACCCGACAACAAAAAAAGCCAACAGCTGTTTGTGTCCAGCTGCGACAGCGGCATCATCCCCACACATTCACAGAACCTGGCAACGTGTGCAGCTTTGTCTTCTTCCAAAACTCTTTTTTTTCAGGACTTCTGTCCTTTTTTTAAAACCCGCTTAAAAAAAACAACCACCTCTATCCAGCATCCAATCCACTGCCACGGATAGATCAAGCCCAGTCCCCGAAAAATCAATCAATCAATCAATCAATCAGTTCAAGGGAAACTAAGCACTTCAAATCAAAACTGTTCAGTGTTTAAAATGAATATTTCCCATTCCTCTTGTATTCATTTGTATTACCTCTGTGCTGTCGATCATTTACACAGCTACATTTCTTTAGATTTAGAACAGGGATCTTCAACAGGGGGTCCGGGACCCTTAGGGGGGGGGGTCCTCAGAGTTACTGCAGAGGGGCCACCGACATATTAATAGCAAAGAGAAATCGGCCTATTTGTGATTTTATTTTATTCACACAACATTGATGACAGGCTTTACTGGCCTGTGGTTAAGGTAGGATTCACTGTGCTACATGTATGTTTAACATTAAAACATGATGTATGAATATATGAATATGTATATTGTATTGTATATATATTTTAATACCTTAGTATTGTATGCACCATAAAAAGGTATGTGTAAAGGCTTTAGGCCGCCCTACACGTTATTGTAGGCCCAGTTTAATTTGCAACTCAATTTGATACAATATTAGTCGGCGGTCCCTGCTCCGTCTCTCTTTCAGCTAAGGGGTCCTTAGCCTAAAAAACGTTGCAGACCCCTGATTCAGAATAATAGATGTCTTTTGTCTATTTATTTTTCTGGCGCGAAATTCTTCCAGTTTATTCCCCCCACCAAAAAATAGGAACCGGCGACAAAAAGCCGACAGCTGTGTGTGTCCAGCTCGGCCCCCACAGCGGCATCGTCTTCACCTCGACACAGTCACACAACCTGGCAACGTGTGCAGCTTTTTCC